>CM036757.1:43416775-44114275 GCA_020796225.1 Arion vulgaris
TTATTTATTAGCCAATGCTATTTCCTTCCTTTCGTTCGTTAGAAATTTTGTCTGTATATTCAACGTTGTCTCTTGTATAAACTTCACTGTCTTTTGTAGCACGCCAATGCTCCTTGATATGCAGGTCTTCTAGGATTTGTTTTTTTTTCTCTTCTCTGTCCATGATATTCTAAGAACGTTTCTGTAACACATTGTTTCAAAAACTTCAATTGTGTTCTTCAATGTTTGTATTACGGTCAACGATTCGCATCCACATGTTGCCACAGGAAATATGCAAGTTCTCAGACAATCAAGACGCTCATACATATTTGTTAATGAAAACAACGAAATCATTTGTTATGTTATGATTAATCTTTATTGATGTATAAAAACCATATATTTTTGTTGCTCTGAATAAAGACCAACAGAAAATAACGAGAAAAGTGGGTATGAATATTTCTTAAAATTGCGAAAATAAATATTATTTCCATAGACAAGGTGTGATTGCTACACTGAAAGACTTCTTTTGTTAGATTTTCATGCAAAAAAAAAACGTTGCGAAAGACAGATCCTCTATATTATATGTAACTATCAAATGAACATGACAATTTAGTTTTGTTCTGTTGTTATTTAGTACTTTCATATTAGGCCAATTTGTTGTACTTTAAAAAAAAATTGAAATATGATATTATTATTAAATATTTTGTGAACTGTTCACGAAAATAAATTCTGGCAGACTTGCTAATAATAAGTTATGTCGAAGAAATCTACCTGCCAGAAAGTACAATTATACAAATAACATCGAACAAATCTCGTTTGACTAGACAATGATAACTTTCAATTAACAAACTAATAATAGAAAACGTTATGATGTACTACAGTTTCTGTCAACAATTATGATTCACAGTCTCTTTGCCTGCATTGCGATATTATAAATAGGAATTATATCGATACTATTATAGATAAGATAGACAATTACTATTGGTAATCACAATGATCAAATATCAAAGAGAGAAAAGTCGTAAGTAACCCTTAAGAAGGCACTAATGACCCAGATTTAAGTCGCGGACTTTATTCTGCAAATCACAGTTTGGTGGTATAATTTAACATTCGACAACAAACACAAATTATTATTATGTTTTAAAACATATAAATAATATAGACAAGGCTGTGAATAATAAATGTAACGGATGTAAGAAAATATGCATATATGGTGACAATATAATCTTTATGTAGTGTTACTTGCGTGTGTTCATTTGTTCTCTTACTACTAGTGTAACTTATGAAGATATCAAAACAACACACAGCACGAATATAAGATTCTGTATTCTACATATTATAAACTCATCATTTAACTAGTAATTTGTTTACTACAGCTACACGAATTCAATTCAAATAGTTTGCCAGGCAGAAAGCCGGAATGCATAGAACAAAAAATGGACAAGTGATGGTCGCAACTAGGAGTCATACCTATATATTACTTACTGTCATGGGCGTCCATAAGTTAAGGCAAGGAGAGGGGTGGAGGTGCAAACCCCACCTCTGGAATTTTTTTTTTAGCTTTCATAAAAATACTTAGTTTTCTTATTTATTCATTTTGCTACCCTACCCCCCCGCCCTCGCATCCCTCCTGGACACATTTCTTTGGACGCCCATGCTTACTGTTAACATTTGACTACTTGGATTTAAGAAAAATGAAATGCATAGAATGAAAATAAAGAAACCAGCAATAATAGTATTAAATCTGCATATAAATAAACACAAGTAAAAGACACAGCACACGCATTTTGTCAATGGACATATTTGGTCACATGTGAGGGTAGAGACTCAATGATATGTAACTTCTTCATAACGACATATTATATATTTTTGGGGGTTACATTTCACATCAGACTGAATTCACAAGTATTTATTAATGCTGATGAATTTTGTACTTTGAAACACAAGTGTGTACACCATCTTTTAAAAGTTCTATATCTCGTTCTAACTTGTTACAAACTATAAAATAAAGGTTGCAAACATGCCAAAATAATAAATACAAGCAACTCAGCTAAGGGAAGACATATAAAATTTATGGTAAGAAAATACAAGTATTGTCTTCTTTCTAGAAGTTACACTTTAAATGCTTAAAATTTCTAAAACTATACTATGATGCATACACAATAGGACATAATTACGAAACAAATATATAAACAAGATTCATATTCTTAACAAATTTTGTGAGAACATTTCAAGTCATTTGTTAAGGTACCTTGTTTGTATATGATTTGTATTGGTTAATGAAAAGGAACTGGGGATCACATATAGCGAAGTTGATAACAACTCTGCATAATCCCGTGGAAATGCCGGGGTTCGAGACCAGCTTGGCCAAAAATTCTCGGGTGCACACGGTACGCAGTTGTATTACAGTAGAACCTGATCCTTTACTTAGGAATCTAAATTATTACAGGTACCTCGAAGCCGAGTTAGGCTCGCCTGAATGGCGAAGGACACACACTTGTGATAATTAAAGCAAACCCTTACGTAAAATTCAATATTAGACGCTAGGATTAAACCTGAAGTCATAGCGGTGAACAAAAAAATGAACTTACAATTTAGCAAGCCAAATTTTGAACCAACGATAGTTTTAATATATGTGGATATATAACAATTGTTGGAATTTGAAGAACGTTATTACTAACACAGAACAGATACTTAATTTTTCACTGCAAGCTCAATTATTTTAAGCTAAAGTTCATTTTATTTTCAATTTTACAATGAGTCTTTCTCTTCTAAGTTAGCCTTAGAATAACCACTTAGAAACCATTTGATGTGTCAACAGAAAATGAAAGAAGAAGGAAACTTTCAAGTTGCAATTTGAACATAAGGCTGGTGTTTAATTTCTGGTTTCATTTTCAATTTGAACGTACGTCTTATTGAAATTAAGGTTTCAATTTGAACGTAAGGCTTGCTAAATATGTTGTTTCAAGTTTTCAATTTGAACGTAAGGCTTGCTAAATATGTTGTTTCAATTTTTTCAATTTGAACGTAAGGCTTGCTAAATATGTTGTTTCAAGTTTTCAATTTGAACGTAAGACTTGCTAAATATGTTGTTTCAACTTTTACAATTTGAACGTTAGGCTTGATAAATATGTTGTTTCAACTTTTACAATTTGAACGTAAGACTTGCTAAATATGTTGTTTCAACTTTTACAATTTGAACGTAAGACTTGCTAAATATGTTGTTTCAAGTTTTCAATTTGAACGTAAGACTTGCTAAATATGTTGTTTCAACTTTTACAATTTGAACGTTAGGCTTGATAAATATGTTGTGTCAAGTTTTCAATTTGAACGTAAGGCTTGCTAAATATGTTGTTTCAAGTTTTCAATTTGAACGTAAGGCTTGCTAAATATGTTGTGTCAAGTTTTCAAGTAAACGTAAGCTTACTAATATGTTGTTTCAAGTTTTCAATTTTCAATTTGTTGAACGTAAGGCTTGCTAAATATGTTGTTTCAATTTTTTCAATTTGAACGTAAGGCTTGCTAAATATGTTGTTTCAAGTTTTCAATTTGAACGTAAGACTTGCTAAATATGTTGTTTCAACTTTTACAATTTGAACGTTAACGTAAGGTTTGCTAAACATGTATATGTCAAGGTTTCAAGTTAAACGTAAGGTTTGCTAAATATGTTTATGTCAAGGTTTCAAGTTAAACGTAAGGTTTGCTAAAATGTATATGTCAAGTTTTCAAGTTAAACGTAAGACTTGATAAAAATGTATATGTCAAGGTTGAAATGGAACGTAAGATTTACTAAAATTGTTGGGGGTTAGAAACAACAACAATGTTTTTACGCGGGCGTCGTCGTTGTGGTTGTCCTGTGATTCGTCTCAGATTGGGTGGGACTGGAGACTTGGATCTCGACCTTGATCTAGAAGGACCAGATGGTCGCAGCTGGACAGGACACGCTATTGGTTTCCCCACAGACTGTGCTAACATTTCATCTTGTTCTGCTTGAAGCTCGTCTTGGCTCAAAGTTACCAATTCGTCATCAGTTCTAACGAGCTCCGCTGTTTGGCCGGACAAGTCTCTGAGTTCTGCTCTATCGTCTCGGTCTAATCTGGATTGTGCTGAGAGATTACGCTCGGAATTATCATACATCTCTATCACTACCTCTGGTGCAGATGTCATCGAATCTGCTGTGCAAGGTGATATAATCCGTTCATCCCCATGCTTCCTTTTCTTCTTCTTGTGCATCTTACGTGTTCTTGATTCACCCTCGCTGTCAGCAAAGCCGCTAAAATTCTCCGCTGCAGACATTTCCTGCCGACTGATGTTACAATCTCTCTGTTCATCTGAGCATTTCGATCCTGTATCTACCGATGAATCTGTACTGGCAGAAATTTGGTGCTCTAATTGATTCTTTTTCTTGTTGATTTGACTTGTGGGAGATGCATCTTCAGGTTGCACTTCTATTGCTTTGTCCCCCTGTTGAAGTTTGCTTGACATCAACGGTTTATCAACGTTACACACGGTTTCAGATTCATGTTGATAATCCTCTTTGTTCATTGTCTCAGTTGCATACTTCCTTCTTAATCTCTGCAATCTTCTTCTTTTAGATTTCGAAATGTCATGCTTATGTCTGGCTTTTGCCTCAGACAGCGCAAAATCAATATCTAATTCTGATATCGTGTTCTGTTGAGTAATTGGTTGCGAAGTTGTTGCCACTTCATCTTTCTTTGCATCTGTAGATTCTTCATCTGTTTCTTCTTGAACATTAGATGAATCATTTTCTGTGAAAACATCATCGAATCGTTCGTCCCCATCTCCTGAGAATGAGGTTTTATTTTCAAGATTAGATTGTTCTGCAGGCTGAAGTTGTGGGTGGTGGTATCCACTGCGTACAGTTTCATTATTCGTTATAATTGTATCCTCTTCACTAATGCCAACCGTAATTTGGTCACTTTCACTGTCAAAGAAATTCTGCCACTTCTCAGGGTCATCACTCGTGATTCGAGACAATTTTGCTGACATTGATCTCTCGTACACAGAAGGAATACTGGTCTTATGACCTTTCTCGCCAGATTCAGACACTTCACCTTCTGTAAGTCGATATGTTATTTCGTCTAAGCTCTCCCTTGAAGGTGACACTTTCTCAAACTCTTCCTTCTCATAGCCCTCATCATCTGAATATGTTGCTTCTGCTAATTTATCATCTTCAGTTTTAATGTCTCGTATTTCCATAGACGCTGAAGTTGCTGTATCTGCAGATTCCATGTAATCTAGTTTATGTTGCTGAGCATCAAATTCAACGAAAGCTTCATTACTGTAACTGTCGTCGTTGGGACTCATTGTCTCTTTAACACTTGTCATATCTTCCATTGCTACTTCTACTTCTGCCATCAGAACGATTTCTTGCGATATAGCCGAAGCAACTTCATCTCGTAAAAGTTCACGATATTGTGGTGTTTCAAATTCAGATTCTGAGTCATCGTAATCGACAAACTCACTATCTTCGTCAGACTCATGATCTGTAGCATCATGGTATTCATCTTCATGAGGTTCTTTATCATCAGCCTTGATGATATTCTGAATAAAACACTCGGTGGATGACTGCGTTATTGGCGATGCTATTTTGTTTTCCATTTTGTTCGTAACATCTTTTGATGATGTATCAGTAATATTGATTCTTTCAGATTCAGCTTCAAGCTCTTTAGTATAGTCTAAAACGTTATCATGGTCGACTGAAGAATAGACAGTATCAGGTGTATTGCTTCTATTTGATTCTGTTGCTTTTGTAGAAATATTGGAGTGTATTGCTAATTGTTCGTGAACTGATTCTTCGATGCCACGCTCTAAAGTTGAGGAAGCTTGTGTCTCATATAATGCAGGAAATGAAACCATATTTTGCTCTGACTCACAGATTCCCAGGAATGTTGCTATATCATCATCAATAGTTGAGTGGAACATGTCATTATCAGGTTCGTCTGGTATGATTTGAGAATCATAGTCCGGCATTGTAGAAGAGCATCCACTTTTAACAAATATATCAGATGATGTTTCCCTTTCTCTTTTCTTGAAATATGTCTCTTCAATATGTCGACTTTCAGTGGATTTTGTCTCAGTTGAGGATGCAGACATCGAGAAGGTCTTGTCAAACTCAAGCATATCATGAACATCTTGGACGGATGATGATGAAACGCCCATGTCATACACAGTTGGAGAGTAATCATTGATAGGTGATTTGTCAGATATTTCAGCGTCATTTTCAGAAATATTCAATGTTTCAACATTAATTTCCTGCATATCTAGAATGTTAGATTCTCGGGAGATACCAGATGGGCACTCTTTCTCAGCTGGAACTACTCCACTTGGTGTATTACACTGAATTTGTTTGTTCTCGGGGACCACTGTATCTGACCCTTCAAAGTCTTCGGGAATATTTTGTAATTGATGCAGTATATCAGCCAATCTATGTTCTTGCTCTTGAGATGCCAAAACTTCATTGACAATGTTTTCAGCAAGTTCATCTGCTAGTCTTTCATCAAAACTCGTTTGCATCTCATCTCTAGAATCGGATATTTCTGTAGCTGTCGTTGAGCAGACAACGTCAGAGAGACTTCTGTTTTTCTGCCTCATATCATCATAATCGCCACTTTCTTGACTGTTTACTTCATTCTCTTGAGAGCATGAAGATTCAATTATCTCAAAATCATCTAGATCGCATTTTAAATGTTCTGAAACATGATCAATATATTCACCTACAGGTTGATGTTCTGTTTCTGAATATAGTCTGTTTCCGTATTGGTCAACATAATACAGGGTTTGTAATCGGAATAGAACAGACTGTTCGTATTCGGCGCGGCTGATATCATTTATTGCTGCCGATTCTGAGTTACTAAGCAAAACTGGAACTGTTTCTTCTGTTTTTATATTTTTTCTCCCCACATTTTCATGACTTTCTTCTGTTTCTTGTTCAGATATGTCATAACTTTCTTCTGTTTCTTGTTCAGATATGTCATGACTGTCCTCTGTTTCTTGTTCAGGTATGGTATGTCTTTCTTCTGATTCTTGCTCAGATATGGTATGACTTTCTTTTGATTCTTGTTCATGTATGTCATGACTTTCTTCTGTTTCCTGTTCAGATATCTCAAGACTTTCTTCTGTTTCTTGTTCAGATATGGTATGACTTTCTTCTGTTCCTTGTTCAGATATGGCATGACTTGGCTTATTTGTTCAGATTGGCATGACTTTCTTCTGTTCTTGTTCAGATATGTCATGACTTGCTCTGTATTTTGTTCAGATTGGCATGACTTTCTTCTGATTCTTGCTCAGATATGGCATGACTTTCTTCTGTTTCCTGTTCAGATATGCATGCTTTCTTCTGTTTCTTGTTCAGATATGGCATGTCTTTCTTCTCTTTCTTGTTCAAGAATGTCTACTTTCTTCTGTTTCTGTTCATGTATGTGATGACTTTCTTCTGATTCTTGTTCAGATTCAAACTTTCTTCTGTTCCTGTTCAGATATGTCATGGCTTTCTTCTGTTTCTTGTTCAGATTTTTCTTCTTGTCAAGAATGTCATGACTTTCTTCTGTTTCTTGTTCAGATATGGCATGACTTTCTTTTGTTTCTTGTTCAGATATGCATGCTTTCTCTCTTTTTGTTCATGTATGGTATGACTTTCTTCTGATTCTTGCTTCAGATATGTCATGACTTTCTTTGATTCTTGTTCAGATATGTCATGACTTTCTTCTGTTTCTGTTCAGATATGGTAAGACTTTCTTCTGTTTCTTGTTCAGATATGGCATGACTTTCTTCTGTTTCTTGTTCAGATATGGCATGACTTGCTTCTGTATCTTGTTCAGATATGGCATGACTTTCTTCTGTTTCTTGTTCAGATATGGCATGACTTGCGTCTGTATTTTGTTCAGATATGGCATGACTTTCTTCTGATTCTTGCTCAGATATGGCATGACTTTCTTCTGTTTCCTGTTCAGATATGGCATGTCTTTCTTCTGTTTCTTGTTCAGATATGTCATGCTTTCTTCTCTTTCTTGTTCAAGAATGTCATAACTTTCTTCTGTTTCTTGTTCATGTATGTGATGACTTTCTTCTGATTCTTGTCAGATATCAGACTTTCTTCTGTTTCCTGTTCAGATATGTCATGGCTTTCTTCTGTTTCTGTTCAGATATGCATGGCTTTCTTCTCTTTCTTGTTCAAGAATGGCATACTTTCTTCTGTTTCTTGTTCAGATATGGTCATGACTTTCTTTGTTTCTTGTTCAGATATGGCATGGCTTTCTTCTGTTTCTTGTTCATGTATGGTCATGACTTTCTTCTGTTTCTTGTTCAGATATGTCAGACTTTCTTCTGTTTCTTGTTCAGATATGTCATGGACTTTCTTCTGTTTCTTGTTCAGATATGGTATGACTTTCTTCTGTTTCTTGTTCAGATATGGCATGACTTTCTTCTGTTTCTTGTTCAGATATGGCATGACTTTCTTCTGTATCTTGTTCAGATATGGCATGACTTTCTTCTGTTTCTTGTTCAGATATGGCATGACTTTTCTGTATTTTTGTTCAGATATGGCATGACTTTCTTTCTGATTCTTGCTCAGATATGGCATGACTTTCTTCTGTTTCCTGTTCAGATATGGCATGGCTTTCTTCTGTTTCTTGTTCAGATATGTCATGGCTTTCTTCTCTTTCTTGTTCAAGAATGTCATAACTTTCTTCTGTTTCTTGTTCATGTATGTGATGACTTTCTTCTGATTCTTGTTCAGATATGGCATGACTTTCTTCTGTTTCCTGTTCAGATATGTCATGGCTTTCTTCTGTTTCTTGTTCAGATATGTCATGGCTTTCTTCTCTTTCTTGTTCAGATATGGCATGACTTTCTTTTGTTTCTTGTTCATGTATGTCAGGACTTTCTTCTGTTTCTTGTTCAGATATGGTATGTCTTTCTTCTGTTTCTTGTTCATGTATGTCATGACTTTCTTCTGTTTCTTGTTCAGATATGGCATGACTTTCTTTTGTTTTTTGTTCATGTATGTCAGGACTTTCTTCTGTTTCTTGTTCATGTATGTCATGACTTTCTTCTGTTTCTTGTTCAGGTATGGTATGACTTTCTTCTGTTTTTTGTTCAGATATGGCATGACTTTCTTCTGTTTCTTGTTCAGATATGTCATGACTTTCTTCTGTATTTTGTTCAGATATGGCATGACTTTCTTCTGTTTCTTGTTTAGATATGTCATGACTTTCT
Organism: Arion vulgaris; assembly: GCA_020796225.1. NCBI lineage: Eukaryota > Metazoa > Mollusca > Gastropoda > Stylommatophora > Arionidae > Arion > Arion vulgaris. The sequence continues at coordinate 43,425,992 of CM036757.1, forward strand.
TCTGTATATTGTTCAGATATGGCATGACTTTCTTCTGTATCTTGTTCAGATATGGCATGACTTTCTTCTGTTTCTTGTTCAGATATGGCATGACTTTCTTCTGTTTCTTGTTCAGATATGGCATGACTTTCTTCTGTTTCTTGTTTAGATATGTCATGACTTTCTTCTGTATTTTGTTCAGATATGGCATGATTCTTGTTTTTAGAATGTCATGACTTTCTTGCTTGTTCAGATATGGCATGACTTTCTTCTGTTTCTTGTTCAGATATGGCATGACTTTCATCTGTTTCTTGTTCAAGTATGTCATGACTTTCTTCTGTTTTTTCTACATGTTTGTGATGACTTTCTTTTGATTCTGGTTCAGATATGTCATGACTTTCTTCTGTTTCTTGTTTATGTATATCATGACTTTCTTTTGTTTCTTGTTCAAGTATATCATGACTTTTTTCTGTTTCTTGTTCAAGTATGTCATGACTTTCTTCTGTTTCTTGTTCAGATATGTCAAGACTTTCTTCTGTTTCTTGTTCAAGTATGTCATGACTTTCTTCTGTTTCTTGTTCAGATATGTCAAGACTTTCTTCTGTTTCTTGTTCAAGTATGTCATGACTTACTTCTGTTTTTTGTTCACGTATGTGATGACTTTCTTCTGTTTCTTGTTCAGGTATCTCATGACTTTCTTCTGTTTTTTGTTCAGATATGGCATGACTTTCTTCTGTTTCTTGTTCAGATATGGCATGATTTTCTTCTGATTTTTGTTCAGATATGGTATGACTTTCTTCTGTTTCTTGTTCAGATATGGTATGACTTTCTTTTATTTCTTGTTCAGATATGTCATGACTTTCTTCTGTTTTTTGTTCACGTATGTAATGACTTTCTTCTGTTTTTGTTCATAAAGTAATGACTTTCTTCTGTATCTTGTTCAGATATGTAATGACTTTTTTCTGTTTCTTGTTCAGGTATCTTGATTCTTTGTTTCTTGTTCAGATATGTAATGACTTTTTCTGTTTCTTGTTCAGGTATGTCCTGACATTCTTTTCTTTCTTGGTCAGGTGTGTCATAACTTTCTTGGACACATAAATCTATTCCATCGCTGAAATTTTGTGAAATAATGTTGATTGCCATCTGATCTATTGGTGAGTTGAACGGTACTGCAGGCTCTGCTTCAATGTCTTCAATTGGAACTGTTATAGGAATATATGGAACGTGTATCTCGAGTTGCATGTCAGTATCATCTCTAGAACTCATGATGTTCTCAATTTTAGCTTCTTTTTCCTGATCCTTGGCTTCTTTATCACTTGCTGCTCCTGCTAGTAATTCTTCAGCAATGACATCAGAATTTGCTAGAGTCAAACTAGTGTTGACATCATCTTTGTAACTGACTTCCGACTGAGTATCAGATACGGACATACTTCTTCGACTGGATACAGCACCGAGCAGGGACATAATCTCATGGAGAATATCATAGATCTCTTTCTCCAGCTGCTCCCTTGACAAGTTGGTTGTATCAGTTCCCTCCTCTGATGCAGGTGCGGTGGTTTCTACGCTCGACCCGTTGTTTGTTCTGGCAGTGGCTTGCGATGGACTTCCCTCACGACTCTCTCTAAGTGATGGCGGGTTAGATTCTGACACAATAAGTTTGGGACGACCAGATGTTAGGTTTGAAATTCTGAAAAAAGAAAAACAAACTCATTAATATTATAAAAATAATGGAAAAGTACACAAATGAGTATCTGGAACAGTGATTCTCAAATTTCAATCCACAGACCCAAGATGGTTAGTTAGTTGTGTCTATATTCATTTTGAAACAATATCCCAGTAAATGTTGAATATTCACAAGAACCGTAATGTAATAATTAATATTGGTTATTGGTTACTAAACTGACGTCATTGCACTCCGTCCAGACCCATAGGTACTCAGTCTCCCCCAACAGATATCGAATAGTATGCATACTGATAATTCCCGTGACTCGCTGATTAAACACACCTCTCACTCTGTCTCTCAGGCATCCAGTTCGACTTGTACAACGAGTAACTCCAAAACTGTCGAAATCGCGTGACCGATTCAACATCGATTTTAGTGTCCTCATCCAACATACAGTCGTGAAGAGACCGAAGAATATCCCCTTATCCATCTTCAACTCCCCAACAATGGATGCTGTTGATGCAAGCCTGTCCGCTCTCTCATTACCGCAAACACCCGCATGCCAGGACAGTATATCCACGTAAGCCCCTGGAGGCTAGAAACGTCTATAGACATCCACTCATACCCAAACCTGCCCTTCTGGATCTTGTGAAGCATCGACTGAGAGTCAGATAAAACAACGGCCCCAGTAAATGAAGTCCCAGAGATCCAATGGAGGGCAGCAGTAACGGCCTCACCCTCCATCCTCATACTAGAAGTAGTTGTCCTGTATGCCCCACTTCGCTCTGCAACAACCCTACCATGCGCATTAGCCAAGAAACCCTAACCGGACTTCTCACCACGTTGAACCGACCCATCGGTATAAAAAAAAAGTAAAGGAACCCTTTCATACCTCGTGGTATATAGGGCAATACAATGTTAGGCCTGTATTGTTCATTGACCGTCGGCAGACGATGGATGATGTGGTCAGCATCACGCCGGCCGCCGACCCATCGGTATATACAACAAAATCATCATCCCTTGCATTATCTTCTATCAGCTGCTTAACTGCGAGATCAGTCTTCATGTTGCCCCAATCTCTACATTCTCTTCCAAGAGTAATGATAACGTTGAGATAGTTGATCATGCTACCATCTGTTGTGATTCATTCTTCCCCTTTTGGTAGAGTCGCAACCGTAGTCACCTGGCCAATTGTTCTCTCAGCCTGGGCCATCCACGACATGCCATGCTTGATTCTCGTGCCTTAACATCATTAGTGTTCTTGTGCAGTGGATGTCTCTTATCCGCAGTAACCCGCATATATGTCTTGGTTTGGGCGATTGCATGACGGGAGCGTAGTAACAGAAGGCCAAGCATATATCTCATCTTCACAAACGGGGTATCTCTAGTGCAGCCCAAGACTATACGCATACCTTCATTCTGAACACGTTCGAGGCGTTCACATTGTGGTCTTGATATCGTAAGAATTCCGAGTCCGTAATCTACCACGGACATAACCAGTAAATCGAACAAAAGGACAAGTAGTCTCTGCTCAAGGTGTGCGGCCACCATAACTTTGAGAGCCGCAAGACACGCTTGAAACGTTTTATCGTCTGTTCAATATGGTGTTTGAAAGATAGACTACGATCAAAGGTTATTCCAAGATAGCGCAGCCTGTCTCTGCGCTCGATGGTATGTTCATCAAAGATTACACGGGGTAAATCAGCCTTGACGATGTGATTATTCAACGAGCACCACAACGTACACGCTTTTTCAGGATTGACCTGAGAGCGAGACTCTCTACATCAACCCGAGATGGTATGCAAAGTTTTCTGAATGTCGTCAACCATCTCTCGTCTATCTGACCCAGTCATATATTAAGATATCATCTGCAAATGTCAATATCTGACCCAATCCGGTTGGCTGAATTTTTAGCTACATTTGCTGTGTAAATTTTAAACAACACGGGTGATAAAGGAGAACCCTGGGGTAATCCCAGGCATATACGTGCAGGATCCGATGTCCATGTTCCTAAACGTAGTGCAACGGTTCTCTCCATTAAAGAAGCAGCTATCCAGTTCACCAGCCAAGGATTAACTTCACATTTAATCAAAGAGCGCACCATTATTGAAAACTTCACCTTGTTATAAGCATCCCCAAACTCGATGGCCACAGCAACAGTCTCTTGCTTGGATTGGAGCCTTCATAAACATCATATGCAAACGTGCCAGCATTGTCTCATGTCCTTTTCATTGGCCAGTAGCTACCCAAAGTGTCAGGGAGGATGGGGTCAGTCTCTAAGTGACACATTACCTTTCTGGCCTATCTTCTCTAGTAATTTGCCATATACATTTTGCAAGGTGAGTATGCGGTAGCTGCTGAGCAGTTTAGGATCCTTCCCATGTTTATGGAGCGGTCGTAAATAGCTATGAAGCCAATCCTCGGTACCACAGCATTCTGTACACTTTTGTTAAAATCCATCACAACTGCATTAACAGTCTCGTCAAGCTGTTTGATGTGATGATATTGGACACCATCAGGCCCTGGAGCGGTGCTGTGGCTTGCCTTGTGTGCATTAACAACATCATCCTTTGTTATTAAGTCAATGTAAGGTTCTCCAGAGCTAGCAGTATCACGACGAACACTCATGATATTATGGCGGTCAGTTTTATCACTTTTTTCTGCCTGTTCCACGAAACGATGAAGTAACCCCTGCCCCTTGTTTGCATATAACAACCCGTATCAAATATTATAAGGAAACGAAGGTGGAAATATTTAGGTCATGTTCTTAGAGCAGACGAAAAGAGATTAAATCGACAAGTCCTTATGTGGTCGCCAGTTGGGAAAAGAAAACGTGGAAGACCAAGGACCACTCTTCGAAGAACCATCCAACAAGAAAGTAAACTATTGGGATGTAAAACCATACAAGATCTCCAACTACTAGCAAAGAACCGTATCACATGGAGATCTGCCCTATGTGCCGCCTTTGGCACGAAAGGAACAAACTAACTAACTAACTTTTCTGCATCTGTTGTCAAAACGGCACCTGACGAATCACGTAAAGTAGGAAAAGACTGACTCGTATTCCTCCTGTTCAATTTGCGATGAAACTGCCAGAATTGATGTAGCGACATGTCACCACAGACTTATGTTATGAAAGTCTCCCATAACCCACTCTTTGCCTCACTAGCCAATACTTTGAAATCCCCAGTGGCTTTGTGGCGAATAGCAGACTTTTCAGTCACATCACACATATTTCTAGGTCGCTTCTTTCGGGCTCTCTGCCATGACTTTGTAGCAGCCTCTTTGCCAGCCCTGCTTTTTCAACATTTTCATTCCACCAAGGTGGTTGCAGTAAAGGAGTCTTAACAGTCTTCTTTCTGGCAGTCTGTCGCAGTATACGTAATGGGTTTTCGTGATCAGAGTGGGATGGCGTGTACTGAAAGACAGATTTGGGCATTCTGTGTCGCAAATTATTGGCCTTGTTAAGAAGAACAGCGCAGGTTAGATGATCACTATCTTGAGCCCCAAGAACATTCCATTGAGCAAAAATAGCATCGGTTGAGGAGATCAGTGCCAGATCGACGACACCATCAGTGTTCTCAGGTGTAGGAGCTAATCGAGTTGGGCGACCGTCATTCAATATCGTCAAGTCAGAGTTTAGTAGAGCATAACTCAAAGCGATGCCCTGTCTATTCTCGGTAGCGTTGCCCCACTCCTTTGATTGAGCATTGAAATCCCCCGCTATAAGAAACTTTGTGCGTGGTACATCTGAGAGCTTCTCAAGGAAATCCCAGTTATCTGCAATATGAAATTTGTCCACATGGGCGTACACATTATAGATTCGCCATACCTGATCACGAATTGTTAATCGAATTCCTTGTAATTCCACACCCTCAGGTAAGAAGTCATGTGTGTCAAGGCAGTTGTGGGGAAGGCCATATTTCACATAGATAGCTTGACCTTGTCCCCCACCGGGTTCACTGGGAGTGAAATAACACTTGAAGCCTGGACACACAAGGGCTTTATACTGCTGAAAGTTGGTTTCCTGAATTATGAATATGTCGAAGTCATAGACTATCTTCTGTAGAATTGATCCTCTCTGTTTTGCACTTCGACAATTCCAGTAGAACAGAGCAAGTCGATCTGTCTTTCTTCTAAACCGTCTCTGTCCAGCCTCGTCTCTTACGTCCATTTCTCTACTCTCCTCTACCTCTTGTATGCATATTTTCTTGTCTGATCTGTTGGGGGACTCAGTCAACGGTGCACGAACCCGTAGCACCGGCTGGAGCTCATTACATATAATACAAATTAGATAGCAATGTAAACCTGGAAACAAAGAGCATGTAACATTATAATTGGTGAAAACCTATAAATCACAAAATAATAAAACGCCGTATTTTGTTCAGCTTCTTTGCCGACGATGTTGGAGAACAAACTAATGGCAAGCCTACTTTGTTGTCACTATGAAACAACTATAGAAGGTTAAACACAGTTAACAAATAACCAACTGTAAAAAATACGAACATTCCTGTGAATAAAAGTAACTATAAAGAACATGAAATGATAAATTAAAATATAACTCAAACAGAATATTGAAAATTGAATCCTTTTTTTTAACTCAGCTGTCGTTGTGCATCAGAAGGTCATTGCTGTGTATTCAAAGTCATGGAATCATGCAGTTTTCAGCGAAATGATATATGCCATGCGTTGTTGAACGCGTTGTTGAACTTGTGTGCAGTAAAAATGATACCATATGCCATCTAACGACAACTTAGGATGTTACAGATATGTACAATTTCCAAGTAAATAAAGTGTTTATGTGTCGTTGTTAGGGTAAAATTACAATCTCCGACATTTTGGTTCGGTGACGTAGTACGCATTTGATCAATAATGAATATATTTTTTATTTTTTTTAATAGTTTATCTGTCATATAAATTGAGACTTTTTGTAAACGTTCGTAAAAAGTTATTTTCTTTTGTCGCAATTCCATTTTGTGCACTAGCTCTGTCTTAGGACGGACTATCTTCACAGCTCATTCTGTTATCTTACAAGTTTACTGTTTTTGTTTGGGATAAGTTCAGCTAAATGTTAGAAGCTTCTTCAAAGTGCTAAGACTTAAATGAAAAAGAGAAACACTATCTAGACACTTGCAAATTGTTTACCTTTCTCCCAAAAGACAGCTTAAAATGTTGTCAAAAGACAGCTTAAAATGTTGTCAAAAGACAGCTTAAAATGTTGTCAAAAGACAGCTTAAAATGTTGTCAAAAGACAGCTTAAAATGTTGTCAAATATCAAAGATGATAAAGGGAAACAGAATAAGTGAGACACACGAAAGGGACTAGATTGCAAAGGCAATTCGTAAGGAATAAATGAACAATGAAGTTGTTTAAGTAACTGTATCGCATTGTTGCTTACATTGTATTACAATAAAGCCGTCAGCTACAGCTTTGTGAATAGAAAAGTAAAACAATTGGTCTGAAAACACGAGAAAAGTCACGAAACAAATGGACAGACATTTTAAAAAGTGCTGTGTCATAACTAGGACTCACAAAAAGAACCAACCCAATGTACTTTAATCAAGAAAGAGACCTGAAAAGCGTTCCATGACTCTTCACAATGTAATTGCTAAGACAAGACGATAATGACGAATTAACATAAAGAAGAGTTTGAAAGGTGATTTTGAAAGAAAATTCTAGTTTGTTTACTTACTCTTGCATAATTTCTGAAGTGGATAGTGTCCCTTGTTGCAGTTCAAGCGCCAACTTCTCTGTAAGTACGTCGATGGCTCCAATGACGTCCATATGGCAAAGATCTATGTCACAACTGACCCGTCGTGAGAAGGAAGACATAACTGAGTGGACCTCAGCAAGTTGTGCTGTGTAGTCATCGTTTGAAATACTGGCGACCTTGGCAAGCGTGTCTGTAAATGCGCAATAGAACAAATCTTTTACTTTTTGATATTACTAAAAGCTAATATAGAAAATGTAAAGCAATGTTTATTTTAATAAAACTGTTTCTTCGAGAAGTTATATTTGATTTAATTACTACTATCTTCTTCTTCTTTTGATTCGGCATCGCTAGGGTTCTTTAAATTCGATCCAGTGCTTCGTAATAATAATACAAATAATAGCCTTCCATCGCTAGCGATGATGACAACAGTCTTAGACGTGCGTTGTTGCACATCTCTGGTGTGTGCGAAGGTGACTATATATATGATCAAGGCCGGACATTTGGATGATATGTATTTTGTCTTTTCGCGTAGCTCGCTTTCTCTGTGCCTCAACAGTAAGACGAATCTCAACTATGCGGGTTCCTTTTGTGCTGCTACAGCACCATATTTAGCGATCGTGTGTAAGGGATTCCCAGAACGTAGTGTCTATATTAATTGATTTTAATAAATCTTTAAAGAGTTTTTCTGCCCACTAGCCGATCGTCTGTTACCTTCAAGCTCGCTACATACTTTTCTGCATACTAAGTAAGGACAAGACCACAATTGGACTGCTCAATCACATAGCTAGGGGTTCTCTGTGCTGGTTAGGGGTACATCAGTCAAGGTATGGTTCACTATGATCATTACCCACCCCCGATTTGCCTGTTTGTCATGAAGAGTTCTACTGTACTCTAGGAATGTGTCCAAATGTTCAAGACAAGAGTTCCTTGGCGCACAGTCCCACTTGCGGAGAGTTTGATTCCAAATTCATTTAGACGCTGTATATATGCATCGTTCCACCTGTCCTACACAGCCCTAAAAAGTGATACTACAGACAGTAACGACAGTTATAGATGCATTATTAACTACCATATCCTCATTAAATGAACTGTCAGTAAACAACTGCATAACTTTACAGTAAATATCATCAACACCTCGATGCTAGTCCATTACAGTAAACACTTGTATAATGCATGATTTACTCATTAATTGATTGAATGATAGGACACACATCATTATACTTCGTTGAATAACCATGTGTGCTACGATCTATTTCTTACACATGAAATCTCAATAACAGTGTATGAACTTCTTAGTACAGCAGAGGGTTCCATGGGCATGTGTGCTACAATCTATTTCTTACACATGGAGATTTCAGTGACAGTGTATGAACTTCATAGTACAGCTGAGGGTTCCATGTGGGCATGTGTGCTACGTATGAACTTCATAGTACAGCTGAGGGTTCCATGTGGGCATGTGTGCATGATCTATTTCTTACACATGGAGATTTCAGTGACAGTGCATGAGCTTCTTAGCACCAGCAAGGGTCGTTGGCTGCAAACTGATGTATATATGTTAATTTCTAACCACTATCATTAGTAACGTAGTAACGTCACATCGCTGATGTCTGCAGTTTTAGTAACCCCCTCTAGCAGTGATAAATTTGACAAATCGAGAACAGAGTAAATTGCAGTAAAATACATCGATGAACAAAACCTAAAGTATGTCAGTTTTCAAGTCATCATCAGGTGCCGTGCCGGCTGGCGTAGACGATCATGGATCTCCACAAATCTCTGTCGTTGGTGTTTGCTATCAACTCAGATGTTGACGCTCTACCGTGCCATGAAGTCAGGCTATCGAAAATTGTATCTCTCTGTCTTCCTCTGTCTCGTCTACCCTCGATTTTACCGGCTGTCACAATGTGTTCTAACATTAGCGATCCAATGTTATTCAAGATAGGCGATAAATAAAACGCGATAAATAAAACACGAAGTGTGTCAGTTTTACATACACACAAAACAGCAACCAACAATACACTGAGACAAAATTGCCTTTATTTGTAAAGAGATTAAGTTGTCAAGTAACATCAGTAAGTAGATCGATGTTTCCACATAAAAATATCTTTAAGATGGGATCAGTAAATGTAACTGAAATAAGTACGGAAATATACATAATAAGGTTTTATAATGTTGGAATGTGCCAAATATATGATATCGTATCCTGTGTTTGTATGTCCAATAAAGGCCATTTTGTCTCAATGTATTGTTGGTTGCTGTTTTGTGTGTGTGTAAAACTGACTGCTTTATTTATCGCGTTTTATTTATTGCCTATCTTGAATAAATAATTTATTTGTTTAAAAAAATCCGAAGCAGTGATTGAATTTCCTCGTTAAAAAACACATTTTTATTGATATATAGAATTTATGACTTTTTTGAATGGCTAAAGTGAGCCGTGTTGTTATAGAAGTTAACCCCCATTGCAGCACGTCTAAGCCGAATTATTTTTCATGTTCTTACAAATGTGGTTTTTCTAAAAATGCATTTAACATTGCTACTTAATTGTCAATCAATGTTCTTACCTGTTTCTGCTTGATCCTGTTCGTCTACGCCAGTATCAGGTCTGCTTGTTTGTGCTTCGGTACCAGAACATGTTACAGGTCTATCGTATTCCGAGGTAATGATGTCTTGATCGTCTATCACTGCATCTGTATCAGAGGGAGAAGTTTCCCGGATTCTTTCTGTATAAGATATGTCTGTAGTTCTGCTCATTGTTGCTTCTTCTACTGTATCCGTTTCTGACGTTGGTTCAGTCATATCAGTATGTAATTCTTCTGTATCAATTACTGTTTGATTGTATCCTTGTAAATTCTGGGAATCTACCAGCATAGATGTCATTGCTTGTGTATCGCTGATATGTATTGTTTCCTCCACTTGTTTGGAAGAAATAAATAGAATCTTGTCATGATCTGCAGCAGTGTCTATTAGGTCATTAGTTTCTGAATTAGCTGTAGTCAAGTGCAGCCCTTTTTCCGCGTCTTCAATTAATGCTGACTCATAAAGCTCTTGAGAAGAGCTTCGATCCATTTCTTCTGTGAACATTTCATCTACATTTGTATCACTTTCAACAGAAGTCTGAGACGTAAGGACATCTGTGTCACATGTTTCTGAGTTACTAGTTTCATTATTAGTGATAACAGAAGTCACAGTTTCATCTTGTTCTTGGCTGGTTTCTACATACGTCGAGCTTGATTCATTGTCTATTTCGCTAGTCACTTCAGATTGACACACATTTACTTTTTGGTTGGGGTAGTCTGAAGTAACTTCTTCCAATTCTGAACTGGTGACACCATGACGCACTGAAACAAGATTAGTGTGTACATCGGTTAGGTTGACATTCTGGTCTACATCTTGGTTGAGTGAGTCGTGTATCTCATATTTAAGTAAATATGACTGACTCAGAAAGCTCTCAGCACGGACAGCTTCTTCTTCTTTTTCGTTGTTTTCTTCATTAATGTCGTCAATTGTGTACTGTTGCTGTTCTTGTTCTAGCCGTTCTTCTCGATGTAGCTTGTCTTGTTGTCTCTCTTCTTCGGGTATGGTGCCCGCTGTTCCGACGCCAGGCACAGATTTTGTTAGTGTTCCCAGTTCATGATGCTTTGTTTCTCTATCATTATCCATTCGATGCTCTCTGCGATCAACGTAGTTTAAGATCTCAAATATTTGATTAGCTGTATGTCCCTCTAGTTTGTATTCCTTACGATCAATGCCAACTATTTCAAACATTTCTTGGGTTTCTTGCATGCTTGATTGTTCTTCTGTTGACATGTCACGCTGTCCAGATTCGGCTGATGTTGGTGAAGTCTGAATCCACTCCTTATTGCTGGTGAAATCAGTCTCGCTAACATCAAGCGCATTTGGACTGTCGTAAGGGTAATCATCAGCGGAAAGTCTGTCTTGATGAGAAACAAGTAACTTTCTTGCTTCTTGCTCTGTGTTACTATCACTTGGGGATTCGCTTGCATCGAAATACACATCTTCAAACTGAGAGTTGTCAACGGTATAGAAGGTTTCAGAATATTTTTTCTTAATGGATGCAAGCTTGTGTCGTTCATTAGTTGTTGAGCCTTCCAGATCGGCGTTGTCATGGAAACTGACATGTTTTGAAGGACTGTGTGCGAGATGTTGCGTTTGTCTGAGGATACTATTGTGAATGACGTGTTCCTGTTTTATAATGCCTATACCAGCTGATGTTTCTGTAGATGTTTGATGTTCAGTCCATGAATAACTTTCATCTTGATATTCTTGCTGCTCATATTCTGATAATTCATTGTCTTCCCTCGATTGTTGTTCTATTTCTTCAGGATATGTCAGCTTATTTTGTTCATTTACATAGTCGTTCTCCGCCTTTTCAATTTCATCATAATCACTATCATTACCATCAGCGTCATCATCGTCCTCATTTACTGCATATCGTTGCTGCTCATCTTGTAACTGTTCTGTTAGTCGACACATAAGCAACAGTTGTTGTTCTTTTCTGTCTTCTTCTTGCTGAACTAATGCTTCTTTAATAATCTCAATTTCTTTCTTTTCTTCCTCTTCTTCTGCTAAATCTTCTTCTTGTTTTTTGTCTGGTTCACAATCGACAAGCAGCATCTGTTGCTTTGCTTCTTTATAATCATTGTCATCAATGTCATCGTTTTCATCAGAACTCTGTTCACTTTCATCATCATTTGGTTGTAGCAGTTTCTGGTCATTAAACTCAAGTTCCTGCTCCGTATTATAATACTGTTGATGTTCTATTTCAGCATGGGGTTTATTTTGCAAATGTTCAAAATATTGCTTTTCTGATTCATCTACGTCATGTTCAACTTCCTTCTCTTCTATATCGCTTTCTGTTTCACTTTCATCTTGTTCATCATCATCTTCTTTCTCGTTGTCTTCATCGTTTACTCTGTTATTGTTTTCTTCTTCATCGTCACCTTCTTCTACATCCATATGTTCTTTACCAGTGTGTTCTTTGAGATACAAAAGTTCAATTTGCAGATTCGTATGTTGTTGCTGTTCTACATCTTCAACCTCACACATCTCTTCTTGTTTGTGTTCTTGTTGACACTGGTGTTCGTCTATATTTTCATCACGCTTCTGCGAATACCGATCTAGATCCCTTTCTTCATCTTTTTCTTCAAGCTGATGTACATCTTCAGCGTATACTTTGTGATACTGTATCTGTTTTTCTACTTCTACTTCATTTTCCTCAGTCTCAGTTTCTTGCACTTCTTTAGAATACTGTTTATGATGAAACAACACAAGTTGCTGCTGTTCTTCTGCTTCTTCATCTTTCTCTTCTTCTTTCTGTTTCTCCACTTCATCTTTTTGCTGTTTGTTAGTAATGTGTGTAAGATGTACTAAAAGTTGAGTTTGTTGTCTTTCTTCTTGCTCTTTGTCTTGTTCTTGCTGTTCATCTTCTTCTTCTTCATCATTCCCGCCTTCTTTTTCATCGTCTTCTTGATTGTCCTTAATCTCTTCATGTTCTATGTTAACAACATCTGTGATATTTGATAAAAGCTCAATTTGCTGTATTTCTATTTCTTCTTTTACTTTTTCTTCTTCTTCATCTGCAATGCTTTCTTCTTCTGTAGTTTCTTCTTCTTCTTCTTCTTCTTCTTCTTCTTCTTCTACACTGACTTCTGCACTGTCTTCTTCTGCACTGTCGTTGTCTTCTTCTTCATCATCGCTTACTTGTTGTTCTTCATCCTCCTCTTCCTGTCTTTTGTTAGCAATTTCTGTGAGACGCAGTAAAAGCTCAATTTGCTGTTTTTCTTCTTCTTCTTCTTCTTCTTCTTCTTCGTCATCTTCTACACTCTCTTCATCTTCGTCTTGTTCTTCTTCACTCTCTTCTTGTTTTTTCTTAGCAATGTCTGTGAGATTTAGCAATATTTGAGCTTGTTGATTGTTTGCTTGTTCGTCTACCATGTCTTCTTCTTGGTCTTCAACGTTCTCTTGTTCTCTTCATCCTTTTTGTTTCATTTGTTCTTCACCCTTTGATCTTGTTCTTCTTGATCGTCTTCTTGATCGCTCGTCCTCTTCGTCTTCTTCCTCCCTTCTTCTTTATCTTGTACTCCTTTACTACAGCTCATCGCTTGATTTTCATTCATGATTCTTTCTTCGTCCTGTTCTTTCTGAGCATTGTCTTCATGTAGTTTCTGTATTTCCATTCTAAACACTTGATCTTGCTTATATTGATGTACTTCTTCATTGTTTTCCTCATTAACAATTTGTTGCTGTTGTAGGTAACGTTGAGGGATTCTATCGTCGACATCTCCTTGTCGCAACCGTTCATTGAATGAAATCTCTACTTGCTCCTGACGAGCTTCTACTTCTTCTTCTCTATTGTCAGAATCATATTGAGTTTCTTCTTTTGCTGTATTGCTCTTATTATTATCTTTATCATGTATTGCTGTATCAATGCTCTTCAGATGTTCTTCTTGTATTAGAACTTGTTCACTCTTTTCTTTATGTTGGTCTTCATTATAATGTATATGTTCGTGTTCCGTTGTCAGTTCTTGATGCCGTTGTAGTTCTTCTGAATGTTGATCTTCATCGTTATGTTGTTGCTCATAGGAAGAGTGTTTTTTATCACTTTCACACTGACGTGAACTATCTGAAGTGAACTCATCAGTCTGTATCTGCCCTTCTTGTTCCAGATCAAATCTTTCAGTTTGTCTCTGCATGTATTCTTCATTATTGTTGTCTGTTCGTGTGATGTCCTCCACATAGTCTTTTAAGTGAGCATTTGTTTGCTCAAACGGTTGCTTCTTTTCAACATCAATATATTGGTCTTGTTGGTGGTGCTGTGCTTGTTGGTAAAATGTACAGTCAATATCTTGCTGTGGGTGATAAGTCTCAGCGAGTTGATCTATTTCTCCTTCGTGTATATCTTCGTCAAGCTCTTCCTGTACCACTTGGTCTTCTCTTGACTGCTCCAAGTGCAGCTGTGGAATACTGAGATCAGGATGATTCCCTTCAGCGAATATTTCTTTTTCGTTTACTTCGTTGTTATCTTCATCGTCGCTTTCTTCTTCACTTTCATTATCGTCTTCCTCATAATCTTCATCTTTGTCGTCATCTTCATCATCATCTTCTTCATCTTTATTATCGTGGTCTTCATTTTCTTCCAATTTATCCACATCGTCTCTCATAAGTCACTCAATCTTCTTCAACTGCTGCTACTTCCTCTTCTTCAACTGCTGCTACTTCCTCTTCTTCAACTGCTGCTACTTCCTCTTCTTTTTCAGTTTGCTTGTCTTGTTTCAGTATCACATATTCATCATTTTGATTTTTTTGTTTTTTCTCAGAGTATTCTCTATCTTGATCATCTCTTATATTTGTGCATTGATCATCTCCCTCTTGGTAGACATCTTGCTGTTCTTGATATTGTTTGTTACCCATGTCATTTTCTTGCTTCTGTTGAAGCTGCTGTTCTAAACAATGCAGGGATAGATTATCATTATCATCATCATCTTCATTTGCTGTTGTGTCTTTTCTTGTCCCAAACTTATCTTCTGCATACTCTATTGTCAATGATAATGGCTCCTTGTCTGTGAAATCGAAACTGGAGCCATCATCTATCATAGAGTCTGACTGCAGAGCAGTGATTTCAAAATTGATCTTGAAGTCAGCCCTCGAAGCTGCAGTGTTTTCAACAATTTTTTGCAACTGAAATTTACGTTCAAACACTGCCTCTGGGCTACTGTGTCTTGTAATTTTTGAGTCGATCGAACCGACATCTCCAAGTTCAATATCATCAATAGGAAGAAAGCTCTCTTCAAAATCTTGAAGATGTTCTTGTTCTGAGTTTGAGTTTGACACACTGCTTTCATTGTTTGCATCTGCATTCTCCTTTACATCTACCACTGACAAAGGACTTTCTGGTCTTGTTAATAAATGCTTCTCTGAATTGATCAAATACTCTGTTTCTATCTCCTCTGCACAAGTGACATTGTTCACCATACCGTAAGCTTCCAGCATTCTCACTACGTCTCGATCCAATGATTCTATGGATTCTATAGATGATGTAGATGGTTGATGTCTGTCCCTACCAATACCCGAGCTATGACTACTGGCATCGTCAGTAATGCCAAATACTTCTAACATGTCATGGTATCCGTCTCTACTAGACTTCTTTCTTCCAGAATCCTTTCTCTGTTGTCGATCTATTTGTGTACTTTCATCAAAGCTAAACCGTACAGTGCGGGGTTTGTCTTCTAATCTTTCTAGAATCAATTCTTGTTCACACGATTCTGCAAAGTCTATATCGTTGTTATTAGCAAATGATTGATAGAAGTTTTCCATATGATCTTGTTCACAACTATCTCTACCAGTGGGTTTGTTGTCTGTACTTGCTTGTAGTATTGGTTTAATGATGTCGTCATCAAGTGCTTCAGGACTTGGTGGTCTATTAATAACATCAGTTTCTATGACTTCATGGCTTAAGACCTCCATCTCATAGCAATCAGACAGCGCATTGAGCCACTCAAGACATTTCAATGTTTCGTGACTCATTTCTAGATATTCACCTTCGTTGGCGTCAAACGGTTCCTGTCCAACATATTCTGGACAGAGTTGTTCTTTCCTAATTTCATTGGCGTGCGTTTCATCGACTTGACTATTCACTTGCTGAACTGCTGTTTCAATTTCGATCACGTCCTCAGTTTCAGGTAAACATGGCGAGAACACCAACAATGAAGAGTCTATTTTAATTTCCTGATCTTCCTGAATTGTGAGAGCAGACACTGCAGTGTGTTCTGTTGTCATTTCTGTCCCCCGTATAATGTCTTCTTCAGAGTTGGTTAAGTTTGTTGCCCTGTATTTGTCCTCGTCGATTATTGGCGTTACGTCTTTAGCAACAATACTGTCAGTAAAATTGTTTTCTAGTTTGTTTGCTTGACCAAGTGCAAGATCTTCTGTTTCAGAAACTACATCGATCACGATAACACCTTCATTGTCAAGTATTGCAGGTGTTAACTCCATTAAGGATGGATCAATTACAATTTCATGTTCTAAGATGTCGTCAGCTTTGTCATCAGATGTAATCTCAGAAGTAATTGTTTCTCTTGCAAAGTTATTTTCTAGGAGATCTTGCGAAGCGTGTAGTTCTTCATTAGTTTCTTTGAGTAGCAACTCTTCATGAACAGTTATAATTTGGGAAACAGATGACTTTTGCTCATTGACGTTTGTTTTCCCAGTATCATGTTCCATGTGATCGTTGACGATATCATCCGTCGTTTCACTTTCAGACTCGATATAAATTGTATTCTCAGTTTCTGGTGCAATTGGTGTAAACTCGACAAGTGATGGATCAATACTGATATCTTGCTGCTCGTCACAAGTCTCAGACAACAAGGCAGTATTTTCTTCATCATGCACATCTTTGAACGTGGGATATTCAGCGTCACATGAAAATGAATCGACTTCTTCTGATTTTTCGGCATCTTTAATTTCTTCCTCAACCTTTTCTTCTGTTCTGGTTGGTTCTTCTTCCAGTTTTTCTTTTACCATTTCTTTGCTGTTAATAACTATATCAAATCTTGATTCGCTTGTTAGAAGACAGTTTTCTTTAATGACATCCCAATTTTGTTCAACTGGCTCTTGAGAAATACATTCATTTTCTTTTCCAGCAAGTTCGATAAAGTCACTCGTTTCGACATTTTCAAAATCTGGAACGTTAGTTTCCTTCAGGATGCTCTCACTATCTTGTAGCAAGGAATCATCTTCAAAACCTGGAACGTTTGTTTCCTTCAGGATGCTCTCACTATTTTGTAGCAAGGAATCATCTTCAAGATCTGGAACGTTAGTTTCCTTCAGGATGCTCTCACTATCTTGTAGCAAGGAATCATCTTCAAGAGAGTTATCAAGATCTTGCTTCAGTTCTTTATCGACTACATTGTCCACAACGATAACATGATCAGTATTAGAATAAACTGGTGTAAACTCTAAAAGCGATGAATCAATTCTAATTTCTTGATTTTCTTGAAATTGATTACATTCAAGAATATCATCGTTATCTGTAGTACTTTCTGACGATTCATCTTGGTCATTGTCACCATGATCTGTAACATCTTCGTCATCAGATGTAGTTTCAGAAGTAAGGTTTGTTTCTCTTGCAAAGTTATTTTCTAGGAGATCTTGCGAAGCGTATAGTTCTTCATTAGTTTCTTTGAGTAGCAACTCTTCATGAACAGTTATAATTTGGGAAACAGATGACTTTTGCTCATTGACGTTTGTTTTCCCAGTATCATGTTCCATGTGATCGTTGACGATATCATCCGTCGTTTCACTTTCAGACTCGATATAAATTGTATTCTCAGTTTCTGGTGCAATTGGTGTAAACTCGACAAGTGATGGATCAATACTGATATCTTGCTGCTCGTCACAAGTCTCAGACAACAAGGCAGTATTTTCTTCATCATGCACATCTTTGAACGTGGGATATTCAGCGTCACATGAAAATGAATCCACTTCTTCTGGTTTTTCGGCATCTTTAATTTCTTCCTCAACCTTTTCTTCTGTTCTGGTTGGTTCTTCTTCCAGTTTTTCTTTTACCATTTCTTTGCTGTTAATAACTATATCAAATCTTGATTCGCTTGTTAAAAGACAGTTTTCTTTAATGACATCCCAATTTTGTTCAACTGGCTCTTGAGAAATACATTCATTTTCTTTTCCAGCAAGTTCGATAAAGTCACTCGTTTCGACATTTTCAAAACCTGGAACGTTAGTTTCCTTCAGAATGCTCTCACTATCTTGTAGCAAGGAATCATCTTCAAAACCTGGAACGTTAGTGTCCTTCAGGATGCTCTCACTATCTTGTAGCAAGGAATCATCTTCAAAACCTGGAACGTTAGTTTCCTTCAGGATGCTCTCACTATCTTGTAGCAAGGAATCATCTTCAAAACCTGGAACGTTAGTTTCCTTCAGGATGCTCTCACTATCTTGTAGCAAGGAATCATCTTCAAAACCTGGAACGTTTGTTTCCTTCAGGATGCTCTCACTATCTTGTAGCAAGGAATCATCTTCAAGATCTGGAACGTTAGTTTCCTTCAGGATGCTCTCACTATCTTGTAGCAAGGAATCATCTTCAAGAGAGTTATCAAGATTTTGCTTCAGTTCTTTATCGACTACATTGTCCACAACGATAACATGATCAGTATTAGAACAAACTGGTGTAAACTCTAAAAGCGATGAATCAATTCTAATTTCTTGATTTTCTTGAAATTGATTACATTCAAGAATATCATCGTTATCTGTAGTACTTTCTGACGATTCATCTTGGTCATTGTCACTATCATCAAAACTCGGATTGTATTCCTTAACCAGGGTGACATTCTCAAGGATTGTAGGATTGTTTGAAATATCCTGCTGTTCATACAAATTGGAATCACGTCTACTTGTGATAACGTCTATACCTGTCATGTCTGGATATTTCATCTCATCACTTCCAATAAAACTCGATGGAAGTGGAGACTCTAGTACTATCAAACCGTCATCACTTGACACTAGAGGTACAAATTCCACTTGTGATTGATCTATTACGATGTCTTGTTCTTCATATGAGTCAGGGATTGACTCTGATACAATCTCTGTTACTTCACCAACTTCTCTGCACACATCGACATCACTATCATGATGCTTATATACTTCTGTTATTAGGAAAGGTGCTTTATATTCGAGTCCATGTTCTTTATTGAATTCACGAACTTGTTTGGACTCTTCTGATAGTTCATCGACTTGTTTTTCTAATCTTTTCTCTTCTTGCTCCGTCTGTAGTTCTGTAGTTTGTAGTTTATGTCCAAGTGTCTCTCCGTCAGCGTCTTCAGTCTGAGAATGAATCTCCAGCTCTTTAACCTCATTTCTGTGCACTTGCAAAGCAGTGTCGTGTAGATGCACGTCAGCCTCTTCGCGTGAATCACCCTGCTGTGATTTTAGATGTACTTCATGCGAACAGAATTCTGGTTCTTGTTTTTGTATCGTTCCTTCATATAAAGACAGCTTATGATCTTGCTGTTGTATTTCTTCTTCACGTGAAGATAGCTCTGCTTCTTGTTCTTGTAACACTTCTTCATGTGAAGATAGCACTGGCTGCTGTTCTTGTAAAACTTCTTCATATGAAGAAACATCAGGCTCTTGTTCTTGTAGCACTTCTTCATGTAAAGACAGCTCAGACTCTTGTTCTTGTAGCACTTCTTCATGTAAAGACAGCTCAGACTCTTGTTCTTGTAGCACTTCTTCATGTAAAGACAGCTCAGACTCTTGTTCTTGTAGCACTTCTTCGTGGGAAAATAGTTCAGCGTTTTGTTCTTGTAACAACACTTCGTCATGTGAAGATAGTTCAGTGTCTTGTAACACTTCTTCATGTGAAGGTAGCTCAGGCTCGTGTTCGTGCAACACTTCTTCATGTGAAGATAGCTCAGGCTCTTGTTCTTGTTCCCTGTCTTTATATGAAGATAACTCTGGCTCTTGTTCTTCTAACACTTCTTCATGTGAAGATAGTTCAGGCTCTTGGTCTTCTAACATTTCTTCAAGAAGATAATTTAGTGTCTTGTTCTTGTAACATCTCTTCGTGTGAAAATAGAACTGGCTCTTGTTCTTGCAACACTTCTTCATGGGAGGAAACCTCAGGCTTTTCTTCTTGTATCACGTTGTCTTCTTCATATGAAGATAGTTCAGTGTCTTGTTCTTGTAACACTTCTTCATAAGAAGATAGCTCAGACTCCTGTTCATGTTCCACTTCTTCGTGGGAAGATAGCTCAGTGTCTTGTTCTTGCAGCACTTCTTCATGGGAGGAAACTTCAGGCTTTTCTTCTTGTATCACGTTGTCTTCTTCATATGACGATAGTTCAGACTCTTGTTCATGTTCCTCTTCTTCATGTGAAGATAGATCTGTGACTTGTTCTTGTTCCACTTCTTCGTGGGAAAATAGCTCAGCGTTTTGTTCTTGTAACAACATTTCTTCTTGTAAAGACAGCTCAGGCTTTTGTTCTTCTAACACTTCTTCATGTAAAGACAGTTCAGGCTCTTGGTCTTCTAACACTTCTTCGCGAGAAGATAATTTAGTGTCTTGTTCTTGTAACACTTCATCATATGACGATAGTTCAGACTCCTGTTTATGTTCCTCTTCTTCATGTGAAGATAGCTCAGTGTCTTGTTCTTGGAACATGTCTTCGCGTGAAAATAGCACTGGTTCTTGTTCTTGCAACACTTTTTCATGGGAGGAAACCTCAGACTTTTCTTCTTGTATCACGTTGTCTTCTTCATATGAAGATAGTTCAGTGTCTTGTTCTTGTAACACTTCTTCATAAGAAGATAACTCAGACTCCTGTTCATGTTCCACTTCTTCGTGGGAAGATAGCTCAGGTTCTTGTAACTCTTCTTCATGTGAAGACCGCTCTGGCTTTTGTTCTTGTAACACTTCTTCATGTGAAGATAGCTCTGTGTCTTGTTCATGTTCCACTTCTTCTGGAAAATAGTTCAGGTTTGTTCTTGTACAACACTTCTCATGTGAAGATAGTTCAGGCTCTTGTAACACTTCTTCATGTGAAGAGTAGCTCAGGCTCGTGTTCGTTTCAACACTTCTTCATGTGAAGATAGCTCTGGTCTTGTTCATGTCACTTCTTCGTGGGAAAATAGTTCAGCGTTTTGTTCTTGTAACAACACTTCGTCATGTGAAGATAGTTCAGTGTCTTGTAACACTTCTTCATGTGAAGGTAGCTCAGGCTCGTGTTCGTGCAACACTTCTTCATGTGAAGATAGCTCAGTGTCTTGTTCTTGTTCCCTGTCTTTATATGAAGATAGCTCTGGCTCTTGTTCTTGTAACAATTCTTCATGTGAAGATAGTTCAGGCTCTTGGTCTTCTAACATTCTTCTGAGAAGATAATTTAGTGTCTTGTTCTTGTAACATCTTCGTGAAAATGAACTGGCTCTTGTTCTTGCAACACTTCTTCATGGGAGGAAACCTCAGGCTTTTCTTCTTGTATCACGTTGTCTTCTTCATATGAAGATAGTTCAGTGTCTTGTTCTTGTAACACTTCTTCATAAGAAGATAACTCAGACTCCTGTTCATGTTCCACTTCTTCGTGGGAAGATAGCTCAGGTTCTTGTAACCCTTCTTCGTGTGAAGACAGCACTGGCTCTTTTTCTTGTTCCACTATTTCATATGAAGAAAGCTCTGTGTCTTGTTTTTGTTCCACTTCTTCGTGCGAAGAAGATAGCTCAGTGTCTTGTTCTTGTAACACTTCTTCATGGGACGATAGCTCATGTTCATGTAACACTTCTTCGTGGGAAGATAGCTCGTGTTCTTGTAACTCTTCTTCATGGGACGATAGCTCTTGTTCTTGTAACACTTCTTCATGGGACGATAGCTCTTGTTCTTGTAACACTTCTTCATGGGACGATAGCTCTTGTTCTTGTAACACTTCTTCATGGGACGATAGCTCTTGTTCTTGTAACACTTCTTCATGGGACGATAGCTCTTGTTCTTGTAACACTTCTTCATGGGACGATAGCTCTTGTTCTTGTAACACTTCTTCATGGGACGATAGCTCTTGTTCTTGTAACACTTCTTCGTGGGAAGATAGCTCTTGTTCTTGTAACACTTCTTCATGGGACGATAGCTCTTGTTCTTGTAACACTTCTTCATGGGACGATAGCTCTTGTTCTTGTAACACTTCTTCATGGGACGATAGCTCTTGTTCTTGTAACACTTCTTCGTGGGAAGATAGCTCTTGTTCTTGTAACACTTCTTCATGGGACGATAGCTCTTGTTCTTGTAACACTTCTTCATGGGACGATAGCTCTTGTTCTTGTAACTCTTCTTCGTGGGAAGATAGCTCGTGTTCTTGTAACTCTTCTTCGTGGAAAGATAGCTCATGTTCTTGTAACACTTCTTCGTGGGAAGATAGCTCGTGTTCTTGTAACTCTTCTTCGTGGAAAGATAGCTCGTGTTCTTGTAACTCTTCTTCATGGGACGATAGCTCTTGTTCTTGTAACACTTCTTCATGGGAAGATAGCTCTTGTTCTTGTAACACTTCTTCATGGGACGATAGCTCTTGTTCTTGTAACACTTCTTCATGGGACGATAGCTCTTGTTCTTGTAACACTTCTTCGTGGGAAGATAGCTCTTGTTCTTGTAACTCTTCTTCGTGGGAAGATAGCTCGTGTTCTTGTAACTCTTCTTCGTGGAAAGATAGCTCATGTTCTTGTAACA
Source organism: Arion vulgaris (assembly GCA_020796225.1). NCBI lineage: Eukaryota > Metazoa > Mollusca > Gastropoda > Stylommatophora > Arionidae > Arion > Arion vulgaris. The sequence goes on from CM036757.1 coordinate 43,448,585, forward strand.
CTTCTTCGTGGGAAGATAGCTCGTGTTCTTGTAACTCTTCTTCATGGGACGATAGCTCTTGTTCTTGTAACACTTCTTGATGGGAAGATAGCTCATGTTCTTGTAACACTTCTTCATGGGACGATAGCTCTTGTTCTTGTAACACTTCTTCATTGGAAGATAGCTTGTGTTCTTGTAACACTTCTTCATTGGAAGATAGCTCATGTTCTTGTAACACTTCTTCATTGGAAGATAGCTCGTGTTCTTGTAATACTTCTTCATTGGAAGATAGCTTGTGTTCTTGTAATACTTCTTCGTGGGAAGACAGCTCTGGCTCTTGTTCTTGTAACACTTCTTCATGTGAAGACAGCTGAGTGTCTTGTTCTTGTTCCGCTTCTTCATGTGAAGATAGTTCATGTTCTTCTTCTTGTAACACATTTTCATGTGAAGGTAGCTCAAGCTGGTGTTCATGTTCCACTTTTTCATATGAAGATATATCATGCTTCTGTTCTTGGAATACGTCTTCATGTGAAGACAGTTCAGGCTCTTGGTCTTCTAACACTTCTTCGCGAGAAGATAACTTGGTGTCTTGTTCTTGTAACGTGTCTTCGCGTGAAAATAGCACTGGCTCTTGTTCTTGCAGCACTTCTTCATGGGAGGAAATCTCAGGCTTTTCTTCTTGTATCACATTGTCTTCTTCATATGAAGATAGTTCAGACTCCTGTTCATGTTCCTCTTCTTCATGTGAAGATAGCTCTGTGTCTTGTTCCACTTCTTCGTGGGAAAATAGTTCAGCGTTTTCTTTTTGTAAAACACTTCTTCATGTGAAGATAGTTCAGTGTCTTGTTCTTGTAACACTTCTTCATACGAAGATAGTTCAGACTCCTGTTCATGTTCCTCTTCTTCGTGTGAAGATAGCTCTGTGTCTTGTTCCACTTCTTCGTGGGAAAATAGTTCAGCATTTTGTTCTTGTAACAACACTTCTTCATGTGAAGATAGTTCAGTGTCTTGTTCTTGTAATACTTCTTCATGTGAAGATAGTTTAATGTCTTGTTCTTGTAACAATTCTTCATGTGAAGATAGTTCAGGCTCTTCTTCTTGTAACACTTCTTCATAAGAAGACAGCTCCGATTCTTGCTCTTGTAACACTTCTTCATGTAAAGACAGTTCAGTGTCTTGTTCTTGTAACACTTCTTCATGTAAAGACAGCTCAGTGTCTTGTTCTTGTAATACTTCTTCATGGGAAGACAGCTCAGTGTCTTGTTCTTGTAACACTGCTTCATGTGAAGACAGCTCAGTGTCTTGTTCTTGTAACACTTCTTCATGTGAAGACAGCTCAGTGTCTTGTTCTTGTAACACTTCTTCCAGTGAAGACAGCTCAGTATCATGTTCATATTCCACTTCTTCGTGTGAAGATAGCTTATTGTCTTGTTCTTGTAACACTTCTTCATGTGAAGATAGCTTAGTGTCTTGTTCTTGTAACACTTCTTCATGTGAAGATAGCTTAGTGTCTTGTTCTTGTAACACTTCATGTGAAGATAGCTGAGTGTCTTGTTCTTGTTCCACTTCTTCGTGGAAAAATAGTTCAGCGTTTTGTTCTTGTAACAACACTTCGTCGTGTGAAGATAGTTCAGTGTCTTGTAACACTTCTTCATGTGAAGGTAGCTCAGGCCCGTGTTCTTGCTCCACTTCTTCATATGAAGATAGCTCAGTGTCTTGTTCTTGTAACACTTCTTCATATGAAGATCGCTCTTGTTCTTGTAATACTTCTTCGTGTGAAGATAATTTAGGCTCTTCTTCTTGTAACACGTCTTCGTAAGAAGACAGCCCAGACTCTTGTTCCTGTTCCACTTCATCACGTGAAGATAGCTCAGGTTCTTGTTCTTGTAACAATTCTTCACGAGAAGACAGCTCAGGTTCTTGTTCTTGTAACACTTCTTCACGTGAAGACAGCTCAGGTTCTTGTTCTTGTAACAATTCTTCACGAGAAACAGCTCGTTCTTGTTCTTGTAACAATTCTTCACGAAAGACAGCTCAGTTCTTGTTCTTGTAACACTTCTCGTGAAAATGCTCGTGTTCTTGTTCCACTTCTTCATATGAAGATAGCTCAGTGTCTTGTTCTTGTAAGACTTCTTCATGGAAAGATAGCTCAGTGTCTTGTGTTTGTGTATCTAACTCACACATTTGTAAACTGTGTACGTCAACTCTTGATTGTTGCTCGTATGCTTGCACGTATATGCCAGGAATGTGTAACTCTAATCTAGCTTCTGAACCAAACACCAAAGACATCTTTCTTGCATCTTCTTCAACAGTTTCATAAGTTACTACCTCTTGTTGTTCATCTATTGCATGTGATGTAGACTGTTTAATATGATCGCTAGTCTCACTGTTATACACACAGTCAGGTGGTTGTGCCATAGACTCACGTAGCAATGATTCAGTTGACGAAGCTGTTTCCAAGAAGGAAGTTGCTTTATAAAGCAGGGATGATTGTTTTTGTAAATTATCAGTATCATCTAGTTCTTCATGTATGTGTTCTTCATAGTTAGAATCATCTAACAGGGATCTCTCATTTTCTTGCAGTTCGGGAAACAACAACAGTAACGTTTTCATCGAGAGGTATATTCAACAATGTTTCTTTATGGACGATGTCGAGAGAGATGGCCTGTTCTTGATTATCTTCTGATGAAACAATGGAATCTTGTCCTATCGGAATAAAACCGTTGCCATATTCAATGTCGTTGTACTTAGCAAAGCTCTCTTCAAAGTCTATCCTTTCAGGTGTTGAATGACTTGTTTGTTCGACATTGCTGTGTACCTGGAGAATTGGTTTGATCCATTCATCGTCTCTTGCTTCTGGACTACACGCTCTATTACTGACATCTGTTGACTCTGCGTCGTTTAATTCTGTCTCAATATCATCTGAAGTGGTAAGTAGCCATTCGGGAAATTTGGTATCTTCGCTGTTCTCATCGACATTTTCATCATTTACTTGATCATCGTCATCATTCTGAGATTCATCATTACCAGTAACTAAATTGCCTGTTTGCAGCTGTAATATTGCCTGGATATTGTTTGTGGTAGTCTGGTCTATAACAATTTGATCGATATCGGCTTCTGCTAGCAGAACTTCTAGATTGTCAATAATAGTTGATTCCTTCAACTCTTCTAAGCTTTCCCGTCTTTGTTTAGGATTTTCTGAAATCTCACTAACGTTGGCGGTTGTAGATTCAGAAGGTAGCAAAGAGGATACATTTTCTGCAGTTCCTTGTGCTTCAAGTGACAATTGCATGTGCATGTCTGTTACCTCGCAACTATCTCCTGAATGGAGCGCTGATAATGTGAGTTCTTCGATACCACTATCTTCCTCATGGAGCTCAACAAAAACATCATTTTCATCCTTTGTTTCAGACTGTACGAGCTCAGGATTGACTCCAAGTAAATCCTCTTTAATGTCTTCATCTTTACAAGTCGTGCACAGTGTGTCCATAGAGTCACTCCAGTCGCTCACAGGATGTGACTGAATTTCGATGTCAATATCATTAGACTGAGCATATTTGTTGTCAAGTGTTGTCCTATCTTCCATAAATACATCATTTGTAAATGGGGCAGTTTCTGTAAGTGCATTTTGTTGCAAGGATTGCTTGATTTTTTCATCCACGACTTCAGGACTGTCCGGGCCTTTTGTCCAAACCAGATCTTTAGAATGGTCATCTGAGTCTGACGCCGTTCTCATCCATCGAGGTAAAAATAAGTCTTCTAAAGCTACAGACGAAACAGTATCAGAGGATATGGAATTCTGATCTGAATATGTAGAACTTGACATTAGAACTGGTGGTGTAACGCTTACAGATGTGACATGTGTTACAGGCGATGCTTCTGTTTGCATTCTTGATCCTTGTTCAACTGACTCTTCTGGTTCCGAGTCCAAAAACATTGTTTCGCTCAAATTAAAAATGTCGACAGACAATTGTTTCGGCATTGTCTTGACTTCTGACTTTTCTGTTTCCTTCTTTACTTCATTCTCTTGATCTGATCTGTGTGTTTTCTCGTATTCAACTGAAAGTGAATTGTCTACTTTGTCAACAAAAACATCTAGTGATTGCTGCTGGTGTTCATCCTTATTCCTTTGTTCTCCATCGAGTCTAGGTTTCAATCCTTCATTTGTTTGCTCTTGTTGTTTTTGTTGTTGTATTTCATCATCGCTTTCATCATCTTCATAATTGTTATCATCATCATCATCTTCTTCGTCAGTATCAAGGATATCTTGTTCTACTTTCTCTTGCTCCTGATTCCCTGTCATTCCCTCAGCTGCAACTAAGTCACTATTTACATCAACAATGGATTTATGAGTTTGTTCCTGTTGTGTTGCTTTTATCACATTTTCATCAATATGACTTTTATGTACTGTGATATCAATAACATGCTTCTGATCTTGTCCTACAAAATATTCTTCTTTTTCATCATCGTTGTCTTCATTATTTTCCTCTTCTTCTACCTCTGCTTCTTCATCATCATGTCTTTCAGATGAAATTATTCGACTTTCTGTAACACCTAAAATACTTTCTGCGGACTCTTCGTACTCTTCTGAATCCTCTTCTTCATCTTCAACATCCTCTACACTTTCAGCTGAAATGTTGCTACTTTCTAGATCATCATCAAGAACCTCTATTGATGACTGTTGTTGGTCTTTCCTGTCTTCTTCTTTAAAAGTTTCTTCCTCTTCCTTGACTTCTGTTTCAGGTTGAACTGAAATTGGTGCAATGTATTCTTCCTCAAGTAAAACATTCTTTTGCTGCGGTAATTGCTTTTCCTCTTTCTCTCTCCCTTCTTGTAGCTCACCTTCCTTGTGTTCGGTAGAAAAGAATTCAGTTTCGCCATCACGGAGAGAGACATAAGTGTTATGGTGTTCTTTATTCTCCGCATCTACTTCTCCTTCTTTTTCATCATCTTCTTCTTCGTCATCTTCTTCTTCGTCATCGTCTTCTTCTTCATCTTCTTCTTCTTCATCTTCTTCTTCTTCATCTTCTTCTTCTTCATCTTCTTCTTCTTCATCTTCTTCTTCTTCATCTTCTTCTTCTTCATCTTCTTCTTCTTCATCTTCTTCTTCTTCATCTTCTTCGACTTCATCTTCTTCGACTTCTTGTCTTTCTTTTCTATCCTTGCTTTCAACAATAGTTTGTTCACTGCTTACTTGAACAAGAGCAATCGGGACCTCCAGTTGTTCTTCTTCTTTTACTTCTTCCTCCTCCCTGTTCACTTCTGTAACTCTTGATACAAATTCACTTGCTACATCTTTTTCTCCCTCTTCTTCATCTTCTTCTTCATCTTCACTATCTTCTTCGTCCTCGTCTTCTTCTTCATCTTCGTCTTCATCTTCGTCTTCTTGTCTTTCTTCTCGTTCTTCGCTTTCAGTATAAGTTTTCTGTTCACTGTTCACTTGGACAAGTGCAATCGGGATTTGCTGTAGCTGTTCTTCTCCCTCCCCCCTGTTCACTTCTGTAACTCTTGATATGAATTCACTTGATAAGCCATCATTTTCTTCTTCATTTTCATCGTCTTCTTCTTCGTCATCTTCTTCTTCTTCACTTGCTTCATCTTCTTGTCTTTCTTCTCTGTCCTTGCTTTCAACAAAAGTTAGTTCACTGTTTGAGTTATACTGTAATTCAGTTTCCTTCTTCTCTTGTTCAATTTCATTTTGTTCTGAAATTTCGCTGTTCACTTGAACAAAATCAATCGAGATTTTCTGTCTTTGTTCTTCTTCTTCTCTGTTCGCGTCTATCATTCTTGACATGAATTCACTTGTTACATCTTTTTCGCCATCTTCTTCGTCCTCTTCTTCATCTTCTTCACTGTCTTCTTCTTCATCGCCGTCTTCCTCGTCTTCTGCTTCATTTTCTTCGTCTTCTTGTCTTTCTTCTCTATTCTCGCTTTCAACAAAAGTTTGCTCATTGTTAACTTGTGCAAGAACAATCGGAATTTGCTGTCTCTGTTCTTCTACTTCTTGTACTTCTCCGTCCTCCCTGTTCACTTCTGTCATTCTTGATATCAATTCACTTGCTACATCTTTTTCTTCAACTTCTTCTTCGTCTTCTTCTTCATCGTCATCTTCTTCTTCATCTTCATCGTCGTCTTCTTCATCGTCTTCATCTTCTTGTCTTTCTTCTCTGTAATTACTTTCAATAAAAGTTAGTTCACTGGTTGAGTTATACTGTAATTCAGTTTCTTTCTTCTCTTGTCCATTTTCACTTTGTTCTGAAATTTCACTGTTCACTTGAACAAATATTTGCTGTCGTTGTTCTTCTCCGTCCTCCCTGTTCACTTCTCTCACTCTTGTTATGAATTCACTTGCTACATCTTTTACTATATCTTCTTCTTCATCTTCTTCATCGTCTTCTTCATCTTCGTCTTTCTCGTCTTCTTCTTCATCGTCTTCATCCTCTTGTCTTTCTTCTCTGTCCTTGCTTTGAACAAAAGTTAGTTCACTGGTTGAGTTATACTGTAACTCAATTTCCTTCTTCTCTTGTTCATTTTCACTGTGTTCTAAAATGTCACTGTTTACTTGGACTAAAGCAATCGAGATTTGCTGTCTTTGTTCTTCTTTGTTGATGCCATTCTGTGATTCTGTTTTCTCATCCAGGTTACTGGATGCAATATTTTGTTTGATTATGTATTCTCGTACGCTCTGATGGAAGAACGTAAAACTGGACATTTCTGGTGTTGGTGTCTCCCATGCTTCTTCAAAATCTGTATCAGTTCTTTCCAAATAATTTCTTTCAGTTGATGATAGTGAATCGGACAGAACTCTGAATTGTAAATCACTGTCACTTCTACTGAATATTAGTTCTGATTTCACTGACACGTCAGTCGAGGCTTCAGAACTATACATTGTGCTTGAATGGTCATCAGTTCGAGAATATGATGCCTCTAATGATGCTTCTGTAGAAATACTTTCTTGAGTTTCATAAATTCGTTTATCGTCATCACAAATATTCTCTTCATCAACAGTTTCTGTCGAGTGTGGAATTTCATCTGTTGATATTTCAGTATTAACTATTTCCGTGGTTGACTTTTCATGACTAACGATGCCTTTGCAAGTAGACTCAAAAGTTGGAGTTGCAACATTCTGATCATTTAGTGTTTCATTGTCTTCAAGTAGTTCGATATCATTTTCATCTATGAAGTTTTCAATCTTGAGCTGATCGTTATTCTCAGTTTCTGTTGTTTCTAACGTTGATTTTACCCACTTGTTTTCATCATCTTCAAGACTGGAAGTTCTGTCTAGCAAATAATTCTCACTCTCTGCTGTAGAATTATCATATTCTATGTCACCTGGCTCAGTAAAGTGCTGGTGTTCAACATCTGCATCATAGTTGAAGTCTTCTTTTTCCGATATCATTTCTTCATGATGTGTCTTTGCATCTGCATGGACGATTTGATATTCTGTTTCAGCTGGCAAAATATGAATTTCAATACTGGATACTTCATTGTTCTTTGATTCATGTGACAAACCATCAAACCAATTCATGATTTCTTTAGCTTCAGCTGAAGTAATACTTTGTTGAAGTTCATATCCAAACTCAATCTCATTCTCATCTTGGAAACTTTCATGGAAACTCTCAACTATATGAGACTTTTCGTCACTAGTAGTTGATATGTTTTCTGTGTTTACTTTGATAATCGGTTTAATCAATTCGTCATCGATAGCTTCAGGACTTGAAGGTCTATTCGACACGTTCGTGCTGTCGTAGTCTATGTTGGTGGTTTCCAGATCATCAGAAAGTGTCAGCTTCCACTCAGGCACAGCAACGATATTATCAAAATCAACATATGAGAAGTCAGCAGATTCATCAACAATCTCGGTTTCTCTATTGTTAAAGTCAACATTTTGTTCTTCACCATTGTTCTCTTCTGTGTCGTCTACCTGTCTCTCATTACTGTCATCATCTTCGTGTGTAAGACATTCAAACCACAATAACACTAAAGCAGCTTCGGCTTCGGTTAGTGCATCCTGTCCAAAGTCAATCTCATTGTGCTCTAAGAAGCTTTGTTGAAAATCAGTCGCCGTTAATGAATCAGATGGATCAAAGGCAGGGATATTCTCCTCACTGCTGGAATTTACTTTTATGCAATCATCATCCATAGCTTCCGGACTGGATGCCCTGACCCTGAGGTCATCGTTGTTCCCTTTGACTAAGACTGTATCTACATCATCTGATGACGTTATGAGCCATTCTTCAGTATCTTTAACAAATTCAAGTATGCCACCTTGTGTTGAAACGCCGCTGTCTTCATCTGTCTTATGTAGATTTGAAAATGTGTGACTTCTTTCATAATTTACTTCATCTACACCTACTTCATAACTATCTGGGCTTCCTGATCTAGTTGGCGTATTACTTAATTCTGTCATTGGTAACAACGAATCATCTCCAAGCGGTGTCTGGCTACAAAGTCCCGATTCCAAATTCCGATCATCGATTACCGAAGTGGTTGTTTCTGGTGTTGGTGAGTTTGATGGTGTAGACATGTAGTTTGTTGTATTTGCTAAGTCTGATTTGACGTTTTCGTCAACCTGAACATTCTCATTCTTATTGATAACTTCTTCTTCAAATTTGGTGTCTTCAAAAACATTAAAGTTGTCATGAAGATCTGCAACATTTGCATATTCTTCATTGACATCAAACGTGTTCTCTGTGTCATGAAGATCTGCAACATTTGTATGTTCTTCATTGCCATCAAACATGTTCTCTGTGTCATGAAGATCTGTAACATTTGCATATTCTTCATTGACATCAAACGTGTTCTCTGTGTCATGAAGATCTGCAACATTTGTATGTTCTTCATTGACATCAAACATGTTCTCTGTGTCATGAAGATCTGTAACATTTGTATGTTCTTCACTGACATCGAACGTGTTCTCTGTGTCATGAAGATCTGCAACATTTGTATATTCTTCATTGACATCAAACATGTTCTCTGTGTCATGAAGATCTGCAACATTTGTATGTTCTTCACTGACATCGAACGTGTTCTCTGTGTCATGAAGATCTGCAACATTTGTATATTCTTCATTGACATCAAACATGTTCTCTGTGTCATGAAGATCTGTAACATTTGTATATTCTTCATTGACATCAAACATGTTCTCTGTGTCATGAAGATCTGCAACATTTGTATGTTCTTCACTGACATCGAACGTGTTCTCTGTGTCATGAAGATCTGCAACATTTGTATATTCTTCATTGACATCAAACATGTTCTCTGTGTCATGAAGATCTGTAACATTTGTATGTTCTTCATTGACATCAAACATGTTCTCTGTGTCATGAAGATCTGCAACATTTGTATGTTCTTCACTGACATCGAACGTGTTCTCTGTGTCATGAAGATCTGTAACATTTGTATGTTCTTCACTGACATCGAACGTGTTCTCTGTGTCATGAAGATCTGTAACATTTGTATGTTCTTCACTGACATCGAACGTGTTCTCTGTGTCATGAAGATCTGTAACATTTGTATGTTCTTCACTGACATCGAACGTGTTCTCTGTGTCATGAAGATCTGTAACATTTGTATGTTCTTCACTGACATCAAGTGTGTTCTCTGTGTCATGAAAATCTGTAATATTTATATTTTCTTCACTGACATCAAACGTGTTCTCTGTGTCATGAAGATCTGTAATATGTGTATGTTCTTCACTGACATCAAGTGTGTTCTCTGTGTCATGAAGATCTGTAACATTTGTATGTTCTTCACTAACATCAAACGTGTTCTCTGTGTCATGAAGATCTGCAACATTTGTATGTTCTTCATTGGCATCAAACATGTTCTCTGTGTCATGAAGATCTGTAATATGTGTATGTTCTTCACTGACATCAAGTGTGTTCTCTGTGTCATGAAGATCTGTAACATTTGTATGTTCTTCACTAACATCAAACGTGTTCTCTGTGTCATGAAGATCTGCAACATTTGTATGTTCTTCATTGGCATCAAACGTGTTCTCTGTGTCATGAAGATCTGTAATATGTGTATGTTCTTCACTGACATCAAGTGTGTTCTCTGTGTCATGAAGATCTGTAACATTTGCATGTTCTTCACTAACATCAAACGTGTTCTCTGTGTCATGAAGATCTGTAACATTTGCATGTTCTTCACTAACATCAAACGTATTCTCTGTGTCATGAAGATCTGTAACATTTGTATGTTCTTCACTGATATCAAGTGTGTTCTCTGTGTCATGATTATCTGTAATATTTGTATGTTCTTCACTGACATCAAACATGTTCTCTGTGTCATGAAGATCTGTAATATTTGTATGTTCTTCACTGACATCAAGTGTGTTCTCTGTGTCATGAAGATCTGTAATATTTGTATGTTCTTCACTGACATCAAACGTGTTTTCTGTGTCATGAAGATCTGTAATATTTGTATGTTCTTCACTGACATCAAACGTGTTCTCTAGTTTGTCATGTTGTTTTAGTACATTCTTAGTATACTCATCATGCAGTGGTTGTAGACTCTCTGCACCATCCACTATAAATGGATCATCCACAAGATACGCTTTTGGAGTTTCAGGCTCTTCAGTTTCCTGCCATTGGTCGATTTCTTCATCGTGATCTTTAACTCTTGATAAACTGGTGTCAGTTTCACTAGACGTAATTTGTTGACTGGCAGTTGCACACATATCTTTATTTTGGAATTCTGCGTCTGTTGTAATGAACACTGTTTCTTGCACATCATCAGGTGTGGCAAGTGGTTCCGTAGATGCAGCTTGTGAAACAACAATCATCATATCATCTGTGTAAGCTTCAGATTCTTGAAGACTTTCCGCTTCATTGACACTGGCTTCTGAATCCATTATATCTTCCAGATTCTCGTTAGTTCCAAAAGCGGAATCATCTAGTTGTGACGGCATCAAGCCTTCATCAAACTGTATCTCTGTTGTAGCTTGCGTCAGGTTAGTTTCTCTTATTTCCAATATTTGCTGCTGATCTTCGTCATTGACTGAATGATCAAGTTGGTCAGCTTTATCTTGCTCTTGTTGAGTACAGCTGTCAATGAGTATGTCAACTTCAGAAAACGGACTGGTAAACTCTCCACCAGTTTCATCCATTCCCTTGAAATCATTACCACTTTGAGAGTTCATGTAAAGGGCGTTCTGTTCTATCACAGGCATCATCCACTCATTCGGATAGGAATCATCTTCTAGTAGACTTTTATCATCCAGACCAAGAGCTGATTTCTGAAACGAAACACGATCAAAATATGAAACTGTGATGTTTCTGGCTTCTTGTTCTGGAACGAACGAAAATTGGTTACTGTCCTCTATTTCTGTTGTCTGGAACTGTGCACTGTCAGATGTCGTGCTGTCAATCAGAATCATATTGTGTGTTTCTGTAAGGCTTCCTTCCTGAAGATGTTTGTATGATGAATCCTGTATTACTGGCATCATCCATTCTTCAGGGTATGCATCCGATTCTTGAAGACTGTCCAAATCGTAATCGGTTGTAGTGTTTGTTTTCATGTAAAATCTCTTGTGGTATAATTCTGATTTCTTGATGTTGATTGAATGCGCTATTTCTCTCTCTGTATCAGATACTAGACTGCTAACTTGGTTTCTTGTGTCCGTGTCTTCATTGCGTGACTGATCACCAGCAATGGTATCAAAGGACCTAGTTTCAGTTTTATTAAAGGTGTTAGGAAGATAATTTACTATTATTTGCTCTTTTGTATGTACGGTAATATATTCATTTTCTTTTTCGTCTTCTTCGTCGTCTTCTTCTTCTCCTTCTTCTCTTTCATCTTCTTCTTCTTCGTAAGCTTCGCTGAACTTGTTTGCCTCTAGCGTATCCGTGCTTATCTCTACTTCCATATCTTCTTCTACTTCTTCATCGTTCACGTCATCTTCATCTGTTTCTGTTTCAATTTCCTCTATGTATTTCACACTGCTGTCATCCTTTTCACTAGATGTATCTATATCGTCATTGTCTTTATCTGACAATTCTTGAGCTTTATATTCTTGTTCTACTGTGACTTGTTCATATACTCTAACATGCTGCTCTCTGTCTCCTTCATCTGATGTTAAACACTCTTCTCCTTTTTCTTCAAAGATTTCACCAACACTTTCTACTTTTTCAAGTTCATCGTATGTTTCATTTTCTTTGTCAGTATTGCTTACTTCATCAACAAGAGAGACTGATTTAGTCCATATTTCTTGCTCTTCTCTATCAACTATTGCTGATACGATAATTTCTTTTTCTGGTGTTCTGAAGATTTCTTTGTCATCGACAATGTTATCTTGAACGGAGTAGTCATCCTGGTTTTCCACTGAAGCTACGTCATTGTCTGGCATATATTGAGACTTGGCGACGTCTGAATCATTGAAAGTGCGCAACTTTAGCAATGTGATGTTCTCATCTTCTATCAAACTATCAATTTCATCTTTCTTTACATCTCCTTCTTCGGTCTCATTAAAATCATCTTCATCTTCTTCTTCCCAATCGTCTTCGTATTGGCCATCTTCGTCTTCTTTACTGTCTTTTCCAATATCATCCAATTTCTTATCTGATACCGCCTGGTCATCTAATACAACTTGATATGATAACGCCTGGGCATCTAATACAACTTGATCTTCTGATACCACTTGGTCTTCTAATACAACTGGATCTTCTGATACAACTTGATCTTCTGATATCACTTGGTCATCTGATACTACTTGGTCTTCTAATACCACTTCATCTTCTGATACCAGTAGGTCTTCTGCTTCTGTTCTATTCTGATACACTTGGTCTTCTGATACCATTGATTTCTGATACCACTGGTCTTCTGTATACTGTCTTCTGATACCACTTGGTCTTTGATACACTGCCTTCTGATATACTGATCTTCTGATACCACTTGGTCTTCAATATTACTTGATCTCTGATACACTGGTCTTCTGATACACCTGGTCTTCTGTATCCTTCTTCTGATAACATTCTTGGTTTCTGATTACCACTTGTCTTCTGTACAATTTGTATGTCATTTGTCTTTGATACCACTTGGTCTTCATCAAAGAGGACTGATTTATATCTTTGGTCTTCTATACATTTCTATACGATATTACTTGATTTTCTTGATACCAAGATTCTGATATTAATTGATCTTCTGATACCTCTTGGTTTTCTGATACCATTGATATTTGATACAGTTGATCTTCTGATAGCACCTGGTTTTGTACTTGTTCTTCTAATAATCATCTGACTTCTGATACCTCTTGGTCTTCTTTAAACTTATCTTCTTATCACTCGATCTTCGATACCTCTTGTCTTCTGTTACACCTGTTTCTATATCCACTTTCTTCTGATACCACCTGGTCATCAGATATACTTGATTCTGATAACGTCTATCTAATACACTTTGATCTTCTGATACCACTTGGTCTTCAGATCCCACTGTTTCTGATACACTGATCTTCTGATATCACTGGTCTCTGATACTCTTGGTCTTCTGATACCACTTCATCTTGATATACTTGATATGTCCGTTCTGATAACACTGGACTTCTGATATACTTGTTCTTCTGATACATCACTCTGATCTCTGTTTCACACTGATCTTCTGATACACCTGGTCTTCTGATACCACTTGATCTTCTGATACCACTTGGTCTTTACATTACCACTTGTTACAGTATATTTGACTTCTGATACCACTATCTTCTGATAACTGACTTAACCACTTGTCTTCTGATCCACTTGGTTTCTGATACACCTGGCTCTTCTGATATCACTTGGTTTTCTGATACCACTTGGTCGATTATTTCTTCTGATACACTTGGTCTTCTGATATTCTTGTCTTCATACACTTGGACTTCTGATACACTTGTCTTCTGATACCACTTGGTTCAGATATTATTTGATCTTCTGATACACCTGGTCTTCTAACTGATCTTCGACTTCTTCATGATCTTCTGATACCACTTGGTCTACAGATATTACTTGATTTTCTGATACACATATCTCAGATTCTGATCTTCTGATACCCTTGGTCTTCTGATACCACTTGATATTCTGATATCATTGTCTTCTGATACACCTGGTTTCTGATACCACTTTCTTCTATAATCTGCTTCTGATACCTCTTGGTCTTCTGTTACAATTGATCTTCTGATACACCTGATCTTCTGATACCACCTGTCTTCTGTATAATTGCGTCTGATCTCTTTTCACTTGGTCTACAGTATTCTTGATCTGATTCTGACTCTTCGATATTCTTGATTCTACACTGTATTCTTTCATATACTTCTGAACACTCTGGTCTTCTGATACTCTTCTTCTGATACCTCTGATTCTATCACTTGTCTTTCTGATACAACTGGTTTCTGATACCACTTTCTTTACTACTGCACTCTGATCTTCTGATACCTCTTGGTCTTCGTAACTGATTTGCCATATTACTTGATCTTCTGATATCACTATTCTGATTTCTGATAATCTGTCTTCTGATACTTTCTATCTCTGGTTTTACTGATATCATTGGTCTTCTGATACCTACTTGGTCTACAGATATTACTGTCTGATCTTTCTGATCATCTCGAACACTGGTCTCTGACATGTCTCGAACGTTGACCATTGATCTTCTGATACTTCTATCATTATGATCTTCTTGATCCCATCTTGTTTCTTGATATCCACTTGTCTTCATCTGATTCTTCTGATAGCATCCTTGTCGTCTTTCTGATTAACATTCTGTGTCTTTCTCAGATACCATTATCTTCTGATACACTGATCTTCTGAATACCATCTTGATCTGATTACCTTGGTCTGATACCCTTGATCTTCTGATACCCTTGGTCTTCTATTACACTTGATCTTCTGATACACTTGGTCTTCTGATACCACTTGATCTTCTGATACACTTGTCTTCTGATACCACTTGGTCTTCTGATACCACTTGGTCTCTGATACACTTGATCTTCTGATACCACTTTCTCGATACTACCTTGATCTTCTGATACCACTTGTCTTCTGATACACTTGATCTTCTGATACACTCTCGTCTTCTGATATCACTTGGATCTTCTGATACACTTGGTCTTCTGATATACTTGATCTTCTGATACACCTGGTCTTCTGATATCACTTGTCTTCTGATACACTGGTCTTCTGATACCACTTGGTCTTCTGATACCATATCTAGTACTTCTGATACACTTGTCTCTCTTGATATCACCTGGTCTTCTGATACACTGGTTTTCTGATACCCTTGTCTATCTTGATACCACTTGGTCTCAGATATTACTTGATTTTCTGATACACTTGTCTCAGATATTACTTGATCTTCTGATAACACCTGGTCTTCTGATACCACTTGATCTTCTGATACAACTTGTCTTCTGATACCACCTGTCTTCTGATACCACTTGTCTCTATATACATTGACTTCTGATACCCTTGATCTTCAGATATACTTGATCTTCTGATACACTTGGATCTTCTGATACCACCTGATCTTCTGTACACTTGTCTTCTGATACCACTGGTCTTTTGATACCACTTGTCTTCTAGATATTACTGATTTTCTGATACCACTGATCTTACAGATATTACTTGATCTTCTGATAACACTGATCTTCTGATACACTGATCTTCTGTACATTGGTTTCTGATACCACTGGTTTTTGATACCATTGGTCTGTTTACTTTCTGATACTATTCTCATTTACTTGATCTTCTGATACCTCTTGTTCTTCTGATAACACCTGGACTTCTGATATTACTTGATCTTCTGATACAACTTGGTCTGACTGATATTACTCTGATCTTCTGATACCACCTGGTCTTCTGATACCACTTGGTCTTCTGATACTACTTGGTCTTCTGATACCACTTGGTCTACAGATATTACTTGATTTTCTGATACCACATGATCTACAGATATGACTTGATCTTCTGGTACCTCTTGGTCTTCTGATCCCACTTGATATTCTGATATCAGGTGATCTTCTGATAGCACCTGGTTTTCTGATACCATCTGGTCTTCTGATACTATTTCATTTGATATCACTTGATCTTCTGATACCTCTTGTTCTTCTGATAACACCTGGACTTCTGATATTACTTGATCTTCTGATACAACTTGGTCTACAGATATTACTCGATCTTCTGATAACACCTGGTCTTCTGACACCACTTGTTCTTCTGATACAACTTGGTCTTCTGATACCACTTGATCTTCTGATACCACTTGGTCTACATATATTACTTGATTTTCTGATACCACTTGATCTTCAGATATTACTTGATCTTCTGATACCACTTGTCTTCATACTACTGATTCTAAAACATTGGTCTTCTGATAGCACCTGTCTTCTGATAAACCTGATTTTCTGATATCATTGTTCTTCTAATAACATCTGGACTTCTGATACTCTTGGTCTTCTGTTACAATTTGATCTTCTGATAACACCTGATCTTCTGATACCACCTGGTCTTCTGTTACCATTGGTGTTCGATACCACTTGTTCTTCTGATACCACTTGGTCTACAATATTATTTGATTCTTCTGATCCATGTCTCTGATATACTGATCTTCTGATACTCTTTCTTGATACACTGTCTGATAGCTACTTGTTTCTGATACCACTTGTCTCAGATATTCTCTGTCTTCTGATAGCACTGGTTTCGAGCACCTTGTCTTCTGTAGCCCCGGTCTTCTGATACCACTGGTCTTCTGATATATGTCTTCTGATACCATGCTTCTGATACACCTGGTCTTCTGATATCATTGGTCTTCGATCCCCTTGGCATCTGATATCATGGTATTCTTGATACACTGCTTCTGATACCATCTGGTCTTCTGATAATCATTGTCTTTCTCGATCAACTGGTCTTCTGATACCACTTGGTCTCGATATTATTGATCTTCTGATACCACTTGGTCTCTGATACCACCTGATCTTCTGATACTCTGATAACACCTGGTCTTCTGAACCACTTGTCTTCTGATACAACCTGGTTTCTGATACCACTTGATCTTCTGATACCACTTGGTCTACAGATATTACTTGATTTTCTGATACCACTTGATCTTCAGATATTACTTGATCTTCTGATACCACTTGGTCTTCTGATACCCTGGCTTCTAATACTTGTCTTCTGATACACTGTTTCGATACACTGATTTCTGATACACTGTTTCTATACTCTGATCTTCTGATACCTTGGTCTTCTGTACATTTGATCTTCTGATACCACCTGATCTTCTGATACCACCTGGTCTTCTGTACAACGTTCTGATACCCTTGGTCTTTGATACCACTTGGTCTACAGATATTACTTGATTTTCTGATACCACATGATCTACAGATATTACTTGATCTTCTGATACCTCTTGGTCTTCTGATACCACTTGATATTCTGATATCAGTTGATCTTCTGATAGCACTCTGTTTCTGATACCACTTGTTCTTCTAATAACACTGGACTTCTGATACCTCTTGTCTTCTGTTACAACTTGATCTTCTGATACACTGATCTTCTGATACCACCTGATCTTCTGTTACATTGGTTTCTGATACCACTTGGTCTTTTGATACCACTTGGTCTCAGATATTACTTGATTTTCTGATACACATGATCTACAGATATTACTTGATCTTCTGATACCTTCTTGATCTTCGATCCCACTTGTTTCTGATACAGGGTTCTGATACACCTGGTTTTCTGATACACTGGTCTTCTGATACCATTTCTTTGATACACTTGATCTTCTGATACCTCTTGTCTTCTGATAACACTTGGACTCTGATATTACTTGATCTTCTGATACACTTGTCTCAGATATTACTCGATCTTCTGATACCACTGGTCTTCTGATACCACTTGCTTCTGATACACTTGGTCTTCTGATACACACTTGATCTTCTGATACCACTGTCTCAGATATACTTGATCTTCTGATACCCTTGATCTTCTGATACCTTGATCTTCTGATACACTGTCTTCTGATACACCTGGTTTCTGATAACATTGGTTTCTGATACTTGTCTTTGATACCACTGGATCTTCTGATATCACTTGTTCTTCTGATACACTTGACTCTGATACCTTCGTGATTCTGATACTACTTGATCTTCTGATACACCTGTCTTCTGATACCACTGTCTTCTGGTTACCATTGTCTTCTGATACTGGTCTACAATATTCTCTTCTGATACCACTTGTCTTCTGATATTACTTGATCTTCTGATACCACTTGGTCTTCTGATACCACCTGGTCTTCTGATACCACTTGGTCTTCTGATAGCACTGTCTTCTGATACCACCTGGTCTTCTGATATCATTTTTGCTCTTCTGATACACTTGGTCTTCTGATACACTGATCTTCTGATACACCTGGTCTTCTGATACCACCTGGTCTTCTGATACCAATTGGTCTTCTGATACCACTGGTCTTCTGATACCACTTCTGTTTTGATTTCTGATACCACATGTCTTCTGATACCACCTGATCTTCTGATACCTTGGTCTTCTGATACCACTTGACTTCTGATACATGTCTTCTGATACACTGGTTTCTGATACCACTTGTCTTCTGATACCACTTGCTTCTGTAATTGATCTTCTGATAACACTGTCTCTGATACCACTGATCTTCTGATATTGTTTCTGATACCACTTGTCTTTGATACCACTTGTCTCTGATTCACTGATCTGATACCACTCGTTCTTCTGATACCACTTGATCTTCTAATACATTTGGTCTTTGATATCACTTGGTCTTCTGATATCACCTGGTCTTCTGATACCACTTGATCCTCTGATACCAGTGGGTCTTTTGGTACCACTTGATCTTCTGATACCAGTTGGTCTTTTGGTACCATTTGATCTTCGAACACTTCTTGTTGCTTAATCTGTGCCATTTTACTAAGTTCTTGTTTGTTCTCCATTCTTTGTTTCTTTTCGATCTTTACGTCTTCACTTTGTGTCAGCAACAAACTATACTCCTGTTGTTTCAGATCTTGATCGTCCGCGTATTCACTTTCACTGCTGTGTGCTTGCTCTTGCATAAGTTGTTGTTGAATGTCAAGTACTTCAGCTTCCTCTGTGATGTATTCATCGTCGTATTTCTCTTTGTTCTCTTCAACAGCTCCGCTATCATATGGTGCATGTTCTTGATCATTAAGAACATTTTCTTCAGCAGATACGTATTCTTCCTTTTCTTGCGCCTCGTTCATTACTTCCACATGTTTTTCTACATCTTGTTTCTTCTCATTCACTTCTTCTACTTCATCTTCGCCACTATCTTCTTCTACACTATCTTCTACTTCATATTCTTCACTATCCTTTTCTTCATTGCTTTCATCTGCTTCCCTTTTCTCTAAAGCGCTCATGCTCTGCAAACATTTCTCTTCACTTTCAATTTGTGTCCTGTCATTTTCAGACAGATGGCTCTGTAATTCTGTAAAATGCATTTCACTATCTGGAACTGTTGTTTCTTGTAGAGATTCTGCACATTGTACTTCATCAGACACCATGTCTTGATCTCTGCATTCATCATAATATAGTTCCTGTTTTTGTTCTTCAATAACATGTTCATCTTTTGATACGTAGTCGGATTCTTGAATCGCTTCTTCTTGAATGACTACATCAGTATCTTTTCAATGTTTTCTCTGTCTGCTTCTTCCTCACTGTCCTCTTCATCGTCTTCCTTCTCACTATATTCTTCTTCTTCTTCATCATCTACTCCTTCATCTTCCTGCCATCTGTACTCTACTTTTTCTGTATTCTCTTCCTCCAGCTTTGCATGATCTGTTTTCAGCAAAATGTCGTCATCATTTTCTGTGTGCGTTCTCTCCGCTGCTGTCGTATATCGTGACGCTCTGTTGCTTTCTGGTTGTGCTTCTGGCATTGTCCCCAGATCAGACCATTCTTCTGTTTCATCATCTTCATTATCTTCTTCATCAACACTCTCCTCTTCATCTTCACTTTTTACTACATTATCTTCACTTGTCACAATACGTACTTCAGCCTGACTTTCTTCCTTCTCCCCACTCTCGTCCTCTTCCTCACTTTCTTTCTCCTCCTCACTTTCTTCCTCATCCTGACTTTTGTTCTCCTCCCCACTAGCATCCTCCTCTTCTTCTACATTCTTCTCACATTTTATTATAATGTGATTATCCTCACTCTCATCACCTTCCCCATTGTCGTCTTCCTCCTTACTATCTTTTAATTTCTTAGCAACCACTGCATTCTCCTCCTCTCTGTGATCATCTATTTCTTCAAATTGTGCACATACTTTTCTGTGTGTTCTCTCAACTTCTGTAACATGTATCTGTACTTTTGTAACTTGTACTTCAACATCAGGCAGACTTTCATACTCTGGTTCTTCATATTTATCTTGGTTATCTTTGACGTCTTGTTCTGTGTTGTCTTCCAGAGTCGTTAACAAATCTCTTGGAACTTCAGATTCTGTTACATTTGCAACATCTCCAGGCTTCTCCATCAATTCTCTTTCACTCCAGTCTTCTGCGATAATACAAATATCATCTTCTGAGACATCCTCTTGTACTTTTGTTGCGTCGTCAGTCGATAAAAGAGTTCTTTCTTCAACAAGGGATTCTTGATCAGCACGATCTTCTGTATGTATATCTTCTGTATGGACAGCATGTTCTTGTATTGTAACTGTCTGTTGTACTTGCTCTACATCTTCTTCGGGATACTGAAACTTTCTGTCTTCATGAATGGTCTTGAAGTCATGAATGGGTTCTTGATGGTTCATGATGGTGTTCTGAATGTTGAATGGTTTCATGAATGGGTTCTTGAGTGGGTTCTTGAGCTGATTTTTTGGTGGGTTCATGGAATGGGTTCTTGAGTGGGTTCATAAATGAGCTCTTGAGTGGCATCTTGGAATGGGTTCGATGAATGGAGTTCTTGAGTGGCTGTGTTGAATGGGTTCAATGAATGAGCTCTTGAGTGGCTTCTTCTAACTGTTGTATTACAGCATTGTTGGAATCAAAACTGATTTCTCTTCCAGGATGTTCTGATTCTTCATATTCATTGTCATACTCTCGTTCAAATGTTGCTTTAGTAATGTCATCTTTGAGTAAAGATACTTTGCTATCTTCTTCTTTGGTTCCATCATCTTCGCTATCTTCTTCTTCTTCTTCCTCTTCTTCTTCCTCGTCTGTTTCTACTTCCTCCTCCTCATCTTCTTGTTCATTGTCTTCTTCCCATTCTTTATTTATCTCAAATGTTTGAAGATGAACATCACTTTCAATATTTTCTGTTGATGACACTTCTTGTTTGATGTCTATTACTTCTTGTATTATTTGTTCATCTTTGCAATGTTCTTCAGTATTTTCATTTCTGTTTTCATTCTGTGTCAATAAAAGATTATCTTCCGTATGTTTCACATGTTGTTTGTCATCTTGTGCCATCGCTCCTCCAGTTTCACTGTAGCTTATTTGACTTTGTGTAGTCTGAAGTTGAACATCGTACCCAGCCACGTCTTCCGTATTATGTGTACTCATTTCTGTGCATAGAATTGTCTGTTCTGAAACCTCGTTATTGTATTCATTTTCTTGGTCTTCAAATGACGACTGACTGCCGTCATGATGTTCATCTACAATTATCCCTACATCATTATTGACGTCTTCTCATCATCATCCTATCTCCTCTTCCTCTTCACTTTCGTCTACATTTTCATCACTTTCTTCTACAGCTGCATTATCTTTGCTCTGTTTCTCCTCTTACTTCTGTATTCATTCTCACCATCCTCCTCCTTCTGTGATCATCTATTTCTTCAAAATTGTGCACATTACTTTCTGTGGGTGTTCTCTCAACTTCTGTAACATGTATCTGTACTTCTGTAACTTGTACTTCAACATCAGGCAGACTTTCATACTCTGGTTCTTCATATTTATCTTGGTTATCTTTGACAACGTCTTGTTTGTGTTGTCTTCAAGTCTTATACAATCTCTTGAACTTCAGATTCTGTTACATTTGCAACATCTCCAGGTTCTCCATAATTCTCTTTCACTAGTTCTTCTGTGATAATACAATATCATCTTCTGAGACATCTTTGTACTTTTGATTGTTCAGTCGATAAAGAGTTCTTTTTCAAAAGGATTCTTGATCAGAGATTCTTGATGTATATCTTCTATATGGACAGATGTTCTTGATTGTAACTGTCTGTTGTTTTTGTTACATTTCTTCAGGATACCGAATGCTTCTTCTGTGTCTTCATGAATGGTTCTTGAATGGGTTCATGAATGGGTTCTTCAGTGGGTTCTTGAGCGACTTCTTGTGTGGGTTCTGAATAGGTTCTTGATGGGTTCATGAATGAGCTTTGAGTGCATTCTTGAGTGGGTTCTTGAATGGTTTCATGAATGGGTTTTTAGTTGGTTCTTGAGTGGGTTCTTGAGTGAGTTCTTGGTGGGTTCTGAATGGGTTCTTGATGTTCGTGATGGTTCTTATGTTCATAATGGCTTCTTTGACTTGTTCTATGAATGGTTGGGCACTTGATGGGTCTAATGTTGAGTAGGTTCTTAAGGGTTAAGAGCTTGAGGCTTCTTCAACTGTTTATTACAATTGTTGAATCACATTTCTTCAGGATGTTTGATTCTTATATTCATTTATACTGTTCAAATGTTCTTAGTAATGTATCTTGAGTAAAGATATTTCTATCTTCTTTGGTTCCATCATCTGCATCTCTTCTCTCTCTCTCTTCTTCCTCGTCTGTTTCTACTTCCTCCTCCTCATCTTCTTGTTCATTGTCTTCTTCCCATTCTTTATTTATCTCAGATGTTTGAAGATGAACATCACTTTCAATATTTTCTGTTGATGACACTTCTTGTTTGGTGTCTATTACTTCTTGTATTATTTGTTCATCTTTCCAATGTTCTTCAGTATTTTCATTTTCGTTTTCATTCTGTGTCAATAAAAGACTATCTTCCGTATGTTTCACATGTTGTTTGTCATCTTTTGCCATCGCTCCTCCAATTTCACTGTAGCTTATTTGACTTTGTGTAGTCTGAAGTTGAACATCGTACCAGCACGTCTTCCGTATTATGTGTACTCATTTCTGTGCATAGAATTGTCTGTTCTGAAACCTCGTTATTGTATTCATTTTCTTGGTCTTCAAATGACGACTGACTGCCGTCATGATGTTCATCTACAATTATCCCTACATCAATATTGACGTCTTCTTCATCAACATTATCTTCGTCATCATCCTCAGTCTCCTCTTCCTCTTCACTTTCGTCTACATTTTCATCACTTTCTTCTACAGCTGCATCATCTTTGTTCTGTTTCTCCGCTACACTGTCGTCTTCTTCCTCACTTTCCTTTAACAACTCACCATCCTCCTCCTCTCTGTGATCATCTATTTCTTCAAAATTGTGCACATTACTTTCTGTGGGTGTTCTCTCAACTTCTGTAACATGTATCTGCACTTTTGTAACTTGTACTTCAACATCAGGTAGACTTTCATACTCTGGTTCTTCATATTTATCTTGGTTATCTTTGACAACGTCTTGTTCTGTGTTGTCTTCCAGAGTCGTTAACAAATCTCTTGGAACTTCAGATTCTGTTACATTTGCAACATCTCCAGGCTTCTCCATCAATTCTCTTTCACTCCAGTCTTCTGAGATAATACAAATATCATCTTCTGAGACATCTTCTTGTACTTTTGTTGCGTCGTCAGTCGATAAAAGAGTTCTTTCTTCAACAAGGGATTCTTGATCAGCACGATCTTCTGTATGTATATCTTCTATATGGACAGCATGTTCTTGCATTGTAACTGTCTGTTGTTTTTGCTCTACATCTTCTTCAGGATACCGAAATGCTTCTTCTGTGTCTTCATGAATGGGTTCTTGTGTGACAGATACTAGCTGATGTGTTAGCGCACATTGAGAATCTGTATGGTTTATTGAATGTAAGATTTCTGAGACTGCAGATGCGGTTTCATTCTCTAGTACATATGTGTCATCTTCTGTAAAAAGGATGTGTTCGTCTTCAAATTCGTTATACCGTTCTATATAATCCTTTTCCACGTTTGCTTCCAGGAAGTGAATATTTTTCTCTACAGAGGTGTCTGTATCATCAGTCTCTGTTACTGCTTCATCCTCTTTGTCTTGGAACCCAAATATACTTTGCTCTTTTACAGTGATCGATACACATTCCTGAACAATCTCTGGAAACGTTACTATCTCATCTTGTGTTCCCTCGTCATTATGTAGCGTACTGGGAGAAGTGTTAGTTGTATCATGCTCAACAAAATCTGTCATTTGTTGACTTCTGTGAACTTCAATAACACTTTCAATTGACACTTCTGATGACATGGAAGCTGTACTAAAGCTTTTATTTAGTAATTTCTCATCTGATTTCTCTTCAAGTTCTAATATTCTCCAACTTTCAGAATCGACATTGTCTTCTTGTGTCTGCACTTCTTCAAATAAGTTAGTTCCGTTTTGTACATCATCAGAAAGGATTGATATATTGGACGATAGACTAGCTTCTGTGCTGTAATCAGCGGTACTAGAATGTCTATCCATGCCTTCAGTCTCTGTGTCAGCTGTCGGTTCGGACACATTTTTGGTTCTTATCATGTCTTGGTCAGGTTCAACTGTGGCTATTTTCTGCAGATCTGATGAAAATTGATCTTGAAACTCTAAGACAGGATGTAAGGTGGAAGTATATCTCTCTCTCAAGCTATCGACGCTTGTCAGAATTATATCATTTTCTAACGAGTCATCTTCATGACCAATTTCTTCATAATCTATAATATCATCATTGTTGTCATCACCTAAATCGATTTCATTGTCGTCTCCAAAACCTTGACCAAATTCTTCGACTGTCATTTCTGCTACTTCGACGTCAGAGCTTCTATGTTGGTTCTCCATGATTATGGGATATATATCCTCGTCCAGAAAGGCTTCGGGTGTTTCTGATCGATCCACGACATCAATTTCAGTCGGATTAATGCTTTGGTAATCAATTATTTCTGAGCAAGTTTGAAGCCAGGCTGGTATTTCCATAACGTTGGTCGGAGCCACGTCGTCGTATTTGTTTACTACATTGACACTTTCAACTTTAAGAATGCCAGTGGGTGTATCGTCAAAACGATAACTGATTGGAGAGTCTGATTTCAACGAACATATGTTCAGTGTTTCCAGATTTCTTTCAGCATCATCTAAAACTTTCTCCTGTGACAAAATTAGCTGGTGGGCTGAAGTTTCTACATTTGTAGATTCAAGGCTACTTGCATTCAACAGTTCGACATCGCAGTTATCTTTATAGTCGTTATTTATCAGTGTATTTGTTGAGATTTCATCACTTACTTCGTTCTTGTCTATCTCGCTAGAAAGATCAGGAACTGAATTGTCAACACTGAGTTCAAGTGTGGAAGATCGTGAATAGGACTGGAAGTCGGGTGCACTACTCTCTGTTTTCGTAACAGAATACTGTCACTTGAGGTTTCAAAACTATCACTGTGTGCTGACTTTGTGATACAAAAGAGGATGCAGCCTCGAGTGTATCCAGAGTCTGATAAGTACTGTTAGAAACAACATTCACATCATTGGTCTGAGTAATTTGTCGTAGTTCTGTACTAATTACTGCATCAGATCTCACTTTCCATTCACCGACTGGTTCTTCATCTGGAACGTTCGACCGTGTGTCAAATGATGTAATTTTGTGTACATGGCCATCTATGGCTATTGGTTGTGGAATGTCTGAAGCTGTTAAGTTTGCAACAGGAACAAGTTTCTGTTTATGATATTCTGTGGTATCTTCGGAATGAATAGTTGATGTTCCCTCGTGAAGTAGGTCATGATAAGAGCCATATTTGCGAAGATCTGGCTTGTACAGAATGTAGACAACATTGACTGTAGCTCGAGGGACCGGGGGAGCTTCTCGCGTTATATGCTCAGTGTAGACGTTGTGGCGAATATTTGACGTTCTACCTAGCAGCGCTATCCTCTTTGTAAACATGGCAGGACGTTCGACTGCGTTCAAAAATTTGAGCGTCTTCACCATATCTGCGGTAAATGATGTTGTTGGGTGCGACCTCATGTCTAAAAGAAGGTGAACATAAAAATGCTGCTGAGCCAGTGATGTCAAAGTCGTCCTAGACATTTCATTGTTCATTTCCATGTAACCTCTTGTTACAGACATTAAATTATGAATCATTGTTTCACTTTCGCAAGATTCATCATTGTCAGTAGGCAAAGATTCATCAACTGTATTCTCAGTTGAGGATTCAGATTTATGCAATGGGTCCTTGGTTTGATTTGGCTCTTCCTCAACACCACTTTGGTTTAAAACATCTAGTCTCAAAGAGTCAACATCTGATTCCCCGATTGTAGATTCTAATCCAAATGATGTGGCTCCATCACCAATATAATAGTCTTCAACATTAGGTTCACATATCTTCTTCGCTTCGTCATCAACCTGGCAAGTAAACTCATCTGTAAGCTGTGTTCTG
Organism: Arion vulgaris; assembly: GCA_020796225.1. Lineage (NCBI taxonomy): Eukaryota > Metazoa > Mollusca > Gastropoda > Stylommatophora > Arionidae > Arion > Arion vulgaris. Next base: position 43,475,033 of record CM036757.1, read on the forward strand.
TTGCTAAAGTTTGTTGAAAATTGTGACTCAAAAGCCCTATGTACTGATAGTAAGAGACACTGTCCAGCGGCAAGTATTGCCATACCTGTTTCACTTTGCGAACACTCGTCACTTGAACGTTCTGATATCACTTTGTCTTTTGATAATACTTGGTTATCTGACACCATTGAGTGTTCTAATGTCAACTGGTCTTCTGATAACATTTGTTCTCCTGACATTACTTCATTCTCTGACGTCAATTGGTACTCTGATACCGAATCATCATTTAATACCTTTTGTATCTCTGCGGTAATTTGGATTTCTGACAACACTTGAACTTCTGGTATCGTTTGATCTACTAATGCAATTTGGTCTTCTGATACCACATGATCATTTGAAACCACCTGTACTTCTGATAAAAATTGATCTTCTGTGACCGACTGGTCATGTAATACAACCTGATCACCTAACACCACCTGATTGGCATCTAAACTTTCTCTTGCCATTGTGTCTTCTGATGCGAACTCATCCTCTGCAACCACTTGGTCTTCTGATATAATTTGGTCTTCTGAGAGCTCCTGATGTTCTGATACCACCTGGACCTCTGACAGCACTAGACCTTCTGATACAACTTGATCTTCCAATAGCACTTGCTCTTCTGGTAGAATCTGGTTTTCTGATGGAACTTGATATTCTGAGACCGATTGATCTTTTGATACCAATTGGCCTTCTGATAGAATCTGGTATTCTTCTGTGATCCGATATTTATCTGTCAACTGGTATTCTGTTAGCGCTTGATCTTCTGAAGACACTTGCCTTTTTGATAGCTCATGATAGTCTGATACCACTTGATCTTCTGATACAACTTGATATTCTAATACCACTTGGTCTTCTGATACTAGTTGGTCTTCTGCTACCACTTGATCTTCTGATACCACTTGATCTTCTGATACCACTTGATCTTCTGATACCACTTGATCTTCTGATACCACTTGATCTTCTGATACCACTTGATCTTCTGATACTAGCTGGTCTTCTGATACCACTTGGTCTTCTGATACTAGCTGGTCTTCTGATAGCACATGGTCTTCTGATAGCACATGGTCTTCTGATAGCACATGGTCTTCTGATAGCACATGGTCTTCTGATAGCACATGGTCTTCTGATAGCACATGGTCTTCTGATAAAACTTGCTCTTCTGATACAACTTGATCTTCTGATACCACTTGATCTTCTGATACCACTTGATCTTCTGATACCAGCTGGTCTTCTGATACTATCTGGACTTCTGATACTAGCTGGTCTTCTGATACTAGCTGGTTTTCTGATACTAGCTGGTCTTCTGATACTAGCTGGTCTTCTGATACTCATCTGACTTCTGATACTAGCTGGTCTTCTGATACTAGCTGGTCTTCTGATACTAGCTGGTCTTCTGATACTATCTGAACTTCTGATACTAGATGGTCTTCTGATACTCAGCTGTCTTCTGATACCACTTGGTTTTCTGATACTAGCTGGTCTTCTGATACCACTTGATTTTCTGATAACACTTGATATTCTGATACCACTTGTCTTCTGATACACTGATCTTCTGTACAGCCTGATCTTCTGATACCACTAGCTTCTGATACATGTCTTCTGATACACATGGTCTTCTGATAAGCATGGTTCTTTGATAGCACATGGTCTTCTGATATCCCATGGTCTTCTGATAAAACTTGCTCTTCTGATACAACTTGATCTTCTGATACATTTGATCTTCTGATAACTCTTGATCTTCTGATACTAGCTGGACTTCTGATACCAATTGATTTTCTGATATTAGCTGGTCTTCTGATACTAGCTGGTCTTCTGATATCCCTTGGTCTTCTGATACTAGCTGGTCTTCTGATACCACTTTATCTTTTGATACCACTTGATCTTCTGATACCACTTGATCTTCTGATACCACTTGATCTTCTGATACCACTTGGTCCTCTGATACTAGCTGGTCTTCTGATACTAGCTGGTCTTCTGATATCACTTGATCTTCTGATACAACTTGCTCTTCTGAGAGCACTTGGTCTTCTGATACTACTTGTTCTTCTGTTACAAATTGATCTTCTGTTATGGCATGGTCTTCTGATAGCACTTGACCTTCTGATACCACCTGATCTTCTGAGAGCACTTGCTCTTCTGATACTACTTGATCTTCTGATACAAATTGATCTTCTGAGAGCACTTGTTCTCCTGATACAACTTGATCTTCTGTTACAAATTGATCTTCTGATATGGCATAGTCTTCTGACTGCACTTGACCTTCTGATACTACCTGATCTTCTGAAAGACTTCCTTTAGTACCTATATGATCTTCTGATGAACTTGATCTTCTGATACTACTTGATCTTCTGATACAACTTGATCTTGATACAATTGATCTTCTGATACAACTTGATCTTCTGATACCTCGATCTTCTGATACAATTTGATCTTCTGATACAACTTGATCTTCTGATACTAACTGGTCTCTCTTGATACTAGCTGGTCTTCTGTACCACTTGGTCTTCTGATACTAGCTGGTCTCTCGATACCACTTGATCTTCTGATACCACTTGATCTTCTGATACAGCTTGATCTTCTGATACTATCTGATCTTCTGATACTATCTGATCTTCTGATGCAACTTGATTTTCTGACACCACTTTACCTTCTGATACCACTTGGTCTTCTAATACTAGCTGGTCTTCTGATACTAGGTGGTCTTCTGATACTAGCTGGTCTTCTGATACCACATGGTCTTCTGATAGCACATGGTCTTCTGATAGCATATGGTCTTCTGATATCCCATGGTCTTCTGATAAAACGTGCTCTTCTGATACAACTTGATCTTCTGATACAACTTGATTTTCTGAGAGCACTTGGTCTTCTGATACAACCTGATCTTCTGATACCACTTGACATTCTGATACCACCTGATCTACTGAGAGCACTTGAACTTCTGATACTAGCTGGTCTTCTGATACTATTTGATCTTCTGATAACTCTTGATCTTCTGATACCACTTGATCTTCTGATACTAGCTGGTTTTCTGATACTAGCTGGTCTTCTGATATCCCTTGGTCTTCTGATACTAGCTGGTCTTCTGATACCACTTTATCTTTGATACCTGATCTTCTGATACCACTTGATCTTCTGATACCACTTGATCTTCTGATACCACTTGATCTTCTGATACCACTTGGTCCTCTGATACTAGCTGGTCTTCTGATACTAGCTGGTCTTCTGATATCACTTGATCTTCTGATACAACTTGCTCTTCTGAGAGCACTTGGTCTTCTGATACTACTTGTTCTTCTGTTACAAATTGATCTTCTGTTATGGCATAGTCTTCTGATAGCACTTGACCTTCTGATACCACCTGATCTTCTGAGAGCACTTGCTTTTCTGATACTACTTGATCTTCTGATACAAATTGATCTTCTGATATGGCATGGTCTTCTGACTGCACTTGACCTTCTGATACTACCTGATCTTCTGAGAGCACTTGGTCTTCTAGTACCACATGATCTTCTGATACAACTTGATCTTCTGATACTACTTGATCTTCTGATACAACTTGATCTTCTGATACAACCTGATCTTCTGATACAACTTGATCTTCTGATACTATCTGATCTTCTGATACAACTTGATCTTCTGATACTAGCTGGTTTTCTGATACTAGCTGGTTTTCTGATACTAGCTGGTCTTCTGATACCACTTGATCTTCTGATACCAATTGATCTTCTGATACAACTTGGTCTTCTGATACTAACTGGTCTTCTGATACTAGCTGGTCTTCTGATACTAGCTGGTCTTCTGATACTAGCTGGTCTTCTGATACCACTTGGTCTTCTGATACTAGCTGGTCTTCCGATACCACTTGATCTTCTGATACCACTTGAACTTCTGATACAACTTGATCTTCTGATACAATTTGATCTTCTGATAGAACTTGATTTTCTGATACCACTTTACCTTCTGATACCACTTGGTCTTCTGATACTAGCTGGTCTTCTGATACCACTTGGTCTTCTGATACCACTTGAACTTCTGATACAACTTGATCTTCTGATACAATTTGATCTTCTGATACAACTTGATTTTCTGATACCACTTTACCTTCTGATACCACTTGGTCTTCTGATACTAGCTGGTCTTCTGATACCACTTGATCTTCTGATACCACTTGATCTTCTGATATCACTTGTTCTGCTGATACTACTTGATCTTCTGTTACTGCTCTGTCTTCTGGTACTGCTTGGTCTTCTGACAACATCTGATCTTCTGATACTTCTTGATTTTGTACTCTAAACTTACAGCTGGATTCAAAGAGCTGCTTTGTGATATTAAGGCCTTGTTGAAGTGCATTATCAGAATATGTTATATCTGATGTATCTGCAACCAGAGATGAACATGTAGGGAAAATAATGTCGTCTGTACCCGTAGTTATCTGTCTCATCTGTGTTAATGTTTGTTCAGATAAATCTATGAAATGTTTTTCATCGCTACTAATCTCAGTACCCTCTATTTGAAACGAGCTTGCAGTACAATCTGGGTAGGATTGTTCATACAAATCAGATCTGACTGACTGGACAAATGTACCAACGTCATAGCTTTGAACTGTTTCGTGTGGTCTTCTAACAGCAATTGCTGCATCATTGGAATGTTCTGTAGTCGTGAGAGATTGTACTGGTAAATTTTGCAGTACATTTTCTTGCAATTGAAATCCTGTTAAAGTACCCATTGATAGCTGGATTGACAGAATATCATTGTCTAAATTGTGACTTTCTTGTTGGTTCTGCTGCTCTGATGAAGTTTGATCAAACAAATTCGTGCGGTATCCATCGTAATCGTTTGCTTCCTGTAGGTGTCTTGAAACGGAAAAACTTGTAAGAGACTCTATAGTTTGATCTTGAATATATTGTTCGTTCTGGGGTACTGATGACTTTACTGGTTCCATTTTACCAGTGATTCTCACATCATGTGAGTCTTGATAATTGAACGTGTCTTCCCTCAGGTTTAATGCATCAATGAGATCCAGATTCTCATCCTTTGGACCCAAATTCTGCAATAGCATAGGGTTTGAATCATCGAGATTTTGTGATCGTCTATATTCTTCCAAAGATGAATATTCTACAAATGTGCCTTGATCATCGTTGGATGAAGCTGAAGTCTGGTTTTCTTTCGTGAATGGATCAGCATACTTGGATTCTGAGAAAACCTGTATGACGTCATCAAATGAGGATCTCCTTTTTCCTTCTGAGCTTTCTGCAAATTGTGATTCTTGCCTGAAACTCCTGTTTATATCAAATTCTCCAACATGCTCTGCTTCAGTGATATCTCCTCTACTTGGATAATTTAATTCAGTAACACAGTCGGTGTTTTGTTTGCGTACATACGGTTGTGGAATATGCTCTGTAAACGTGGAAGACTGCTTAGTGTCGGAGATCCAACTTTGGACATCTTCAGCGAAATTCACGCGTGTCGACGATGTAATATATTCGCTGTGGTTACTTGGTGTCGTTAACGGATGGAAGCTCACATTGCTAGATGTTTCGTCAGACGATTTCCATATCTCGTGTACGCTGTTTACTTCAGCACTTCCATACAGTGAGGAGTTACCTGTTGATGTTACGTTCTCTGTGTTGTCTAGTACACTGCTTGTTCCAACACTTTCAGACTGTTGGAAATCAACTGTTGCGCAGTTACTCGTGTTATCATCAGCAGCTTTTTCATGAAATCTTTCAAGCTGTTTAAAGTCCTCATTTGTGAAGGTATCTATTTTATCATGTTCACTGTCTATTTTAGCACTTTCAGATTGCAGAAAGATATCTTTACTTTCAGATTGCGGGAAGCTATCTGTACTTTCAGACTGCGGGAAGCTATCTTTACTTTCAGACTGCGGGAAGCTGTCTTTACTTTCAGATTGCAGGAAGCTATCTTTACTTTCAGACTGCGGGAAGCTATCTGTACTTTCAGACTGTGGGAAGCTATCTGTACTTTCAAAAATTAACAGAGCAGTTTTGTGTGCTGCGAGTATTCCGTTTGAGATTTGGAAGTCTGTTCCTTGTACATTTGTTTTCTCAGTCTCTCCAAACAGATCACTCAAAGATCCGGTTTTCTCGCTAATAAATGATTTATCAGTGTCAGCAGATTCTGTAATGATAAGGTCATCCAACTCCATGGAAGCTTCAAATGATTTTTTCTCTTCTGCAACTTCATCTTCAAAAAACTTTTGCTCATTGTATGTGGGTTTGCTAAGTGACACTTCGTCACAGTGCTCTTTTAACTCCAGCAGTAAATTGATACCACTTTCAGGTACATCCTCCTGCTTAGAAGAGTATGTTATGTTTCTCTGACTGACAAAGTTCTTAGTTTCTGTAAGATCTTCACACTGGTCTCGTAATTCTACTTTAGGTTCCTCCATTGGAACATTGTCATATGAAGCGTCAATGCTTTCTTCACATTCTTGTTGCACGGATTTTACAGAAGACAGTTTGGTTTCAGAGTATACGTCACCGTCTTTATTTTCTAAGTAAGTTTGATTGTTTTCCATAGAAGATTGTCTAAAGCCATCAGGAAAATAACCGAGATTAACAGCAGTACTTTCATCAATATAAACTGATTGAAGTTCCTGTTCGGATTTTTCTACAATGAAATAATCGTTGTCCTCTTTCAAATCATCACTATCATTGACGTTGCAACTAGGGATCTCTGTCGTAAGACTCGAGTAGGAAGGTTCTAACTTACACGAAGACACGATTGATCCATCTTCTGGACTACAGTCCACAACTTTCACGATTTTATCGAGATGTGTATCTGTCATTGGACTAACTGACATGCTTAGTCCAGCAAATGCTAGTTTTCTTATGCTATCAATCTCTATATTTTCGGTGATCGAGCTATCATCTGATTGACTGTCGTCACTAATTGAGAGATTGTCTTGAAGACTGGACGGCAGGGATACAAAGGCGTCATCTTCAACATCCTTTTCATCCACTGAAGAACTTTGCTGAACTTTCACTCCGAAAATGTAAGGACTACCATAAGTCTTTGCTCCTTGTTCTGTGATACGTTCGTCTCCAACAACCATCAAGTTATCTACGGAGCTGCTAAACCTGCTCACATCTACAGGTTTGCCATGTACGGTGTACTGTCTAGAACAAGATTTAATGAACTCGTCAGAACAGGATAAACTTAAAGGTGGTGTAGCTGTTATATTTAGATTATCTACCGAAGTACTGGCTTCCTCATTGAGTCCATCCACCTTAAAGTCATCGATCAAATTTTGTAAATGTGACCTATTTCTTGTTTCTGGATTAGAGTTGTATCTGGAAGATCTAGGATTACTGACCCTGTATCGCAAACGCTGACTCTTGTCTTGATCTCGTCGAAGAGTTTTATGGTCATCCACTGATGTGCTAAGTTCTGGGAGAAGAGAATTTTTGGGTGGAGATCGGCACTGTGGGTACTGAAACAGATCGTCCACGGAGGAACTTAATTTTGAGGCACTTAAGGTTTGCATTTGTGAGCTTAATGCTCCTTCTTCACTTGGATTTGTTTCATTGTCAAGAGCGTTACCGCTTCTCTCATTAATGGGGGTGTCACCATGATCTCTTGTCTCATCGTATCGTCTAATTGATTCTCCATTAACTGAAGTTGTACTGTTGTTGTTGGATATTGGAATGGGTGTGGTTACTTGTGGGTTCTGTTTTTCCGATGTCAAGTTCTCTGTTGTTTACTGTACGAACAGAATTACTGCCATCTCCATCATCTGAGTCAACACCATATGGGGCATCATCTCCGACCGACATCGTCTCAGAAGAAGATAAAACATCAGAAGAACTTTGGAATGCTTCGGAATCAGCATCAGATGTGGACATGTACATTCCTGTATCATCACTGGCAGACACATCAGTATCAGCGCCAGGAGACAGAAGTGATGTGGCTCCTGCATCTATTTGGTAGTGGTCCGTAGGGTAGTCCTGATCTCTATTGCTGTCAGAATGGGCTTCGTGTTTCTTCTTCTTGGCATTGAAACGTCCCTCCGACTCGATGTAATGTTTATTACTTGTCTGATTGAAAGATTCAGTGTCAATTGTAAGTTCTGTGATCGAGTACTGGTCTGTGTCTACCATTTGATCAGTATCCACATAATAGCGAATGTTGCTTGTACTTGCACCTCTGTTGTCGAGATGAATGTCCTGTCTTAGATAGTTCTCCTGCAGCTGGAGATTCGAAACATTAGCTGCTTCATCTTCCCATTCTATCCTAACTCCCTGATCGACACATTTGTCTTGCCAATCTTTCTCATCCACTGGATCCCCTTCATCGTCCGAGTCATGACCTCCTCGCTTCATTGCTGCAGAAACTGCAGAGATTTCCTGATCTAAGATTCCCTCGGTCATGGGTGGATGGATTATTGAGCCCATCCAACTCTTGAGATATTCCTTTTCATGTTCCACGCCAGCTTCATGTCCATCTTGATCATCTTTGTTGAAGGCCCATGCCCAACAAAATTCACTTGCCCATGCTTCGTCTTCCTGAGGAAGTTCAGGTGCTGGTTCAGGAGGTAAATGTGGGTTCATGAACTCAGTCTGCAAGCTCTGTGATATGCTGTCTTGCCGCAGCTGATGAAAAGAAAGAGAAAATGTAAAACAATCAAGTAACGTTCTATTGTAAATTAGAACAAATTTAATTTAAATATGCTTAAGGTTGTGGCTATGCAGCATCTAATTGAATTACCATAAATACAAGATAGTGAATCTAGCAGAACTTTGTTCTACACAAAAAGAACAATTGCATGACTTTATAACAAGACAGAAACACAACACCCAAATTATACTAGTTTTGTAAGAGAACTACCATTGCCCCATCTTTTTGTTATATATATTAGAATGTGAGCTTATCTCTACAAATGACCTGTTATTTAAAAAATATTATCTGGATATTACAAACCACGGGGGTTGAGACTGAAATGAACTTAATCAGTCATCAAGGTGCGTATTTTTTATAGGACGTTGCTCTCTTTGTAGTGCATCTGAAATTAACTCTGTCTCTAGCCAGTTCACCCACTTCGTCAATGGTCATGTTCATGGTTTCTTAAATATCTTGTAGCCATCTTCTTCTTGGTCTGCGTCCTAGGATCCTGCCCTCCAATATCGTTCTCTCCAGGCCCACGTGACGCTTGATGTGGCCACAGTATCTAATTTTCCTGTATAGTATATTGTTTATCAGCCAATTGTCTTTAACATTCAGTTCTTTCAGGACATCAGTGTTCTTTTCTCTGTCCATGGTATTCATAGGATCTTTCTGAAGCATTTTGTTTCGAAGGATTGTATTTTCGTTCTTGTTGTTTGTGTAATGGTCCATGATTTACAAACATAAATAGCCACTGCAAAAATGCATGTTCTCAGTATTTTGAATTTTAATATTTTGCTGGTACTTTGCCACATGTTCTTCATAGTGTTCAACTTCCTGATTGCTATTGCCAATCTTCTTGAGATCTCTTTGGAGCTGTCGCCTTTATTGTTGACTATTGAGCCCAGGTATTCGTAGCTCTCTACACTTTGAAGTTCTTCATTGTTTATTTAAATGTTAGGTGATCCTTTTGCTTTGTCCGTTGACATGATTTTTGTGTTTTGTGTATTTAAATATAGATGTTGGTCTTCACTATGTTTCTTGGTCGTCATGATTAGGTTTTTCAAACCTTTTTTGCTGGTGGATAATAATACTAAATCAGTACTGTCATTTAAAACACACAAAAAACTGTTTGTCATAAACATGAAACTGGAGCATTACAATCAATTCAGTTTGATTTTCCATGAGATCACTTTGATTATATTTTCTTTATAATATACAAAGTCTATATCTCTTTTAAATTGTAGATAGTAAAGTTAAACAACTATTCTATATACGTTTTTTTCTATTCGAAGTACCTATTTTAAAAAAAAAAGAACCCGTTCCCATGCCACATAGGTATAACGGGAAGGACAGAATCATGCCCGTATTTTTCTTTGACCAATGGCATAGGATGGATGTAGTGGTCATCATCACTTCTGCCGTCCTTACTTCTTATTTCTTCTCTGGTACCCAATTAAAACTTAGTCGATTTGAGAACCACTGGGGTCGAACAAACTTCACTCCCGTTGTGGAATTTGATCATGGAAGCATACGCCTATGAAATAAGTTCATTAACCACTACGCTATTGCTGATCATGGGAGCATACGCCTATGTAATAAGTTCATTAACCACTACGCTATTGCTGATCATAGGAGCATACGCCTATGAAACAAGTTCATTAACCACTACGCTATTGCTGATCATAGCTCGTGCAGTAGGTATCAATAGAACTATCTGATATATCAACCCACATGTACTTAAGTAGAATCTCTACATAAACAAACTTGTTTCAGATTTACATTTGAATCTTATATACATTAACCTCTTCGTACTTCTTGACCGATATAACGGTTCAATGCATTTAAAAAAAATGTTGCAAATCCAATATACTGACTATTTCAGTACACATTGGAGTATTAATGAGTTCAGAGTTGAACACAAATATTACCATACTAACAAACATGACTCTGTGAATGAACACAATATTTTAATTCTATTTTTCACTTTGCAGGTCGCTAGGTGGTTACCGGGTCTAAATTTGGGGTGCAAAGAATAGGACCACTGTTACCTGCCACGCATGTCGTAAGAGGCGGCAAAGGAGGTTTAGCTGAAATCGGATGCATTTGTTCTAAATGTGTAGAAGTCTATGCGTTTAGCGGCCTACCAAACCAATGTGCAACGTATATACGTCCTTGGCAAAGATTAAACATATCACAAAGAGTGATTAAAATTGGTTGTAAAGAACGAATGCAAAGAAGAAGAAAAGACTTTGCAGGTGGTGTATGTGAAAGTTGAGCTTTCTTACTTTTTGAATCAACATCTGATGATTGATGTGGCAACGACACAGTGGATTGACGTCAGACGACAGGCTACCTGAGACAGAAACCAGTATCCCGCGAGGAAAGGAAAACATAGATAAAAATGGCGTACAAGAAAAAATGGGCGAGAAATGACAAAGATCAACAAAAAGATGATGACTTCTACGAACTCAATCAAGAAAAACAAGTTGTTATATTTCGGTTGTGCACTGGGCACATTAGGCTGAGGCACCATCTGTTTAACAAGTACAAGATAAAGTCCTACTGGTGTATATATATTTGTGGCACCAGCAACAGACACACATCCTGCAAGAGTATCCAACATACAATGAACAGGAGAAACATATATCATAAGCCACAAAGTGAGTCCAAGACAAGCTATATGGAGATGTAGATATAATCCAATTGACCACTAACTACTTGAGAAGTATACAGATCGATGTGAGTCTAAGACAAGATATATGGAGATGTACATATAATACAGTTGACCACTAACTACTTGAGAAGTATACAGATCGATGTGAGTCCAAGACAAGCTATATGGAGATGTAGATATAATACAGTTGACCACTAACTACTTGAGAAGTATACAGATCGATGTCTGAAAATGAAAGAAGAAGATGAAGATTGGCGTATAATTTCGTAGATAAATCATTGTACGTTTATCAAATGCTAGCATAATAGGGAATAATAAATTAAGAACAATTAACAACTGAAATGCATTAACATAAATTTAAAGCTAATTGGACAATGAAACAAATCATGGCACAGACTGTGGTTCACGATCAAACGAAATAGATAAAACGGACGTAGTCTGCGGTTTTTGTTAGTAATGCATTAACATATCAATAACAATGTAATGTGAATAAATATCCCTAACTGTCTTTGATTATTTCATGAATGCAATCAAAGATAAATATGTATTTAAGCTAATCTTATCACAAAGTTCATAGCTCACAGCGTTGCTCAAGCACTAACTCAGTAAACATATGAACTATCACAAAGTTACATTAGATGTTCAAGAACACTAACTGAATTAGTTTGTATGAAAATGTAAAGTCTCACGGCTCGTAAATTACTATTCAAATCGTGTTGATGTGGCCCATGCACTAAGCAATAATTAATATATTCATAGCTCTCAATCTTAAACATTTTTCCTTAGAGTGATAGCTTACTATTTTGGGTATGTTTATTGATGGTTTTCTTAGATGGAGTTGGCTCTTAATCAAAACAGGCGCGCAATGACGCGCGTAAACTGAATATTAAAAAACCAGACCGGTAACTCATTAACGAAATACATTTATATATGTCATTTCACAATTGCCAAGTCGAATTATATGTTTGATAGTAACAACCACAGCCAGGTTCTAGCACAGGCCAGACAACTGGCCGGGTATTCCCTGACCTAGATAAGAAAAGGGATCTGGAAATTACAGATGTTTGATAGAACACTGCACGCTATTTTGCAATTTTACTCAATTCTGTGAGTCTATGGTTATTTATTGGTGAAAAATATTTATAATATTGATATTCCTTATTGTTAAACTTTAACTTGTTGCATAATATAACCTAGATTTAACAGTTTGTGTTGATTTTAAAATGAATTCGTTTATATACATCAATACTGGAATGCGAGGTCACGTGGTGTAGTTGGGGTCTGATTTCCACAATTCTTACCTGAGCCCGAAGGCCCAGTAGTTTATAGGTTGGCTCTGTAACAACAGACTTGAAAATCTTTCCATGTCACAACAACAGAGATTTCGTTTCACAGATTATTCGAATCCTAAGGACTTCTAGAAAGTTCAGTGTAGAAGTGTCAAGAAGAGCAAGTGTGTAAAATAAACTTGTAGAAGAATTAGTTGGTTGGATATGTTCTATTGGATGATTCGTGGGGGGAAGGATGTTGCAGTGTTGTTGAACATATAATTGAAAATGTAGAGGTTTATAAATTATCGTTATGTATGTTAGCATTAAGTTCTTCTTACTACCGAAACCCCGATGTTCTAGGCGGAAAGGTGCAGATATCGTTATATATGTTAGCATTAAGTTCTCTGTACTACCGAAACCCCGATGTTCTGGGCGAAAAGGTGCAGATATCGTTATATATGTTAGCATTAAGTTCTCTGTACTACCGAAACCCCGATGTTCTAGGCGGAAAGGTGCAGATATCGTTATATATGTTAGCATTAAGTTCTCTGTACTACCGAAACCCCGATGTTCTAGGCGGAAAGGTGCAGATATCGTTATATATGTTAGCATTAAGTTCTCTGTACTACCGAAACCCCGATGTTCTGGGCGAAAAGGTGCAGATATCGCAGCTATTCGGCTATATCTGTAAACTAGCAACAGAACGTACCCCCGCTCTATGGCTCGACCCACATAAAGGTCATTGATAGAAGCGAAAAACTGGTGTTTAAGAGCGAAAGCAGAAAACGAAGAGGAATTCTCTGCAACGAGTTAAGTCTTATTTATTTTTGTTGAGTGTATGGCCAACACGTCCTGATATAATCAAAACGATACTAGTTGTTATGTTTAGATATGCGTGTCTCTGATATAATCATAACGATATTAGTTGTTAGGTTTAGAGATGAGTGTCTCTGATATAATCAAAACGATATTAGTTGTTAGGTTTAGAGATGCGTGTCTCTGATATAATCAAAACGATATTAGTTGTTAGGTTTAGAGATGCGTGTCTCTGATATAATCAAAACGAGACTAGTTGTTAGGTTTAGAGATGCGTGTCTCTGATATAATCAAAACGATATTAGTTGTTAGGTTTAGAGATGCGTGTCTCTGATATAATCATAACGAGACTAGTTGTTAGGTTTAGAGATGCGTGTCTCTGATATAATCAAAACGAGACTAGTTGTTAGGTTTAGAGATGCGTGTCTCTGATATAATCAAAACGATACTAATTGTTAGGTTTAGAGATGCGTGTCTCTGATATATTCAAAACGAGACTAGTTGTTAGGTTTAGAGATGCGTGTCTCTGAACTGTATTGGTGACCATATTTGAGAGTTGGACATTTGAGGATAAGAGAGCAAGAAGAAGATGGATATAACTGACAAGGGAACATCAAGAGGTTAACACGCAGCAGCCTGTCAACTTAGTCAATCAGAGAAACTCAGTCAATTCTTCAAAAAATCCAAAGGACAGGTTTTGGTATGATTGGATGTCGTCTATAGAAGTTTCTAACCTCCAGAGATTTACGTGGATCTACTGTCCTGGGCATGCGGGTGTTTGCGGTAATGAGAGAATGGGCAGGCTTGCATCAACAGCATCGATTGTTGGGGAGTTGAAGATGGATAAGGAGATATTCTTTGGTCTATTCGCGACTGCCTGTTGGATGAAGACACCAACATAGATGTTTCATCAATCCATCGATTTAAGTCGTTTGGAGTAACCCCTTGTACAAGGAGAACTGGATTCCTGACGGGCAGAGAGAGTAGTGTGTTTAACCAGCAAACCACGGGAACCATCAGTATGCTTACTCTTCGATATCTGTTTGGGGAGACTGAGCACCTATGAGTCTGCCCGGAGTGTAATGACGTCAGCTTAGTAACCAATAACCAATCAGAGAAAGAAACAGAATTTGTTGAAAATCTACTACATGCTTATAACGTGAAGACGGCACAAGATGATGATGTTATGCGGTTTTTTTCGGTACATAGTATTTTTTTCTACAAGTCATGCCCCGTAAGTTCCCGTGACATGATAGTACTTAAAGTCTTCCGATTGACTTTGACAAATGTGACGTTTGTTTGCAGGAGAGAAATGAAAAAATCAAACATAACATAGTAGTTGAATAAAAGAACACCTGAAGGAAGTAAAACGAAACAACCCTGACAGTTAAATTTTCATTATCAAGTTACACTTCGAAAGTTCACGATTTTGCAAATCACGAGGAGCAAGTTAAATTCTATTTATGAGACAAAAGGAAGTTATCAGATGCTAAGTATTCCCTGAGTTTTTTGGAGGGTATAATTTAACTTATATTGAGATAATCTATTCCTTTTCCTATACATATTCTATTCTGTAGTACAAAACAAATAATTTGTTTACTATCTATCTCTTGGTACAGAGGATGACAGGTATAACAGCATTAGAACAGGTTGCTTCATGACACGGAAGAATGTCAACATTGGAACTGATAGTCAATACTCAAGACAAATGTTTGTAGAGGTCCATAATCATCCACTTCCACCCGACATAACACGGTGATGATCTCGTTGTATCATTCTAGGTGATGATCTCGTTGTATCATTCTAGGTGATGATCTCGTTGTATCATTCTAGGTGATGATCTCGTTGTATCATTCTAGGTGATGATCTCGTTGTATCATTCTAGGTGATGATCTCGTTGTATCATTCTAGGTGATGATCTCGTTGTATCATTCTAGGTGATGATCTCGTTGTATCATTCTAGGTGATGATCTCGTTGTATCATTCTAGGTGATGATCTCGCTGTATCATTCTAGGTGATGATCTCGTTGTATCATTCTAGGTGATGATCTCGTTGTATCATTCTATTTAAAACTGTTTAACTCAATGTCTTTTTCATAGTAACTCTCCCTTTCTATCTCTCTTTTTTTTCTCTCCATACACACTACTCTATTTCTAACTCCACTTCTGTATCTCATTTCTCTTTGTCTAAAGACTGCCCTTTATAATTGTTCTAATACATATTTTATTGATTTCATTTGTTATCTAATGGTAAACTTGTCTCTTAATTGTTCAGTTTTCTTTCAAAATGTAGTTTTCATTCTAGTTTCATTTTATCTTAAATTGCTTCATTTCCTCATAAATTATCTGCACATTTGTTCAATTGTTTCTTAATATGTTCAATTTTGTATTCTTCATTTTCTTCTTCAATTGTTCAGCTGTATTTTAACTTTTTTTTTCTTTCTACTCAGTGCAATATAGAGATGTTTTTGTTTATTATTCAGTTGTTATTCTGTTTCATATAATACACTGACACATATTTGTTATATTATTCAGTTGTTATTCTGTTTCATATAATACACTGACACATATTTGTTATATTATTCAGTTGTTATTCTGTTTCATATAATACACTGACACATATTTGTTATATTATTCAGTTGTTATTCTGTTTCATATAATACACTGACACATATTTGTTATATTATTCAGTTGTTATTCTGTTTCATATAATACACTGACACATATTTGTTATATTATTTATCTATAACTATTATTATTTAACCATGTCTCTAAAAATAAACTCTTACACTTCTTCTTCTTCTTCACCTTTCAACTCCCAATGGAGCACAGGTCTTCAAGAAACTTCTTCCAACTATTCATCTCTCTTGCTATCATTTTCGATTCTTTCCATGTTTTACCTATCCTTTTAATATCAGTCTCCATCTCTCTTCTACATGTATGTCTAGCTCTTCCCCTACTCCTCTTTCCCTGCGGGTTCCAAAACAGTGCCTGTCTTGCAATGCTTATCATACCATCTCAATTCTTCTATTCTACGTAAGCATCCATTTATACACGCCTTCAGCATCAGAGAAAATCCTGGTTACTCAATAAATTCAAACCGCACAACACCTTTTCAGACCTGATATTTATCACCCACACATCTCCATCTCTCACCGATATCAGTATACAAAGCTACTTGTAAGGTATATTTCTGTAACTGCTAAACTACTTGTTCGACCAGGTCTGTTCTCCGAGTATAAAATATCAATAATCGATTTCCTACCAAGCACTTTATCGTGATGAATATAGAAAGACTCGACTCCACGAATCGATACCTGTGTGGTATATTGAAAATACCGTACCGAGTCTTCTCTATTGGAGTACTACTTCTTTCTAATTTGTCACTTTTTAAATTTGTGAGGTATTTCTAGCAGCATAAAAATAAAATTATTTCTGAAAACTGCGTGACTATGCAATATAATATGAGTGCATTAAAATAGAAATCTCGTGATGAATCGTAATTGTATACACGGTTATAGAAATAGAAAACACATGGTTAGAGCGCTGGCGTCACGATTTATTATATCTCTGTATATCCCCTTCGTGTCCTGATTGACACATAAGGCTTCCACAAGAGACTTCCACTGTTACCGTTCTTCTGCCTTTCTACCAACCGTCTCCCACGTCAGACCACACTCTTTCAACTCTCTCCACCGTTCTTCACGTCTCCTGTGGACATCCAGGCATTCTCTTCCCATCCGCAGTCCATCTGATAGCTGTCCTAGTTAATGCCCGTCACGATTTAAAGAACTGAAAATATTAATCTGGTGTAGATACAACATTAGTTGACTCACGAGTACGTTGTTCTCTTACGTTTCTGGTGTAGATACAACATTAGTTGACTCACTACTACTTGGTTCTCTTACGTTTCTGGTGTAGATACAACATTAGTTGACTCACTACTACTTGGTTCTCTTACGTTTCTGGTGTAGATACAACATTAGTTGACTCACTACTACTTGGTTCTCTTACGTTTCTGGTGTAGATACAACATTAGTTGACTCACTACTACTTGGTTCTCTTACGTTTCTGGTGTAGATACAACATTAGTTGACTCACTACTACTTGGTTCTCTTACGTTTCTGGTGTAGATACAACATTAGTTGACTCACTACTACTTGGTTCTCTTACGTTTCTGGTGTAGATACAACATTAGATGACTCACTACTACTTGGTTCTCTTACGTTTCTCGTGTAGATACAACATTAGTTGACTCACTACTACTTGGTTCTCTTACGTTTCTGGTGTAGATACAACATTAGTTGACTCACTACTACTTGGTTCTCTTACGTTTCTGGTGTAGATACAACATTAGATGACTCACTACTACTTGGTTCTCTTACGTTTCTGGTGTAGATACAACATTAGTTGACTCACTACTACTTGGTTCTCTTACGTTTCTGGTGTAGATACAACATTAGATGACTCACTACTACTTGGTTCTCTTACGTTTGCCGCTAATGAACTCAGTCATAGTTATGGCGCCTAATATGGCGACTGTGATTTTTGTTCGAAATCTTGCTTTCCTTATCATGAGTGTTCCTCTCCATGTCTACATGGTATTAGGCTGAAGGCCAAGAGCATATACTTGACGATGAAGAAGATATTGCAATTGATAGCGCGTTCAGTAATCATATAAAGTCATTCATCTGTGTCTCTGATGGTGGAGATTGTTTCCATTGAATATTTCAAAACATACTGTCAATGGCAATCAGTTGATTGATTGATTGATAAGATCATCATCGTTGCACTTCGATGAGTAACCATGTGTTCTCCTATCTCTTTCTTATACGGGATCTACGTTTTATCGTCCGTCTCCGATATGACTAGGAACTCGATCTCACCTACACTGAGATCATGGAGCTCTGGAAAAATATTCCGATGGCTCAAAGGGTTAACTTTGGCACGAGTGACGCCCACCTAACCTCGGCACGAGTGACGTCCACCTAACCTCGGCACGAGTGACGCCCACCTAACCTCGGCACGAGTGACGCCCACCTAACCTCGGCACGAGTGACGCCTACCTAATCTCTACGCTACAGAGACCGCTTAGCCAGACAAAGTCATGACGCCTAATATGGTGCCTCAGATTTTTGCAGAAAAGCTTGCTTTCCTTATCAACAATGCCCCCTCGCCACGTACCGCTGAATAATTGAAGAAGATGAAAAAGATATCGCAATTGATAGTGTGTTCAATAATCATATTAAGTCATTCATCCGTGTCTCTGATGATGTAGATTGTGTCTAGTGAACATCTAAACCCATATTGTCAGCGACAGTCAGTTAGTTATAACAATATAGTACAGAAATAAATCCATCCTAACTTTTGTGTATGTGTCTTAGAATGTCTCGAAATCGGTATTTTATTATTATCACGAGCCGTGATCTGTTTTCCGCTCTGGTTTGATAGATGCTAACATATCATTTCATACGGATGGGATGTCAACTGCAGAAGAGAGATTGTGTAAGCGTGAGTGTGGCTTGAAACCATACAAATGCATCACGAAATGCAAGCAGCATCACTGGAAAATTCAGAGAAAACAAACAAATGGAGTTGTCGATTTTTTTTCAAAGTTCTGTGGCTAAGCCATTGGGTTACGTTCAGACGATCGTGAGCTCGAATCCAGAACCGCGCCGTTATGTCCACGATTGCATTTCAATTTCGAATATTTCTAGAACTATTTGACGAATCTGCAGAGTTCGGACTTTGTGTAATACTCTTGGTAAGTATATATAGAAGATTAAAGTATATAGAAGATTAAAGTATATATGAAAATTAAGTATATAGAAGATTAAGTGAGTGTCATGGAAAGTGAAGAAAACGAATAAATAAGTACTTGAAGCATATTGGTGTTGATAGTTTCAAGAACTGAGCACGCTCTTCGTTGCTAATACAGCGTTTCTAAATTGACATCAATAACTCATCAATTGGAGTATTCCTTTATTTCTGTATATCTGAATAAGCTAACATGAACGAGTTGATAGATTGGTTTGCATGGATACAATATTAGAGGGAGCTGCAATGGACCGAAATGACATTCTTAACTCAGTGAGTCTTGACGAACGTAGGAGTTTCAGGGTTGTAAATCCCACTCGCTGACCAGATTGAGAAAGGTGTTGATATTGGTACAGAACGAAAAGAACGACATATCAAATATGCAAAGAGATTGATTAATCAACATCGAACTGGTGTGTTGGGCCGCTGTACGCTTCTAGAGTTGTTGATGCGGAGATCGGAGCACCTATGGACATGTCCAGATGTCATAATTATAACCTTCATATAACTGATAACTCGTATAACTGAAGCTAGCAGGACAACAACACATGATCGTAAACATGATATATCTTGTTTGATACATTCATTAGTCCTCTAACCACTTAATTTAGTTACACCTACGTGCACACAAGAATAGAAACACATGGAGAGAGTGACAGATGAGAGAAATCAACTTGACAAGTTAAAGTGGGAGAAAACTATAATCACACCGTTTCGACAATACCACTCACAAACGAGTTGTTAGAACACCCCCTCCCCACCCAGTAAGCTTCCACTGAGTAACAAAGTAATTAGTGGTGCGGAATTTCATCCATTATTATCCTTCTCATTAAGATTCGTGTATTGTGCTGCCTCTAGAAGATCTGATTCAATCAAGCTGTCTTAAAAGAGCACGCACATGCACGTGCCATGAGCGGATTTAGAAAGCTTTCATAGATTATATTGTGCCAGTTGTTGTCTCTCTGTGCTTTTGCATTATTTATTGTATCGATCACTTGAAATTTATACTGTCCATTCACGCATGACATGTTCTTTAGATTAGCCTGCAGCCAACATATGGATATATACATAGAACCACAACGCCCCACAGACACGTGACGTTATCGTGGATGCTCATTAAAACGACAGACTGACAGATTTCCAGGTAAAAACATAATTTTTTGCTTGTTCAGCTAAAACCAACAAATTAATTTAGCGATAAAGTTGTGCAGCATAATTGATAAATTATACTTGCTTTATCAGCAATGCATTCTCTTTAAAAGCATGTTAGACCGAGTAGTGCATTGTGCAAGGTCAGTTATAATGGTTATGTGTTTAATTCTCACATTCATCGTACACCGAAATAAAATAATTCACATCAGTTACTTGATGTTTGCTTCCACTTTGTTTACCTGTTGTATCCCATGTTATACATCTATTTATATACTGTGTTGACAATTTTATGGTACCAGTATCAGTTATGCAATTCATAAAAGAACAACAGATCAAATGATTTGGACACCTGACAAGACTGCCCAGGTATCGTCTACCACAGAGAGCCACACATAAAAAGTATAACGAGTACAGAGCGAGAGGAAGACCCCGCAAAAGATATAGCTACGGCATCAAGAACAGCCTTAAGAAAATAAATTAATAACAGCTTACAAAGTGCATTAGAACAAGCGCACACAATATCACAACATCCCCAACACTTCTATAATGGTGGAAGAGAAGAAAAAAAGGAAAATAATTTCATAGTAGCACTTCTATGACCATAATGTGTTATGAGCTTTATTAATATTATTATTATTATTATTATTCACATAGTACCACTATTGAGGTACCCAACGCATATGCATCAACAATATCAAGGAAGAAATAAAAAGGAGATGAAAGTGAGATTGGGATATGTATTAAAATCAAGAAGATCAGACACTCACATGGGGCTAGGAAATGGAATCATGGAGGCAAGATGGATAGAGGAAGACCTAGAGAATCATGTCGAAATGAACAGAGAAAGAGACGAGGTGGGAATGTCCTGTAATAAACTTATCTGGCTTGCTCAGGGCAGATCTGGTTGGAGGAAATGCGTTGATGTCTTACTAAGCTTCAAATTGGGATCAGAAAAGAAGAGAAACTATAGTCACTCTAAGCGATTTCTCAAATTAGTTAGATCAATGAGGTTTCAACTGAATGTCATTTTGCTTTAATTGGGTTCGGTCAATGAAATTCATTTGAGTAACATTTTACTTCAAATGGGTTAAATCAATGGAGATCCAATTGAGTAACATTTTACTTCAAATGGGTTCAATCAATTGAGATCCAATTGAGTAACATTTTACTTTAACTGGGTTCAATCAATGAAGATCCAATTGAGTAACATTTTACTTTAATTGGGTTCAATCAATGGAGATCCAATTGAGTAACATTTTACTTCAAATGGGTTCAATCAATGGAGATCCAATTGAGAAACATTTTACTTCAAATGGGTTAAATCAATGGAGATCCAATTGAGTAACATTTTACTTTAACTGGGTTCAATCAATGGAGATCCAATTGAGTAACATTTTACTTCAAATGGGTTCAATCAATGGAGATCCAATTGAGTAACATTTTACTTCAAATGGGTTCAATCAATGGAGATCCAATTGAGTAACATTTTACTTTAACTGGGTTCAATCAATGGAGATCCAATTGAGTAACATTTTACTTCAAATGGGTTCAATCAATGGAGATCCAATTGAGTAACATTTTACTTTAACTGGGTTCAATCAATGGAGATCCAATTGAGTAACATTTTACTTCAAATGGGTTCAATCAATGGAGATCCAATTGAGTAACATTTTACTTCAAATGGGTTCAATCAATTGAGATCCAATTGAGTAACATTTTACTTCAAATGGGTTCAATCAATTGAGGTCCAATTGAGTAACATTTTACTTCAAATGGGTTCAATCAATGGAGATCCAATTGAGTAACATTTTACTTCAAATGGGTTCAATCAATGGAGATCCAATTGAGTAACATTTTACTTCAAATGGGTTCAATCAATTGAGGTCCAATTGAGTAACATTTTACTTCAAATGGGTTCAATCAATGAGGTCCAATTGAGTAACATTTTACTTCAAATGGGTTCAATCAATGGAGATCCAATTGAGTAACATTTTGCTTCAAATGGGTGCAATCAATGGAGATCCAATTGAGTAACATTTTACTTCAAATGGGTTCAATCAATGAGGTCCAATTGAATATAATCTTGCCCGTATGATGTCGGGGCTCGCAAGGGAAGCAAAGAATAGTAGCACTGAGACCTACAAGGCATGTCGTAAGAGGCGACTGATGTAGGACCTAGGAAGCTACCCTAGTAAATAAAATCATCGCAGAAATCGGATGTCCTAGCCTACTTGTAGGCGCATAACTGGTACAAAGTACAATCGCTCTTATGCTCAGATCACATAGAAATCACACAGATTGGTTAACTAGTGGTCGATATGGAGCGTTCTAAGAAGAAGAAGAATATCATCGTGTTTCAAATAAATTCAGTCAATGAAATCCAATTGAATATCATTTTGCTTCAGAAACCGTCATCCGACTGCATACTGTTCAAAGAAAATGGCACGTCCTAAAACTGGATCACACATCAAAGTTATAGTACAACATTTCAACTTGTGCGTGAGCGAGTGACGTGGGTAGATTCAATAACAATTAATATTAGCACGCTATGATATCCAAGAATTGCACCAGCAAGTTGCAGAACTGAAATACCAGATGACATGGAAACACGATTTCTATTGAGCAATTTCATCATTCCCGATCAGAGAAACATGTCATTGATTCAAATGTGATTACATCAGCAAGATTTCACTGATATATTTGTGCTAAGCAATAGGAAAGTGAAACATACAATATATACAACTCCAATCTGTTTACATGGTTACGTAGAATAGAGGGATTGAGATGGTATGATATGATTACGAACGAGGAACTCAGAGAAAGAACTGAGCAGATACAAGTGGAGAAAGAGATAAGGAAGAGACGCTGGCGATGGATAGGACACACATTGAGAAGACCGACCGGAAACATTGCAAGACAGGCACTGTTTTGAAAGCCGCAGGTAAAGAGAAGTAGGGGCAGGCCTAAACATATCTGGAGACGAGAGCTAGAGACTGATATTAAAAGGATAGGTAAAACATGGACAGAATTGGATGGGATGGCAAGAGAGAGGAACAGCTGGAAGAAGTTTGTTGAAGACCTGTGCTCCGTTGGGAGTTTAAAGGTGAAGAAGAAGTCTGTTTACACATTCAAGTCCTGGCGTCCATGATCAACGAACAATAGACAGTTTCTTTAAAACTCCAAATTGGCACAGAAAGATACTAAACAAATAAATTACCATTGTGACAAACTAAGAACGAGTAGTTTATCAATTATATAGCAGGATATTGGCCAACATATATAACAAATAAGAACTAACTTCTTGCAGAGAATCTAATGTAATAAAGTAATTTTACCGTTTGTTGACGTGGATACATTTATAGAAGATTTATCACTACAACGTATATATATATACACTAGCTAGATTGGTACGGCAAAACGGAACAACCATGTGAGAAATCCCAGTAGATACACCAAACAGCGCAGAACAGAATGTTAGTCGAAACACACTGAATGGCATGCTTATGAGGAGATCGGGATAATTATGAACTTACCTGATCTGCGATGAAGATGATACTCAAATTAACAAGGAATAATTACTATAGTTAATATGATTTTCAATAGTTAGATGTTCACACATATTTCATAATCAACATGATCAACAAACACAAATATGTTTCCTCTCCCATTTACCATTTTCTAAACTCTGTTTACACAATATTTTACAGATTTTTCAATTTACAGAATATTAACAAAAATAATTACATCACGTAAAGAGGATGACTTTCGCTTCTGGTTCTGCATATCATCTTGGACCCTTGTTACCTCCTTGGAAAATTCAACAGGCGTGAGAGATCTTTCTCTGGGACTGTCCACTTCAGATTTCTGGGTCCAGCCATTGGTTGGTGACAATCGTTCTTCAACAATGGAGTCGTTCAATAATTTCTGGCAAGAAAAGTTTCATGATAAATAAATGGTTCATATTTCAGCATAAACTCATATATGAATCAGTTTGACATAATGTTATCAGTTATATGAGGACAATCACATCATACCCAGAGGAGCTCCGATCCCAGCTATGAGGACAATCACATCATACCCAGAGGAGCTCCGATCCCAGCTATGAGGACAATCACATACCCAGAGGAGCTCCGATCCCAGCTATGAGGACAATCACATCATACCCAGAGGAGCTCCGATCCCAGCTATGAGGAGAATCACATCATACCCAGAGGAGCTCCGATCCCAGCATCAACAAATCCATTAGCGTCCAGCGGCCCAACACACCAGTTTAATGTTGATTAAGTGGCCCAACACACCAGTTTAATGTTGATTAAGCGGCCCAACACACCAGTTTAATGTTGATTAAGTGGCCCAACACACCAGTTTAATGTTGATTAAGTGGCCCAACACACCAGTTTAATGTTGATTAATCAATCTTTTTACACCAGTTTAATGTTGATTAATCAATCTTTTTGCATATTTGGTATGTCGTTTTTTGGGGGATATAGCAATATCGTCACCTCTATCAATGTGGTAAGAATGTCATTACGGTCCATTGCAGTTCCAACTGATATCGTAGCCACGCCAGCTAATCTATCAGCTAGTTCATTATCCCTGACTACTGCGTGCCCAGGGACAAAAGTTAATAAGTGTATTATTGACAATGTATTAGTATTGATCCAATCTTCTTAGAAAAGAAATTACAGACTGACAGAGCAAGTGATTTCTCCATAGTCTAGCTTCATTGCACGGTAGAGTTTCAAATTTGAAACCGTTAGTCAGAGTATAGAGAGATATTTCTGGTGATCCACGATCATTTAGTGTGAGAGTGAGAATTTGTCCATTACGTAACTGCTCTCAGTACGACATAATCTCAACTTGGTACTAGAGAAATATACTGAGAATTAAAGGTGGGTAGCGTGATAGTAAACACATCACTCATCATGTTAAAGGTGGGTAGCGTGATAGTAAACACATCACTCATCATGTTAAAGGTGGGTAGCGTGATAGTAAACACATCACTCATCATGTTAAAGGTGGGTAGCGTGATAGTAAACACATCACTCATCATGTACTGTTGGTCCAAGACAAATACAGATCTATCATCGTATTCTCCAACATACCTCATGGTATGAACACAAATTTATCATTACTTAACGATTGGCTATCGAATCGAAAAAAGGATTGTTGCAGAATTCAATGTATGTCCTATTTTCCCATTGCAGGTGTATGTACAAATTCAGCTACAGTTTCCTTAATTATTAACATATTTTTATGAGTAAAATACCATTTTGTAGGTAAATGGATTTTCTTTAAGATAAATGTAAAACAAATACACAGTGGCGCTCCCAGCGGCTTATGTGAGGCAATCAATTAAGGAATAACCAACGATAGTCGACATGGCACATGACTGTAATAATTCTTCAAGTATTCTTTCAATCATCTATTTTGATACTTTTGTGCGTTAGTTAACCAGGGAATATTTTTCTCTAGTCGTCTTTTGTTATGCTATTGTTCATAACTATAACTGATATACACGCATTATTTTAAAGAGAAACGTAAAACATGTTTTACACATGGACCAGTAACAACCATTCTCCGGAAAAAAACCACTCACTGTGACTTCTATAATGCGTTTATGTTGCTACCTTGTCCCAAATTTAATGAACTCGTTTGCGTTGCAGTTGGAATGTTGAAAGAGATTGAAGCACGCTTGATTATTTGTTGAAACGCAATAATGATGGCATTCTTATTCTTTTTCTTCACCCTTCAACTCCCAACAGAGCACAGGTCTTCAACAAACTTCTTCCAGCTCTTCCTCTCTCCTGCCATCCCTTCCAATTCTTTCCATGTTTTACCTATCCTTTTAATATCAGCCTTCAGTTCTCTTCTCCAGATATGTCTAGGCCTTCACCTACTCTTCTTTCCCTGCAGGTTCCAAAACAGTGCATGTCTTGCAATGCGTCCGGTCGGTCTTCTCAACGTGTCCTATCCATCGCCAGCGTCTTGTGCTCTCCATGTTTGTTGAAGATGTTGACTAATTTTTTTTCTACGGTGTGATGTATCCAGCCCCACAACAAACCATCCTCAGTCGCCTCTTACGACACACATTGCTGCATATTTGTTCCTCCCCTTTCACGCCCCGGCAGCACGTGGGCAGACCCCTACCTTAGTCATCTCTTACGACATGTACTGTAGGGCGCAGTGTTACAATTCTTTGCTTCCCTTGCGAGCCCAGGCAATACACTAGCGATTATTCTATTCTCATATTAATAATTTGATCATTTGACAAATTGCACATTATATGTTTATCTTTGTGTTCCACTCAGTGAATAAGTCAAAGTTCAACTATTTTAACTGTTAATTTACATTTTCTGTTGTGATTATAATCAGTGGATGTAGTCGTAAAATCAATAGTACTCATACGAATTACCAACAGTATCACAATGACATTAAATATTAGTATTACACACGACACACTACACAGTAGTGTGTCACAGATGTTGACATGATGTTTATAATTATGATTTATATCACTAATCACATACGATTAATGTATACGATTCAGTAGTCCATGCAGACTTACCTATAGGTGCTCAATCTTCTCCAGTAGAGACATATTGAAGAATACACATGCTATGATTCATGTGACTCGCTGGTTATACAGACCTTATCATGTGTTCCATCCTCAAGCAACCATTTTGATCTCAGATTCAGCTAGTACAATCATGTCTTATAATTGCAGTTATTCTTTACAAACATTAAACAAAATTATTTCTCATTATTCAACAAAACTTAGTGAAAGAAAACAATTTAATCCTTACCTTTGCCAGGTTGATCTGCTTCTGATACCCAGAAATCACTAGATATCGTATCTGCTCTCTCACGTCCATGGACGATTCCAGTGTGACATTTGCTCCCGAGTATCTTGCCACACGTTCCAATCCAACACCATTTTCTCCTTTCAAATATGGAAACAATATTCCGATGATGATGATAGTTATGTAGTAAATATTGGTTAATATTGTAAGCTTTATAATTTGGTAATGTTAATTTTATTATTAATAATAATACTCTGATCTACTCTGACTTCCTTAAGCATGTGCTTCTTGACAAAAATACATGCAGATGGGAAACAGTGCAAGAGATAGATGCACCTGGAGGCAAGACTGTTACATTTTGAGTAAAACAGGAAAATGTGATACGGTACCGATGTGGTACGGTACTGATGTCACCTGAGTGGTTACGGGGGCCCAAATTTGAGGTGTAAAGAATAGAACCACTGTTACCTGTCACGCATGTCGTAAGAGGTGACTAAGAAGGTTTGGATGAAATCGGATGCACATGTCCTAAACGTGTAGAAGTCTATACGTTTAGGGCCTACCGAACCAATGTGCAACGTATACACGTTCTTGGCAAAGATCAAATATATCACAAAGAATGATTAAAATTGGTTGTAAAGAACGAACGCAAAGAAGAAGGAAGAGGTACTAATGTGGTACGGTACTAATGTGGTACGGTACTAATGTGGTACGACACTAATGTGGTACGGTACTAATGTGGTACGGTACTAATGTGGTACGGTACTAATGTGGTACGGCACTAATGTGGTACGGTACTAATGTGGTACGGCACTAATGTGGTACGGTACTAATGTGGTACGTACTAATGTGGTACGGTACTAATGTGGTACGACACTAATGTGGTACGGTACTAATGTGGTACGGCACTAATGTGGTACTAATGTGGTACGGTACTAATGTGGTACGGTACTAATGTGGTACGGCACTAACGGTGCTAATGTGGTACGGTACTAATGTGGTACGGTACTAATGTGGTACGGCACTAACGTGGTACGGCACTAACGTGGTACGGCACTAACGTGGTACGGTACTAATGTGGTACGGTACTAATGTGGTACGGTACTAATGTGGTACGGTACTAATGTGGTACGGCACTAATGTGGTACGGTACTAATGTGGTACGGTACTAATGTGGTACGGTACTAATGTGGTACGGTACTAATGTGGTACGGTACTAATGTGGTACGGTACTAATGTGGTACGGTACTAACGTGGTACGGTACTAATGTGGTACGGTACTGATGTGGTACGGTACTAACGTGGTACGGTACTAACGTGGTACGGTACTAACGTGGTACGGTACTAACGTGGTACGGTACTAATGTCACCTGAGTGGTTACGGGGGCCCAAATTTGAGGTGTAAAGAATAGAACCACTGTTACCTGTCACGCATGTCGTAAGAGGTGACTAAGAAGGTTTGGATGAAATCGGATGCACATGTCCTAAACGTGTAGAAGTCTATACGTTTAGGGGCCTACCGAACCAATGTGCAACGTATACACGTTCTTGGCAAAGATCAAATATATCACAAAGAATGATTAAAATTGGTTGTAAAGAACGAACGCAAAGAAGAAGGAAGAGGTACTAATGTGGTACGGTACTAATGTGGTACGGTACTAATGTGGTACGGCACTAATGTGGTACGGCACTAATGTGGTACGGTACTAATGTGGTACGGTACTAATGTGGTACGACACTAATGTGGTACGGTACTAATGTGGTACGGCACTAATGTGGTACGGTACTAATGTGGTACGTGGTACGGTACTAATGTGGTACGGTACTAATGTGGTACGACACTAATGTGGTACGGTACTAATGTGGTACGGTACTAATGTGGTACGGCACTAATGTGGTACGGCACTAATGTAGTACGGTACTAACGTGGTACGGTACTAATGTGGTACGGTACTGATGTGGTACTCCAAGATACAATTCCATCTTGAGAAACTTGTTTCATTGTTCCAGTAGGAGAATTGCTACATAGACTGTCATTCATCGGACTTTCTCGGGCGGAAATAAGCTTACTTCTAAGTTCAAAGGTCAGATACCAAAGGCGAAATATCTAAGCATGAAGTAAAGAAGCTTTACAAAGTACACAAACAAGATACATCGACGTTTCGATCAAGAGACTTTTATCAAGCAAAGACTACCAGAACTATATTGGATACAAGACGATGAAGTACAACATACATCATATACAAAAATGAAACGATTAAGACCTAATTGCCCCAAAACTAAATATATAACTAAAAACGAAAAGCTAAATAAATTGGAAAAACTAGAAATGAAAGAGATTTAAAAAAAACGCTGACTGCTAATGAAGAGCAAAAGAAGAAGAAGAAGACGATGACTCGTCACAACTCACAGTATGTTGACTACTAATTAAAATTACTGAAATCGTGTTCGTTCTTTTGTTAATTCAGATACTTGTAATAATTTTACTTGAATTTAATGTAAAACACTACAATTAATTACACTCTATCGTTAAATATAGTTGCTCCCAGTTTTCCAGGTATGCCTGTGAAGTTCACCTGCTGTGCTCACGCGTGCGTGCATACTTGCTTTCTGAGTCACCATGATTGAAGCGTGAGTTCTCAGTGACATTGGAAAACTAGTGGGGCAAAAAATGTATCAAGCAAAGGATACAACGTACAGTTCAGGACCAAAAAAAACTATTTAATTTTATAAATAAAAAGACACAGGTGAAACGGCAAAAGCTTATCGCATGTGTTTGTGCAAGCACTATTCAATCGAATCTGACCTGATTTTCAGTATTCTGTAGTCGCCGCTGTTAATTTTTTTTAAAACACCGACTTAGGGAAGTTCTTTTCTTTGAGATCTAGCTGGTTTTCTCTGAAAAATGCTCGTCTACAGGTCTAGACAATGGGTGTCATAAGAAATAAACCTTTGTGGTTAAAATCCTATTTTGGTAAAAAAATATTTCTCTTGTTTACTGTCTATTTATTTACAATGTTCTTGTCTGCACATCGTATTGTGTTTCCGCTGCTATTCTCTTGTCTTGTCCCCTTTGTCTGCTACATTTTGTCTGTAATGTTGTGTTTCAGCTGTTATTCACTTCTTGTCCTTGTCTGCACACTGTATTGTGTTTCAGCTGTTATTCACTTCTTGTCCTTGTCCTCACACTGTATTGTGTTTCAGCTGTTATTCACTTCTTGTCCTCACACGGTATTGTGTTTCAGCTGTTATTCACTTCTTGTCCTCACACTGTATTGTGTTTCAGCTGTTATTCACTTCTTGTCCTCACACGGTATTGTGTTTCAGCTGTTATTCTCTTCTTGTCATCACACGGTATTGTGTTTCAGCTGTTATTCACTTCTTGTCCTCACACTGTATTGTGTTTCAGCTGTTATTCTCTTCTTGTCCTTGTCTGCACACTGTATTGTGTTTCAGCTGTTATTCTCTTCTTGTCCTCACACTGTATTGTGTTTTAGCTGTTATTCACTTCTTGTCATTCTTGTTCTACTGTTCTCCTCCAGATAGTCCTGGGTCTTCCACGTTTTCGTTTAACTATGACGTATAACTAATTGCAGTTTTTCTCACAGTTTTATACTCCATGCTTGACACATGTCCGATCCATCCCTAACGTTTCTTTGACATGATGGTGTTCATATTCTCTTGCTAACACTGTGTAAGTAGTTCTTGGTTAAAAATAGTTCTTGACCCGAACAGGCCTACGATCTTTCGCAGACAAGATGTCAATTTTATGTATAATTTTTTTAAATATATAAATTGTATATTGTCGTATGAAAGTACATCTTAATATAGACACAATTAAAGATTGTACCAAAATGACGTTTCATATTGTTGACATATACGTTTTAGAAATAATATTTCCCGTCTCACGTACACGTATAGAAGTATATAGCATTGCCTTCTTATTCTTCTTGAATAATTCAGCTGCACTTGAGTCCATGTGTCTTGGTCCTATTCTATGTAGATATATCATTGAAGAGGTGAGGTGTCTGTTAAATTTTCTGTCCATCTGGGACATGAGTCAAAGTTGAATTGCTCTAGCACTAAAGGACTAGTGGGTTCTCTATGCTGTTCAATGATACATCAGCAAAGATAGGGTTCATTGTGCTCATTCCCCGCCACCACTTTTCCTGATGATCATGCCGATCTCTACTATATATATATAAGTAGAAATGTTAAAGGCAAGAGGAGGATCACGTCCTAAATCACTGTGTTTTCTATGATGGATGTCAGTTATCAGAGAGCTTGACATATTGGTGTTCTATCCTCAGGTCTAGTTAGTATAATTCTGACTTCTTTCCAACCATATAGCGGGATGCATATATATATATCTATTATCCAACAGGATACACATTTCTACAAATGTGTTAGTGGTAAGATGTTACCAACAGAAAATCTCAGTTTGCAGCACCACATCTACTGAGCTATACTGTAGCCTGGTGCCAGATCTGAGTAGTTATAGAAGAGACTGTCAGAGTTGACTCAGACCAATCTAACATTACAAACGGATGTGTTAGGCTGAGATGTACATGTATCTTAGCCTCGATATAAACTACAACACAATGAAACAAATGCCACGCTCAGGTTTGAGAGCGAAGAAGATGAATAGTTATCCGAGACAATGCATGACAATGAGATTCTTAACTTACAACGTAGACAACAAATAAATCGTTAGAAAATCTGGGCATACTTCAAAAATACTTCAATTGTGACATTAATGCTAGCACGCATGTTTGATGTGCTTTATTGATAATATTATTTGAAATAAGAACGACGAGACTTTAGTATTTTACGTTATTTTGTTCTTTTTTCAGAATCACTTTATTTACGAAAACCAGAGGGGAATATAACAAGAAGGGTCATTTCCTGGAACCCACAGGGGCAGCGAAAGACATGGAGGCCGAGAAATACATGGAGATGAGATTTGAAGGCAGAGATCAACAATATAAAGTAGAGCTTGAGGATGCTGTAGAAGATAGTTAGAGATAGGTAGACTTGGCAGGAGCTTGAGCTTGAGGATGCTGTAGGAGATAGTTAGAGATAGGTCAGTGTAGACTTGGCATGAGCTTGAGGATGCTGTAGAAGATAGTTAGAGATAGGTAGACTTGGCATGAGCTTGAGGATGCTGTAGGAGATAGTTAGAGATAGGTAGACTTGGCATGAGCTTGAGGATGCTGTAGGAGATAGTTAGAGATAGGTAGACTTGGCATGAGCTTGAGGATGCTGTAGAAGATAGTTAGAGATAGGTAGACTTGGCATGAGCTAGAGCTTGAGGATGCTGTAGGAGATAGTTAGAGATAGGTACGTGTAGACTTGGCATGAGCTTGAGGATGCTGTAGAAGATAGTTAGAGATAGGTAGACTTGGCATGAGCTTGAGCTTGAGGATGCTGTAGAAGATAGTTAGAGATAGGTAGACTTGGCATGAGCTTGAGCTTGAGGATGCTGTAGGAGATAGTTAGAGATAGGTAGACTTGGCATGAGCTTGAGCTTGAGGATGCTGTAGAAGATAGTTAGAGATAGGTAGACTTGGCATGAGCTTGAGCTTGAGGATGCTGTAGAAGATAGTTAGAGATAGGTAGACTTGGCATGAGCTTGAGGATGCTGTATGAGATAGTTAGAGATAGGTAGACTTGGCATGAGTTGATTGAGGGTCTATTCCACAATCCAGGTTATAAAGACAGAGAGAGAGAGAGAGATGCTATTTACAGAATAGATTTACACAACGCGTGTGCTATGTATGAAACAATCGTGTTAAAACAGAGGGCACCGTGCCAAAATGTTCCCAGACATGATTCACGCGTACGAAATGAAACTGTATCTTCATTTCCAGGTAAAGTTCCCCACCCACCTATCGTCTTAACATAATGACATACTTACCCACAATCCTTTCAACCAGGTGCTCTGGCACCGCTACAACTTCTTCTATTATCCTCTCCGACATCGCAGACTTCACCTTTCTTGTCTCTGTCCTCTTTGACTAGCAGACAATGTTAAGATGCTGTTTTAGTAACTTGTGTAACTGTTAGAAGAATGTCAAGAAACTATATTTTTTTAGTAATGCATACAACATAATATAGTTATGAAAATTGATTTTTGAACTTTTTTTAATAACAACGTTTAATGTTTATTATAATGAAAACTTGACTATCACAAGATCTTAGTAACGCGTCTTAGGTCACTGTAATATTGAACAGAATTTATCAAAAAGTTTGGTCTTTACAGAAGTATAATACCCTTGTCCACCTCCACCACCTCCACATACCAATGATGTTGCTTTTGGTGCACACCCGTCTGCTCTCTCATTACAATGAGCACCCGCTTGTCCAGAACAGTATATCCATTTAAACAATTATGTTGCAATTCTCTATATAAAACATACAGCAACCTAATGTTTTGGACCTTCCGAAGCATGGACACAATAATGTCTTTGACAAACAAATAAATAAGCGAATACAGTTGTACTACGTTTAGGAACATAAATGGCATACATATTCTATAGTCCGTTCAACAACTCATGCCCACAGTCCAATGTGAATTGTAGCAAAACCATCTGTTCCACAGTAGCGAAACTTTGCACCCAACCTTAGAATTATACCGACGCAAATGTCTGATGGAAGAAATTGCTCTAGAAAACCTAGATTTTGTAATATAACGGTTTCCTTTGATGTTGGCGGCATATTTGGTGAGTCTGATACAGCATTTTAGTTTTTACAGTAAACGCACACATATGACATTTGATGACAAGTCTCATGCAAAGGCGTATCATCTCAGCTTATACATGGGGGCCAATGTTGATACTTGCTATACAGTCATGAAATAAACAAGAAATGTAGACTTAGTTGTATTATTATTTTTAAATAACTTACATTACAGTTAAAGATACCTGCCATGTCATAATGCCATTCCCCCGTTCACGTCCAGGTTTGGTACTGGCAATGGCGGAGCTCAAGTAGTAGCATGTCCCTTGCAGAACCTCGCATTCATCCCAGCCTGCCTGAAAAGCTCTATATTTCTTGCAAATTCTCCTGCCTCTTCCAGCGTCATCTTCAAGGTTTCTTTGATGTCTTTCTGCCATCTTCGTCTTGGTCGTCCCCTGTCTCGTTTTCCAGGAACCATGCCTTCCATTACCTTTCTCTCCAGACTACTGTGGTGTTTAATGTGGCCAAAATATTCATCTTCCGGAACATGATGTTATTTATAAACCAATGCTCCTTGATATTCAGGTCTTGAAGGATGTCTTTGTTTCTTCTTTTCTCTGTCCAGAATGTTCTAAGAACATTTCTATAGCACCTTGTTATGGCGGAGCTGCTGGAGAGATTATTTTCAAATTGCTACTTCTTCGTTACAGTGTGCGTGTGTTAACTTAAGGAGGAACCACTACAATAAAATAGCTCTTTTCTCTGGTTCTTGTGTACTGTAGTACAGATGACCCATACGTGCCTCTTTGCGGAAATGCGCGTATAGCATGAATGATACATTTTGCATTGTAACTTCAAACTCATTAGAAATGTTATATCAATGTCTGTTTTGAGAAGTCAACAATCTGACCCAATAGCATCACACTAATTTCGATATACGCCTTTAACTAAATGTCCATCTCGCACTAATGATGTCAATTCTTTACTATGTTCAAGCCCGAGTCTTTTTGGTGCATGAAACTGCAAGAATTGTTCCAAAAAAACATGGATTTCGTCCTGAATGTTGCTATTTTTGTCATCAATGTATTAAATGGCTGTAAACATGAGTTTTCTCCAACCATGCCAATGGATGCGTTAAATATATAGCACAAAGAAGGAAACTTCTAGATGGTATTATTGTTTGAATGACAAAAAATATTTTGTAGCGTCGGGAACATGTGTAGTTCACATGCAAGTTTTTCAAGTTATTTCATCAAATGGTTACAAAGATACAAATTTGTATCTGTTGGGCATGACAAGTTGAACGGACTATAGCGATGTCCATACGGTTCTCTTCTCCTATATCAGCCGTGTTGTTCAAAATGTGCACAGCAACGGTAATTAAACTTTAATTATGCTGGCAGGGCCGGACAATGACTTTTACAGATGGCAACGCAACATACAAGACAGGATTAGATAGATAAAAGATAATCAAAGACGTTCAAGGGATACTGCCTTTCTATTTTGACGTTTTTGTTCCATTCGTGCTGTTCTAACTGCCTCGCAGGTTGAAGAACCGTGTCGAAGAAGTGTCAGGCTGATCTGTCCTGAGCAACATTCTCCATGGCTCGGTGCCATGGACATCGTAACCCGTCGGTTCGGTACCATGAACACCGTAAATCTGGAGAACCTGTGACTTTTCTGTCAGCCCGTTGAATTGAACCGCAGTCCCAAAGGGCTTGTCACCCGTCGTCCAACGCACTACGAACACGGTTGGGCAGGCGGGCTAATCACTATCATTAAGTGCCATACCAACAGGCGTAAATTTTAATGTTATACCACAACTCTGTCTCTTGTTTTAGCTGTAAGTTCTGATACTGTTTTTGGGTCGTGTTATGATGTTGAACTGTCTAAAATATTTTGCTTCTGTCGATCTCTATCTCTCGTCCCATGTATCGTGCTCCATGTCATAATGTATTCAAGCTGACTCTTCTCATAACATGTAGAAACACATGTTGACTGTTTGTTTCTGAAGCGGACAAGCTGACTCTTCTCATAGCATGTAGAAACGCATGTTGACTGTTTTTTTCTGAAGCCGTTCATAAACGATGTCTTCTTCTTCTTCAGCGATCAACATCTGCTATGTGACTACTCCGGTATGTGTCATAAACAGGGCGGTGCGCTTGAGGTCTACACCAGTCCCCCAAAGTTTGTTTGTTAGGGTTGTTTCTGTTGGTCAGATTTCCATTCTCACACTGCTCAGACTGGGGTAGTCTTGCAGGATGTGCTCTGGGGACTGCTTTGGTGCTCCATATGTGCAGACAGCCAAATCCACGAGACCCATTCTATACATAAACGATATGTTCTCGCATGCTTTCTTGAGAATATTATCTTTTGTCATTTTTTTGTCCATGATATTCTCACCATTCTTTTTTTTCTTCATAACATCTCTGTAGTCTCTAGTAATCAATCTACTGTTCATGTTAGTTAATATCTAAGATTCACACTCATATGTGAGAACTAGTTCTACGTAGTACAACCATGCTCTCATTATTAGTTAATGTCCATGATTCACACTCATATGTGAGAACTAGTTCTATGTAGTACAACCATGCTCTCATTATTAGTTAATGTCCATGATTCACACTCATATGTGAGAACTGGTTCTACGTAGCACAACCATGCTCTCATTCTCACTTTCTAAAATAAACTGTTAATACAAAACATGTTCTTCATTTTCCAGAAAGTTTCTTTACTGTGTTTGATTCTACTCGTTATTTCTATATTATAATTATCATATAATGTAATTTGTATACCCTCTGGTGGAATCTGAATTGCTTTTCTTGTTTTAGAAGTGTTCCTTTATGTTACTTATACATTTGTGATATAATCTTCACTTTTGTCTTTTTCTTATTTGTACAAGAATCCTATTTTAAAAAATATAACTATCACCCTAGCCACTAGAGCAGTGCAATACAAAAACAGAATATCACCACATTGGGCAACAACCCGGTAACAGTGTGATGGTAAAACAGAATATCACCACTTTGGGCAACAAAACGGTAACAGTGTGATGGTAAAACAGAAAATCACCACATTGGGCAACAACCCGGTAACAGTGTGATGGTAAAACAGAAAATCACCACATTGGGCAACAACCCGGTAACAGTATGATGGTAAAACAGAAAATCACCACATTGGGCAACAACCCGGTAACAGTGTGATGGTAAAACAGAAAATCACCACATTGGGCAACAACCCGGTAACAGTGTGATGGTAAAACAGAAAATCACCACATTGGGTAACAACCCGGTAAAAATGTGATGGTAAAACAGAAAATCACCACATTGAGCAACAACCCGGTAACAGTGTGATGGTAACAGAAAAAGAAGTTAAATATACAAAAACACAGATAATAAGAAAGATAACATACCCGGTAAACCCCATGGCAAACAATATAGAAAAACAACACAATTGACTAACAATAATGTTGATAAAAAATAGTTGTACAGACACATAATCGCTTAGGCAAGCTAAAGAAACAATGAAAAACTAAAGATAGAAATATGGATTACGTAGACAGGTATAGAAAACGTTTTCTTCACACAAAAAAAAAAGGTGGATAAAGTAATGAGGCGTAGTTGGAAACTCCAAGTTTTCCAATATTTGTTCAGTGATGAAGATATAATAATGAAACCATTCTATTTTCTTGTTCGTTTTCCAATACAATTATTTCTCAACTGCACTAATACGTCTACATACAACGATTTCTCAACTGCACTAATACGTCTACATACAACGATTTCTCAACTGCACTAATACGTCTACCGTTTACTACCAAAGACAGATGAAGAGTATAAAAATAGATCTATAAAGAAAGAACACAAAATCAAAGAAAACTGGCTGATGCTACACATAAGAAAATTGAAGTATTTTGGACATATAAAAGAACATGAAGGGTTGGAAACGACCGTTATGGAAGGAGACATCCCAGCAAAGAGGAGAAGAGGATTTTTTTTTTTTTTTTCGATCCAGAAGCACTTGAACTTTTCAGCTCTTCGGCTCGGTGCCATGGACATCGTAACCCTACGGTTCGGTGCCACGAACACCGTAAATCTGGGGAATCTGTGGCTTTTTCTGCCATCCCGCGGAATTGAACCCACACACACAGAGAAGAGGATGGCCAAGGATATCAAGATTAAACTGATGATTTGATCATGACAGATGTAGAGACAGGACATATGGTCTATGAGAGAGAGAGAGCGATTCTGAATGACTGTTAGGGTGACAAAGTTCTGCACAGTTCAAGCTATTTGATGATGACTACTTTGTGTAGCTTGCCATCGATGTCTATAAAAGACACATCTTAGTCATGAAATTATACTGTAATACATGTTATTTATTGTTATTACATTTAACCTACCTCTCAATTTATTGTCATGAGTTCTTTATTTCTATTGCAATTTAACTTTTATTTACAGGGTCTACAGCTGAAGGATTGACTTTATTGCAACTGGTTTTATTCCATGTGGATCTCTCCCTCTCCGCATAAATAGCATACCAGCTACATGAGAGTATTGAGCAAAGCACGAACTCCGTAGCTGCATCAACGATCTTAAGAATCTCTGGAAAAAAATTCACCCGTAAACAGAACGGTCAGGTCCGGATTCGAACACGCGACCTTCTGAAAGAAAGGCAAAGACTTAACTATTTAGCCACCTAGACCCCTAAGTCTCTCCTTTATTCTCAGTAATTCGTTTTTTTGTGTCTGTTGTAACGTATCTCTTTTTTGTTGTCATTATTTCTTTGTTTCTATATTAACTTCATTTATGTTCTCTTTTGTTCTTTCCTTCTACTCTAACATACTCGTTCTTTTGTTCTTTGTAGTTTTGTTGTATTTATTTCTACTCTAACATACTCGTTCTTTTGTTCTTTGTAGTTTTGTTGTATTTATTTCTACACTAACATACTCGTTCTTTTGTTCTTTGTAGTTTTGTTGTATTTATTTCTACACTAACATACTCGTTCTTTTGTTCTTTGTAGTTTTGTTGTATTTATTTCTACACTAACATACTCGTTCTTTTGTTCTTTGTAGTTTTGTTGTATTTATTTCTACTCTAACATACTCGTTCTTTTGTTCTTTGTAGTTTTGTTGTATTTATTTCTACACTAACATACTCGTTCTTTTGTTCTTTGTAGTTTTGTTGTATTTATTTCTACTCTAACATACTCGTTCTTTTGTTCTTTGTAGTTTTGTTGTATTTATTTCTACTCTAACATACTCGTTCTTTTGTTCTTTGTAGTTTTGTTGTATTTATTTCTACTCTAACATACTCGTTCCTTTGTTCTTTGTAGTTTTGTTGTATTTATTTCTACTCTAACATACTCGTTTTTTTGTTCTTTGTAGTTTTGTTGTATTTATTTCTACTCTAACATACTCGTTCCTTTGTTCTTTGTAGTTTTGTTGTATTTATTTCTACTCTAACATACTCGTTCCTTTGTTCTTTGTAGTTTTGTTGTATTTATTTCTACTCTAACATACTCGTTCCTTTGTTCTTTGTAGTTTTGTTGTATTTATTTCTACTCTAACATACTCGTTCTTTTGTTCTTTGTAGTTTTGTTGTATTTATTTCTACTCTAACATACTCGTTCTTTTGTTCTTTGTAGTTTTGTTGTATTTATTTCTACTCTAACATACTCATTCCTTTGTTCTTTGTAGTTTTGTTGTATTTATTTCTACTCTAACATACTCGTTCTTTTGTTCTTTGTAGTTTTGTTGTATTTATTTCTACTCTAACATACTCGTTCCTTTGTTCTTTGTAGTTTTGTGATTTATTCACTCTAACTACTGTTCCTTTGTTCTTGTAGTTTTGTTGTATTTATTTCTCTCTAACATATCGTTCTTTTGTTCTTTGTAGTTTTTTGTATTTATTCTCCTACATATCTGTTCCTTTGTTCTTTGAGTGTTTGTTGTATTTATTTCTACTCTTAACTCATGTTCTCAAGTCGCTCTCATTATTTCTTTGTTTCTAATGTGAAAGTGTTTCAGTGGCATAGAGGTTAGATGCTTTCTCTCATGCAAAGTGTCTCACTGGCATAGAGGTTAGATGCTCTTCTCTCATGCAAAGTGTCTCACTAACATAGAGGTTAGATGCTCTTCTCTCATGCAAAGTGTCTCACTGGCATAGAGGTTAGATGCTTTTCTCTCATGCAAAGTGTCTCACTGGCATAGAGGTTAGATGCTTTTCTCTCATGCAAAGTGTCTCAGTGGCATAGAGGTTAGATGCTTTTCTCTCATGCAAAGTGTCTCACTGGCATAGAGGTTAGATGCTTTTCTCTCATGCAAAGTGTCTCACTGGCATAGAGGTTAGATGCTCTTCTCTCATGCAAAGTGTCTCAGTGGCATAGAGGTTAGATGCTCTTCTCTCATGCAAAGTGTCTCAGTGGCATAGAGGTTAGATGCTTTTCTCTCATGCAAAGTGTCTCAGTGGCATAGAGGTTAGATGCTTTTCTCTCATGCAAAGTGTCTCAGTGGCGTAGAGGTTAGATGCTCTTCTCTCATGCAAAGTGTCTCAGTGGCATAGAGGTTAGATGCTTTTCTCTCATGCAAAGTGTCTCAGTGGCGTAGAGGTTAGATGCTTTTCTCTCATGCAAAGTGTCTCAGTGGCGTAGAGGTTAGATGCTTTTCTCTCATGCAAAGTGTGTCAGTGGCATAGAGGTTAGATGCTTTTCTCTCATGCAAAGTGTCTCAGTGGCATAGAGGTTAGATGCTTTTCTCTCATGCAAAGTGTCTCAGTGGCGTAGAGGTTAGATGCTCTTCTCTCATGCAAAGTGTCTCAGTGGCATAGAGGTTAGATGCTTTTCTCTCATGCAAAGTGTCTCAGTGGCATAGAGGTTAGATGCTTTTCTCTCATGCAAAGTGTCTCAGTGGCGTAGAGGTTAGATGCTCTTCTCTCATGCAAAGTGTCTCAGTGGCATAGAGGTTAGATGCTTTTCTCTCATGCAAAGTGTCTCAGTGGCGTAGAGGTTAGATGCTTTTCTCTCATGCAAAGGTACCAGGTTCGTTCCCTCGTGGTACCATCTGGATAATTTTCCAGAGATCCCTGATCTCAGTGTAAGTGAGATCGAGTTCCTAGTCCTATCGGAGACGGACGATACAACCTAGGTCCCGTGTTCCATTTGATAACGTAAAATAACCATTGGCAGTTCAAAATCGAGAAGAGCAAGCTGGATTATTCGCTGGCAAAATTAACTAGAAAAGATTAAAAATAAAATACCTACATAAATATCTTTACCATCTTCAAAATTACATCTTGGACCGTCACCTGTGCTACGGAGTTCGTGCACTGCAGCTGAGATCATCATGTGTAAGAAAGAGATCGAAGCACACATGGCTACTCACCGAAGTGCAATGATGATGGTTCTATCAATCAATCAATCAATCAAATCATTGTAACTTACTTTCTCCTTTGCTTTGATTAGTTCCTTATTTTTACAGTAACTTAGCCATTCCTTTGTTCTCCTTAGTTCATTACTTTTTTCTTACATACTCCCTTCATTACTTTATTGTTCTTCCGCACATGATCCTCAGTCTGAGTCACCAGTTGTTGCTTGCTTGTTTTGTTTATCCATCTGCTGTGCTATTTAGTTCATTTTTCATTGTTTGCCTCCGCGCTTTGATCGTTAAGGTAATATGTAACCAACCAGCTAGCAGCCAGGTTTACTACCGCCCTGTCAGGTGAGTCATTGTCTGGAACAAGGAAGTCTAGAACAGCGATTCCCAAAGTGGGAGATAAGAGGAAAACGGAAAATGTGAGTGTCATGAAGAATAACGGGGGGTGTGGGGTGTGGGGGCTTAAGAACTAATTATCTAATATTAGTCATAAGATAACTATCTTGAATATATGTAATGGTTTAAGAACACACAAAACAATGAAGCTACTACATGTGATATCAAAGACTCTTGTTAAGTCAGCATCTCATTACATCATACAGAGTCTCGGTGGCTAAGTTGTTAAACCTTGTCTTGCGCTCTGAAGGTTGTTGGTTTGAATCCGGACCACGCCGTTCTGTTCGTGGAGGTTTGGCTGAAATCCGGACCACGCCGTTCTGTTCGTGGAGGTGTGGCTGAAATCCGGACCACGCCGTTCTGTTCGTGGAGGTGTGGCTGAAATCCGGACCACGCCGTTCTGTTCGTGAAGGTGTGGCTGAAATCCGGACCACGCCGTTCTGTTCGTGAAGGTGTGGCTGAAATCCGGACCACGCCGTTCTGTTCGTGGAGGTGTGGCTGAAATCCGGACCACGCCGTTCTGTTCGTGAAGGTGTGGCTGAAATCCGGACCACGCCGTTCTGTTCGTGGAGGTGTGGCTGAAATCCGGACCACGCCGTTCTGTTCGTGGAGGTGTGGCTGAAATCCGGACCACGCCGTTCTGTTCGTGAAGGTGTGGCTGAAATCCGGACCACGCCGTTCTGTTCGTGGAGGTGTGGCTGAAATCCGGACCACGCCGTTCTGTTCGTGGAGGTGTGGCTGAAATCCGGACCACGCCGTTCTGTTCGTGAAGGTGTGGCTGAAATCCGGACCACGCCGTTCTGTTCGTGGAGGTGTGGCTGAAATCCGGACCACGCCGTTCTGTTCGTGGAGGTGTGGCTGAAATCCGGACCACGCCGTTCTGTTCGTGGAGGTGTGGCTGAAATCCGGACCACGCCGTTCTGTTCGTGAAGGTGTGGCTGAAATCCGGACCACGCCGTTCTGTTCGTGGAGGTTTGGCTGAAATCCGGACCACGCCGTTCTGTTCGTGGAGGTTTGGCTGAAATCCGGACCACGCCGTTCTGTTCGTGGAGGTTTGGCTGAAATCCGGACCACGCCGTTCTGTTCGTGGAGGTTTGGCTGAAATCCGGACCACGCCGTTCTGTTCGTGGAGGTTTGGCTGAAATCCGGACCACGCCGTTCTGTTCGTGGAGGTTTGGCTGAAATCCGGACCACGCCGTTCTGTTCGTGGAGGTTTGGCTGAAATCCGGACCACGCCGTTCTGTTCGTGGAGGTGTGGATGAAATCCGGACCACGCCGTTCTGTTCGTGGAGGTGTGGCTGAAATCGGATGCATGTGTCCTAAACATTTAGAAGTCTATGCGTGTAGGGGCCTACCAAACCAATGTGCAACGTATACACGTTCTTGGCAAAGATCAAACATGTCACACAGAGTGATTAAAATTGGTCGTAAAGAACGAACGCAAAGAAGAAGAAGAAATTGAACTCAGTGATAAGTATTACTTGATAGATATTTTGTGGCTACAACTTCGTTATTCATTTTTTTTGGCAGCGATGAGGATGCGTTGTAGTAGCGATCGTGTTGAGGTTAAGGGTTCAAGTGGAACTGATCTGAAAAAGTTTGAGAACCACTAGTCTAGAAGATACCCAGTCAGCCTAGCCTGGCAGGTTATTTTTGTTCCATTATCTGTCACGTTTTTGTTTTGTTTTTAAACCGTTCAGATGTTGTTATTGCAACACAGAAGTATAAACACATACACACAAACACATTAATTTAATATATCTTCAGAAACGTATTCTACTATATTTTTTTTATTGATTTGTTCAATTATATTCCATCACAACTTACTTCAGATTTCAACCAATTAGCAAGGAAAATTGACTGCTTACAGAATAAAGTATTTATAGAATTCGTATTCCTGCAATGATAATACATGTGTGTTGTTTTGCTGATTTAGAAGTGACGTCTACACGAATGCTGGAAATAGAATAAAAGTTCACTGCGACCGGTAATTCAAGAATTGGGCGTATCACTAGCTATAAACCGAGTTGCCAAGTTCAAAATGCCATCTATAATAGTGTGTATAAGAGCAAGAAATGTTTATTCTTTTCTAGGGTAGAACACAGAACCATTTTATTTCTAAAGTTTACTTTTCTCTCAAGTCAATAACATTTTGGCTCCCGATTTTAATCTAGTTTATCACCAAATATCATGGTTTTCCTTTTAAAATGAGATCACTTCCCTCCACTTTCCTTATGAAATAATAACAATATGTATTATTATTAATATTGCAGAGCCAATACTAACCACTAGAAAACTACAGACCTTCATAAATGGATGCTTACGTCGAATTGAGAGACTGATACGATTACAAACGAAGAACACGGAGAAAGAACTAAGCAGATACCAGTGGAGAAAGAGCTAAGGAAGAGACGATGGCGATGGATAGGACATACATTGAGGAAACCGACCGGAAGCAGTACAAGACAGGCAATGTTTTGGAAACCGCATAGAAAGAGAAGTAAGGGAAGGCCTAGACATACCTGGAGAAGAGAGCTGGAGACTGATATAAAAAAGGATAGATATGAAAAGGATAGATATGAAAAGGATAGATATGAAAAGGATAGATATGAAAAGGATAGATATGAAAAGGATAGATATGAAAAGGATAGATATGAAAAGGATAGATATGAAAAGGATAGATATGAAAAGGATAGATATGAAAAGGATAGATATGAAAAGGATAGATATGAAACGGATAGGTATGAAAAGGATAGATATGAAAAGGATAGGTAAAACATGGAAGGAAGTGATGGCAGGAGAGAGGAAGAGCTGGAAGACATTTGTTGAAGATCGTTGGGAGTTGAAAGGAAAAGAAGAAAGAAGAAGAAGAAGAAGAAACAATACTGACATACAGATGCGAGTCATGGACAATAAAC
This sequence comes from Arion vulgaris, assembly GCA_020796225.1. Taxonomy (NCBI): domain Eukaryota; kingdom Metazoa; phylum Mollusca; class Gastropoda; order Stylommatophora; family Arionidae; genus Arion; species Arion vulgaris. Next base: position 43,519,573 of record CM036757.1, read on the forward strand.
AAACAGATCGAAAAATCTCTAGAGGCGACAGAGATGTGGTTCTACAGAAGAATGATGAGAATCTCGACTGCTAAAATGACTAATGTGGATGTGCTGAATGAGGTCAAGACACAGCGAAAGCTTGTTATTAATATAAGATAGAAGCAGTCATCATTTTTCAGACATGTGATGAGAAAGGGAGGTTTAGAACACATTGTAACAATAGGTAGAATCGAGGGGAGACAAGACAGAGGAAGACAGAGAGAGAGAGAGAGACAATTTTAGGTAGCCTGACTTCAGAGCACGAAAGAGCGTCAACATTTAATATGATAGCAAACACCAGATGCAGATATTTCTGGAGATCCACGAACGCCTACGCCAGTCGGCTCGACACTTGATGATGATGATTAATTATTAAACAAATTATAATAATATAGCAGCAATAATAATGAGTGCCACCTACACGAAAACAAATCTCATGATATTCAGCTCAAATGTGAAATCTGTATTGCTGTATGGCTCGGAAACGTGGCGAGTCACCAAGTTAAGATTCAGACCTTTGTCAACGAAAATCTTTAGCGGATTCTCATACTGAGATGGTATGACAGAGTTGCAAACACACATCTATAGATAAGAACAGGACAAGAACCCATGATGACCAAGGTTAAGAGGAGAACATGGCGATGGGTCGGGCATACCCTACGGAAGACACAATCGATTGTAACTAGGCAAAACGTGAGTGGAACCCGCAAGGAAAACGAAAAAGAGGACGCACTAAACAGACCTCGAGACAAAGTCTTCTTGAGGAACTGAAGAGTGCTCGACTATCCAGGGAAACAATAAAGAAAACAGCCAGAGACCGTGAAAAGTGACCAGCAACTGTTGAGGCCATATGCTCCACGAGGAGCAGAGAGAAATAATAAGTAAGTAATAGAGAGAAAAAAAGCACATTATGTTTTAATTCCATTTTGTTACTTTTTTGGTCAAAACTGTACATTGAGTCTGTTTCTATGCCAGATGTGTGACATTATGAAGTACGTCTGCAAATAGAACGAGCTGATTGGTAAATGAAATTACTTCCTAATTACGATCTGAATAAATACATAAAACTAAGCAGACGAGATTACCAGAGAATTTCCTAACGGAAGGCTGGCTTTCGACACTGGTCTTAGAGTGGTGATGCTAGACTAAGGCAACATGTTAGTGTAAAGCGTATACTAAGGCGGTATAAAGCGTGCACTAATAAAGCTTGCTGGTGTAAAGCTTGCATTAATTCTGGTGTAAAACGTGTACTAAGGAATCGTGCTGTTGTAAATCTCAAGATCACTAATGAAACAACTAATTATAGAACCTTCCACTGGGTACTTGTTTTAATCACAAAAGAAGCACACGTTTGTACTTTTGTTCCCTGTGCCAGACATTGAAGGTTGCTCTTTCGATTTCAGGTTGATGGATCTTCTATCGAGTTCTTCTGTTGGCGTAGGTTTCCTGAGTTTACTTTTAAATCCCATAAGGCTGTTTTACTCGACTTCGCGATACGTGCAATACCACGAGATTAGCAAACTTGTACTGAAGAGAAGACCTTGATGTTACTCTCTTACAACTTTGATAGCACACCGAAGATAAATGGACTGATTCCTTGTCAGCAGAGACATGGGTCCCCAGCATGCCTCATCACAAGGAAGAATTTAACGATCTTTACTTTGCTAGCGAGATGAATCAGTATCCGGGACGAACTACGGAGAATGGAAGATAGACATAGATCAGTATATCGCCCGAGTGGTTACCGGGGCCCAAATTTGGGGTGTAAAGAATAGAACCACTGTTACCTGTCACTCATGTCGAAAGAGGCGGCTAAGGAGGTTTGGCTGAAATCGGATGCACATGTCCTAAACGTGTAGAAGGCTATGCGTTTAGGTGCCTGCCAAACCAATGTGCAACGTATACACGTTCTTGGTAAAGATCAAACATATCACAAAGAGTGATTAGAATTGATGGTAAAAAACGAACGCAAAGAAGAAGAAGATCAGTATATTTCCTGGTCATGACAACTCGTGCGAAGCACTAGTCCTCTCTGCGCCCTTTTGTGCGCTACATTTCTATCTCTCTCTTTTCCTCTCTCTCTTCGCGATCCCAGCCTTGACTGATGAACCAACTTTATTTTCATGAATTTTACCGTGTTTTTAAGGGACTCCGTTCCTCCACACAGTTTCTCGCGAAGCTCTGTGTTTTGGGGCCAGGTTTCTTTTCTTATACCTGCTATCAGTTGACAATCTTGCAGAACGTGTTCTGCCGTCATGTCCGCCTTTTGCAGGGGCACAGGCTAGTTGTGCCAATTTTAAATTTGTGAAACATGTGGGCGCGGAGTTTGTTGTAGCCGGTACGGAGGCGAAGTATGGCAACTTGTTCACTACGAGACAGACCATAGTATCCGTAGCTGTTGTTATGGTGAGGATGATCTTTTGTACATTTGTCTCTATAGTGCCAACCGATGGTTGTTTTGGCTTCCTCATAACTGACCTCGAGATCAGTTTGAGGTAGTTGCCTGCGTTCTTTAGCTAACTTGTCTGCATCTTCATTTCCGCTTATATTGCAGTGTGATGAGATCCACTGAATGACGGTGCGTTTGAGTGTGTGCACTAATGCGTCGAGTGTCGCTTTGAGCTCATTGAGCTCTGTTTTGCCTGCGCTTTTGAGTGCCGTGATGACCGATAGAGCATCGGTGAATATCACGACTTTATTGCGAGAGGTGCCTCATCTCTCTAGGATCATTTCGGTCGCTGTTCTTATTGCCTCTGCCTCTGCCCTGTAGTTATTTGAGTATTTGCCTGTGGCAATCGCTTTGTGACCGTCACTTTCTTTGAGAGTTCTCAGCGCCCTTTTGTGCGCTACATTTATTATCACTCGTCACTAAAAGGATGCTATCTCTACCAGTCACTATAGACAAAGTAGGGATAAAATAAACATCACTCTCTTTCGTTCTTTCAGCAACATTAGCGAAGCTGTCGCATGGATCACCAACATTAGCGAAGCTGTCGCATGGATCACCAACATTAGTGAAGCTGTCGCAGGGATCACCAACATTAGCGAAGCTGTCGCAGGGAATGTGGAACAATAGCATACTGCCAATCAACACAAATATTAATGTGTGTGGATTAGTCTTAGTGCTGAGCACACTATTTTATGCCAGTGAATCTTGGTCTCTACACACGTTGCAAGACAAAAGAATGAAAGCATTTCAAATGAGTTGTTTGGGGCAGGTGATTTCTTCTTTCTTCTTCTTCGGCGATTCGATCTCTGGTCAGGCGCTTAATTCACAGTGAACCACAAACTAGACAGCTTCAGTTCTGTCAGATTTCCCCAAAGCTTAGTTTTCAGCCACATGTTGCTTCTCAGCTCATTCAGGAGATTACAGTCTTGCATGACATGCTTCAATGTCTGTTCCGCCTGTTGACACTGGCAAATGTAGTTTGACTTATTCCGAGTTTATATAAGTGTCTGCTGAGTCAGCTGTTGTCCGGTACGTAGGCAAAATATAATGACAAGGTCAGTTGTGAGGTCTTTGATGTCTTTTTCCCATAAACATATCCACATATCCAAAGTTTGTTTTCTACTCTACTGCAGTTTGTACTCTATTGATGAATGTTTTGACCTCCCGACAAAATAGTAGTTTGTAGATTTGTTATTTGGCACTGCCTTCCTTAGCCAAGTCATCGGTCCTCTCACTGCCTTCCTTAGCCAAGTCATCGGTCCTCTCACTGCTTTCCTTAGCCAAGTCATCTGTCCTCTCACTGCCTTCCTTAGCCAAGACATCGGTCCTCTCACTGCCTTCCTTAGCCAAGACATTTGCACTCTCACTGCCTTCCTTAGCCAAGACATCGGTCCTCTCACTGCCTTCCTTAGCCAAGACATTTGCACTCTCACTGCCTTCAATGCCACAACGAGATTGAATCCACTGCAAGTGAATTTCTTCCTTTTTTGACAACGTTGAAGTTCTCTTTCTAAGTGTTGTACCATGCTGTCAGCGGATTTAACCTCCATAACTTGGCTCGTATAGCTGACATCTATGTAATCTTGCCTGCAGGTGCTTGCAGCTTATTCCTGTAATTATATATATTTGAATTGGGAGATCGTTTATGTTGGGTTACATTAAACTACTTTCCTTTTGTCGACCTCTATCTCTCTTCCCGTGTATCTTGGCCATTGTCACAATTCTCTCTAAATTCACATATTCAAAGAATGTTGATTGTTTTTTTCTTATGCATTTCATAAGTGATTTGTTTTCGCCTGCTTTCTTTAGAACGTTATTATTTGTTATATTTCCCCTCCATTATATTCTCAGCATTCTTCTATAGAATCACATCTCTGTAACCTGTAATCATTTATTGTTTTTGTTAGTTACTGTCCATTAACTAACATCCGTGTGGGAGAACTTATTCTATATAGTACTGTAATGCTCTTTTACTCACTTCCCATGATAAACTTTTATTATACAAAATGTTTATTACTTTGTCAGAAACTTGCCTCCGATTGCTTGATTCTACTCGTTAGTTCTGTTATTACATTTACAATCAGATCATACATTGCATATGGATGAATCACAAATGCGGGCACATTTGTATTGGCTAGAGAGATATTTATGAAAGATATCAATTGAGTCAAATCCCACAAGGGACATGCTACTAAATTAGCATATATGATTGACTGCTATTGACTGCTGCACTATGCGCTGCTCTCTGATGGTATAACATGTGTGAAGCACTCAGCTGTGAATAGCAACTAGGTCTTTTTATATATATTGTTTTGTTTTCCTCTCGTACTGTTATATTTACCTAGAACTGCAAGCAATTTCTCCAAACCGTTCTATCCCTTCTGAGGAAATCAGTCCGATACTACGCGTCTCCCTCAGTTATAAAGTTTGTTTCAGGATTGCTCTTTTCTTCTCTCTTATTTCTCTTGGCCCCTCGTGGAGCATAGGACCTCAACAGTTAACCCCTCCCCCCACCTTTTACGGTCTCTGGCCGTTTTCTTTATGGTTTTCCAGGATAGTTCAGCATTCTTCTATTCCTCAGGAAGACTCAGTCTACAAGTTTGTTTAGAACGTCCCCTATTCCGTTTCCCCTGTTGGCTTCACTCAAATTCTTGTCTATTGACACTCTATTGTATGCCCGACCCACAGCTATTTTCTCTCTTCATGGCTGTCTCACCTGGGAATCATGAGTTCATGTCCTGCTCACCTGGGAATCATGAGTTCATGTCCTGCTCTTATCCACAAATCTTTGTTTGTCACTTTGTCATCCCATGAGTTTCTCAATAGCATTTTGTCTTTCTTGAACACCGTTATATGTATATAAGAGATACTTTATTTGTTTTAGCTTAGCATTGTGCTGTGTCTAAAACATACACACTAACAACAACACACATGACTACCGTATAGTGTGTAACCCGGTTAGGAGGGAAGGATAGCTAGAATGTTGTTTACATACGGGAGGAGATGTTAAAGGCCGTTACGCCAAAGCTGTCGCCACGCAGTATAAATGCGGGAATTTTATTTGTGTACCATCGACAGAAAAAAACCATAATCAAACGCTACACATGAAATAACGTCAATTCTGACAGTCTACATGAGACATCAAATAACATGGGATGTTACAACTGATTGATTGATTGATATGACCATCATCACTGCACTTCGGTGAGTAACATTGTATGCTCCGATCTCTTTCTTACACATGAAGATCTCAGCGGCAGTACACAAACTACGTAACACCAACAATGGTCCCTCTACGTAATTCAGAAGATAGTGAACATATTCTATAGGAATTTTATTAATTAATCTTTCTAACAAATTTTGCCTGGGTAGTAGCTTTCCATCCTGCTCTTCTCGATTTTGAACTGCGAATGTGTTCATTTAAGTGCTCAACTTGAACACATGACCTACGTTTTATCGTTCGTCTCCGATAGGACTAGGACCTCGATCAGGGATCTCTGGAAAAATATCCTGATGGCTCCACGAGGGAGCGAACGGAGTACCTTTGAAACGAGAGGCGAGCACCTAACATCTACACCGAGGGGTCTCTGTGGTTAACCCCTTTGCCTTGAGAGTCGAAGGTCGTGGGTTCAAATCCGGACCGCGTCGTTCTGTTCACGAGTGCTGTTTTTTCAGATACCCCTAGGATTGTTGCTGGAGCTACGGAGTTCGTGCTTTGTGCAATACTCTCGGCAGGTGGCGTGCCATTGCTGCTGAGAGGGACCAAGCCAGATGGGGTAAAACCCGGTGCAATGAAGTCAATTCATCGGCCTTAGCCAAATTATGATAAATATTTCAGATGCAGAACAGCATTTAAAGGAAACAAGGAAACGATGCAAAGAGTCTAAAGACGAAAAATACACTTTATTACACCTGACTTCTTTATATGACTCAGTCTATCTCTTTGCAGAAATAGCAAGTCACATACAGAGAATGTTGCATAAAGCACTTACTTCGTAGGTCAACCAACAACCATAGGAGTCTCCCAAAACATGCACATGTGAACTGAACGGTCCTGGTTCGAAAACACAACGTTCAGTAAGCAAGGCAAACGTCGTAATCTACTCAGAACTGAGACCACCATGCGAAAGTTCCAAGCTTAAGTACAAAGTATAAGTTGAAAGGAAAATAACTGAATTCCAAACTCATGACTGTCTGTCTGCCTGACTACTCATTCTGATTTTTTTTTAAACATGATTGTACAACTTTCATCTCTAATCCTTTAACCTTTTACCAGTTGTAACTCGTACTGGCTGAATTGTTCTCTTTATGTCATTACTGACATTTTTATCTTATGATTCAGTTGGTTTGAAGTTTGCTTATTCAGGCAAATAAAATACTAACATTTAATTTGCACATTTCAGTCACAATTCATTTATATTCTGTTCTATGGTTGATATGTCTGAATAATATATCATTTAAAAGTAGTAGCAGTAGAAAGATTGTTTATAAAAATGACAATTAAATGAATGTGTCAATTACTAGCGATGATTAACATAATGGCGGTAATAAATATGTAAATTTCATGAGACAAAGTCTAAAATAAAATTACTACAAAATATCTTCACCATCTTCGGGGACCCTCGCCGGTGCTACGGTGATTGTACACTGCCGCTGAGATCTTCCTGTGTAAGAAAGAGATCGGAGCACACATGGTAACTCACCAAAGTGTAATGATGATGGTCAATCAATCAATTATTAAGTAAGTAAGCAGACTAGGTAACAAACTTGCAACGTCATCATTATCAATGTAAGCTTTCAAACAAAATGAAAATTGTCTAATTTACAAGACGGTACAAGACTTAATGGCCATTGATTGCTTGACCAGAGAGTCAAGAACAAAGAAGAAATAGAAGTTAAGTTAGCTTACCTGTTTTAAATAAAAGTCAATGATCAACGAATATTTCGCAGCATCCCTCGTCATAATTGGACTAGGACAAAACACACCTTGGACGGATTTGATTTGTATATTGTCAATTGATTTCAAGTATAAATCGATCACAATGCAAATCACAGCGGAAATGTACAAAGTATGCAAATTTACCGGCTGTCTTTAATCTTCACTTAATGCATGTGATATATATATATACGGACAGGTATGTGCATAGATGAGTCTGGAAAGTTAGATGCTTATAGTGAGTGAGCGGTGCCTATACCAGAGCGCACGATCTGCGCTAGACGAAAAACGCTTTCACAATGAGCTCCAGGCAGGTTGGGTGGATCGTTTTTACTAGTCTCGCCGCCTAGCGAGAAAGGGAGATAGCATGCCGAGAAAAGGTCAAAGGTAATGGAAAGACAATCGATAAAAAAATCAAAAGGAAAGAAAACTAAGAGCATAAAATAAAGAATATAAAGTTCAGAGTAGGGTAAGGGTGGGTAAGAGAGTGGGTACAAATAAAATACCAACACTTGGAGAGAAAACGCAATGTCGGTTGCTATGAAAGTATGTGTAACTGGTCGTGTACAGTCGGAGAAGACGGCTGTGGTAGCCAGCCGCTAGACTTCGATTCATAGTCAAGGAGAAGTAGAGGTTACGGGTGCTGGAAGAGTTCTGGAATTTTCTTTTGAATCTGAAGTGTATAGGGACGACAAATTAATGAGAAAATAATTGTAAAATCAGATTTGTTAGCTATAAAACAACAAGAAATGTATATGTAACTAGTCTCATATAGTTAAAATAATAACAGATACATCAAGATTTAAATAGTAATATATAAATAATTGTAAAATCAGATTTGGTAGCTATAAAACAACAAGAAATGTATATGTAACTTGTCTCATATAGTTAAAATAATAACAGATACATCAAGATTTAAATAGTAATATTAAATTATGCAAAGATATGACATAAACGTATTTGTAAAAGTATGAAACCTGTTTGAATATAATGATGTATACTGGGAAACACGGTGTCAGGCATGTCTTTACATTTGACCACAGGAACACGATAGGTTTGGTCAACATCACGTTAGCTACTTTTACTTACCAGAGTTTCTCTAGTACTCAATTGAGACTGGGTCGACCTGAGCGCCGTCACGATCGGGTAAAAATCCTACTTTCAGAAGAATATTTGGATCCAGAGACCACGCGCTTACAAAGCAAATGACCACTATGTTATCGCGGTTATATATTGTTGCTAATATTGCTGCCTAAATATTTAGTTCAATAAGTTAACCCATTCGTCTTTTTGAGCCGATATATTGGCTTGTATTGTTAAAGACGAAGCAAAGCCAGTATACTGTCTACTTCAGTATAGATTGCAATATAAATGCGCTTGGAAGTACAAGAATTACCTTCATGAAACTGTTAGTCAACAATCCAAATAAGATCATTGTTGATTGTTTAATCTACTTTCCCTTGCTTTGTTCTTGGAAATAATGAAGATACAAGAATTTGTTTCTGAGTTCAAAGAAAATTATGAACATGGACACTAAATAAACAAAATACCAACCCAAAGTTACCTTTAGTAATTTATATTACGTGGAGTGTCTGGTCGAATGGATTAGAGCACGGCTCTCATGCGGGAGACCCGGGTTCAATCTTTTGTAAGGTCAAAGAGAATGTTTCTGTCGGGCACATAAAGAAAAATCCTAACCTGAACAGTCTCACGGCGACTGTACTAGCCATGCGACCATTAAATGCCACAGGTACACTTCCCTTCTGTCCTACACCGTACAAAGGGCGGTTTTACTGGCATTTACAACAGTTTTTCAATAAACTTAGATGTCATTAATAAAGACATGAAAATTATTTTAAATGTTGAAAATCTTGACTACTGAATTAATAACAATAAAGATTGTTCATAAAGATATCAGAATGATATTAACCATAGTAATTGAGATTGTAATTTATATGAAGAAACAACATTTGCATAATACAAGCAAGGAAACAAAAGTAAATATTCTGAAGGACATGTATTTTTCATGTGACAGCATTTGAACTTGAGTCATGAGCAATAAACACAGACATTAAAAGAGAAAATCAAATTTTATTGTAACAAAGTTCAGTAGAAAGTTTAAACCATCCTTGACAAAGAAAAAAAAAAATAGAGACATCCAACAGGATCTAAGCATCGAAGAAATATTGGCTCATAAATAACATCTTATTTCGCAAACTGGCATATTTTTGTCACATTGATTCTCACATTGATTCTCACATTGATTCTGACATTGATTCTCACATTGATTCTCACATTGATTCTCACATTGATTCTCACATTGATTCTCACATTGATTCTCACATTGGTTCGAAGAGAGCAGCAATGGAGGACATATTATCTGACAGATGAAGCAGTGAGCGATTAAGACGACAGTAACAACATTGAAGAAATATTGAACATGATAAAGAAGACAGGTGAAGACTGGTCAGAGATTTGAGATGCAAATGACATGTTAGGTGAAGGAATATGAATGAAAGTTAATCACTGGTAAACTGTGAATGTTTTATCTTTTTCCCGTCTTCTAGTTGATAATTAATCATCGGTGCACCGATCATTGCGGGACAAATTAGTGTAATGCGTAAGCGTTACGAGAGAGTTATCGGCACGGATACGAGAGAGTTGTAGGTTCAATCCCACACTCAACTACACGTGAGGAAAGGAATTATCCCACCTACCGCCTTCACAATATGCTCTAGAAATGTGAGGTGAAGTGACTCCATACCCTAACTAAGGTTTGAAAAGGGTACAGGAAACTGTATTATTTAATACGCCGCTGAATTAGGTTAAATTATTTAAATCTGTTGTTTTAGTGTACATTGGCTAAGTGATGAGAAAATGTTGCAGAGGCGAAACTGACATGGAATGTGAGATAAATAGATAATTGGAAATTATGATTTGGTAGTTGACATTGTATTGTTATGTAGGTAAACACGTAAAAACAAAGTACTACAGTTTTACAAAACACATAAACAGTGACGATAAACAGCAACGTTTCGAACCAAAAGGCCTTTTCCAAGTTTTACTGCAGTCTCCACCCTTTTTCGATATTGTTATGTAACAACAATTAAAATATGCAAAGATCTGAAAGAAAATACAAATAAAAAAACAACCTATCATCCAAAGAGTCAAAATTAAATAACAGATCAGTTCCGCTATTTAGGTAGAAATTTTGTCTGCACAGAAAATTTAAAAAAAGTTTGAATTATGTTACAAATTGTCAAAGCAACATTAGCTTTTAAAAGTCTAATTAAAATATGGAGCTCCAAGTTCAGGAAGAGCTGAAACATGACTTAATATAAATAAAATAAGTTGAATGCATTTGAACAAAGACATGCAAAAAGTAATTAATACAACATGGGACGAATTAAAGAGACTTAATGAAATCAGTAAAATGTCTGGCCAACCACTAGAAACAAATTATATAAGAAAGAGAAAATGGAGATGTCCTGGGCATACTGTGAGAAGAAATAATTGTCAAATAATCATATATCATGGTCGAGAGGGAAACCATGAAACAAACTTCACTGAGATAGGCGAGAAGTATCAGATACAATTCCATAGAAGAGATTCAGCGAGTTGACCAGGACAGAACGGTTAGGAAACATTTCTTGCAGGCCTTATATAAAGTATAACGATACAAAAGGATTACGATACACGGATGAATGGTATATCTTTCACTATATCCTAGATGGAAGTTAACTAATATTAGTTATCAGTAATAAGTTATATGAAAACTATCAGCATATTACTTCGGACACGTTTGTAGATGCTCCGATCTCCGCTTCAACAAATCCAGCAGTGTCCACGGCCCCACATACAAGTTCGTTGTTGATTAATCAATCTCTTTGCATATTTGGTATGTCGTTCTTTCGGGCAGCACAATATCGACACCCATCTTTCTCAATCTGGTCGTAGAATGGGATTCCCAATCATGAAAATATAGTTAACTGACAATTTGTATACAGTCAACTATATAACAATATATGTCTTTTAACCGCAGTTTTTTTACTGCAAAAACAGAGATCAGAGTACTAAGAGCATGCATATTCCCAGTGGCAACGTATGGGTGTGAAGCATGGACATTTAATAAGGCAGTGGGAAAACATATATGTGCTTACGAATATAAGTGTTACAGAAGAGTTCTTCGTATATCTTAACAGAGAAGAGAACAAATAGAACTATCCATAAAGAACTCAAAATCAAAGAAAACTGGCTGATGCTACAAATAAGAAAGAGAAAATTGAGGTATTTTAGACATATAAAAAGACATGAAGGGCTGGAGAAGATCATCATGGAAGGAGGCATACCAGAAAAGAGAAGACGAGGAAGACCATGTAGAAGATGGATTAAGGATGTAACTGATAGGTTGAGCTACAGAGGCAGGACATCTGGCCTGTGAGAAAAATAAATTCTGGAGGACTGTTGGGATGGTAAAGTTCTGCTGAGGACAAGCTATTTGAATATGAACTGTAATTAGTCGTTGAAAAATAATGAATCACACTGATATTGCTTCTTGCTACATGTCAAACTTTTACAAGTTTTACTGTAAACAATTTATCGTACGTCGCTGGAGATGGTGGTGTCCTTTAAATCATAAAATTATCATGTGATTACTTTTGTTTAACCTATCAGACATTGCATGTGATATCAGTGAAAACTAAAGTCTGACATTAATATGCTTACGAAGCATGAAGTCTCACCGACGATGGAGAAACGGATCGATGATTAATTAGATGCAGAAAGTTGTAGAAATAAAAGCCACAGAGTTCTGCTCGTGAGTTGTTGCAGATAAACTTATTAATCAATTAATGATTGTATAAAGTATAAAAATTGTTTCATGTTGAAACATTGTTTAGACTTTTTTTTAGAATGTCAAGATCAGCCATGTTTAACTGAACGTTTACGTTACAATTGATTATTTCTGTAACTGTTTGCTTGATTGAAACAGAATTTACACATTCTAGCTCGCGACAATGGTTCGTTTGAGTTATACACTGAGCAAGATAAAATGTCGTTTGGTTAAATACTGTTTCATGAAATGAACCAGAGTAATTGTGTCTGAGATGTAATGCTGATCTAACAATAATTGAACTATAGTTTCTATAGGTAAATTGTTAGAACCTAATCTGAATTGACATGTTGGCAGTTCCATATGTTAGCCAAAAAGCTGTGGCGTAGGTGTTATGTGCTCGCCTCTCGTGTCAAGGGTACCAGGTTCGCTCCCTCGTGGATATTTTTAAAGGAATCCCTGATTTCAGTGTAGGTGAGATCGAGTTCCTAGTTCTATCGGAGACGGACAATAGAACTTAGGTCCCGTGTTCAATTTGTGCACGTAAAAAACCCTTTGCAGTTCAAAATCGAGAAGTGCAGGCTGGAAAGCCGCGGTCCGGGCACAGTACAAAATCGAGAAGTGCAGGCTGGAAAGCCGCGGTCCGGGCACAGTACAAAATCGAGAAGTGCAGGCTGGAAAGCCGCGGTCCGGGCACAGTACAAAATCGAGAAGTGCAGGCTGGAAAGCCGCTACCCTTGCAAAACTCATTATAAAATATATTTTTTTTTTAATTCCTACAAAAATATATGGTGGTGGATGAATGAGGGAGCAGCTGACAGAGTGTCAATGGTTATGGTCTCAAAACTCACGATGGTAGAAGAAGATCTCTGTGATAGAGACAATGGTTACGGTCATGGACCAGTATGGTCACTACCAGGAAGGAAAGCAATCGCAGACTACCTTCCAAGACAATGCCTAGAAAACCCATAAATAATATGGAATACAACATAATAGAAACAAGATCCGCTGGTGAGACCCCCAAACTAAGAGGATCTTATAGACACACAGGGGAAGAGTCCATGGCGGGGACTAGTACTAGCAAATCTAATGACGGCCAAAAGCCTGATTGTGTTTAAAAGGGTTTAAAGCCAAGGAAGGCCCCCGAGCTGTACTTAAAAAGAAAATTAAAATAGGAACGTGGAATGTGAGAACGAGGAATGAGGGAAAACATCAGATAGTTGAGAAAGAAATAGAACGATTAAATATCAACATATTAGGAATTAGGAATTTCTGAGCATAGATGGAGCGGTCAAGGTCACTTTAATACACAAAATGGAATATTTATATACTCTGGAGGAGACAAAAAAAGGAAGGAATGGAGTGGCGATATATCTACAAAAACAAATATCTAATACACTCCTAGGATACAACCCCATAAATGAAAGAATCATTAGTGGGAAAATCAAGAAACATTACACTTATACAAATATATGCACCAACTACAGATGCAGAAGAAGGAGACATACATGAATTTTATAACATTCTCCAGGAAACAGTAGATAAAGTTAGCAAAAGTGACATCTTAATAATAATGGGAGATTTCAATGCCAAAGTTGGAAAAGATAGAACAAGAGAAGAAAAACAAATAGTATGAAAAAACAGCATAGGCTGTAGAAATGAAGCAGGGAAAAAACATAACTTTTTGTGCGGAAAATGATCTGGTGATAGCAAACACACTGTTTCAACAACATCCTAGAAGGTTTTATATCTGGACGTCACCAGATGGGAAGAACATCCTAGAAGGTTGTATACCTGGACATCACCAGATGGAAAGAACATCCTAGAAGGTTATATACATGGACGTCACCAGATGGGAAGAACATCCTAGAAGGTTATATACCTGGACATCACCAGATGGGAAGAACATCCTAGAAGGTTATATACCTGGACGTCACCAGATGGGAAGAACATCCTAGAAGGTTATATACCTGGACATCACCAGATGGGAAGAACATCCTAGAAGGTTTTATATCTGGACGTCACCAGATGGGAAGAACATCCTAGAAGGTTTTATATCTGGACGTCACCAGATGGGAAGAACATCCTAGAAGGTTATATACCTGGACGTCACCAGATGGGAAGAACATCCTAGAAGGTTATATACCTGGACGTCACCAGATGGGAAGAACATCCTAGAAGGTTATATATCTGGACGTCACCAGATGGGAAGAACATCCTAGAAGGTTATATACCTGGACGTCACCAGATGGGAAGAACATCCTAGAAGGTTATATATCTGGACGTCACCAGATGGGAAGAACATCCTAGAAGGTTATATATCTGGACGTCACCAGATGGGAAGAACATCCTAGAAGGTTTTATATCTGGACGTCACCAGATGGGAAGAACATCCTAGAAGGTTATATACCTGGACGTCACCAGATGGGAAGAACATCCTAGAAGGTTATATACCTGGACATCACCAGATGGGAAGAACATCCTAGAAGGTTATATACCTGGACGTTACCAGATGGGAAGAACATCCTAGAAGGTTATATACCTGGACGTCACCAGATGGGAAGAACATCCTAGAAGGTTTTATATCTGGACGTCACCAGATGGGAAGAACATCCTAGAAGGTTTTATATCTGGACATCACCAGATGGGAAGAACATCCTAGAAGGTTTTATACCTGGACGTCACCAGATGGGAAGAACATCCTAGAAGGTTTTATATCTGGACATCACCAGATGGGAAGAACATCCTAGAAGGTTATATATCTGGACGTCACCAGATGGGAAGAACATCCTAGAAGGTTTTATATCTGGACATCACCAGATGGGAAGAACATCCTAGAAGGTTTTATACCTGGACGTCACCAGATGGGAACAACATCCTAGAAGGTTATATACCTGGACATCACCAGATGGGAAGAACATCCTAGAAGGTTATATATCTGGACGTCACCAGATGGGAAGAACATCATAGAAGGTTGTATATCTGGACATCACCAGATGGGAAGAACATTCTAGAAGGTTATATATCTGGACATCACCAGATGGGAAGAACATCCTAGAAGGTTATATACCTGGACGTCGCCAGATGGGAAGAACATCCTAGAAGGTTATATACCTGGACGTCACCAGATGGGAAGAACATCCTAGAAGGTTATATACCTGGACGTCACCAGATGGGAAGAACATCCTAGAAGGTTATATACCTGAACGTCACCAGATGGGAAGAACATCCTAGAAGGTTATATACCTGGACGTCACCAGATGGGAAGAACATCCTAGAAGGTTATATACCTGGACGTCACCAGATGGGAAGAACATCCTAGAAGGTTATATACCTGGACGTCACCAGATGGGAAGAACATCCTAGAAGGTTATATACCTAGACATCACCAGATGGGAAGAACATTCTAGAAGGTTATATACCTGGACGTCACCAGATGGGAAGAACATCCTAGAAGGTTATATACCTAGACATCACCAGATGGGAAGAACATTCTAGAAGGTTATATATCTGGACATCACCAGATGGGAAGAACATCCTAGAAGGTTATATACCTGGACGTCGCCAGATGGGAAGAACATCCTAGAAGGTTATATACCTGGACGTCACCAGATGGGAAGAACATCCTAGAAGGTTATATACCTGGACGTCACCAGATGGGAAGAACATCCTAGAAGGTTATATACCTGACATCACCAGATGGGAAGAACATTCTAGAAGGTTATATATCTGGACATCACCAGATGGGAAGAACATCCTAGAAGGTTATATACCTGGACGTCGCCAGATGGGAAGAACATCCTAGAAGGTTATATACCTGAACGTCACCAGATGGGAAGAACATCCTAGAAGGTTATATACCTGGACGTCACCAGATGGGAAGAACATCCTAGAAGGTTATATACCTGGACGTCGCCAGATGGGAAGAACATCCTAGAAGGTTATATACCTGGACGTCACCAGATGGGAAGAACATCCTAGAAGGTTATATACCTGGACGTCACCAGATGGGAAGAACATCCTAGAAGGTTATATACCTGGACGTCGCCAGATGGGAAGAACATCCTAGAAGGTTATATACCTGAACGTCACCAGATGGGAAGAACATCCTAGAAGGTTATATACCTGGACGTCACCAGATGGGAAGAACATCCTAGAAGGTTATATACCTGGACGTCACCAGATGGGAAGAACATCCTAGAAGGTTATATACCTGGACGTCACCAGATGGGAAGAACATCCTAGAAGGTTATATACCTGGACGTCACCAGATGGGAACAACATCCTAGAAGGTTATATACCTGGACGTCACCAGATGGGAAGAACATCCTAGAAGGTTGTATATCTGGACGTCACCAGATGGGAAGAACATCCTAGAAGGTTATATACCTGGACGTCGCCAGATGGGAAGAACATCCTAGAAGGTTGTATACCTGGACGTCACCAGATGGGAAGAACATCCTAGAAGGTTATATACCTGGACGTCACCAGATGGGAAGAACATCCTAGAAGGTTTTATACCTGGACGTCACCAGATGGGAAGAACATCCTAGAAGGTTGTATATCTGGACGTCACCAGATGGGAAGAACATCCTAGAAGGTTATATACCTGGACGTCACCAGATGGGAAGAACATCCTAGAAGGTTATATACCTGGACATCACCAGATGGGAAGAACATCCTAGAAGGTTATATACCTGGACGTCACCAGATGGGAAGAACATCCTAGAAGGTTATATACCTGGACGTCACCAGATGGGAAGAACATCCTAGAAGGTTTTATATCTGGACATCACCAGATGGGAAGAACATCCTAGAAGGTTTTATATCTGGACGTCACCAGATGGGAACAACATCCTAGAAGGTTATATACCTGGACATCACCAGATGGGAACAACATCCTAGAAGGTTTTATACCTGGACGTCACCAGATGGGAAGAACATCCTAGAAGGTATATAACCTGGACGTCACCAGATGGGAAGAACATCCTAGAAGGTTATATATCTGGACGTCACCAGATGGGAAGAACATCCTAGAAGGTTATATACCTGGACGTCACCAGATGGGAAGAACATCCTAGAAGGTTATATACCTGGACGTCACCAGATGGGAAGAACATCTTAGAAGGTTATATACCTGGACGTCACCAGATGGGAAGAACATCCTAGAAAGTTATATACCTGGACGTCACCAGATGGGAAGAACATCCTAGAAGGTTATATACCTGGACATCACCAGATGGGAAGAACATCCTAGAAGGTTGTATACCTGGACATCACCAGATGGGAAGAACATCCTAGAAAGTTATATACCTGGACGTCACCAGATGGGAAGAACATCCTAGAAGGTTATATACCTGGACATCACCAGATGGGAAGAACATCCTAGAAGGTTGTATACCTGGACATCACCAGATGGGAAGAACATCCTAGAAAGTTATATACCTGGACGTCACCAGATGGGAAGAACATCCTAGAAAGTTATATACCTGGACGTCACCAGATGGGAAGAACATCCTAGAAGGTTATATACCTGGACATCACCAGATGGGAAGAACATCTTAGAAGGTTATATACCTGGACGTCACCAGATGGGAAGAACATCCTAGAAAGTTATATACCTGGACGTCACCAGATGGGAAGAACATCCTAGAAGGTTATATACCTGGACATCACCAGATGGGAAGAACATCCTAGAAGGTTATATACCTGGACATCACCAGATGGGAAGAACATCCTAGAAGGTTATATACCTGGACGTCACCAGATGGGAAGAACATCCTAGAAGGTTTTATATCTGGACATCACCAGATGGGAAGAACATCCTAGAAGGTTTTATATCTGGACGTCACCAGATGGGAACAACATCCTAGAAGGTTATATACCTGGACATCACCAGATGGGAACAACATCCTAGAAGGTTTTATACCTGGACGTCACCAGATGGGAAGAACATCCTAGAAGGTATATAACCTGGACGTCACCAGATGGGAAGAACATCCTAGAAGGTTATATATCTGGACGTCACCAGATGGGAAGAACATCCTAGAAGGTTATATACCTGGACGTCACCAGATGGGAAGAACATCCTAGAAGGTTATATACCTGGACGTCACCAGATGGGAAGAACATCTTAGAAGGTTATATACCTGGACGTCACCAGATGGGAAGAACATCCTAGAAAGTTATATACCTGGACGTCACCAGATGGGAAGAACATCCTAGAAGGTTATATACCTGGACATCACCAGATGGGAAGAACATCCTAGAAGGTTGTATACCTGGACATCACCAGATGGGAAGAACATCCTAGAAAGTTATATACCTGGACGTCACCAGATGGGAAGAACATCCTAGAAGGTTATATACCTGACATCACCAGATGGGAAGAACATCCTAGAAGGTTGTATACCTGGACATCACCAGATGGGAAGAACATCCTAGAAAGTTATATACCTGGACGTCACCAGATGGGAAGAACATCTTAGAAGGTTATATACCTGGACGTCACCAGATGGGAAGAACATCCTAGAAAGTTATATACCTGGACGTCACCAGATGGGAAGAACATCCTAGAAGGTTATATACCTGGACATCACCAGATGGGAAGAACATCCTAGAAGGTTGTATACCTGGACATCACCAGATGGGAAGAACATCCTAGAAGGTTATATACCTGGACATCACCAGATGGGAAGAACATCCTAGAAGGTTATATACCTGGACATCACCAGATGGGAAGACCAAAAACCAAATCGATTATATAATAATCCAACAGCGATGGAGATCAAACATAACTACGGCCAAAAGCCTGCCTGGTGCAGACTGTGGAAGTGACCATGAGCTGTTGATGGCGATGATAAAATTTAAGCTCAGGAAATTAGAGAAGAAACTAAAACCAGTACGTTGTGACTCTAATAAAATCCCAGAAGAATATGAAATAGAAGTAAAGGACAAATTTGAAATACTGATGACAGTCCAAGAAGAGATGACACCAGATGAGTTGACCACACATGCTAGAGATATCCTATTGTCGACAGCCAAAGATATGGTTCCACGAAGAAAAGACAGAAAGAATGAGTGGATTGCAAACAAGACACTAGAGTTCATACAACAGAGAAGAGAGAAAAAAGCGCAGGGAATAGCGAAGGAAGAAAATAGGTTGGCCTACAAAAATATAACAAAAGAAATAAGGAAGAACATAAGAAGAGATAAAAAGCAATACCTACAAAATTGTTGTGCACGGTTAGAAGAACACCAGAAGAAAGGGAGAGAGCAGGAAATGTTCAAAGAAATAAAATCAATGACCATAACGTTTAAACCACAACGAAATGCAATATAAGATGTGTGGGAAGAACCATAACAGAACAAGCAGAAATTCTCAACAGATGGAAAGAATATTGCAGCGAAATGTATATGAACAGAGGCGAAAAGGACAATAGAGCGAACACTGAAATAATCACAGAGAAAGAGCCAGAACCATCGCTAGAGAAAGTTGAATGGGCAATAAAAGCTTGAAGATGGGAAAATCACCAGGATGTGATAATATTTCAGCAGTTTATCAAAGCAGGAGGAGAGCAAAGCATAAAAATATATCATAAAATATGCAAAAAAGAATAGAAAACAGGAATATGACCAAAGGAATGGAAAATATCTATTTTTCTCCCAATACCTAAAAAGGGAGACACTAAATTATGTACCAACTATAGAACAGTGGCATTGATTAGCCACGCAAGTAAAATCTTATTAAAAATTATTATGCGAAGACCGTATAGGGAAATGGAAGAAAATATCAACATAACACAAGCTGGGTTTAGACGGAACAGAGGTATACGTGACCATATATTTAACATGAGAACAATCATAGAAAATCTAGAGTATAAGGTAGATCTATACTCATGCTTTAGTGACTACTCAAGGGCATTTGATTGTGTAGAACATCAGGAATTGTGGAAGATTATGGGAGAAATGGGATTTCTATTACATTTAATACAGATCATAAGAGAACTTTACAGTGATCAAATGGCGGCTGAAAGAACATGTGATAATACATCAGACTGGTTTGACATAGGGCAGGGAGTAAGACAAGGCTGCATTCTGTCGCCTTGTCTGTTTAACATATATGCAGAAAACATCATGAGGAATGTTACAGAAGATAGCGTAAAAGAAAAATACGATCCTTTTATAATCGGAGGAAGATAAATACATGAACTACGATACGCTGACGATACAGTGTTACTGTCAACATCACAAAAAGGGATCGAGAAATTATTAGGAGAAGTGAAAGATAAAAGCGAAAAACAAAATCTATATCTCAATGTCGCAAAAACAGAAATAATGACACCAGATTAAACGAACATGACAAAAGATATTTTTATCAACAGAGCGAAAGTACAAAATGTGAACAGTTTTGAATATCTTTGTTCACTACTAACAACAGATGGAAATGGGATGAAGGAAATTTAAAAAAGAACAAACATGGTTATACAAATAATTAAACAACTAAAAACAGTATGAAACGGAACTGATAAGAAAACAAAGATCAGAATACTAAGAGCATACATATTCCCAGTGACAAAGTATGGGTGTGAAGCATGGACATTTAATAAAGCAGTGGAAAAACATATATGTGATTTCGAATATAAGTGTTACAAAAGAGTCCTCCGTATATCATGGACAGAGAAGAGAACAAATAGATATATCCAGAAGAACTCAAAATCAAAGAAATCTGGCTGATGCTACACATACGAAAGAGAAAATTGAAGTATTTTGGACATACAAAAAGACACGAAGGGCTGGAGAAAATCATCATGGAAGGAGACATACCGGCAAAGAGAAGAATAGGAAGACCACGGAGAAGATGGATTCAGGATGTAACTGATGGTTTGAACATGACAGCTGCAGAGGCAGGACATCTGGCCTACGATAGAGAGATGTTCCGGAGGACTGTTGGGGTGGCAAAGATCGGTCCAGGACAAGCTATTTGATGATGACGACAAAAATATCTACATCATCTTCATAATTACATAGGGGAATCTTGCCGGTGCTACGGAGTTCGTGTCCCGCAGCTGCGATCTTCCTGTGTATGAAAGATATAGAAGCACATATGGTTACTCACTGAAGTGCAATGTAAGAAAGATATAGAAGCACATATGGTTACTCACTGAAGTGCAATGTAAGAAAGATATAGAAGCACATATGGTTACTCACTGAAGTGCAATGTAAGAAAGATATAGAAGCACATATGGTTACTCACTGAAGTGCAATGTAAGAAAGATATAGAAGCACATATGGTTACTCACTGAAGTGCAATGTAAGAAAGATATAGAAGCACATATGGTTACTCACTGAAGTGCAATGTAAGAAAGATATAGAAGCACATATGGTTACTCACTGAAGTGCAATGTAAGAAAGATATAGAAGCACATATGGTTACTCACTGAAGTGCAATGTAAGAAAGATATAGAAGCACATATGGTTACTCACTGAAGTGCAATGTAAGAAAGATATAGAAGCACATATGGTTACTCACTGAAGTGCAATGTAAGAAAGATATAGAAGCACATATGTTACTCATGAAGTGACAATTTTAAAGAAAGATACGTGAAATATTTACTCATGAAGTGAATGAGATGTCTTATCAGTTAGAAAATCGGAAATACTGTAGAAGTAGAAGATACGTGAAAATACTTCCGTGAAGAGATTCTCTATCAGTTAGAAAGATACGTGAAAATACTTCCGTGAAGAGATTCTCTATCAGTTAGAAAGATACGTGAAAATACATCCGAAATTCTCACAGTTGAAAGATACGAATCTCTGATTCTCTATCAGTTAGAAAGATACGTGAAAATACTCCGTGAAGAGATTCTCTATCAGTTAGAAAGATACGTGAAAATATTTCGTGAAGAGATTCTCTATCAGTTAGAAAGATACGTGAAAATACATCCGTGAAGAGATTCTCTATCAGTTAGAAAGATACGTGAAAATACATCCGTGAAGAGATTCTCTATCAGTTAGAAAGATACGTGAAAATACATCTGTGAAGAGATTCTCTATCAGTTAGAAAGATACGTGAAAATACATCTGTGAAGAGATTCTCTATCAGTTAGAAAGATACGTGAAAATACATCCGTGAAGAGATTCTCTATCAGTTAGAAAGATACGTGAAAATACATCTGTGAAGAGATTCTCTATCAGTTAGAAAGATACGTGAAAATACATCTGTGAAGAGATTCTCTATCAGTTAGAAAGATACGTGAAAATACATCTTAAGAGATTCTCTATCAGTTAGAAAGATACGTGAAAATACTTCCGTGAAGAGATTCTCTATCAGTTAGAAAGATACGTGAAAATACTTCCGTGAAGAGATTCTCTATCAGTTAGAAAGATACGTGAAAATACTTCCGTGAAGAGATTCTCTATCAGTTAGAAAGATACGTGAAAATACTTCCGTGAAGAGATTCTCTATCAGTTAGAAAGATACGTGAAAATACTTCCGTGAAGAGATTCTCTATCAGTTAGAAAGATACGTGAAAATACATCTGTGAAGAGATTCTCTATCAGTTAGAAAGATACGTGAAAATACTTCTGTGAAGAGATTCTCAATCAGTTAGAAAGATACGTGAAAATACTTCCGTGAAGAGATTCTCTATCAGTTAGAAAGATACGTGAAAATACTTCCGTGAAGAGATTCTCTATCAGTTAGAAAGATACGTGAAAATACTTCCGTGAAGAGATTCTCTATCAGTTAGAAAGATACGTGAAAATACTTCCTCAAGAGATTCTCTATCAGTTAGAAAGATACGTGAAAATACTTCCGTGAAGAGATTCTCTATCAGTTAGAAAGATACGTGAAAATACTTCCGTGAAGAGATTCTCTATCAGTTAGAAAGATACGTGAAAATACTTCCGTGAAGAGATTCTCTATCAGTTAGAAAGATACGTGAAAATACATCCGTGAAGAGATTCTCTATCAGTTAGAAAGATACGTGAAAATACATCCGTGAAGAGATTCTCTATCAGTTAGAAAGATACGTGAAAATACATCCGTGAAGAGATTCTCTATCAGTTAGAAAGATACGTGAAAATACATCCGTGAAGAGATTCTCTATCAGTTAGAAAGATACGTGAAAATACATCTGTGAAGAGATTCTCTATCAGTTAGAAAGATACGTGAAAATACATCCGTGAAGAGATTCTCTATCAGTTAGAAAGATACGTGAAAATACTTCCGTGAAGAGATTCTCTATCAGTTAGAAAGATACGTGAAAATACTTCCGTGAAGAGATTCTCTATCAGTTAGAAAGATACGTGAAAATACTTCCGTGAAGAGATTCTCTATCAGTTAGAAAGATACGTGAAAATACTTCCGTGAAGAGATTCTCTATCAGTTAGAAAGATACGTGAAAATACTTCCGTGAAGAGATTCTCTATCAGTTAGAAAGATACGTGAAAATACTTCCGTGAAGAGATTCTCTATCAGTTAGAAAGATACGTGAAAATACTTCCGTGAAGAGATTCTCTATCAGTTAGAAAGATACGTGAAAATACTTCCGTGAAGAGATTCTCTATCAGTTAGAAAGATACGTGAAAATACTTCCGTGAAGAGATTCTCTATCAGTTAGAAAGATACGTGAAAATACTTCCGTGAAGAGATTCTCTATCAGTTAGAAAGATACGGGAAAATACTTCCGTGAAGAGATTCTCTATCAGTTAGAAAGATACGTGAAAATACATCCGTGAAGAGATTCTCTATCAGTTAGAAAGATACGTGAAAATACATCCGTGAAGAGATTCTCTATCAGTTAGAAAGATACGTGAAAATACATCCGTGAAGAGATTCTCTATCAGTTAGAAAGATACGTGAAAATACATCCGTGAAGAGATTCTCTATCAGTTAGAAAGATACGTGAAAATACTTCCTCAAGAGATTCTCTATCAGTTAGAAAGATACGTGAAAATACATCCGTGAAGAGATTCTCTATCAGTTAGAAAGATACGTGAAAATACTTCCGTGAAGAGATTCTCTATCAGTTAGAAAGATACGTGAAAATACTTCCGTGAAGAGATTCTCTATCAGTTAGAAAGATACGGGAAAATACTTCCGTGAAGAGATTCTCTATCAGTTAGAAAGATACGTGAAAATACATCCGTGAAGAGATTCTCTATCAGTTAGAAAGATACGTGAAAATACATCCGTGAAGAGATTCTCTATCAGTTAGAAAGATACGTGAAAATACATCCGTGAAGAGATTCTCTATCAGTTAGAAAGATACGTGAAAATACATCCGTGAAGAGATTCTCTATCAGTTAGAAAGATACGTGAAAATACTTCCTCAAGAGATTCTCTATCAGTTAGAAAGATACGTGAAAATACATCCGTGAAGAGATTCTCTATCAGTTAGAAAGATACGTGAAAATACTTCCGTGAAGAGATTCTCTATGGTGATCTCTTAAACGTGTGTCCTCGTTGCTAGACGTGTTTCGAGATGAATATGAGTCTGGGTTTGACTTTTATGTTTGTACTGTGTGTCCTCTTGAAGCCGTATACACATACGTGCAGGGGCGGCTAGTCATTTAGGGCCGGTGAGACCCCACCAAAATATTGAGTAACATGTACTTATTATTTTAGATATGAAATAGGAAAGTCATACTTGGATCTACTAAATCTTAACTCCATACCATAAGAATAACTTTTTGATCACTCGGAACCAGACTCAGTAGCACTAACCTGCCCAACCTTCATCCCTAAATTGTTAAGCAAAGATGCCGAGTCTAATCTAGTGAAGAAAGCAACTACTCGTACAATGGAACATCTCCATTACATGCTTCCAGAAGACAGCTGGATAAGAATTTACACAGATGGATCGGCAATGGACGCAACCATGAATGGTGAAGCAGGAGTGTACATTTGGCACCCAGATGCTATTACTGTGTCTCTAGCGGCCCCTACTGGAAGAATATGTTCCAACTACAAAGCAGAACTCTTAGCCCTTCTGATGCCAGCACAGCACATGAATAAGCTGCAAACACCTGCAGGCAAGATGGTATTTCTTACAGACTTATTGTCAGCTATTCAAGCCCTATAGGCTAAATCCGCTGACAGTACAGTACAAAACCTAAAAGAGAACTTGCTCAGCTTTCAGAAAAGGCAGAAATTCACTTGCAGTGGATTCCATCTCACTGTGGCATTGCAGGCAATGAGAGTGCCGATGTCTTAGCTAAAGAGGGCAGTGCCAAAGAGCAAATTTACCAACCAGATCAAATTCAGAGAGAGAGAAAAATAAAGAGAGAGAGAGAGACAGAAAGGGTAATAACTCCCGGAATAGACAAGAAATAGTAAATGCTCCAAAAACCCAAATTTTTCCGAAATTTTTGCCGGACCTAATAAAAAAAATGACTACGAGCCGCCACTGGTTTCGACCAAATGTCCTTTGTCAGGCAAAGAATGCAACAGAAGTGAAGAATTTCACTTCTTTCACAGTACACTACATATAGAATGAAAACCATAGCCTATCTTTTACATGATGTAGCCATCAACCACAGCAAACGAGTCGTTTTCTACTTTTTACCGCAGAAATTATATACTATCACCTAAAATTGACATTGTCTCATTCACAAGTTCGTGGCTTGTTCTCAAACATTGGATCAATCTTACTAACCAGGAATGTTCAATTTGTGCCCCATTTAAAAAAAAAATTCTTCTCTCGGCGTTCCTGTGGTTTGATGTGTCCAAAATATTTAATTATCCATGATTTTATATTATTTAATAGCCAATTGTTTTTAGTATCAAGCTGTTGCAGAACAGAAGAATTTGTTCATTTCCTGAAAGGGTAATAACTTCCGTAATACACAAATAATAGTAAATGCTCAAAAACCACGATTTTTCCGAAATATTTGTCGGGCCCAGCAAAAAAAAATTGACCGCGAGCCGTACTGAATACCACACTGAATACACATAGATATAACACAACAAGGGCGACTCATCTGGCCCTGGAACACAAATTAAAGCTCCCACCCATACATTTAACGGCAAGAGTGGACAACCAATTCCATCATTAACCTGGGGAAAAACAACAGAAACAAGACAACGCATAATTATAGACAAAAATGGTTTTCAAAGGTTTTAAAGCCGAAGGATTGACTTCATTGCACCAAGTTTTACCACATAGGCTCGGTCCCTCTCCGCAGATATGGCACGCCACCTGCCAGGAGTATTGCACAAAGCACGAACTCCGTAGCTCCAGCAATAATCCTAGGGATCTCTGGAAAAATGGTATCATAATTGTGTCGTCTTTTACTTTTTGTTTGAAGAATGGCTGATGTCACAACAGAGGTGTAATTCAGCACAGAACAAAAAAGGGACGCAAAACCTAGTGCTCCTGAGACAAAGACGCCAATGATGATGATGAAGAATGGCTGTTCGTAAAATACGTTCTTTCTCATGTCTATCAGCGAAAATGTTTGCCCGTTTGTGAATATTTCTAACATAATAGTTTTCTTCTTGCTATATTATGTCGCTTTCTCGGACGCTCGATTGTTGATATAAAAAGTGACAAAACACTACAAAATCAAGGTGCTTCTCAGCGTGGAATCCAGACAGACGACTATAACATGTGCAGCGACATCTGGATGATTAGTCCTTTTAATGACTAAAGTGCTTCGTAGTGTCAGAGCACGACAGATGCATGCAGCTTCACCAGAGAGATTCTGGTTATCAGTGCTTTTCAGGACCAAGCTCCTGCTTGGCATTGGATCACACCAGACGACAGCATCAACGCCAGCGAGAGCTGGGTGATGAGTCCTTTTCAGGACCAAGTTCATGCTTGGCACCGGATCACAACAGACGATAGCATTGCTAGCGAGTAATGGATGATCAGTCCTTTTCAGGAACAAGGTGCTTCTAAGTCCCGGATCAGGGCAGACGATTGCAGCATCGTCATCAAGACCTAGAGGATTAGTCCTTTTCTGGACTAAGGTGCTTCTTAGCACCGGATCACACAAGACAACAGTATCAACGCCAGCGAGAGCTGGGTGATGAGTCCTTTTCAGGACCATGGCGCTTCTAAGCACAGGATCACGCCAGACGACAGCACCATCACCAGCGAGACCTGTATTATCAGCAATTTTCAGAACCAAGGTGCTTATATTGGCACTGGATAACGCCAGACGACAGCATCATTGCCTGCGAGACCTGGCTTATCAATCTTTTTAAGGACTAAGGTGCTTCCCAGCGCCGGAACACGCCAGACAACCACCCGGACGACAGCGAGACCTGGATGATCAGTCCTTTACAGGACCAAGGTGCGTCTTAACACCGGTCACGCCAGTCGACAGCACGATCGCCAAAGGTGACCTGGATGATCAGTCCTTTTCAGTACCATGGTGTTTCTAAGCACAGGAGCACGCCAGACGACAGTACCATCGCTAGCAAGACCTGGATGATCAGTCCTTTTCAGTACCATGGTGTTTCTAAGCACAGGATCACGCCAGACGACAGTACCATCGCTAGCAAGACCTGGATAATCAGTCCTTTTCAGGACCATGGTGTTTCTAAGCACAGGAGCACGCCAGACGACAGTACCATCGCTAGCAAGACCTGGATGATCAGTCCTTTTCAGGACGGTGGTGTTTCTAAGCACACGAGTACGCAAGACGACAGTACCATCGCTAACAAGACCTGGATGATCAGAGTTTTTCAGTAATATATTTAAAAAACGAATCTTTTCTAGTCGCTGCTGTCGTTTGATGTCTCCGAAATATTTAATTGTCTTTCTTCTTCTTCTTTGCTTTCATTCTTTACGACCAATTTTAATCACTCGTTGTGATATGTTTGATCTTTGCCAAGAACGTGTATACGTTGCACATTGGTTTGGCAGGCCCCTAAACGCATAGACTTCTACACGCTTAGTACACATGCATCCGATTTCAGCCAAACCTCCTTAGTCGCCTCTTACGACATGCGTGGCAGGTAACAGTGGTTCTATTCTTTACACCCCAAATTTGGGCCCGGTAACCACTCGGCGTAATTGTCTTTGATTTTATATTATTTAATAGTCAACTGTCTTTAGTATTAAGATGTTGCAGAACAGAAGCATTTCTTCTTTTTCTGAAAGGGGTAATAACTTCCCGTAATACACAAACAATAATAAATACTCCAAAAACCACGATTTTTCCGAAGTTTTGCCGGACCCACAAAGAAAAATGAGCACGAACCGCCACTGCATACGTGTTTAGTTTTAGTTAGTTTGTTTCACTATTTCATCACAAACGGTTTTTTTTTCGGAACTTGCTGGTTGACATAGTTGAATTGTTTGATTAGAGTATTTGATTGATTGATTAGTTTATCAACTTCATTGCACTTTGGTGAACAACAGTGTGTGCTTAAATTTCTTTCTGGCTCAGAAAGATCTCAAGATCAGTGCTCATACTCCGTAGTACCAGCTACGGAGTATGTAAAAGCCCCGATGTAAATTTAAAGATGTGGAAATTTATGTAGGAATCTTTCTTTACGAATGTTGGGTTTCCACCATATTCTTATCGATGTTCAACCGCGAAGGGTTCCTCTACTTGCTCGACTTGAACCCTCTCTTCAACCACCAAGGGTTCCTCTACTTGCTCGACTTGAACCCTTTCTGGTAGGACTAAGAGCTCGCTCTCATCTACATTGAGATCAAGGATCTGTGGAAAATATTCAGATCACTTCACGAGGGAAACGAAGCTCTTCTGAACTGAAGAAACATCAGACTCTTGTTTTTATTAAATTGATTAACAACTGAGGATGTTGTAAAACATGACAAGCATTCAGACGTTATAAAACTTTTTGAGCAGTGAGTCTTTCTTGTACAGACACACGTAGACACACACACACACACACATCAATAACATACGTACACACACTCATATATGTATAAATAGAAAGAGAGAGGGGAGAGAGAGACAAATATATAGAAATACAGAATAAATAATATAAGATTACGAACGAGGAACTAAGGAGATACCAGTGGAGAAAGAACTAAGCAGATACCAGTGGAGAAAGAGCTAAGCAGATACCAGTGGAGAAAGAACTAAGTAGATACCAGTGGAGAAAGAACTAAGCAGATACCAGTGGAGAAAGAGCTAAGCAGATACCAGTGGAGAAAGAACTAAGCAGATACCAGTGGAGAAAGAACTAAGGAGATACCAGTGGAGAAAGAACTAAGGAGATACCAGTGGAGAAAGAACTAAGGAGATACCAGTGGAGAAAGAACTAAGCAGATACCAGTGGAGAAAGAACTAAGCAGATACCAGTGGAGAAAGAACTAAGCAGATACCAGTGGAGAAAGAACTAAGCAGATACCAGTGGAGAAAGAACTAAGCAGATACCAGTGGAGAAAGAACTAAGCAGATACCAGTGGAGAAAGAACTAAGCAGATACCAATGGAGAAAGAACTAAGCAGATACCAGTGGAGAAAGAACTAAGCAGATACCAGTGGAGAAAGAACTAAGCAGATACCAGTGGAGAAAGAACTAAGCAGATACCAATGGAGAAAGAACTAAGCAGATACCAGTGGAGAAAGAACTAAGGAGATACCAGTGGAGAAAGAACTAAGGAGATACCAGTGGAGAAAGAACTAAGCAGATACCAGTGGAGAAAGAACTAAGCAGATACCAGTGGAGAAAGAACTAAGGAGATACCAGTGGAGAAAGAACTAAGCAGATACCAGTGGAGAAAGAACTAAGCAGATACCAGTGGAGAAAGAGCTAAGGAGATACCAATGGAGAAAGAGCTAAGCAGATACCAGTGGAGAAAGAACTAAGCAGATACCAGTGGAGAAAGAGCTAAGCAGATACCAGTGGAGAAAGAACTAAGTAGATACCAGTGGAGAAAGAACTAAGCAGATACCAGTGGAGAAAGAGCTAAGCAGATACCAGTGGAGAAAGAACTAAGGAGATACCAGTGGAGAAAGAACTAAGTAGATACCAGTGGAGAAAGAACTAAGCAGATACCAGTGGAGAAAAACTAAGCAGATACCAGTGGAGAAAGAACTAAGCAGATACCAGTGGAGAAAGAACTAAGCAGATACCAGTGGAGAAAGAACTAAGCAGATACCAGTGGAGAAAGAACTAAGCAGATACCAGTGGAGAAAGAACTAAGCAGATACCAGTGGAGAAAGAACTAAGCAGATACCAGTGGAGAAAGAACTAAGCAGATACCAGTGGAGAAAGAATTAAGCAGATACCAGTGGAGAAAGAACTAAGCAGATACCAGTGGAGAAAGAACTAAGCAGATACCAGTGGAGAAAGAACTAAGCAGATACCAGTGGAGAAAGAACTAAGCAGATACCAGTGGAGAAAGAACTAAGCAGATACCAGTGGAGAAAGAACTAAGCAGATACCAGCGGAGAAAGAACTAAGCAGATACCAGTGGAGAAAGAACTAAGGAGATACCAGTGGAGAAAGAACTAAGCAGATACCAGTGGAGAAAGAGCTAAGCAGATACCAGTGGAGAAAGAACTAAGCAGATACCAGTGGAGAAAGAACTAAGCAGATACCAGTGGAGAAAGAACTAAGCAGATACCAGTGGAGAAAGAACTAAGCAGATACCAGTGGAGAAAGAACTAAGCAGATACCAGTGGAGAAAGAACTAAGCAGATACCAGTGGAGAAAGAACTAAGCAGATACCAGTGGAGAAAGAACTAAGCAGATACCAGTGGAGAAAGAACTAAGCAGATACCAGTGGAGAAAGAACTAAGCAGATACCAGTGGAGAAAGAGCTAAGCAGATACCAGTGGAGAAAGAACTAAGCAGATACCAGTGGAGAAAGAACTAAGCAGATACCAGTGGAGAAAGAACTAAGCAGATACCAGTGGAGAAAGAACTAAGCAGATACCAGTGGAGAAAGAACTAAGCAGATACCAGTGGAGAAAGAACTAAGCAGATACCAGTGGAGAAAGAACTAAGCAGATACCAGTGGAGAAAGAACTAAGGAGATACCAGTGGAGAAAGAACTAAGGAGATACCAGTGGAGAAAGAACTAAGCAGATACCAGTGGAGAAAGAACTAAGCAGATACCAGTGGAGAAAGAACTAAGCAGATACCAGTGGAGAAAGAACTAAGCAGATACCAGTGGAGAAAGAACTAAGCAGATACCAGTGGAGAAAGAACTAAGCAGATACCAGTGGAGAAAGAACTAAGGAGATACCAGTGGAGAAAGAACTAAGGAGATACCAGTGGAGAAAGAACTAAGGAGATACCAGTGGAGAAAGAACTAAGCAGATACCAGTGGAGAAAGAACTAAGGAGATACCAGTGGAGAAAGAACTAAGGAGATACCAGTGGAGAAAGAACTAAGCAGATACCAGTGGAGAAAGAACTAAGCAGATACCAGTGGAGAAAGAGCTAAGCAGATACCAGTGGAGAAAGACTAACAGTAGTGAAGAATAGCAGATACCAGTGGAAGAGTAGCGATACGTGGAGAAGACTAGATACCAGTGAGAGAAGCAGAACAGGAAAGACTAAGCAGATACCAGTGGAGAAAGAACTAAGCAGATACCAGTGAGAAGAAGAGGAATCTACGTGGAAATAGCAGATACCAGTGGAGAAAGAACTAGCAGATACCAGTGGAGAAAGAACTAAGCAGATACCAGTGGAGAAGAAAGAGATAATGGAAAACTAAGCAGATACCAGTGGAGAAAGAACTAAGCAGATACCAGTGGAGAAAGAACTAAGCAGATACCAGTGGAGAAAGAACTAAGCAGATACCAGTGGAGAAAGAACTAAGCAGATACCAGTGGAGAAAGAACTAAGCAGATACCAGTGGAGAAAGAACTAAGCAGATACCAGTGGAGAAAGAACTAAGCAGATACCAGTGGAGAAAGAACTAGCAGATACCAGTGGAGAAAGAACTAAGCAGATACCAGTGGAGAAAGAACTAAGCAGATACCAGTGGAGAAAGAACTAAGGAGATACCAGTGAGAAGAACTAAGCAGATACCAGTGGAGAAAGAACTAAGCAGATACCAGTGGAGAAAAGGAACGTGAAAGAGACTAGCGATACAGTGGAGAAAGAACTAAGCAGTCCATGAGAAGAACTAGCAGATACAGTGAGAAAGAACTAAGCAGATACCAGTGGAGAAAGAACTAAGCAGATACCAGATGAGAAAGAACTAAGCAGATACCAGTGGAGAAAGAACTAAGATACCAGTGGAGAAGAACTAGAGATACCAGTGGAGAAAGAACTAAGCAGATACCAGTGGAGAAAGAACTAAGCAGATACCAGTGGAGAAAGAACTAAGCAGATACCAGTGGAGAAAGAACTAAGCAATACAGTGGAAAAATAGCAGATACCAGTGGAGAAAGAACTAAGCAGATACCAGTGGAAGAAAGAGAACATGGAAAAGAACTACAGATACCAGTGGAGAAAGAACTAAGCAGATACCAGTGGAGAAAGAACTAAGCAGATACCAGTGGAGAAAGAACTAAGGAGATACCAGTGGAGAAAGAACTAAGCAGATACCAGTGGAGAAAGAACTAAGCAGATACCAGTGGAAAGAGCTGAGATACATGGAAAAGAACTAAGCAGATACCAGTGGAGAAAGAACTAAGCAGATACCAGTGGAGAAAGAAGTAAGCAGATACCAGTGGAGAAAGAACTAAGCAGATACCAGTGGAGAAAGAACCAAGCAGATACCAGTGGAGAAAGAACTAAGCAGATACCAGTGGAGAAAGAACTAAGCAGATACCAGTGGAGAAAGAACTAAGCAGATACCAGTGGAGAAAGAACTAAGCAGATACCAGTGGAGAAAGAACTAAGCAGATACCAGTGGAGAAGAATAGCGATACAGTGGAGAAGAACTAAGCAGATACCAGTGGAGAAGAACTAGCAGATACCAGTGGAAAAGACAGCATACCAGTGGAGAAAGAACTAAGCAGATACCAGTGGAGAAAGAACTAAGCAGATACCAGTGGAGAAAGAACTAAGCAGATACCAGTGGAGAAAGAACTAAGCAGATACCAGTGGAGAAAGAACTAAGCAGATACCAGTGGAGAAAGAACTAAGCAGATACCAGTGGAGAAAGAACTAAGCAGATACCAGTGGAGAAAGAACTAAGAGATACCAGTGGAGAAAGAACTAAGCAGATACCAGTGGAGAAAAACTAAGCAGATACCAGTGGAGAAAGAACTAAGCAGATACCAGTGGAGAAAGAACTAAGCAGATACCAGTGGAGAAAGAACTAAGCAGATACCAGTGGAGAAAGAACTAAGCAGATACCAGTGGAGAAAGAACTAAGCAGATACCAGTGGAGAAAGAACTAAGCAGATACCAGTGGAGAAAGAACTAAGCAGATACCAGTGGAGAAAGAATTAAGCAGATACCAGTGGAGAAAGAACTAAGCAGATACCAGTGGAGAAAGAACTAAGCAGATACCAGTGGAGAAAGAACTAGGGCAGATACCAGTGGAGAAAGAACTAAGCAGATACCAGTGGAGAAAGAACTAAGCAGATACCAGTGGAGAAAGAACTAAGCAGATACCTGAGAAAGAGAGAAAGAAAGACTAAGCAGATACCAGTGGAGAAAGAACTAAGCAGATACCAGAGAAGCTAGGTAGTGAGAAAGAACTAAGCAGATACCAGTGGAGAAAGAACTAAGCAGATACCAGTGGAGAAAGAACTAAGCAGATACCAGTGGAGAAAGAACTAAGAGATACCAGTGGAGAAAGAACTAAGAGATACCAGTGGAGAAAAGAACTAAGCAGATACCAGTGGAGAAAGAACTAAGCAGATACCAGTGGAGAAAGAACTAAGCAGATACCAGTGGAGAAAGAACTAAGCAGATACCAGTGGAGAAAGAACTAAGCAGATACCAGTGGAGAAAGAACTAAGCAGATACCAGTGGAAAGACTAGCAATCAGTGGAGAAAAACTAAGCAGATACCAGTGGAGAAAGAACTAAGCAGATACCAGTGGAGAAAGAACTAAGCAGATACCAGTGGAGAAGAAACAGATACATGGAAAGAACTACAGATACCAGTGGAAGAACTAGCAGATACCAGTGAGAAATACAGATACCAGTGGAGAAGAAAAGAGACCAGTAGAAAGACTAGCAGATACCAGTGAGAAGAAATAAGCAGATACCAGTGGAAAAGCTAGCGATACCAGTGGAGAAAGAACTAAGCAGATACCAGTGGAGAAAGAACTAAGCAGATACAGTGAAGAACTGCGAACCAGTGGAGAAAGAACTAAGCAGATACCAGTGGAGAAAGAACTAAGCAGATACCAGTGGAGAAAGAACTGAGCAGATACCAGTGGAGAAAGAACTAAGCAGATACCAGTGGAGAAAGAACTAAGCAGATACCAGTGGAGAAAGACTAAGCAGATACCAGTGGAGAAAGAACTAAGCAGATACCAGTGGAGAAAGAACTAAGCAGATACCAGTGGAGAAAGAACTAAGCAGATACCAGTGGAGAAAGAACTAAGCAGATACCAGTGGAGAAAGAACTAAGCAGATACCAGTGGAGAAAGAACTAAAACAGATACCAGTGGAGAAAGAACTAAGCAGATACCAGTGGAGAAAGAACTAAGCAGATACCAGTGGAGAAGAACTAAGCAGATACCAGTGGAGAAAGAGCTAAGCAGATACCAGTGGAGAAAGAACTAAGCAGATACCAGTGGAGAAAGAACTAAGCAGATACCAGTGGAGAAAGAACTAAGCAGATACCAGTGGAGAAAGAACTAAGCAGATACCAGTGGAGAAAGAACTAAGCAGATACCAGTGGAGAAAGAACTAAGCAGATACCAGTGGAGAAAGAACTAAGCAGATACCAGTGGAGAAAGAACTAAGCAGATACCAGTGGAGAAAGAACTAGGCAGATACCAGTGGAGAAAGAACTAAGCAGATACCAGTGGAGAAAGAACTAAGCAGATACCAGTGGAGAAAAGAACTAAGCAGATACCAGTGGAGAAAGAACTAAGCAGATACCAGTGGAGAAAGAACTAAGCAGATACCAGTGGAGAAAGAACTAAGCAGATACCAGTGGAGAAAGAACTAAGCAGATACCAGTGGAGAAAGAACTAAGCAGATACCAGTGGAGAAAGAACTAAGCAGATACCAGTGGAGAAAGAACTAAGCAGATACCAGTGGAGAAAGAACTAAGCAGATACCAGTGGAGAAATAAAGATCAGGGACTAAGCAGATACCAGTGGAGAAAGAACTAAGAGATACCAGTGGAGAAAGAACTAAGCAGATACCAGTGGAGAAAGAACTAAGCAGATACCAGTGGAGAAAGAACTAAGCAGATACCAGTGGAAGAATAAGAACTCAAGAAGAACTAAGGACCAGTGGAGAAAGAACTAAGCAGATACCAGTGGAGAAAGAACTAAGCAGATACCAGTGGAGAAAGAACTAAGCAGATACCAGTGGAGAAAGAACTAAGCAGATACCAGTGGAGAAAGAACTAAGCAGATACCAGTGGAGAAAGAACTAAGCAGATACCAGTGGAGAAAGAACTAAGCAGATACCAGTGGAGAAAGAACTAAGCAGATACCAGTGGAGAAAGAACTAAGCAGATACCAGTGGAGAAGAATAAGAGATACAGTGGAAAGGAGATACCAGTGGAGAAAGAACTAAGCAGATACCAGTGGAGAAAGAACTAAGCAGATACCAGTGGAGAAAGAACTAAGCAGATACCAGTGGAGAAAGAACTAAGCAGATACCAGTGGAGAAAGAACTAAGCAGATACCAGTGGAGAAAGAACTAAGCAGATACCAGTGGAGAAAGAACTAAGCAGATACCAGTGGAGAAAGAACTAAGCAGATACCAGTGGAGAAAGAACTAAGCAGATACCAGTGGAGAAAGAACTAAGCAGATACCAGTGGAGAAAGAACTAAGAGATACCAGTGGAGAAAGAACTAAGCAGATACCAGTGGAGAAAGAACTAAGCAGATACCAGTGGAGAAAGAACTAAGCAGATACCAGTGAGAAGAAAGAGACCTGGAAAGACTAGCAGATACCAGTGGAGAAAGAACTAAGCAGATACCAGTGGAGAAAGACTAAGCAGATACCAGTGGAGAAAGAACTAAGGATACCAGTGGAGAAAGAACTAAGCAGATACCAGTGGAGAAAGAAGTAAGCAGATACCAGTGGAGAAAGAACTAAGCAGATACCAGTGGAGAAAGAACTAAGCAGATACCAGTGGAGAAGAAGAACTATGGAGAAGAACTAGCAGTCAGGAGAAAGAACTAAGCAGATACCAGTGGAGAAAGAACTAAGCAGATACCAGTGGAGAAAGAACTAGCAGATACCAGTGGAGAAAGAACTAAGCAGATACCAGTGGAGAAAGAACTAAGCAGATACCAGTGGAGAAAGAACTAGCAGATACCAGTGGAGAAAGAACTAAGGAGATACCAGTGGAGAAAGAACTAAGCAGATACCAGTGGAGAAAGAACTAAGCAGATACCAGTGGAGAAAGAACTAGCAGATACCAGTGGAGAAAGAACTAAGCAGATACCAGTGGAGAAGAACTAAGCAGATACCAGTGGAGAAAGAACTAAGCAGATACCAGTGGAGAAAGAACTAAGAGATACCAGTGGAGAAAGAACTAGCAGATACCAGTGGAGAAAGAACAGAGATACCAGTGAGAAAGAACTAAGAGATACCAGTGGAGAAAGAACTAAGCAGATACTCAGATTGGAGAAAGAACTAAGCAGATACCAGTGGAAAGACTAAGACTAGATACCAGTGGAGAAAGAACTAAGCAGATACCAGTGGAGAAAGAACTAAGCAGATACCAGTGGAGAAAGAACTAAGCAGATACCAGTGGAGAAAGAACTAAGCAGATACCAGTGGAGAAAGAACTAAGCAGATACCAGTGGAGAAAGAACTAAGCAGATACCAGTGGAGAAAGAACTAAGCAGATACCAGTGGAGAAAGAACTAAGCAGATACCAGCGGAGAAAGAACTAAGTAAGAAACGATGGCGATGGATAGGACATACATTGAGAAGACCGACCGGAATCAATGCAGGAAGGTACTGTTTCGAACCCCAAGGAAAGAAGAGTAAGGAAGGCCTAGACATACCTCGAGAAGAGAGCTGGATGCTTATATTAAAAGGATAGGAAAAACATGGAAAGAATTGAAAGGGAGGGCAGGAGTGAGGAAGAGCTGGAAGAAGTTTGTTGAAGACCTGTGCTCCTCTGGGAGCTAGAAGGTGAAAAAGAGGAAAAATACACGACAGACGTTGATAAACAAGAAAAAAATAACAATGTTTATAGAAAAAAACAGCAGCAGAAGTTTTTAATTAAAATATTCGATTATTCCAGAATTCACAGATCTGGGATCACAGACGGTTTTTTTCTCTAAGAGAAATGACGTCATCAGTTTTTGTAATGAGCTTTTAAATCCTCTTATATCATAGCGATGAGTTTTCCACACAAACAAACACACACACACACATCTATATAACAACTCTGCCAGACAAACACACACACACACACATCTATATAACAACTCTGCCAGACAAACACACACACACACACACACACACACATCTATATAACAACTATGCCAGTTAAACAACTTGCAAACACCTTCTTATATAGAGCTCAATTTTGAGAAAAATGCAAAACTGATGTTTTTTAATTTAAAAACGTATAACATCGTCGTTAGAGATCTTAGAAAGAAACTTTTTTTGTTTATGTAACTGATAGAATGTGTAATGGTTCTCTAATTGTTGGCGTCTCTATGGTGTAGATGTAAGGTGCTCGCCTCTAGCATCAAAGTTACTCGGTTCGTTCCCGTGTGGAGCGCTTCGGATATTTTTCCAGAGATCCCTGATCTCAATGTGGGTATGATCGAGTTCCTAGTTTTGTCGGAGATCGACGATAAACCGTGTCTTGTTCAAGTTGAACATGTAAAAGAGCTCATCGCAGTTAAAAATCGATCCAGTGGTGCGGAGTAGAGTGCAAAGTCACTGCCATATCAAAATTCATTTAAAATATGATCACAAAATTCGTACCAAATATTGTTACTATCTTTAATATTATATTTTGAGCTTGCGCACAACTGCTGAGATCTTCATGTACAATAAAGTGATTAGAATGCACAAGAATATTCACTGAAGTGTAATGAGGATTAATTAATCATTTTTCCAATATGTTATTATTTCAACACAACCATGACGGATAATGTTGATACATAACAGTGCACTAGTTGTATTGTTGATACTAATACTACTTACAGTCTAGTTCCCAGTGAAGCATACAGTCGCAACTGTCATTAGTTCCCCAATTATTTTCTGTTCTGTCTTCTTCAGATCTGCTCTTGGGGCTTGTAATTCTCTTGAACTTTACTCTACTGATTTCAATGTTAAAATTATTTGTTCTAATCAACTCTTCTTACCATATGGATTCCAATCAAGTATCTTTCTGGTTACAATACGAGGTTGTTTCCTGATAGTGTGTTTAATCTCTCCCCATTAAAAAAATATTTATCTTCGAATTATATTAATTGCTGCATTGTTCTCTTCTATATATGTTTGTATATGTTATTTTCTGCTTATCTGAAGCTTGGTATGCATAGATATATCTGTTGTCACGAATGCATAGTTATTTTGTAATATTTTACAAGGCGTACATGGCATAATCTACAGCTGATTATGAAAACTATTCTAGAACATTGGGACTTCACGTACGAAAAACACAGCAGACTATTGAGACATCACGCACGATAGATACTTTGGGAACCGTTGTAATCATAGAAAAAAAAAGAATTATACTTTAATGAATGTTGGAATGGCTAAATATTTTGCAAGACAGATTTGTGTTCTCTTTGCCTCCCACCTAGACCGACTACAGTATATCTTGCATGATAAACCTCTTATTCCTCGTCTCCTTCTGCGCCTGCTCTAGTATACTCATTTATAACTTTCTTATAATATTAGCCAAACAGCTTAAAAAAACGTTGAGCTGTTATTTAGCAGAAAAGTTTCGATATTTACCGATTTTCTTCCAGCACATCCGATTTTGTTTTGCATTTTGTTGGATTGCGTTCTCGTAAGAAAATAAGCCTATGGGAGATGCGCTTTCTCCGAAAGGTCACCAGCAATACAAGAATTGAAAGAGCCACAAATATCAGCATTAGAGAGAAGGAACGAACAAGATCTTGATTGAATTACATCGAGATAAAGAATATAAAATAAAGGTTTGAACAAGATCTTGATTGAATTACATCGAGATAAAGAATAGAAAATAAAGGTTTGAACAAGATCTTGATTGAATTACATCGAGATAAAGAATAGAAAATAAAGGTTTGAGCAAGATCTTGATTGAATTACATCGAGATAAATAAAATAAAATAGTTTGTCTACCTGGTAAGAATGCAATCTGACTACATTATCTATTAAGCCTTCTGTAGCACAAAGAAGAAAAGCGAGAGAGAGATCAGAAGAAAGATGAATGAAGCGTGAACTTAAATCATATAAAAGCATGTAGAAATGCATCACCCAAGCCATCCGAGAAAAGCCAAACAAATACAGAAGTTGATAACAGTGGGCTACAATCCGGTAGTAATGTGACGTCAAAACAAACAAAGAAGTGCTGTCAGTCTCAACTTTAACTACATGGCAATACTTGCATTTTTTCAGTGTTAAAGTGATCTAAAGTGTAGGTCAGGGTGCCGAGCTACTGTCACTGGAGAAGTGTTCCAGATATTTATCCCCATCTCAGATACTTAGATCACTTGCTTCTGGTACATTATTTTAAGACTCGTTGTTTCCAAGTCCCAACTCAGACCCAAAGGCTTGATTTGCCTCGTCTTGAAAAGAATCATTCCAGAAAAGCACTCCAGAAAAGATACATTCTTCTCATATTATTTTTGGGCACAGAACGTTTGCGTCCTCCGAGAAAATATTACGTTTCCTTCAGTGTTCTTCTATTTGAAATACGGAAACGACGACCACTTACACAAATGTATAGGACCAAGCGCTCTGGAAGGCCAACCAAGTAAGCTGTCAGGGCCACGTCTCTTAGACAGACTTGTCAAGTATCCTTCCAGAAACAAAGGACATGTACACGTTGCCACTAACATTTTCACTAGCTTTGTCAATTATTTATTTATTATATAGCATATTTGTTTTTATTCATTCTATAGAAATCTATTTAGTTAGTTAGAGTGAGTCTGTTCTTTATTTTTCATAATTGACTTCTTATAAGAATGTTTTCCATGTATTAATATTGTGGCTTCACCCACTGCCTTGTGGAGAGGGACTAGGGAGAGCTAAGGGCTAGGGGAGTAAACCTTGATCAAAAATCCCCACTGCCTTGTGGGTCAGCACGGTACTGCAGAAGGCTAGAGGAGAAAACCTTGACCAAAAATCCGGAGGGAGGGACCCTAAGGCAGTTGATGGTTAAGTGTGTATTCCTTGCCATCTTCTGGCATCTCCTGCAAACCTTACTTGATTCCAAACGTATAGACTTTGTCTTTCCTTTGGATGAAACAGTAGGGTAGAGAGGGGGTTTGTGCAAAATGGGCAAGGCACATTCTCCATATCAGCTGCCCAGGCTAGCACAAGAGAGACGACACTTCAGCTTTGACTTATATATGACCTGAACGACAAGAGAGAAAAGCGAAAACTCAGAAATTGTCACAGTAAAACACTTGCCAATTGACCGTCTGTAAAGACGAAAAAGGCCATATATTTTAGTGACAACAATGAAATTAATCTATAGTCTTTGCAGAGAGTAGAGTATGAAGTGCCTGTCAATTCGTATATATATATATATACAAGTAAGCAGGAGGTATAAGTGTTAATTCCTTTCTTCACTTGTAGAACATCAGATGCCGGAAGTGAACCCACAGACATTTTGTGTAAGAGTCGAAAAAACAACACTCTACTTATTACACTAATCCGTTTCACATATATGTTAATACATGAACAATACTTGAATTTAAGTCTGTATGGAGTAAATGTAATATAGAGTAGTATAGTAGTAGCATTTATTATCTGAAAACTGGAAAACTAGCTATAGTTTACATTTATGCACTCAGGGCGCTTCAATATGTGCCCGGTCCCCTTTCAACTATCCGAAAGCGTCAGCGACAAAGTAATAAAAAGTAACTTGCTGATGATTCACAATTCCCCCACAGCCACCTCACCCCGACCCATGTCCCCATCCTCTAAATATAAATATATATATATACTAATATATTTCGTACCTGAATTAAGTAGGTGCTCAATGTGACAAAACACCAGCGTCATTCATTACATTCACTACAAAGTTACAATTGTGTGGTCACAACTTAATTTATGCAAACACAAGGAAATGTATTTTTGAAACATATGTCCCGGTTCAGTTAGCTACTCTATGTAATAGCATTTGATTTTAATATCTTAATTTACTGACGGCGAAACTTTGACCAGGACATGACATGAATAAATACGTGTTATTCATTTTAATAACGGATGTAATCCTTAGGGCTAAAACTAGTATATCACTAACAGAGTTGGGCGGAAAGGGGAAGAGCTCAAACGCTGCTGAGTCACCGAATTAGAGAAGAAGAAAATAGTGATTGTTGGAACGTGTTGGAGTTGGGTTTGGCAGTGACGACTTGGAAAAGAATGTGTTTCTCAACATGTTAGATAAACTTAGACCCCATTCATGTAGAACTAGCTTCATGGGCAATCAGTACAAACATTTAGGCAAAGAGCACAGATCTTCATTGCAATATCTACACGGAGAAGTCAACCACTGCAATTTATACATTCAGATCCCGTCTCAATTTTATTTTTAGTGGAACAGTGGACTAAAAATTAATACATTGGTTAAGAGGGTGTGTATTATGGAAAAGCAGTTAAGAAGTTTGCTTTACGTTCTGCAGATTTTCGGTTTGAATCCAGACCATGTGTTTTAGCTCATAAGTGCATATATTTTTTTCGGAGATCCCTTAGAATTTTTACTGGCTCTGCGGAGTTGTGCTTTGTGCAATACTCTATGCAGGTAGCGTGTCATTTCTGTGGAGGGTGGTCGAGCGAAGAGGAAACCCAGTGCAATGAAGTCAATCCTTTCCCCTACTGACCCATTTTTATAGACTTTGATTAATATTTCATGAATCCGATATCACTGAACTAAAAGCAGACCCGTAGATGCTCAATATCATTGAGAAAGTAATGATAAATATACAATCTGACTATTTACATGTGTCATTGATTATAAATGGTCGAACGCATAAGGATTACTTCATTGGTCTGGTTTTAGCACAAATGGCTTGGTCCATCTCCACAGAAATGGCTAGCCACCTGCCGAGAGAATTGCTCAAAGCACACAATTCATATCTCCGGCAAAAATCCTAGGGATCTTTTGGAATACTGCACTTGTGAACGCAACGACACGGTCCTGACTGCACTTGTGAACGCAACGGCACGGTCCTGACTGCACTTGTGAACGCAACGACACGGTCCTGACTGCACTTGTGAACGCAACGACACGGTCCTGACTGCACTTGTGAACGCAACGGCAGGGTCCTGACTGCACTTGTGAACGCAACGGCACGGTCCTGACTGCACTTGTGAACGCAACGTCACGGTCCTGACTGCACTTGTGAACGCAACGGCACGGTCCTGACTGCACTTGTGAACGCAACGTCACGGTCCTAAATCGAACCCACGACCTTCCGAACGCAAGTAAAGGTTTAAACTTAGCGACACACAGGCTCCCTTAGTCATGTGCACTACATACACTTACAATAGTCATGTGCACTACATACACTTACAATAGTCATGTGCACTACATACACTTACAATAGCCATGTGCACTACATACACTTACAATAGCCATGTTCACTACATACACTTACAATAGTCATGTGCACTACATACACTTACAATAGCCATGTGCACTACATACACTTACAATAGTCATGTGCACTACATACACTTACAA
Source organism: Arion vulgaris (assembly GCA_020796225.1). Lineage (NCBI taxonomy): Eukaryota > Metazoa > Mollusca > Gastropoda > Stylommatophora > Arionidae > Arion > Arion vulgaris. The sequence goes on from CM036757.1 coordinate 43,562,721, forward strand.
TAGCCATGTGCACTACATACACTTACAATAGTCATGTGCACTACAGACACTTACAATAGTCATGTGCACTACATACACTTACAATAGTCATGTGCACTACATACACTTACAATAGCCATGTGCACTACATACACTTACAATAGCCATGTGCACTACATACACTTACAATAGTCATGTGCACTACATACACTTACAATAGCCATGTGCATCAACACTTACACAGTCATGTGTACATACACTTCAATTCATGTGTATCACTTACAATAGTCATTGCATACTTCATTTTACTTCGAGTCAATCTAAATTCACAAATAGTCAGTTCTCATAATTATATAGCATGTGTAATAACTTAGAATGTTTCATTCAGCTACTGACACTACAAAGCCTTCACTAACTACTAAGTATAGCATCGATAGCATGTGCATCCTATAACACTCAATAGCAGAGCACTCACAACCTTACATAGTGGATCTGATAGCAAACTGCATCCTTATAATCCGTTAAATACTCACCAACACTTAAATAGTGGTCTGTAGCACTGCATCCTTATAATCTCGTTAGAGAGTACTCACCAACTCTAAGTATGGTTCATGATAACAGTTGCATCTTATAATTTCGTTAGAGAGTATTCACCAACTCTAAGTAGTGGTTCTGATAGATAACTGCATCTTATAATTTCGTTAAAAGAGTATTCACAACTCTAAGTAGTGGTCTGATAGCAGACTGCATCCTTATAACTCGTTAAGAGAGTATTCACCAACTCTAAGTAGTGGTTCTGATAGCAGACTGCATCCTTATAATTCGTTAGGAGAGTATTCACCAAATCTAAGTAGTGGTTCTGATAGCAGACTGCATCCTTATAATCTCGTTAGAGAGTATTCACCAACTCTAAGTAGTGGTTCTGATAACAGACTGCATCCTTATAATTTCGTTAAGAGAGTATTCACCAACTCTAAGTAGTGGTTCTGATAGCAGACTGCATCCTTATAATTTCGTTAAGAGAGTATTCACCAACTCTAAGTAGTGGTTCTGATAGCAGACTGCATCCTTATAATCTCGTTAAGAGAGTATTCACCAACTCTAAGTAGTGGTTCTGATAACAGACTGCATCCTTATAATCTCGTTAAGAGAGTATTCACCAACTCTAAGTAGTGGTTCTGATAACAGACTGCATCCTTATAATCTCGTTAAGAGAGTATTCACCAAATCTAAGTAGTGGTTCTGATAACAGACTGCATCCTTATAATTTCGTTAAGAGAGTATTCACCAACTCTAAGTAGTGGTTCTGATAACAGACTGCATCCTTATAATTTCGTTAAGAGAGTATTCACCAACTCTAAGTAGTGGTTCTGATAGCAGACTGCATCCTTATAATCTCGTTAAGAGAGTATTCACCAACTCTAAGTAGTGGTTCTGATAGCAGACTGCATCCTTATAATCTCGTTAAGAGAGTATTCACCAACTCTAAGTAGTGGTTCTGATAGCAGACTGCATCCTTATAATCTCGTTAAGAGAGTATTCACCAACTCTAAGTAGTGGTTCTGATAACAGACTGCATCCTTATAATCTCGTTAAGAGAGTATTCACCAAATCTAAGTAGTGGTTCTGATAACAGACTGCATCCTTATAATTTCGTTAAGAGAGTATTCACCAAATCTAAGTAGTGGTTCTGATAGCAGACTGCATCCTTATAATCTCGTTAAGAGAGTATTCACCAACTCTAAGTAGTGGTTCTGATAACAGACTGCATCCTTATAATTTCGTTAAGAGAGTATTCACCAACTCTAAGTAGTGGTTCTGATAGCAGACTGCATCCTTATAATCTCGTTAAGAGAGTATCCACCAACTCTAAGTAGTGGTTCTGATAGCAGACTGCATACTTATAATTTCGTAAAGAGTATTCACCAACTCTAAGTAGTGGTTCTGATAACAGACTGCATCCTTATAATCTCGTTAAGAGAGTATTCACCAACTCTAAGTAGTGGTTCTTATAGCAGACTGCATCCTTATAATCTCGTTAAGAGAGTATTCACCAACTCTAAGTAGTGGTTCTGATAGCAGACTGCATCCTTATAATCTCGTTAAGAGAGTATTCACCAAATCTAAGTAGTGGTTCTGATAGCAGACTGCATCCTTATAATCTCGTTAAGAGAGTATTCACCAACTCTAAGTAGTGGTTCTGATAACAGACTGCATCCTTATAATTTCGTTAAGAGAGTATTCACCAACTCTAAGTAGTGGTTCTGATAGCAGACTGCATCCTTATAATCTCGTTAGGAGAGTACTCACCAACTCTAAGTAGTAGTTCTGATAGCAAACTGCATCCTTATAATCTCGTTAAGAGAGTACTCACCAACTCTAAGTAGTGGTTCTGATAACAGACTGCATCCTTATAATCTCGTTAAGAGAGTATTCACCAACTCTAAGTAGTGGTTCTGATAGCAAACTGCATCCTTATAATCTCGTTAAGAGAGTACTCACCAACTCTAAGTAGTGGTTCTGATAACAGACTGCAACCTTATAATCTGCTGATTAAGAGGGTACTCACCAACTCTAAGTAGTGGTTCTGATAGCAAACTGCATCCTTATAATCTCGTTAAGAGAGTACTCACCAACTCTAAGTAGTGGTTCTGATAACAGACTGCATCCTTATAATCTCGTTAAGAGAGTACTCACCAACTCTAAGTAGTGGTTCTGATAGCAAACTGCATCCTTATAATCTCGTTAAGAGAGTACTCACCAACTCTAAGTAGTGGTTCTGATAGCAAACTGCATCCTTATAATTTCGTTAGGTGAGTACTCACCAACCTTAAGTAGTGGTTCTGATAGCAAACTGCATCCTTATAATCTCGTTAGGTGAGTACTGATTCAAGAAAGATGGTAAACCAGATCTAAAACAAAGTGCTAAAAATGAATACGACGGGTATAAAAGTTTAGATTTCGCAACCTAACTGTAAATAGCAACTCAACATTAAACGCAAAGAATGGAATGAAGACATGGGCGTCTGCTCAAACTTAAACATATAGGATTATGTGGCTATGATGACTTACTTATTACCCTGTGATACACGAGCATTCTACAAGAGCTTTACTCGATCTCCTGTCTTTTGTAGCCTTCTGCACAGTGTTCCATGTCAGAGATACGTCATGAATGGCATCTTTCAATGTGCATCTCCAATTTCCTTTTGGTCCTTTCCCTTTTTCCTCCTCCGACACCCAAAGGATGGCTACTCTCGCAGGTATCTCTGGGTTAATTCTCAAAATATATTCAATTATCATTTCAATTTTCTTATTCTTTTTCTTCAGCTTTCCGAATCTTTGAGATTCATTGCTGCAGATAACATACGTTGACATTCATCTCCGTTCGTAGCATTCTCTTCCTAATTGTTGACTCCTAGTATGCATAGATTCACTTCAATGTTATCTCTTCATTCTTTTTCTTGGTCTATCTCGTAGCCTATTTTCATTTCATCTTTTTTTCCATTTGTTATTTTATTGATTGCACGTAGACAAAAATGATGGTCAGTTACCATTTCTCATTTTCTGGTATTATGATCCGTATAATAGAATTGTTTTGATATTGTTTCGGAATATTTTTTACTGGATTTTCTTGCAATTTTTTTCAAAATCTCTGCACTATTTTCATTCTTGCAAAGATCTCTAGTCTCACCCAAAACTGCTTTTATATCTTACTCTATTCCAACATAAAAGATATGTAGACGGTTATCATATTTCAATGTTTAGTTTTCTAGATCTATCGTTTGAACTGATGATTTGGTTTATTTGTTTTAATTTTGGTTTCTCTTATATTTTTACCAGTTCTACTCCCTGCAACTTCAGTTTTGAAGTAGTCAGCAACAGCGAGATGGGACAACACGAACAACATCCTCGAACTTTAGAGTCTGTGAATCTGAAGTTTTTGACAAGCCAAAGTTCACACTAGAGAACGAGATAAAGTAGCATCTAACAACGCTGTAGTGGGGACATTATATATGATCATCGCAGTAGCCAAAAGAAAGAATAGTTTGGAACGAAGCTGAAGTGAGGATAGTACATATAACTAGTAAATTCAAAGCCATCATAGTGGCTGTGTACAATTTGTTGAAGATAGTTCAAATGTCGGTATAATCGATTTTCTTTTCAAGGAACCAAATATTAATAAAACCCCGAGTGCATTGACATTTATTATATAAAATTATTTTTATACAACATTGTCTATTGTGAACTTTGTAGAACATCTATCTAAGTTGTTTGTAAGATACATTGTATATGATATGACAGCAGAATATGTCAATGAAAAGTTTATCTAAATTGTTTATGAGATGCTTTGTAACTGTTTGATAAAATATGTAAATAAAAGGTTTCTCCAAGTTGCTTGTAGTTCAATAAGTATATTCTAATTTACTCTGAGGGTCTCTGTCGCTAAGTGGTGAAGCCCTTGCTCTGAGGGTCTCTGTCGCTAAGTGGTGAAGCCCTTGCTCTGAGGGTCTCTGTCGCTAAGTGGTGAAGCCCTTGCTCTGAGGGTCTCTGTCGCTAAGTGGTGAAGCCCTTGCTCTGAGGGTCTCTGTCGCTAAGTGGTGAAGCCCTTGCTCTGAGGGTCTCTGTCGCTAAGTGGTGAAGCCCTTGCTCTGAGGGTCTCTGTCGCTAAGTGGTGAAGCCCTTGCCTTGCGTTCCGAAGGTTGTAAGTTCGAATCTGGACAGCTTTGTTCTGTTCACGAGTGATGTTCCTCCCAGAGACCACTAGGATTGTTGCCGGAACTACGGAGTTCGTGCTTTGTGCAATGAAGGCAATCGTGCCGTTTTAAACCTTTTTTTAAAATGTGTATATTGCCCAATATAAGTATGTAACACGTTTTCGATGAATTGTTTGTAAAATGTTTTTTTTTAAATTATAAAATTCGTGAAATAAAACATACAGCAATAAGAGCAAACAGCTTACAACATGATCATACGTTGCTAACCTTAACATAAAAAATTCCAATAAAACATACAGCAATAAGAGCAAACAGCTTACAACATGATCATACGTTGCTAACCTTAACATAAAAAATTCCAATAAAACATACAGCAATAAGAGCAAACAGCTTACAACATGATCATACGTTGCTAACCTTAACATAAAAAATTCCAATAAAACATACAGCAATAAGAGCAAACAGCTTACAACATGATCATACGTTGCTAACCTTAACATAAAAAATTCCAATAAAACATACAGCAATAAGAGCAAACAGCTTACAACATGATCATACGTTGCTAACCTTAACATAAAAAATTCCAATAAAACATACAGCAATAAGAGCAAACAGCTTACAACATGATCATACGTTGCTAACCTTAACATAAAAAATTCCAATAAAACATACAGCAATAAGAGCAAACAGCTTACAACATGATCATACGTTGCTAACCTTAACATAAAAAATGTCACCAATAAAACATACAGCAATAAGAGCAAACAGCTTACAACATGATCATACGTTGCTAACCTTAACATAAAAAATTCCAATAAAACATACAGCAATAAGAGCAAACAGCTTACAACATGATCATACGTTGCTAACCTTAACATAAAAAATTCCAATAAAACATACAGCAATAAGAGCAAACAGCTTACAACATGATCATACGTTGCTAACCTTAACATAAAAATTCACCAATAAAACATACAGCAATAAGAGCAAACAGCTTACAACATGATCATACGTTGCTAACCTTAACATAAAAAATGTCACCAATAAAACATACAGCAATAAGAGCAAACAGCTTACAACATGATCATACGTTGCTAACCTTAACATAAAAAATGTCACCAATAAAACATACAGCAATAAGAGCAAACAGCTTACAACATGATCATACGTTGCTAACCTTAACATAAAAAATGTCACCAATAAAACATACAGCAATAAGAGCAAACAGCTTACAACATGATCATACGTTGCTAACCTTAACATAAAAAATGTCACCAATAGTCTAGTGGTTTGATGTTGGTTAATGGAAACAAGCACATTTAATAAAACAAACTGCATTCAGCAGACGTTCAATAGATTCAGTATGTACGTCTATACATTACAAACAAGACTCATAGTCTGAAGAGAATTACTCATGACGTTGTTGGCATCGTTCTTCATCGGAAATGTCATGTGTTATAATAACAACTACAATATGTGTGGTTACATCTGCCATCAGTTCAGCACACACTGTTTACGTTACGTTTTGGGTGTTAGAAGAAAATGAATACAAATGGGAACAGCAGTATATGTCGTAAACTTTAAGTTAGTCTACTTGATTACGCAAGATCATGGAAACTTCCAGAAGGATCACGCCCTATATTCTGACATGGCATATTGTATTGTTTCTGCGTTCGTTTTTTTAGGCAACATGTTGTTTGCGTGTCCCTACTTATGTATAGTTGTGTTTTATTGTGTTTGTGTATGTCTCTCAAACCCGAGTCTGTATTTTGTATTGTATTGTATTCCTCTCGTGCCGTTATAAGTTACATAGGGCCTGCAAGTAGCTTCTACATACATCTCAATCTTGGAAGTCTCGCTCAATCTTTTCTATGAAAATGAATCCGATATTTCTTGCCTCTCTCCGTCAAGTTCGCTTCAGGGTTTCCCTATCACGCCCTTTCTTTCTTAAACAGTTTGCATCCCACTTCAATGCCTGCTTTGTGATGCGTTGTTCTATTCTTCTAAGAGTATGTACAACATCTATCTATCTTCTCTTTCTTAATTTAAAACAGTTCTTACTACTGGTTGACCAGACATTTCTTTGCTTTCCACATCTATCCTGAATTTGTCCCAGTTTATATTCATTATTTTTCGCAGACATCTATTTTAAAATGCGTTCAACTTTCTGTATCTTGTTATTTTTCAACTCTCACTGCCAAATGTCCTATACATCTTGAAAATCCATAACTTTGAAAATAGTGACGAAATCCAATATAGAGATAGATCGATAACCTATTTTTTAAATATCGATAGTGACAGAAACTGCAGTAAAATAATATAATGTATAAAATAATATATAAAATGAAGAAATATCACTATCCAAAGTACGGTAGTGTTACAAAGCAAAACAACAAACTCAACGGACATATCTATCAAACGGTCTTTATACTATAACGTTATAAAGTCCCTTTTAGTATGAACATCGTTTTCGCTTTCTGTTATAATTGATAAATCTCCTTTCAATAGCTTGTCCTGAGAAGAACTTTGCGACCCTAATATTCCTTCAGAATAACTTTCTTATATGACATATCGTCATGTCTCTGCTGTCGTCATGTTCAAATCATCTCTCACATTCTGAATCCATCTTCGTCGTGTCCTCCCAATTGACCGCCCTCCATAATTATCTTCACAATCTTTCATGTCTATTTGTGTGTTCAAAATATTTCCATTTTTTTATTCGTAGCATCAAATAAGTTTTCTTTAATTTGAAGTTTCTTGTCAACAGCTCTTTTTGTTCTCATCTCTGTCCATCATATACGGAAGACACTTGTGTACTATTTATATTTAAAAGAACTATATATTCCTTTCCACTACCTTGATAAATGTCCATGTCTTACACCCACAATTTATAAAGCGTCGGTGGTGTAAAGGTTAGCATGGTTGCCTTCCAAGCAGTCGATCCAGGTTCGATTCCCGGCTGACGCATTATTTTTGCCCGTCTGCCCAGCGTGTTCGTAGCGTGCGTAGCGCGTTGGACTACGGGACTCTGTGTGTGAGGTTCAATTCCGCGGGATGGCAGAAAAGCCACAGATTCCCCAGATTTACGGTGTTCGTGGCACCGAACCGAAGGGTTACGATTTCCATGGCACCGAGCCGAAAAGCTCGTGTTTCTGGATCGGGGGAAAAAAACCACTCACAATTTGCCCTAAATAATATTAGATTAAGGACTTGATAAGGTCATGTTAATAAGATTACATTATAAGCGCATGGAACGTGTTCAGAATGGAGATATGCGTATAGTATTCGACGTCACTAGAGATGCTCTCATTGTGAAGATGTGACACATATTTGACTTTCTGCCATTACGTTTCTATCATGATATCGTACAAACCCAAAGTCTACACGTGTGGGTTACCGCATACCAGAGACACCCACTGAATAGCAATACGAACACGTGGCCGTTTGTAACATAAAGCCGTTCTGCTCACACGAAAGATTGGAAATTCCGGTTAACATTGGCTGACTTTTAAATATGTTTGATGATAACATATATATTATGTTTGATGGTAACATATATTATGTTTGATGATAACATAAGACCAGCAAGCTCAGGTAAAAAATTTTAGGACGACAACCGTCGCGTGACCATTCCAGTATTGTTGTATAAAAACTCATTCATTTGAAAAACAACACAATATGTTAAATCAAAGCTTTATTATGTGACCAAATTCAGTTTAACAATAATGAATATCAGTAGTATGAACATTTGATATTTAATAAATAACCATGGACTCGAATAATTGTGTAAAATGGCAGAAAACCTTCTATCAAACACTTATAAAAACCAGTCCCCACTAAAAAGGAATTTTTTATTTTCCCATCTGAGCTAGTCGGTCTTATGGTACCGGAGGCCATGGTTTGATATAACACTGTAAACGTTATTAACATTTTGCACGATGTATGGGTCCATTTTTATTCTTTGATGAAAAGTGTTAATAATACTTAACATTTAATTTTAGTTTGTAACATAACATAACCTTGTTTTCGCATGATGTGTTGTTTATCAAATAAGATCGTCTGATCTAATAATACTGAAATAATGCAAGAGACACGTAACGTGAGTGGTCTGATTTACGGGAATTTCTACCAGAGCCGTACGTTCTCTCGACTACAGGGGGTGTGGCTAACGATATTAAGGACACAAGAAGTAAGAACAGTATGTCGTGAACGGCCCAAGCTGAAAGAAGGATCGACTTGGAGATCACAGTTGTGACAACACCGAAAGGGGAATAATGGATTCCAATAGATTGAAACATGATAAGATCCCACATCGCCATCATTAATCTTAGGTATACACTGAATTTTTTGTCTTTACGTAAGGTCCTTTAGCAAGTTTGTATTTTCTTGTCTAGTCTGGAAAGCTATTATTAGAATGTGTCTTGCCCATTTTGCACTAACCTCCTCTCGACACTACTGTTTTTACGCAAAATGAAAAACAAAGACTCTACGTATGGAATTAATTTAAGTAAAGTTTGCAGAGGATGCCAGAATATAGAATATATATAAAACTATGAACTGCTTCAGGTTCTCTCCATCAGGATTTGTGGTCCATGTTTAGTTATCAACCTTCTACAGAACCGTGCTGACCCACAAGGTAGTGGACATTTTCTGCCAGAGTTTACTCCCCTAGCCTTTAAATCTTCCGAAACACCCACAAGGCAGTGGTTTTGACAATTGCAGATTGTACCATTTACTATTATACGGTAGCAAGTGAAACATCTGATCTGATATATATTTGTTTATATACCTATATTTATATATATATACTTTTTATACTACGCGGTATATAGGATAATACGGTGTTGTTAGGCCCGTATTTTCATTGACAGTCGACACACGATGGGTAATGTGGTCAACATCACGCCGGACACCTTTACTTCCTAGTGCTTTTCCTGGCACCCAATTGAGGCTGGGTCGAACTGAGAACCGTTACGGTTATGGGGAAAAAATCAGCATATATATATGTGTGTGTGTGTGTGTGTGTGTGTGGGCATATATATAAAACATGATGAGTGTATCTTATTTGTTATCAATACTAAGAGATTATGCTACACAATACTTGTAATAATATTGCTAATACTAAGAGATTATGCTACACAATACCTGTAATAATATTTCTAATACTATATTTCACAACAACGTTAACGTCAAACAAGTCTACGAGTTAACACACATCATCTAATTCTTCAAGACTTTCTATTACTATCACATACCAATTGAGAATCCCTGATTTCCAACGCTACCAATGGCAAACCAGTGTGTTAATTTGATAAACATTACACATCATTGGTTGCTATGCAACATCACTACTCACACAAGTCGTAGAGCTGTAACTGTCTATTGAGCTCTCTTCTCTGGCGGATCGTTACCTGGCGTTCCAAGCTAATAGGTCACAGAAACCTTTTCATACTTTTCTTACACTTTCCTTCTTCCACGTTTATCAAATCTTATTTCATAATGCTTATCTCTACTCATGATTTACATTATCTAGTCATGTCTGTACCCAAACGAATTGATAATATGTATATGCATAGAAGTTGATAATTATGAACAAATTTGGAATTATAAAAATGAGAATAAATATATAATTTGATAGATTGATAGAACAATCAGAATTGCATTTCGGTGAGTAATCATGTGTGATTCGATCTCTTTCTTACACAGGTAGATCTCGACAGTATGGCTCGTACGTCGTAGCACCGGGTTTCATAGGAATTTGTAGGAATTTGTATTTAAAACAGGTAATTATTTTTGCTTTGGCAGTGGCTTTCTAGCCTGCTCTTGTCGATTTTCAAGTACCGAGGGTTCTTTAACGTGTTCAACTTGAACACAGGAACTACAGTTTATTGTTCTATGATTGTGCATAGAAAACAGATAGCATGTTATGAGAATTCTTAGAAATATTTCTTAGAAGACTATTTTGGTATATCTGTGAGAATTAGATTAGCAATAGCAGACTTCAAGAACTAACTGCTCTCTGGATATACAGAAGAGACACTGGCGGTAGTAGACTGGACATTTCTTCATTATGAGAGAGATAAAACAAATGTCTTAAAGACGTGCAATACAGTGGAAACCGCAGGACCGGTGGCAAAAAGAGGAAGACGGATGTTTTAGGCAGAATTTTTCTCCAGTGATCTCTGGTCATGTATTCAGTTTACTGTTGACCACAAATTAGACAGTTAGCTACAGATCTGTCAGGTTTCCCCAAAGCTTAGTTTTTAGGTCGAATGGGTGTGGCAACATGTTGCTTCTCCACTGACACAGGAGAGGACAGTCTTGTAAGTCCAGAGTTCAAAGTTGTGCATCAGACTAAGTTCAAAGTTGTGCATCAGACTAAGTTCAAAGTTGTGCATCAGACTAAGTTCAAAGTTGTGCATGAGACTAAATTCAAAGTTGTGCATCAGACTAAGTTCAAAGTTGTGCAACAGACTAAGTTCAAAGTTGTGCATCAGACTAAGTTCAAAGTTGTGCATCAGACTAAGTTCAAAGCTGTGCATCAGACTAAGTACAAAGTTGTGCAACAGACTAAGTTCAAAGCTGTGCATCAGACTAAGTTCAAAGTTGTGCATCAGACTAAGTTCAAAGCTGTGCATTAGACTAAGTTCAAAGCTGTGCATTAGACTAAGTTCAAAGCTGTGCATCAGACTAAGTTCAAAGTTGTGCATCAGACTAAGTTCAAAGCTGTGCATCAGACTAAGTTCAAAGTTGTGCATCAGATTGTTCAAAGCTGTGCATTAGACTAAGTTCAAAGCTGTGCATCAGACTAAGTACAAAGTTGTGCATCAGACTAAGTTCAAAGCTGTGCATTAGACTAAGTTCAAAGTTGTGCATCAGACTAAGTTCAAAGTTGTGTATCAGACTAAGTTCAAAGTTGTGCATCAGACTAAGTTCAAAGTTGTGCATCAGACTAAGTTCAAAGTTGTGCATTAGACTAAGTTCAAAGCTGTGCATTAGACTAAGTTCAAAGCTGTGCATTAGACTAAGTTCAAAGGTGTGCATCAGACTAAGTTCAAAGTTGTGCATCAGACTAAGTTCAAAGTTGTGCATTAGACTAAGTTCAAAGCTGTGCATCAGACTAAGTTCAAAGTTGTGCAACAGACTAAGTTCAAAGCTGTGCATTAGACTAAGTTCAAAGTTGTGCATTAGACTAAGTTCAAAGTTGTGAGAACGGTTGTTATGATGGGGTCTCTGTGGTTGTTATGATGGGGTCTCTGTGGTTGTTATGATGGGGTCTCTGTGGTTGTTATGATGGGGTCTCTGTGGTTGTTATGATGGGGTCTCTGTGGTTGTTATGATGGGGTCTCTGTGGTTGTTATGATAGGGTATCTGTGGTTGTTATTATGGGGTCTCTGTGGTGTAGAGATGATGGGGTCTCTGTGGTGTAGAGATGATGGGGTCTCTGTGGTGTAGAGATTAGGTGCTCGTCTCTCGTTCCAAAGGTATTAGGTTCGCTCCCTTGTGGAGACATCTGGATATTTTACCAGAGATCTTTGATCTCAGTGTAGGTGAGATCGAGTTCACAGTCTTATCGGAGAATGACGGTAAAACTAGGTCACGAGTTCATTTTGAGCACGTAAAAGACAGCTTTGCAATTCAAAATCGAGTAAAACAGACTGGAAAGCCACTTCCCGGGCAATATTCATTAGAGTAAAAACAAATTAAACATTCTTTAAAAAATATTTTCACAATCTTCAAAATTACATGTAGACCCTCTCCGGTGCTGCGGGGTTCATGAACTGTCGTTGATATCTTCCTGTATAAGAAAGAGATCGGAGCATATATGGTTATTCACCGAATTGCAATGATGATAGTTATATCAATCAATCAATCAATCAGAACGACAAGATTGAATTTAGTGACAAATTGTTGTATTTGTTGTATACAGTCTTGGGCGCGACGAGAACTGATGATGATGGTTCTGCATAGAAAAGCTATTAATGCAGCTATATCGCTTTTTCAAAACTTTGGCTTTTAGTTTTATTGCAACCCATCTCATTTGGAAGGATAAGATTTTCACAAACAATGTGAGAGATTGACAAATACTGTAGTCATTGCATTCAATTTCATTACTCACATCGAATCAATAATGTATCGATCATTTGGAACTTGACGTGCATACAGAAGTGAAAGACAGTAATGGAGTGACATCAATATGGCATCGATCAGTTCGAACAATAATCGATTCTTTGCCGAAATTGCATAATAAATACCCCAACTGAACAGAATACGTTTATAACGATACGTATGGTTTCTTTGATAATATCAGTGGCAAATCAAATTTCTGATAGACTAAATTCGATTCTGTTAACAATCAAAACTGTTTTATTGATCTGTATAATTGCAATGCTTGCCACCCAGGTCGTAATGTGTGTGTACACGTACTTGTATGTTCATGTTTCTATAAGTATGAGCTGATGTTTCAATGACAACTATGACGTTGAAGATATGACATTGTTTATTTTACTGTGTATGCCACAGGGCGTGGTTTAGTTAATATGGCGTATACGTATGTAAGGATGTCTGCCTGTGTAAACCAGAGTGTCAACGTTAATGATGAGGTGTGTACTTCAACGTGTACGTTTGTTTGAGTGATTGATTGAACCATTTTCATTGTAATTTTGGTGACTAACCATGTGTGTTCTGATATCATTCTTATACAGAACAATCACAGCGGCAGTGCACGAGCTCCCCAGCATCGGCGAGACTCATCAATGTAATTTTCTTTTTCTTCTTTGAACGCTCCATATCAATCACTTGTTAAACCACTCTATGTGATTTGTATGTGATCTGAGCCTAAGAGCGATTGTACATTGTGCCAGTTATGCGCCTACAAGTAGGCTAGCACATCCGATTTCTGCAATGCTTTTTATCTACTAGGGTAGCTTCCTAGGTCCTACATCAGTCGCCTCTTACGACATGTCTGGTAGGTCGCAGTGGTATTATTCTTTGTTTCCTTAGAGACCCTGACGCCACACAGGCGCAATGTCCCCGACGCCACACAGGCGCAATTTCCCTGACGCCACACAGGCGCAATGTCCCCGACGCCACACAGGCGCAATGTCCCCGACGCCACACAGGCGCAATGTCCCCGACGCCACACAGGCGCAATGTCCCCGACGCCACACAGGCGCAATGTCCCCGACGCCACACAGGCACAATGTCCCCGACGCCACAGGCGCAATGTCCCGACGCCACAAGGCGCAATCCCGACGCCACACAGGCGCAATGTCCCCGACGCCACACAGGCGCAATGTCCCCGACGCCACACAGGCGTAATGTCCCCGACGCCACACAGGCGCAATGTCCCCCGACGCCACACAGGCGCAATGTCCCCCGACGCCACACAGGCGTAATGTCCCCGACGCCACACAGGCGCAATGTCCCCGACGCCACACAGGCGCAATGTCCCCGACGCCACACAGGCGCAATGTCCCCGACGCCACACAGGCGCAATGTCCCCGACGCCACACAGGCGCAATGTCCCCGACGCCACACAGGCGCAATGTCACCCGACGCCACACAGGCGTAATGTCCCCGACGCCACGCAGGCGCAATGTCCCCGACGCCACACAGGCGCAATGTCCCCGACGCCACACAGGCGCAATGTCCCCGACGACAGCCGTCCCGACCACAAAGGGGCAATGTCCGACGCCAAAAGCAATGTAATTGAAGATCGTAAACAATTTTGTATGATTATTTTATTTAAATATTTCATGCATTTTCCCCGGACAGCGAATATGCAGCCTGCTCTTATCGATTTTTCAGCTGCCAATGTGACTGATTTATGGTTTCCCTACTAAATTCATCAACATCATAAAATCCTTCTACAGTGAATCGCGCTGCAGTGTAAGAACAGATTTCGGTAACTCTGACTGATTCCCAGTGGAAACAGGAGTGAAACAATGCTGCGTCTTATCGCCAATGCTCTTTGGAATAGCAAGTGACTGGGTTATGCAAAAATGCACAAATAACGCAAATATGGGCATCAAATGGGTTGATAAAATTTTAGAAGACCTTGATTTTGCAGACGATATAGCCCTTTTGAGTTCATCACACCAAGATATTCAAATGAAAACAAACCTTCTCCAAAATATCTCAGGACAAATTGGTCTCCAAATCAACACCACAAAAACAAAAATTGTTGACCTTACCAGCAGTCCAGAAAATATCCAACTAAAAACTACACTCTTGAAAAAGTCAAAAGTTTTACATACCTAGGGAGTATGATGTCATCTACGGGGATACAGCGCCAGAAATTCCATACAGAATCGCATTGGCATCAAGTGCTTTTAACAAATTGTCAAATATATGGAAGTCCAAATCACTCAGCAAGCACTTAAAATTAAAGATCTTTAACTCTTGTGTGATTCCAGTATTAACTTATGGATGCGAGAGTTGGAAAGCAACAAAAGCTCTAGAAAGAAAATTAGATAACTTTGAGAATAAATGTCTTAGAAGAATACTGAACCTCAAATGGTCAGATTTCAGACCTAATACACAAATAAGACAAGAGACCAAGCAAGAAAATGTATCAAATTTTATAAGAAAGCGCCGCTGGAACTACACCGGCCACACACTTAGAATGGATGAGAGAAGACTCCTTACCAATCCCTCATATGGACACCAGAGGGAAAAGAAAACGAGGAAGACCAAGAGAGACTCTGCGTAGAACCATCATCAGAGAAGGCTCAACGATGGGCCTAGCAAACATTAAAGGCCTAAAACAGATAGCAACGAACCGCGAGACATGGAGAGCTATGACCTCTGCCCCATGCGCCGCCCACAGGCCCAAGAGGAAAGACTAACTAACTAATGGTAGATGAATGTCAGTCATCAGAAAGCTGCACATATTACCTCGTAGTTCTCTATCATTAGATCTAGTCAGTATCATTCTGGCTTCTTTCCAACTACTAAATGTACATGCATAGTGTCCTATTGGAGGACACACATATATATATATATATATATATATAGCTACCGGTAAGGTTCGACAACTAGAAACAAAAACTCTGTACAGTACCACCTCTAATGAATTGTACTGTAGCCTGGTGTCAGATTTGGTAGGTCATAGATGAGACCGTCAGAAGTGACTAAAACCTGATGAAGACCCATAAGTTAATGTGAACAAGATTTTACTATTAAAAGAACCATACCATGAAGAAGGGTTATAACAAATGAAAGAAATCATAAACCAGTACTTACGTATTCTATGAAAGATGATGGTAGATTGTGCAAAGTGTAGAGACGACCAAACACGTAACAAATAATGTAGTATAGTTTCACAAAATACAAAAACAATATACAGCGACATTTTGACAAACAAATGCTGTTATCAAGCAAAGGAAACAAAAGAAGCAAAGAAATTCAAACTTCCTATACACCAGACATAACATATACAGTCAGACAATACAGTCTTCGAATCGAAGGTTAGCTCTAATGGCTCTACAACAAGTTATACACTTTGTCCGGACGGTACACTCTACCAGACTTTTGCCTGTCCACCGCTTGATGTTTACTTCTCAATTGTAACTGTTTTACACTTGCTCTCCTGCCTTCCTTGTAATAGAGTTTTTCAACAGTGTCTTGTCTCTTAAATATAGGAACCAACTTTCGACAGGGACACATTTAGTGCTTCTGTCATGGAAACCAAGTTTAAACAGTGAGCCATTCAGAATTGCTGTCATGAGAGCCACGTTTTGACGACATTTAGAGCTGCTGTCATGAAAGTCAAGTTTCGACAAGGAGATATTTAGAGCTCGACTTTCAACGAAGCCAAGTTTCGACAAGGAGACATTTGCGGGAGCTTTACCTTTAGCGAAGCCAAGTTTCGACAAGGAGACATTAGAGCTGCTTTCATGGAGCCAAGTTTCAAGACATTTAGAGCTGCTTTCACGGAGCCAAGTTTCGACAAGGAGACATTTCGAGCTGCTTTCATGTGAGCCAAGTTTCGACAAGGAGACATTTAGAGCTGCTTTCATGTGAGCCAAGTTTCGACAAGGAGACATTTAGAGCTGTTCATGTGACCAAGTTTCAAAAGGAGATTTTTAGAGCTGCCGTCATTGGAGCTAAGTTTCGACAAGGACGAGCTAAATTATGATGTACTCGATCGTTTCTTCACTCAGTCCACACATTTGTCTCGCAGAGAAAGCTTATTATCAACATAATGAAGAAACAATAATTCTTTGTTTACACATGTCATGATAAAAGAAAGATTACAACATGGTGACCATCAGCAAAATCAATGAGTGACAAAATAAATGGTGACAGAGAGGACAAATTATAGACAGCTTAGCTTCATGTCATGGATAAATGTCAACATTCGAAACGATAGTCTTAGAATAGAAGTTTGTGAAGATCCATTATCGTCCACGTTAGACGACATGACACATGATGATGATGATATAATACACTTTTCTTAATCTCGAGTATTATCACTTTGGTCAAAGTATAACAAACAATAAATTGGGTCTAGAGGTGTATGACTAGCTTATTGTACAGAGTTTTCCCATATGGCTCTGTTCCTTTTATGCAGATATGCCATCTGCCGAGAGTGTTGAACAAAGCACGAACTTCCTAGCTCCAGCAACAATCCTTGGGATCTCATGGAAAAAATTGCATATGTGACTCGGTCCGAATTCGAAACCACGACTTTCCGACAATCGTATTAACCACTTGGCTATAGAAACCCCAGCTAAACCTATAACTCTTATTTGTAGGTAGTTATAGGTCAACTGTTTTCTGTAGGTAGTTATAGGTCAACTGTTTTCTGTAGGTAGTTATAGGTCAACTGTTTTCTGTAGGTAGTTATAGGTCAACTTTTATCTGTAGGTAGTTATAGGTCAACTTTTATCTGTAGGTAGTTATAGGTCAACTTTTATCTGTAGGTAGTTATAGGTCAACTGTCATCTGTAGGTAGTTATAGAGTCAACCTATAAAATGTTATCTGTAGGTAGTTTAGGTCAACGTCATCTGTAGTAGGTAGTTATAGGTCAAACCCATAAATGTTATCTGTAGGTAGTTATAGGTCAACTTTTCATCTGTAGGTAGTTATAGGTCAACTATAAATGTTATCTGTAGGTAGTTATAGGTCAATAACTGTCATCTGTAGGTAGTTATAGGTCAAACTATAAATGTTATCTGTAGGTAGTTTAGGTCAACAACTGTTATCTGTTGGTAGTTATAGGTCAAACTATAACTGTTATCTGTAGGTAGTTATAGGTCAACCTATAACTGTTATCTGTAGGTAGTTATAGGTCAACTTTTATCTGTAGGTAGTTATAGGTCAACTGTTATCTGTAGGTAGTTATAGGTCAACTGTTATCTGTAGGTAGTTATAGGTCAACTGTTATCTGTAGGTAGTTATAGGTCAACGTATAATGTTATCTGTAGGTAGTTATAGGTCAACCTATAACTGTTATATGTAGGTAGTTATAGGTCAACTGTTATCTGTTAGTGGTAGTTATAGGTCAACTGTTAATCTGTTATTGTAGGGAGTTATAGGTCAACGTTATATGTAGGTAGTTATAGGTCAAACTATAACTGTTCTCTATAATGTATGGTCAAGTATATCATTGTCAATTTGAGATATGTCTGTTGTTTGTCATGGTCAAGACTATAATATTGCATTGATAATGTAATAAGCATATGTAGTAAGAGCACTAACTAGGTCCTAGGTAAGTTATAGTAAATCATAACTGTTATCGGATGGCTAGTTATAGGTCAACTGTTATGCTCGTAGGTTAGATTATAGGTCAACGGTCGTATGATCGAAGGAAGATTTTTAGGTCAATCTTATAACTGTTATCTGTCTAGTTATTCAACCTCATCTGTCATCTGTTGTAATTATATGTCAAATAATGCCCTCAATGTAGTTTAAAAAGATCAACTGTTTCATTGACTAGGTAGTTATGAGGTCAAACTATAACTGAATCTATCTGTAGGTAGTTATAGGTCAACTGTTATCAGTAGGTAGATATAGGTCAAACTATAACTGTTATATGTAGGTAGTTATAGGTCAACGTATAACTGTCATCTGTTGGTAGTTATAGGTCAACGTATAACTGTCATCTGTTGGTAGTTATAGGTCAAGCTATAACTGTTATCTGTAGGTAGTTATAGGTCAAACCTATAACTGTTATCTGTAGGTTGTTATAGGTCAACCTATAACTGCTATCTGTAGGTAGTTATAGGTCAACCTATAACTATTATCTGTTGGTAGTTATAGGTCAACCTGTAACTGTTATCTGTAGGTAGTTATAGGTTAAACCTAAAACTGTTATATGTAGTAGTTATAGGTCAACCTATAACTGTTATCTGTAGGTAATTATAGGTCAACGTATAACTGTCATCTGTTGGTAGTTATAGGTCAACGTATAACTGTCATCTGTTGGTAGTTATAGGTCAACGTATAACTGTCATCTGTTGGTAGTTATAGGTCAACCTATAACTGTTATCTGTAGGTAGTTATAGGTCAACTGTTATCTGTAGGTAGTTATAGGTCAACCTATAACTGTTATTCGTAGGTAGTTATAGGTCAAACCTATAACTGTTATTTGTAGGTAGTTATAGGTCAACCTATAACTGCTATCTGTAGGTAGTTATAGGTCAACCTATAACTGTCATCTGTTGATAGTTATAGGTCAACCTATAACTGTTATCTGTAGGTAGTTATAGGTCAACCTATATCTGTTTTCTGTAGGTAGTTATAGGTCAACCTATATCTGTTTTCTGTAGGTAGATATAGGTCAACCTATAACTTTTATATGTAGGTAGTTATAGGTCAACCTATAACTGTTTTCCACTGATGTATTTACAGGTTATATAATTCTCAATTTGGGATATCGTCTGTGTGTTACCATGGCTCGCAAGGGAAGCAAAGAATAGTAATAATTGAGACATTGATAAATGTAATAAGCATATCGTAGTAAGAGGCGACTGAGATAGGGGCCCAGGGAAGCTACCCCAGTAAATAAAAAGCGTTGCAGAAATCGGATGTGCTGGCTTACTTTAAGGCGCATAACTGGCACAAAGTGCAATCGCTCTCAGGCTTAGATCACATACAAATCACAAAAAGTGGTTAACAAGGGGTCGATATGGAGCCTTCGAAGAAGAAGATTTTTGGTATCATTATTATCTAAAATATCATCATCATTATTGTCTCAAGTCGACTTTAGCCTCATTTTTCACAAAGCATATGCACAATTATATGTGCTAATATTGCGTCAATGCTAGTTTAATCCCACCAAAGATCAACTGCGGTCTCGATTGCAACCATTCAGTGATAAAATATATGCCTACGTGTACAAACTACTAGCCCCAACTACAGAACTCTCATCTGCTCATAGTTTTATCTCGGATCTCATCTGCTCATAGTTCTATGTGACGTATATAGATTTTTGCCCCATCATATTTGCGTTTCCTGTTGCCATCGTGGATTTCTTTACAGACACGTACGTAACGTGAACAATAGTTTGCTTCTGTGGGGAAAAAAGAAGTGGGCAAAAAAGAGATGAATCATTTCGTTTTTTTACGAAAGAAATCGGTAGAGATGTATAGAGAGAAATAAAATACAAAAGTAGTGACATATAAATTATACTTAAACATAGTGACATGTCAATTATTTTTGTCCGACTCTGAATCTCCATGCTTACTCGGTTCATGTATGAGTGTATGGTTGTTTATTTTTACATTGAATTGTTTGATTGAGTAATTGATTCATAAAACCATCATTATTGTTCTTTGAAGAATAGACGTGTGAGACGATCTCTTTCTTACAGTGGCAGATCTCAGTGTCAGTGCACGAACTTTTGCAGCAATGATAAGGTTCCCATGTATCATTTTGAGAATGGTAAAACATTGTAGGAATTTCATTTTAATTATTATTAATAACTTATGCTGAGACTGTTATTTTAATGGATGTTAATGATTATTCAAGCCGAATATAGATTTTTAATTGTCAAGTATTCTTTGACGTGCTCAGCTTGAACACAACCTGTATTTTATCGTCCGTCTCCGATAGAGTTATGGACTCGATCTTACCAACTCTGAGATCAGCGAGCACTGAATAATAGCTTCACACGAGGGGCACAAACTGAGTACTTTTGAAGGAAACACGTTATTTCAACGAGAGCTAGTCAGGATATCTTTGGCTAACGTTATTTCAACGAGGCTAGTCAGGATATCTTTGGCTAACGTTATTTAACTTAGAGCAGTCAGGATATCTTGGCAACGTTATTTCAACTTGAGAGCTAGTCAGGATATCTTTATTTGTTTGACTATACAAACATGAGACGCAATTAATTAACTCCTTGCGGAATAAAATATATCTATATATATACATACATACATACATACATATACGCATGTGATCAGCGCTGTTGTAGTACATAAACAACGAGGAGAGGGGGGTCAACTCGCTACCAGTTGGTATATTGAATATTTCCTCTTTCTATACAATCAATGTTAGCGAGTTATGAGTACAATTGTCTTGGGGAATCACATCCTTTCTTAGACAATGTTTGTACAGCTAATGGCTTGATTGGCATACATGTTAGTGCCACTATGGCGGTTAATGGCATTTTAATATATATATATATACATATAGAAATATATATAAAATATATATATATGTTTATATTCAGACCATTTGGTACGAAGTGCCTATCACTTCACATTTCTAGTCCCTAGTGTGCTGGAGATAGGAGGGTCAATTCACTTCCTTACGTGTGGAACGTCGAGTGTGGAAATGGATCTACAACCCACTTGTGCCCGAGTCGATGGGAGAGGGGAGCGCGTATGCATTACGCGAATCCATCCCACTGGTTAATTGTATGTACTACTGAGTTGAATGCAAATGTCCTACTGGTTAATTGTATGTACTACTGAGTTGAATGCAAATGTCCATCGGTTAATAGTATAGACTGAGCTGAATGCAAACGTCCCACTAGTTAATTGTATGTACTACTGAGTTGAATGCAAACGTCCCACTGGTTAATTGTATGACTGAGCTGAATGCAAACGTCCCACTGGTTAATAGTATAGACTGAGCTGAATGCAAACGTCCCACTGGTTAATTGTATGTACTACTGAGTTGAATGCAAACGTTCCACTGGTTAATTTATGTACTACTGAGTTGAATGCAAACGTCCCACTGGTTAATTGTATGTACTACTGAGTTGAATGCAAATGTCCCACTGGTTAATTGTATGTACTACTGAGTTGAATGCAAACGTCCTACTGGTTAATTGTATGTACTACTGAGTTGAATGCAAATGTCCTACTGGTTAATTGTATGTACTACTGAGTTGAATGCAAACGTCCCACTGGTTAAAGAATAGACTGAGTCGAATGCAAACGTGGTAGTGGTTAAAGAATAGACTGAGTCGAATGCAAACGTGGTAGTGGTTAAAGAATAGACTGAGTCGAATGCAAACGTGGTACTGGTTAATAGTATAGACTGCGTTGAATGCAAACGTACCACTGGTTAAAGAATAGACTACTGAGTTGAAGGCAAACGTCCCACTGGTTAAAGAATAGACTGAGTTGAATGCAAACGTCCCACTGGTTAAAGAATAGACTGAGTTGAAGGCAAACGTCCCACTGGTTAAAGAATAGACTACTGAGTTGAAGGCAAACGTCCCACTGGTTAAAGAATAGACTGAGTTGAAGGCAACGTCCACTGGTTAAAGAAGACTGAGTTGAAGGCAAACGTCCACTGGTTAAAGAATAGACTGAGTTGAAGGCAAACGTCCCACTGGTTAAAGAATAGACTACTGAGTTGAAGGCAAACGTCCCACTGGTTAAAGAATAGACTAGAGTTGAATGCAAACGTCCCACTGGTTAAAGAATAGACTGAGTTGAATGCAAACGTCCCACTGGTTAAAGAATAGACTGAGTTGAATGCAAACGTCCCACTGGTTAAGAAAGACTGAGTTGAATGCAAACGTACCACTGGTTAAAGAATAGACTACTGAGTTGAAGGCAAACTTGGTACTGGTTAATTGTATAGACTACTGAGTTGAAGGCAAATTAAGTTGAGATGGAAGTGTTACCCTCTATGAGTAGGTTTTCTTGTTCGTGATTGTCACATTTGTCTTTCATTTTCTTTCTTTCTTTTGTCGTCACACTGCTACCAGGTTGTTGTCCAGTGTCGTGGTTTTCTTTTTTTGTCTTGCGCTGTTCTGGTGGCTTGTGTGATTGTTATTTTCGCTCTTTCACAGGATTCTGCTATGTCATCTAACCATCTTTTTCGTGGTTTTCTCTCGCCTTCTTTCCTGATGTTCTGTTGTAGAAGACTCTGTTTACTGTGGAGCTTGGATGCATTCTTATTAAGTGGCCAATCCACTTCATTCTTTGTTTCTGAATGTCACATTTCTCACCGCTTGAGAAACGTACTAACTAGACTTTCTACGGGCATGTCCAGATCGCAAGAAAGATATTCCAAACTGAAACTGACACTAACTAGACATTCTATGGGCATGTCCGGAGCGCAAGAAAGATATTCTAAACTGAAACTAACACTAACTATACATTCTATGAGCATGTCCAGATCGCAAGAAAGATATTCCAAACTGACACTAACTAGACATTCTGCGGGCATGTCCAGATCGCAAGAAAGAGATTCCAAACTGAAACTAACTAAACATTCTATGAGCATGTCCGGAGCGCAAGAAAGATATTCCAAACTGAAACTGACACTAACTAGACATTCTATGGGCATGTCCAGATCGCAAGAAAGATATTCCAAACTGAAACTGACACTCAACTAGACATTCTATGGGCATGTCCGGATCGCAAGAAAGATATTCCAAACTGAAACTGACACTAACTAGACATTCTATGGGCATGTCCAGATCGCAAGAAAGATATTCCAAACTGAAACTGAAACTAACTAGACTTTACTGCATTATCTTCTGCAGTTCTCTCTAATTGAACATCATTTAAATACAGTGCTATTTTATTCGCATACCTTGTTAACCTTTTTATTCCTGGTTCTATATTTTCTAAACTTTGTTAAGATAAGATCATCTTCATAACGAATACAATACTACTAACCTGATCTCGAGATCATGTTTCAGAGAAGGAAAGATTTCCCATAAGTCACTATGACATGGAGGAAAAGTTATCGATTCTCCTCGAAAACATTGTCGTTTCCATGGAAATTTTCCAGAAAATAGATGAGGCCAGTTCTGTTCTATCGAGATGAAATGCCTGGAAAGTCCAAAGTCATTAAAATTGTGATAAATGCTGAAGCTAAATCGTTAAAAATTGTAGATAAAATGCGGAAATATATTTTACGCTTTTCAAGTTACATCGAAAACACTGCCTGCTATAGTTTCCTACTGTCGCTCAGATCGTCATGATAAGAAAGTAATCGGAGCTCACATGTTATTCACTGAAGTGATGGTCTTACTGAATAAATGAGTCGATCAAAGTAACACGAGACTTGGCACATGTAAACAGCCTTGTTTTCTAGACTCTTGATTGCAAATGTCTCCGTGGATCAAATGTCTAATACATCTAATTTGCGGTAGTGACTAAGTAACGCTGAGAAGTTTAGTGGTCAACCGTTTTCTGACAACTGAACACTCCACCTACTAACTAAATAGAATATGGTTGCCCTATTGATAAAGCAATATCGATGATTGCTTTTGCTCTCAGCATTTGTCTTCCAGCTGTCTCAGTGAAATGTCATATCTTATGTAGATTGTTCGCAAGAATACATTAGGATAAACCCTGTCTTCAAGAACCTGAAGTATACGCAGAGCAGTTCTTGCAAGTGTTTTCCCAACAGAGCGCAGAGGAATTTTCACCTGTAGATGTGGCATCCACTTTGGTTCTCTTGTTGTTATATAATGTTATTATGTACCCGTTTTTAAATCATTTGGCACATTTCTCTTATTCTATCATAGTACAGTTGTGAAGAAAGTACATATTTTATTTTACACATTTGGATCATTGACTTTTATCCTGTCATACATACCTCTGTTGTTTCTCTCATTACTAGCACTTTGAGCACTATTGTATAGTTAAGTCTCTCATTACTAGCACTTTGAGCACTATTGTATAGTTAAGTCTCTCGTTACTAGCACTTTGATCACTATTGTATAGTTAAATCTAGTTAATTCTTTGTAGTACTACTACTATTGTTGTTGCTGCTATTACTACCACTACTACTACTAATGCTACTATTACTGCCTACTACCAATACTCATTTCTACAAAATCTATTCTCACTATTTACAACTAATATTACTTCTACTCCTAATGCTACTACTAATTGTTCTAGTGCTATCTTCCTACTGGTGCACTCTTGTACTCGCACTTTGCAGTTCTATTTTCAAATTACTGAGAGATCCATGTATGCACTTCCTGTTACCCTTGATTTATGCTTAATTTAGCATTGAGTCTATTTTTTCACAATGTATTTAAAGCTTTCTCCATATCGCTAATGTCTGTATTTTGTTCTCTTGGAAAGCAATCTCTATCTCCTGGACAATATACGTTACTTGATCTTCTGTATATCTATGTTTTCTGAAGCCTGTTTGTTGTGGAACTGATATGATTCGAGGTACCGCCACATTAGCCTGGTGTTGACCATCATGCGCACTAGCAATTTGATAACGCAGCTCAGTAGGATAATGGGTCGGTAGCTGCTAGGGTCTGTAAGGCTCTTTCCTGTCTTTTGTTAGGTATCGAGATGGTTTCCTTCCCTACTTTAGACATACGGCTTCTTTTCCAGCTGCACTGTAAAATGTATAGTAACCTTTCTTACATTTCTTTCTAGTTTTATCAGAATTTCATTCGTTATTCCGTCACTGACTGCTGATTTTCAGTTCTTCAGAGAGCATAATGCTTTTTCCATTTCATGCATGATAAATTTGTTCTTATGTGTTCTCCAGAGGATCATTGAACACGGTCATGGACCATTAGTTCTTCTTTTATGTTTTTTTTTTCTCTTTCTTCATAGACATCTGTATGGTTATTTAGGTAAATCTACTTGATTTATTTTGCATTAAAATTCTGATGCTACAGTACACAAATAGCCATAGCATGTCAATAATGTCAAATGATAAATACAAAATCTAAAATCTATGCAGTGTTATTTACTTTCACAGGTCGCAAATGATAGCTTTGCCGTGTGTGACCAAACAAAAATTATTGATGTTCAATATTAATTCAACAGTCAGTATTCGAACCAGCGTTATTCGTATGAAGTCGATATGTATAACGAAAAGTTAGTTTTCAAACTATCTGAGGAGGTTCGAAACTGTCCCAATAGATATGACCCATTCAGCTGATAGAAAGAGACCCAGCACTTATGTAGCGCAATGTGTGTGTAGAAGCTGATTCGATCCAGTTTATGGGCTATTGTTTTTCCCAAATAGTTGCATCGTTGTTTCTATGAATTTGGAGCTATAGAATATCTCTTTTGCTGTCTGGTTGATAGATTCTCAAATTAATAAATCTACTGCTGTCTGGTTGGTAGATTCTCTCTCAACTGAATAGATTGGTAGATAGATTATCTCTCAACTGAATAGATTGTTTGATAGATTATCTCTCAATTGAATAGATCTACTGCTGTCTGGTTGATAGATTCTCAACTGAATAGATTGGAGATTATCTCACTGAATAGATTGGTTGATAGATTATCTCTCAATTGAATGATATACGTTCTTGTTGATAGATTATCTCTCAATTGAATAGATCTATTGCTGTCTGGTTGATAGATTATCTCTCAATTGAATAGATCTGTTGCTGTCTGGTTGATAGATTATATCTCAATTGAATAGATTTATTGCTGTCTGGTTGATATATTATCTTTCTCAAACTGAATAGATCTACTGCTGTCTGGTTGATAGATTATCTCTCAATTAAATAGATCTACTCCTGCCTGGTTGATAGATTATCTAAACTGAATAGATCTACTGCTGTCTGATTGATAGATTCTCTCTCAACTGAATAGATTGGTTCATAGATTATCTCTCAACTGAATAGATCTACTGCTGTCTGGTTGATAGATTATCTATGCTGAATAGATCTATTGGTGTCTGATTGATAGATTCTCTCTCAACTGAATAGATATACTGTCGTCTGGTTGATAGATTCTCTCTCAATTGAATAGATCTATTGCTGTCTGGTTGATAGATTATCTCTCTCAATTGAATAGATCTATTGCTGTCTGGTTGATAGATTATCTCTCTCAAACTGAATAGATCTACTGCTGTCTGGTTGATAGATTATCTCTCAATTAAATAGATCTACTCCTGCCTGGTTGATAGATTATCTAAACTGAATAGATCTACTGTTGTCTGGTTGATAGATTCTCTCTCAATTGAATAGATCTATTGCTGTCTGGTTGATAGATTATCTCTCAATTGAATAGATATACTGCTGTCTGATTGATAAGATTATCTCTCAATTGAATATATCTATTGCTGTCTGGTTGATAGATTATCTCTCAATTGAATAGATCTATTGCTGTCTGGTTGATAGATTCTCTCTCAACTGAATAGATTGGTTCATAGATTATCTCTCAACTGAATAGATCTATTGCTGCCTGGTTGATAGATTATCTATGCTGAATAGATCTATTGGTGTATGATTGATAGATTCTCTCTCAACTGAATAGATCTACTGTTGTCTGGTTGATAGATTCTCTCTCTCAATTGAATAGATCTACTGCTGTCTGGTTGATAGATTATCTCTCAATTGAATAGATCTATTGCTGTCTGGTTGATAGATTATCTAAGCTGAATAGATTGGTTGATACATTATCTCTCAATTGAATAGATCTATTGCTGTCTGGTTGATATATTCTCACTCAATTGAATAGATCTACTGCTGTCTGGTTGATAGATTCTCTCTAAACTGAATAGATTGGTTGGTACATTATCTCTCAACTGAATAGGTCTACTGCTGTCTGGTTGATAGATTATCTAAACTGAATAGATCTATTGCTGTCTGATTGATAGACTCTCTCAGAACTCTCAGTCCGCGAGTCCTCTAACTAGTTCAATGAAAGATTTTTCAAAGTATTTCGCTGAACTCTGAAATCGGACTCTTTTAATCATTTCTGGACAAACATTCCCTGTGTATCAGCAAACATTTTCCATAGTTCCTTAAAATGAAATCTCTCAGTCTGTGTTAGATCAGCTCTGATATCTTGTAATTATACTTCTTTGCTATCTGGTCCCAGCAGATTTGAAAGGTAATGGATGCTGATCATAAGGTGCCGTGCCGGCTGGCGTAGGCGATCATGGATCTCCACAAATCTCTGTCGTTGGTGTTTGCTATCAATTCAGATGTTGACGCTCTAACGTGCTATGATGTCAGGCTATCCAAAATCTTCTCTCTCTGTCTTCCTGTCTCGTCTACCCTCGATTTCACCGGTTGTCACAATGTGTTCTAAACCTTCCCTCCTCATCACATGCCCGAAAAATGATGACTGTCTCTTTCTTATATTGATGATAAGCTTTCTCTGTGTCTTGATCTCATTCAATACCTCAACATTAGTCCTTTTAGCAGTCCATGGGATTCTCATAATTCTTCTGTAAAACCACAATTCTGTGGCTCTCAGAGATTTTTCGATCTGAGTGTTCATTGTCCATGACTCGCATCTGTATGTCAGTATTGGTTCTATGTAGCACTGAATAACTCGCATTCTGATCGGGATTGACTTGTTGCAGATAATGCTTCTCATTTTCAGGAATGATGTTTTCGCTTGTCCTATTCTGCTCTTTATTTCTGATCGGCATCTGCCATCTGATGTTACCAGGACTCTGAGGTATTTAAATTGCTGCACTTGTCTTAGATCAGTCCCATTTACTGTGATGGTGTATTTTGGCAAAATCTACTATTTTGATATGACCGCATGGCTACTGCAGTCGCCGGAAACTACTCAGGTTAGGATGTTTTCTTTATGCAGTCGACAGAAAAATCTCCTTGGCCATAACGTGGATTGAACCCGGGTCTCCAGCACGGGAGCCGCGCTCTAATCTATTCGGCCAGATACTCCACGTAATATATAGTAAAAGGTATAAATAGAAGGAAATGATGAAAGACTTGGATGTGGGGGGGGGAAGGGGGAGGGCAAGAGATCAAAGGTAGTTGAAGTGATAACTGAAGTCAAGAGTTGGTGGAAGAAGTAACACTAGATGCAGACGTCATATGACGTAATGTGTCTAAGAATAGATATTGTACGTCTTCCTCCTTGACCTAGTAAAAGCAATGAGCACAATTTCTTTTTAAATTGTCAAGCTCACGCTGGAATCGGGTGCTTTGCAGCAAATCAAACTAGACCATAGGATGCTATAGAAGCAAAAAGAAGGACAAAATGCGTGGGTTTATCTAGTGTTAACAATATTACTTAATAATATCACACACACACATACATATGTGTGGGAAGTAAAGAATTAAATATGAGAAAAAGATGATAATAATATTTTTAAAAGTACAGAAAAAAAGTAAGAAAGTCTGAATCTGTGTAGAGGAAGGAAACAAGGGAACAAATTAGACAAATAATTACGAAATAAAAATGAAAAATAAAATATAGATCAACTGTTACACGAATTCGAAAAAATAAGACGAAGAAAGTGGCAACCACCACCAATATGTAGCAGCTGAAAAGATGGAAAATAATTCTAGTAATAAATATAAGATGAATCTATGAGAACTGTAAAACAGCTAATTGTATCTGTTAAACAACACATTGAGCACAGTGGAGAGTCCTGGCTGGTTGGATTAGAGCGCGGGTTCCCATATTTGGGACCCGGATTCAATCCCCGGTAAGGTTTAATGAGGTTTTTTTCTGTCGGGGCAAAAGGAAAAATCCTAATCTGGACAGTTTCGCGACGACTGCACTAGCATGCGGACATTAAATTCTACAGGCTCATGTCCCCCGTGTCCTATACCGCTCTCAAAACGAAATTACATGCAGTAACAATAATTAAACAACACAATGAATACCAGAACAATTTTTCTGAAAACTAAGATTGATGTCCATTAACAACAATGAACTGTCAACCCAAAATTACCTTCAATAATGATGACATGGAAAATGTTACAAATTTTGAATATCTATGACAATTCAAGGAGCAATTAGTATGAGAAACCTATGGCATAACACAAGAAAGGAAACAAAAACACGCATTTTTTCCAGTGACAACATATGGTTGTGAAACACATGCATAAACAAAATAGAATCGAACTTTTTTCAATAAAGTGCTACAGAACAATTCTCATAACGCTCTGAATAAAGTAGCGGAAAATATAGACATCATATAAGGCCTGCATGTCCAGGAAAATGGGCACATAAACAACATCATGTCTCGAAATCTGAAATAGTTTGATCGCATTAAACGTCACAGTGGTTTACAGAAAGCAGAAATAGAGGCATGATTTCTAGAAGACGAGGCAGGGGACGATCTAGACGACAGTGGCAACAAGACATTATAGAAACAGTGAACATGACGTTGGTGGAAGCGAGAGAGCTTGCAAGATATCAATTGTTTTTCATGTCATGATAGCAACTGAAGAATTACTCGTTTAGACACTCGATTCAGTTGATGGAGCAGTTTACTAAGCCCATTTTGGAGGAAATTTGTGTAGTCTTTCCCTGATTGTAACATAGATTTGATAACCATGAGGACAGCTATTTCTTGGTTATGTCCGTTTTGATCCTGCATGCAGTAGGGAACGTTGTCTCGTCAACTGTTGCTGTTTCTACCCTGTAGTTTGAGGAATAATTTCCTGTAGCGATTGATTTTTCTTCTTAGGTAGGTGTCCATTTTTATTCTAGTTTGATACCATCCCCACCATTCCTGATGGCCTTAGAAATAGGACTGAGTTGTTGAGAAATTCGAAATTTGTCGGATGACTACTGTGTAAGCTTTCTACCTCTGACACTGTCAGCTAGTTGGATGGAACAATGCATCTTTCGAGGCGTCGTAAATTACAGACGTAGATCCCATTCAGTTTTTTCGTTCGAGTGCGTTCTGCTAAAATATCACTGCAGGCCCTGCTTTACAGTCTTCCTTTGATCTCCATTTTTGCCCCTACGCTTTCATTGAAATCGCCAATCACAACCAGATCGTCTTTTTTTCCATTTATTTTACTAAAAGCATCTGACCTGCTAAAAATATTCTTGTATGTCGTCATCGTAACTATGGTTACAAGGGGCATAAACATGTGTCAATGTTGTTTTTCCTGATTCAGTTATTTACATTTGGTATTATTGTCGCCATGATATCTATTCTAGTTCTGACATGCTCTTTGAATTATCATGACATTTTTTAAAAAATACATCAATGTTTGTTTGTTTTCTTTCTCTGAATATTGGTTGGCACTATTCCGTCTTTGCAGACGATATCATGTAAAATGTGTTAAATATGTAAACAAAAAATATGTAGCATACAATTGACGCAAGATCAATCCGAGTCAGGAAATCTGACACAATTGTTGCGTGAGATTCCAGGGGCATTGTTGCCACCTTGTGAACTGATGTATTTTTTTTAAAATGTCTAAAGGCGTAAGACTGACCTCATTGCACCAGGTTTCCACATGTGGCTCCGTTCTTATGCCGCCATCTGTCGAGAGTGGTGCATGAAGAACTCCGTAGCTCCAGCAACAAGCCTAGAGAGTTCATGAAAAAATTGCACATGTGACTCGGTCTGGATTCGAACCTACAACCTACAGAACGACAGGTAAACGTCTCAGACACATAGAGACCTCCTTTGTGATATGAGTCTCAGACACTGGAACCAGTCTCAGACACATAGAGACCTCCTTTGTGATATGAGTCTCAGACACATAGAGACCTCCTTTGTGATATGGATGAGTCTCAGACACTGGAACGAGTCTTACGACACTGGAACGAGTGCCAGAATTAAGAGTTAGTTTTGGATATGCCAGTGTCGTCTTCGTGGTAGAGAGAGAAGATATACCAATCAACTTCTCATGAGTACGGTGAGCAAATGGACTTTGTGATGGCTGCTGTAGCGGAGGACAGTAGCAATGCGGTACTGTGAACATCAATGGTGCATAGCACCCTGCTCGGATTTTCTCAAGCTCCCACTTGTCATCTGTCAATTTGTACATGATGGATACCACGCATGCTCACAATGTAGAAGTGGGGCACATTATATTTTGTAGTTGACATAGTGACCTACCAACAGGGCACAGACAAAGATGAAATAGCTACAGCTCTTCAGCAAGAGCCTGCCGATTGAATACAAAGTTTGAAATATCAAGTGAAAAACCAGCAGTGAAAGTCAATCCAACTGCAGCATCTGTGACATAGTTCACCTTAAATAACCAAATCATCAACACACCTACACCGATAGTCAGCATGTATGTACAGCATAATGAAACAGCATCAGGTGAAAAATAGTTCCACCTCAACTTTTATAGGGGCGTGTCACAACGAGATCATGGTAATAGCATCATCATCAATTCAGGAAAAGGCCTGGGATGGCTTCGAGTGATGTCAGCTGCAGATTTTGAAGTTTATTGTTCTTACTGTATTAGGGACGTGTGCTCTCAGTTATGAGCTGAGACTTCTGACAATCAGTAGAACCACACAGAATAGGCTAGACAGGTTGTAGAATGAAGCTATGAGATTGATTCTTGGATGTACAAGAGATATGTCAAGACTATACAATACATACTTGACTTACCAGACTAATGTCTAAAATCCATGAGATTGCCCAGTTGGAGGTATAACTATGTGTCTCTGCTAAATGGTGGCATCCAACACATGGCTGTTTAACAGAGTACACGCCCGAGTGGTTACTGGGGCCCAAATTTGGGGTGCAGAGAATAGAACCACTGTTACCTGTCACACATGTCATAAGAGGCGACTAAGGAGGTTTGGCTGAAATCGGATGCACTTGTTCAAATGTGTAGAAGTCTATGCGTTTAGGGGCCTACCAAACTAATGTGTAATGTATACACGTTTTCCGGCACAGATCAAGCGTATCACAAAGAGTGATTAAGATTGGTCGTAAAGAACGAATGCAAAGAAGAACAGAGTACAAGAGTGAAAGACTAAATAGTGGACGTCTTGGATGATGGAATCGGGGGATACTATCTCTAAGATCTCTCCACATGATCCCATCAGTCGCGATGATAAATGGACTGACATTCCATTGAAGTTACATGAACATATGGAGGTGACAGTCACTTTGGGCAGATATTACAGGTAATGTCTACAGACAGCTACAAACTCAGGTATAATGAACCAGTTGATAGACATATGTAACTTCATCATCTATAAGAAGGTTCAGTAATTCAATGAGTACAATTTGAATGGGCTTTGCTTTATTATACTAGTGAATAGAAGGGCAATACAAGATGAAAGCTGTACGTTCAATTTCCTATATTTCAAACATGACTACAAAG
Organism: Arion vulgaris; assembly: GCA_020796225.1. Classification (NCBI taxonomy): domain Eukaryota; kingdom Metazoa; phylum Mollusca; class Gastropoda; order Stylommatophora; family Arionidae; genus Arion; species Arion vulgaris. The sequence continues at coordinate 43,595,857 of CM036757.1, forward strand.
ATAAATCAAGGGCAATTTTATGGCTTGTAGAACAACAAGTGACACAAGCAATAATAGTAACAGACTCGATGAGTATGCTTAGGATGAACAAAACTGGCAAAGGTCACACTGAATGGATAAACAGCACTCACCATCCTCCCTCAAAAAACTTTTTCAGCGTTACATGCTCGGACATGCAGAAGTGAATGAAAATGAACAGACAGTTAAACTCGCTAGAACAGCATACACTGGTATTGGAAGCAGTATGGACAGGGTGGACATTATAAATCAGAGACATTGAACGAAGTGATTGAAACAGGGATAAAGCTCGAACAAGCACTGCATTGCTGTCCATAGTGTTGAGACAGAAGATATGAAAACCAACATCACTTGGATACAGTGAGAATGAGAACAATAAGATAACTGTTGCATTGGAGGATGGAGGACATATGGACTTGTCCACTTTGCCAATCTTTACAAATGAGCGTAGCAAATTTAAAATATAATATTTTTTGACATAAACTTTATTGAAAAATAGTTATAGATATAAAATGAAAATATGTATAAGGTGTATAATGAAATGAAAATCGTGGCATATCCCAAAGGAAGCAGCCATCAACCACAGCAAACGAGTCGTTGATTTTCTAGGCACCACTTATACGTTCAGTAGTTTGCCATTGCTTTCTGAACGGTGAGGTCTATTTTTACCTTTTGTAATATAATATAAAATAGGTGTATAATACAATATCAATATATTTATAAAACGCATTATATATTTCTAATAAATACATTACTCCCGGTTTCCTTCTCACAAGGGAACAGTGCAACTGCTCATTCATCAGTTATATGAGGACTATCATTATAGCATTCTAGACACGTCCATAGGTTCTCCAATCTCTGCCTCAACAAATCCAGCAATGTCCAGTGGCCCAGCATGCCAGTTTGGTGTTGATTAATCAATTGGAAAGGATCAATGCGTTAAAAATGTTGTTTCAGTCCATTGCATCTCCCTCTGATATCATAGCCATGCCAGCCAATCTATTAGCCTGTTCATTACCCATGACTCCTGCTTGCCCAGGGGCAAAAATGAAGGTGATTTCTCTGATCCCTGTCTGTACCAGTACCTCCACACAGTTTCGTCCCACCATTCCTGTTTCAACTTTACAAACAATGCTCATTTATCACTAAAAGGATATCTGAAAAATGTTATTTGAAAGCATTCAACATTAATACATCAAAGTGGGAGAATCTTATCAGAGACATGAATATCTTGATGTAGGATCAGAAAACTATTCTTAGCTTTGGTGAATCAAGACTGAGACAACTATAAGATATCAAGTGCACCCAGAGGAGACAACAACTTAAACAAAACTCCAAATGATATACATTGTCTCTCAAGACTATCATGTCTCTGCCATACTTCTGAGATTCCTCACACAGTGCCACATCATGATCCATGACTTTGCTTGTTCCTAATATCAAAATGTTGAGAGCTGTGACAACATTGTTATTATTGCACTTGCTTCATAGATGTATGGTCTTAGGTTTGAAATCCATAATTTATGTAGAATTTTGCAGACCACAAAGGCTCAAGCTGACCAAGCTTAAATTGGGTACCATTGAAACACTGGGAAGTAAAGGCAGCCGGTGTGATGTTGACCACATTACCCATCATGAACTGTTGGTCAAAGAAAATAGGGTCCTAACACTGTATTCCTAAATATATCAACCACATGGTATACAAATGGTTTCTTAACACAATCTGCACTAACTGCCGAAGGGTGTGGAATTATCTATTAAAATAACCAAATTAACCCCCACTGTGTCAAGAACTGGTGCATGTAAAATTAGTGTTCAATTTACATTAACACATTCTGATCTAATTTTCAATTTTTAATCTAAAGAAAAGCTATCAATTTCTTCAATATGTAAAGTCAGTTACCAAATTTTGGAAAATAATTTACCACAGCACTCAATGATCATGTCACAACATCATTTGTACACCTGGTCTAATTGTTAAATATGCCAGCAATGTGTTCTGATAGTGTTGACAGGTATGTCATAACAAGGAAAGCTAAAACAACATAGATTGTGATTTTAATTTGTTATTTTGATAGTACTAAAATAATAATAGTGAGGATACAAGCACTGGTGATAGTAAACATATTTACTGATACAACTTCTGTAATAAATACATTGATCTCAGTAAAAAAAAAATTACTTATGGTGCAGAATATATTGAAACTCAAAGAGATAGAACAGGTGTGTCAATTGACTGATAGTGAAATATGTAGTAGGTACTTTGTTCCTGCAAAAAATGTGTCAATTGACTGATAGTGAAATATGTAGTAGGTACTTTGTTCCTGCAAAAAAAAAACAGGTCTACCTATGACTATATGCAGATTTTTCAATAGATTTATAGCAAGCGGAGTACATGGGCAAACACATTACAAATAATGTAAACACTAATTAGTATGTGTGTATTTTTGCTGCTTTTCCATTTTGATATTGGACATACTACTTGATTATCATTAGGAGAAAGTTATTAAATATCTAATAAAAAAATCAAAATTTTATGGTTAGTTGAATTTTTTAATACAATTTTTACAGCATTCATTGTATATAAAATACACTCAAATTATATACAATAAAATAATACAGCATATACATATACCATTCTTTTAGTATTTGATAATAGTTCATTTATTTAACTAAAAAACAATTATATAATTCATAACAATCTGTTAAAAACTAAGTAAACTACAGCTTAGATTCTACATACATCCATGGAATGTAAATGTGAGTAAATATTAATTTGCCAACGGTATATTTTTCAATTAGTTAGTGAATGTGTTCACTTTCTAACATTTTAATAATGATTAACAACCGTAAATCACATGTTTTTTTTTTGGGGTCAATTTCACAACATCAAGGCCTGTTTTCTTGCAATGAACAGAACCTAATTTCCTAAGTGCTGACACTTCAGAAATAATTCAGTCATTCCAAGGTTTCTCTTAAAATGTTTCTTCAGAAAGAAATTAAAAGTAAGAGTCCATTACATCTGGGGATGTCAAATGTATAACAATCTATCAGACTAATGGATATCAATGCTCCCTGAACATTTTACTTAACTTGATTGACATGAAACAAATTTGCAAGCTAACAGTGGCTGTATATTCAATTCACTGGTCATTTTTCAAGAATATTTATGTTCTTTATTCCTCATTTTTCAGATAAACTAATCAAAAACATTTAATATCTTTTGGCAGGTCTGGTTAACTTGTTTCTTAACATTTAGTAGATTTGAACTTATTGAGCATGAGCTGTCAAAGGTGACTAAAGAAGAGATTAGAGAAAATATTATTGTCTACCAACCCGAGAAAAGTTTGTCTTGATTCTATTATTTGAATTTAATTTACATTAACAAATTAATATATGACAACTTAATCCAGTCCAGCGTTATTAGTGCTTTGCATGTTTATTGAGAAGAGCCACTGCATCGTACTGGTTTGTTCACTCACTTCTTTGGGACATGGTTCGAGTTTAATTCTGCACTGGGAGTGGAATTTGTTTCTGACTGTAATGGCTCTCAAGATGACTTAGCATCAATTGGGTACCACATCACCTGTTCGATTGTCAATGAAAAATACAAGTCTAAATATGTTTTCCTTAACATACCTCAAAGGTTTTGAAACAAGGTGTTACAAAAAAATTCTGAGTACTTCCTGGACAGAGAAAAAAAACAAAGACATCATACAAGACCTGCATATTGAGGAGAATTGGCTCATAAATAACATTGTGTCCCGGAAGATGAAATATTTTGGCCATCTTAAACATCACAGTGGTTTGAAGAGAAAGGCAATGAGAGGCATGGTTCCTGGAGTGCCAGGCAGGGAATGACCAAGACAAAGGTGGCAGCAGGACAACAAAGAAAGGACGCTGGAGGAGGTGGGAGAACTTGCTAGAGACACAGATTTTTTTAAATGGACAGTGATGAAAATGACGTTCCACAAGGGACATGCTACTATTTGTACCTCACAGTATGAAAATGGATTCCTTGACTTTACTATGTTTATTGAAGACAGTAAATATTACACAATTTATATACAGCATTTGTATTCTCATTATTATTTAGCAAACAACAAATAACACAATTAACTAAAAAAATATATTTATTATAAAATCTTGTACTATGTATCTTTCCAAGATGAACCAAAAGCAAGATATACACTAACATAAGTAACAATTCTAGGAGAATATTATGGCACAGATTCATGTATCATTTGTATATTACTTCTTGTTTCAACAGAAATATTTTAATGCTAATTGGCTTAAATGAAATAAATAAATGGTGACAACACTTCTTCCTCTCCCTTAAAAAAACAATAACAAATTGCTTGAGCTACATTGCCCGTGTGTTGTCGGCTTGCAAGGGGAGCAAAGAATAGTAACACTGCGATCTACAAGGCATGCTGTAAGAGGTGACTGAGGTAGGGGCCTAGGAAAGCTACCCTAGTAAATAAAAAGCATTGCGGAAATCGGATGTGCTGGCCTACTTGTAGGTGCATAACTGGCACAATGTACAATCGCTCTTAGGCTCAGATCACATACAAATCACAAAGAGTAGTTTAGCAAGTGGTCGATATGGAGCATTCGAAGAAGAATAAGCTTGAACTACATGAAAATTATTACTATTAACAAATTATTATATTTGCTCATCAGGTCACTTGTTAATTTCATGGAACAACAAATGCAAAAAGCTTCTTTTCATGAAATTTCTGCTAATATAATTGATGTGCATCTATATCTGTGATTTATGCAGAATTTTGTTTCCAGTAATGAGGCTGCTGTTTATACAAAAAGCTGTTTATAGACACCTTTCATAACTAACTTAGTAAGCAGCAAAGACTGTGTTGAAGGGGCTCGCAATGGGAGCAAAGAATAGTACCACTGCGACTACAAGGTGACTGAGGTAGGGGCATAGGGAGGCTACCCTAATAAATAAAAAGCGTCGCAGAAATCGGATGCTCTGGCCTATTTGTAGGTGCATAACTGGTACAATGTACAATAGCTCTTAGGCTCAAATCACATACAAATCTCACAGAATGGTTAACAAGTGGTCGATATGGAAGAAGAAGAAGAATTACAAGACTGCATAAACTTGTCATGGCTGTTGTCATAATATACATATTATACAATAAATAATGTACAATTCAAGAATGTCTTTCATTTATAACTTGAAAAAATCATCAGGATAAGACTGCTTTCGACTAAGCACACTTTTATTAATACGGCCGATATCACTAGCGTCCATGTCTTGGCAACGAGAATCAAAGGTAACATTATAGCCTGTATTTTTATCAAAACAGCTGTGAACCGCTCCTGGCCACTGGAGTCGAAGCAGGGAAGGAGTAATGACCAGTCCACCTGAACTTCCTGGACAGGTGGCAGCATCATAATATTTTATTACTCTGTCCCTTTCAGCGGTTTCTTTCATAACCCTCCCAAATGTTATTGTTTTTGACATGCCATGAGGATGAGCAATAATTGCTACCCAGCTGTGCTTATGCTTGCAGCTATGAATCTGTTCAATTCTATCTGTGTTTTGCAGCATCTGCTTATAGCTTAACTTTGCATTATGAGTACACAGACCAATGGTAGTGAACAAACTTCTATCATGTGACATCACATGTAGTGTCACATTGTCTTGATTATTGTTAATCCCAGCTATAGATGTCACATGACCATGGACAACCTCTTTTCCTTGTGGGGTATTGTAGAAAAATTTCACATAAGCGTTATCTGCTTCTGATTTGTCAAAAATGACATGTCTATTTGTGCGGATAAAGACACCCCCATAGAAAAAATGCTTAAGTCCCTGGCCTCCACTGCTGGAAGTGCTAGATGAGCTGGCTGTGCTCATATTACTTATGCTTCTATCAAATTTGCTGCTTGCATTACTTGTGCTACTTATGCTCCTATTCAAGCTGGTGTTTCCACTGCTAGAGTTTCTGTTTAAGAGTGGTGGTGTCATAGTTCCACTATCTTCAAAGGAAGAGCTGAAATCTTCAATAGGGATTGCATGAGAACAGTTTGCTCTCTTGCACACAAATTTCCTGATCGAATCATCCACAGATGCTATAAATCCAGAACCGTTTCTTTTTTTGTTTGTACCGATATAGTCACTGTACATGTCATCTGACCCACGGGCATGACTGGTAGAATGAACAGTAATTTGAACCACTAGCTGGGATAAACAGCTAAGAAATGTCACGCTGTCTTCATGTCGAATTTCATCAGGAAGGTCATTCACCTGTGTTAAAACAAAAAAATATTAATTTAATGACTGTACAAATGCAAGTTATTTAAAATCCAATTACTATTTGTAGCACACCAAAATGACTATGCTTTTAATGTAATAAATTCACAATTATCAAATGATACAAGGGAATTTGTATTGCTGGGTTGATAACACAAGTTCTTTCTAAGTAGAAGATTATAGTTGATTCTTCCAGTCAATGCTTCTCCACTATCTTTGTGGTCTCTAGGAGTGTTTGCAGTTTGTTGAGAGCTCTGCAGCAGAAATTGAGTGTTATACACCTGTGTGTTGCTGGGTCCCACAAGGGGAGCAAAGAATAGTAACACTGTGACCTACAAGGCATTCATAAGAAGCAACTGAAGTAGGGGTCTATGGAAGCTAACCTAGTAAATTAGTAAATAAAAAGCGTTGCATTAATTGGATGTGCTGGCCTACTTGTAGACGCATAACTGGCAAAACATAAAATTGCTCTTAGGCTCAGATGACATACAAATCACAAAGTGTGGTTTAACAAGTGGTCAATATGGAGCGTTCAAAGCAGAAGAAGATGAGTGTTATATTTGTGGGGCATCTAACTTTAGTAAGTGTATTCAAATTCCTCCTTTCCTTATTACTTCTTTTGAAGATCCGTTGGTAAAGGCATGAATCCACTGTGACGATGGACATTGGTTGTTGAGTACAATGTTTAATCACTCAGAACTGTCTTCAATTCTGTATGCATGTGGCTGTGAAGTAGATTGTGTTCTGTTCTGAGGTTGAGAATGACAACTTGTTCTAATCTATTCTTCTTCCGTTCATTCTTTATGACCAATTTTAATCACTCTTTGTGATATGTTTGATCTTTGCCAAGAACGTGCATACATTGCACATTGGTTTGGTAAATGCATAGACTAATCAATTAAAATTTTATAGTTATCTCATGTTGGTATTGGTGGATTGCCGACAGATTTCATCATTCATTTTTTCTGATGATATATAAATGGCACATTCGGTTGCTCATATGCAGTACTTTTTTTAGCCAGTCAGTCTGCTGTCTCATTTCCTCATGATAAATTCAACATACTTCTTTAAGTTCAGGTGATAGCCTCACAAAGGTCCAGCTTCCCTCCTCCCCAGTTGTAGCTGACATAAGCAATGTCCTGGATGGTAGATCTGATTGTCATGTGCCCATATCCTTGTCTTTTCATGAATGATATGGTTGATCATACTTATTGCAGTATAGCTGGCACAGTTCATCTTCAGCAGACCGAGCGACATAATCTTTTCATCTGTATTAAAAAAATATAGTGTTATTTATACTAGTTACAATCAATGGCTCGCCTAGGGAGAGATCTGGCCCCCCCAGACTTATCATATGAGTGGATTTACCCTGATATCCAAGATCCAGACTCCCAGTTATGGGCAAATAGCCCCACTGCCTTGTGGGAGCCTCAGGAGAGGCAAAGGCTATGAGAGTAAAGCCAAACAGAAAATTTGGAGCAGAGCCTCTAAGGCGGACAAGCATCATGTGATGGCCTACCGGCAGCTTCTTCAACCAAACTGATACCAGACGTCACGCTTGCACTCCTCTGGATTCTATCAGTGAGGTAGAGAGGGGGTAGTTGACGCTTGGGCAACTCAGCTACTCCATAAAGATCGCCCAGGCATGCGTCACTAGTTACAATCAACGCAGAAAAATAAAACACGACAACAAGCTGTTAATTTCAACAACAAAAATATTACCTGCAAATCAGGAACAGAATAAAACTTTCTATGGTTTTTACTCTTTTTGCATCTCCTGTACGACTTTAGATCTGTCTCTGGGAACTCAAATAAAGAGGGTTTACTCTCCTCGTCCTCCACATCCTCACCTTTACCACTATCACCGCTGTTGTCTTCATAGTCATCATGATGTCGATCATCTGTCACTGGATTGCTCTCTACAGCAATGGATTTTGAACAACTTGCCTTGATTATAGTTTTATTTTCTGAGAATTTCAATGTGTCATGCTCAGATGATACGCTCATCAATTTCTCAAAACTTACTGGCTTTGTAGACTGGTCTGATACTGACATACACAATGATGAGCTCTGATTAACAAATATGGTGTCTGATGCGATCGACATTAAATTTGACTGCCCAAGTTCAAGATTACTTTTTTCTTTAACAGCTTCTTCAGGCACCATTGTTTCAGAACTGAGGATTGGAGATACAGCGTTTAAGGATAACTTTGCCGTATTAGAATTCACAGCAATATTTAATACAGGATCTTCTCTGATTATATTTGTTGACTCAATCTGAGTAGACTCTGATGAAACTACATGAGAGCTTGTCAGAGAATTGTCTGTTATCTCAAATCCTCTGATAGAGTTCAGAGTTGCAACACTATATTTCTGAATGATATCTCCCAAACTACCAAGGTTTTCAGATAATGAATTATTTATAGATGCTCTGTGATTTATCCATGACGGCGACCAGAGTTCAGATTCTGAGTTTTGAGAGTCGCTGAGAACTGGTGTCTGAAAAATAGTTCTAAATGCATCAGAGTCCAATGACTGCAATACTGGTGGAGGATCCCTATATGCCAATTTTCTAGATTTCTTTACTGGGGATGTTGCAGGGGAACTCAAAGATTCAGTACTCCATGAGTTCTGAGATGCAGATAAATTATCATCATCATAAGCTTGCTCATCATCTTCCTTCATATGCCGCTTTTTAGACTGGACTCTTTGAGAAACAGTGTTTGTCATGCTGGGTCTAGAGCATGAAGCAGGAATTAGTGTATCTGGACGCTGTGGTACTGTTAGTGCTGGGAAATCTAAACTATTCAAGAGCACTGGTGAAGTCATATTTTCTGATGATTCTCCTGTTTCAGACATTTTATCCATGTGTTACTGTTTACTTTCATACACACACCTGTGGAGACATAAAAATGTGTGTTATATAAACAACGGTAAAATAAAAACAAATATATCATGTTTTACGTACATTTCACACTACAACTCAACTAAATAAAATGCTGAACTAGTAGAAGAGGAGATCAGAGGGCTTGCAGCTTCAAGGCGCAGCTTCATAGGCAGAGCTGATTAAGACGCCCAGAATATAATTTTGTGAGAATTAAAGTTGCAGTTGCATGTTCCATTTAAAACAAGAAGGTGTAGTGGTAGTAGCAGGACTATTGTAGAAGAAGGTAGTAATTGTTTTAGTAGTATTAGTAACAGCAGAATTAGTAGAACAGATATCACTGCATACAGAGCAAATTCATGACATTGTCAATCACATCCAGCAGATATTTGCTTAAAGTGATGATGACAGAACATGTTCATAATAGTCTAAGTGACAGCTCTGAATTGTCTTTTACAAAGACATAGTGAAAGATCGAAACTCAAAAGTAATGTTCTTTCACAAAGAACAACAGATTAAATCAATGTTCTGATCAAAAATTCTTAACAAAACTGAGGATACAAGATAACAATGCTATAAAATATTACAGCACAGTACCAAAACAAAATACGGAAAGAACAAAATTATTTATAGACATCTTAAATAAGAGTATCAAGCATGTGAAGAGCACAGAACACTGATGTGGCCATCAACAAAGAGACTGCAGGATTTTTTAGTCGACTCTTTCATAGATTTTCCAAACTTAGTCAGTCATCAATTTGCAGTAATAGTTTTTCTTTATTGGGCCCTACCCGGTAGTGTCGCAACAAGTGGACCCAATACGGTTTAACAAGCTTATTTAGAGCGTCTACTCTGAGTTTGTTTCGAGTGTGCTCATAGACGTTTACAAAGGCTGCCACCCTTTGGCGCCGATCAAATTCAAGACTTTGGCACTACACTTTGATCTTAGCCAAAAGGCAGAGAAGCGATGTCAATGATCAGAGAATGTTGAGTAGATAAGCTAGCTTTCTAACCAAATCAGCCATGCTTATTCTCTTTAACATGTCGATGTCTCTGCAAGATTATGAACATCAGGTGGTAGGACAAGATAACCAGCTCTGAAGTACTGCAACGTGCAAACCTGCCTTCCATCATGGGCATGCTCAGCAGTAGACAACTAAGATGGTTGGGGCATGTGAGAAGAATGAAAACTTGTCACATACCAAAACAAATGTTGTTCTGTGAACTTTTGGAGGGAAAAGAGGCACCAGGGCAGACCACTGCTCAGATATAAAGATGTCTGCAAAGCCTCAATGAAAAAACTTTTCTATAGGTCCCAGCACATGGGGAAAAACTAGCTGATGACAGAGTTGAGTGGAAAGCCAAATTACGAAAGGGTGTAGAGTCTGTTATAGTTTGAGCAACTCCCCCGCTTGGTCTTCGTATAGATGGATTCGTTCGCCCAGTCGAGAGATGAGATGAGTGAGAGAGAGAGAGATGTGAGCACTTAGGCCTTATGGCCGAGTGGCTAGGGCTTTTGGTTGAGGCGAGTACTGCATTGTGTTTCCTCTTAGTATTAGGCGGTAATTCCTTAATTCCTTTCTTTCATTGTAGTACATCTTCCTGTTATTTCATTAACTCCATTTATTGCATTGTAGTCCCTCCTAGTATTAGGTGATGACCGTTTGTAGTAGAATGGAAAGTATATGATGATGGTCTTTCATTTATTTCATATCTGTTACTACTACCACATTTATGACATGATGGTGATGTCACAACGAATACACACTATGATGCTATAATGAATTAACTCAGCTTTGTTTGATTTGGTACTGGTTTATTGATGGTTTTAGCAAATATTGTTGTTTACACCAAAACCACGTCCATCTAGTTGCAGTGTTTATATTCGTCTCCTGTTTTCTAGCGTTGCTAAGCCATCACTGCACAAAACTACATCAATTGGTTTTACCACGTCAAGTCTCATTTAGTGTTACCACTCTGCTATAGTGAACAGATGCAGATTTAGTGTGCAAACACTACAGTCAACTAATAAAATACCATCTCGGGTTGGTGTAGAGATTCTCGCTCTCAGGTAAATCCTGAAAAAGCGTGTATGTTGTGGTGCTCGTTGAATAATCACATCGTCAAGGCTGACCTACCCTGTGTAATCTTTGATGAACATACCATCGAGCGCAGAGACAGGTTGCGCTATCTTGGAATAACCTTTGTTCGTAGTCTATCTTTCAAACACCATATTGAACAGACGATACAACGGTGCAAGCGTGGTCTTGCGGCTCTCAAAGTTATGGTGGCTGCACACCTTGAGCAGAGACTACTTGCCATTTTGTTCGATCGACTGGTAATGTCAGTGGTAGATTACGCACTCGGAATTCTTACGATATGAAGATCACAATGTGAACGACTCGAACGGGTTCAGAATGAAGGTATGCGTATAGTTCTGGGCTGCACTAGAGATACCCCATTGTGAAGATGAGATATATGCTTGGCCTTCTGTCACTACGCTCCCGTCATGCAATCGCCCAAACCAAGGCATATAAGCGGGTTACTTCAGATAAGAGACATCCACTACACAAGAACACTAATGATGTTAAGGGCACAAGAATCAAGCGTGGCATGTCGTGGATGGCCCAGGCTGAGAGAACAATTGGCCAGGTGACTACGGTTGCAACCCTACCAAAAGGGGAAGAATGGATCCCAACAGATGGTGGCATGATGAACTATCTCAACGTTATCATTACTCTTGGAAGAGAATGTAGAGATTGGGGCAACATGAAGGCTGATCTCGCAGTTAAGCATCTGATAGAAGATAATGCAAGGGATGATGATGTTGTTGTATATACTGATGGGTCGGTTCAACGTGGTGAGAAATCCGGCTGGGGTTTCTTGGCTTATGCACATGGTAGGATTGTTGCAGAGCGAAGTGGGGCATACAGGACAACTACTTCTAGTATGAGGATGGAGGTTGAGGCCGTTACCTGCTGCCCTCCATTGGATTTCTGGGACTTCATTTACTGGGGCAGTTGTTGTCTCTCTCAGTCGATGCTTCACAAGATCCAGAAGGGCAGGTTTCGGTATGAGTGGATGTCGTCTATAGAAGTTTCTAACCTCCAGCGGCTTACATGGATATACTGTCCTGGGCATGCGGGTGTTTACGGTAATGAGAGAGCGGACAGGCTTGCATCAACAGCATCCATTGTTGGGGAGTTGAAGATGGATAAGGGGATATTCTTCGGTCTCTTCGCGACTCTCTATTGGATGAGGACACTAAAATCGATGTTGAATCGATCAAGCGATTTAAGCAGTTTGGAGTTACCCGTTGTTCAAGTCGAACTGGATGCCTGAGAGGCAGAGTGAGAGGTGTGTTTAATAAGCGAGCCACAGGAACCATCAGTATGCATACTCTTTGATATCTGTTGGGGAGACTGAGCACCTATGGGTCTGCCCGGAGTGCAATGACGTCAGTTTAGTAACCAATAACCAATAAAATATCTACAAACTACACCCTAAGGCTAACTGTCTGGTCCACTGGCTGCTGCCTGGGGGCTGGCTGCTTGCCTTCTACAAGTCTTTTGAGAAGAACGACAAACGAGTAAAGCGAAAACTCAGAAGTTGTGACAGTAAAACACTTGCCAATTGACCGTCTGTAAAGACGAAAAGGCCATATAGGTTCTCTTTAACAGAATGACAACTATTTGAACTATAAAATTATAGCACGTATTTACAACTCTTAAAGAGATGAAGAATTAATTTGAATGTACCAAAACTTAGAACACAAAACATTCAAATAAATCTAGAGAACCAATAAGTCACAGTCCAACATTAATTTTGATGAATTGGAAATCAAGTATCCATCAATATACAAATCAAGTATCATCAATATACAGAGTAAATTAAACTGTTCAGAAACACAACCTGGTCGGTCTTACAATCCACAACCTGGTCGGTCTTACAATCAAGGTCAATAACTATAATAATTTCAGAGGCAATATTTAGTAGCACGAGTTTTATACTAACAAAGGGAAAGAACCACATTTATTCGATAAACTACAATGAGTATCTATCTAGTCTACTAGGAATTTTTTTCCCCAGAATTTAAGATGTATCCTACACTCTGGCAGTTTCCTTGTCTTCTTTGCATTCGATCTATCAACCAAATTAACCACTCTTTGTGAGGAGCATCTGGCCGAACGGATTAGAGCGCAACTCCCATACTCAAGTACAATCCACTGTAAGGTCAAGGATTTTGTTCTGTCGGGGCATAAAAGAAAAATCCTAATCTGAACAGTTTCGGCGGCTGCACTAGTCATTAAATTCTTCAGACTCTCATTCTCCCCTGTCCTACACCGCACTAGAATGAGGCAGTAACAAGTTGTTTTTTTAAACTGAGTATTTCAAAATTGAACAACTGTTTTGTAAACTGTTGTAACGCACTGTGCAGAGCCTACAGTTGCAAACAATATTAACATCAGCAATAGCATTCCTGACACACACACAAAAATCAAATGTGTGTCACAGTAACAAACAAGCTGAAATTGGATAGGCATTGAACACAGGAGTGTTTTGCTGATAAAAATTGTCTACATAATATATATATTTGAAGCTACTTCTATGTGCTATCTAGACATCAGTAAAATATGAAACGACAACTGATAAATATAATATTCTAATCTACCCTCTACTTTCAGTACCAAATCTGGTCCATGACAAAAGCACAGGATAGAAAGACCACAACATGTGAGATGAGAATTGTGAGAGTAATGCTTGTCACCAGAAGAGACAGAATAAAAAAACGATGGCATCAGGAAGTTTGTAAGAACAATATCCAACATCAAGTATATAGAAAGACAGAAAGTGAAATGGGTTGGGCATCTCATGAAAATAGATCCCAATCAGTTACCTTCATGTGCATACAATACCAAAATGTCTAGCATAAGATCAAAAGGATGGCCTAGAAACAGTTGCATAAATAATATCACAAAGAACATGAGCTCACAATTACTGCAATGCATTTAGCCCAGGAGAGAAGACTTCAGTTTCCTTCTATGATTAACGGTAAATGTGGACTAGATGAGAAATATTTCCCCAGTAGACACTCTAGCACCATCAATTGAATCATCATGCTATGAACACAAGAAAAGATGAAAGAAAGACTAATCATGCAAAACTTAGAAAAAAAACATGTTAACTTAAAAAAGAATCATAAAATAATCATAAAACAGTCATTGGGTGTCTTTCAAAGAATGACTCCAGATAACAAGGGTTGGAGAGAGTTTGCAACTGCATCCCTAGAAAGCAACTATCAGATGTAATGGCAAGAGACTGCTTTTTGTTGATCTCTAACAAAGGACAAAAGGAGATAATCTATTTATAATTGATTAATAAAACCATGAACATTACGATTCGGTGAATAATCATGTGTGCTCCGATCTCTTTCTTACATAGGAAGATCTCAGCGGCAATGCGCGAGCTCAGTAGCACCTGCAATGGTCCTTGATGTAATATTTTTTAATTGTGAAAACTGTTGGAATTTTATTTTAATTTTTTTAATTAATTTTGCCCGGACAGTGACTTTGCACCCTACTCTTATTGATTTTCACAAGACCTATGTTCAATACTCTTATTGATTTTCACAAGACCTATGTTCAATACTCTTATTGATTTTCACAAGGCCTATGTTTTATCTGTCTCCAATAGAACTAGCAGCTCGATCTCATCTACAATGAGACCAGGGGCCTCTGGAAAAATAACCCAATAGCTTCCCTGTAGAGGAACCAGAGGAGTACATTTGAAACGAGAGGTGAGCACCTCACCTCCATGCCATAGAGTCCCCCAAGAATAAAGCAAATGGAGCAGGTCTACAGTAATTAGTTTAACAGACAAGAAGAAAAATAACATTATTAAGCATGTGCATTGTCCTTACTTATGTTAATATATATATGTAACATTTATGTATACAAGATGCACTAACGATGCAACATTCCAAAAAAGAAAAAATTATTAGCAGAACTGTCCATAATTCAGTCAAGCACATCTGTTGAAAACAGCTAGATTTGACATGTTAGACACATTACAAATTAGATGCAAGACTTATAGAGATAATAGATCATTGAAAGATGGGAAGGAGAGACATTCAACAAACACAAGATGAAACACACACAAAATCAGGTGTAGATAAAATGCATATACACATAGAAATTACAAGCCCAAAAAAAGATACATGCATGAAAATATTTGAGAAAGAAACAATTACCAACATGAAAACAACTACTAAGCAACAGCAGAGGATGTTGCATTTTAGACATAATTATCATGATAATGCGTACAATATATTCAATAACTTTGCTTAATAAGGTTAAGCTATAAACTTCCAGGGGTCTAAGACACAGTTAATGAGATGACAGAAGTCGGTGTCTGTGTGCCATAGCAGACCAGATGTTCCCACGCTAGACCCTATATACCTCCAAAACGTGGGTGGTCTAGGTTAGATCACTGCAGCTGTGACTGCCGTAAACTGCATTTTCAAATCTGAAAGTGAAACCATGGCGTGTGTTGTGTAGTTAATTTGACCAAATCTCGTTATAAAATGTGTGTCTGGTGGCTTCACTTTAGATTTTTTTAAGGTGTGTGTTAATTTTTGTTAAGCAATACGAATTAACTTGAAATCAAAAAGGATATCCGATATAGCTTCCTCCTTTAATGGAATGAATCTTCTAAGAAGAGTACAGCACTTATTGTATGCAATACTAAGTTACGTACTGAACTGTTACTGAAGAACACAAAACTGGAACACCACACCGAGCACTAGTCTTTAGCTAAGCTAAACAGGAACGACACAACTAATGAGACCTAATTACATCTAAACTTATCACAACTGGTGGCTCTTTGAGCTTTTCCCCGCACCATAAGTGTAGTAAATCAATAGTAATAGTGCACTAGCACATACAATCTAGTAAGGTAAACTTTCACAATTGTCATTCACTTACTTTTCTTCGAAGCATTTGGCTAATCTACACACCATAACTTACTTTTATCAAATGCAGAATCCTTCTACTTGTTTGTTACTGACAACTTTTGTCTTTCTAATCTTACGGCGTGGCTTTTATCTTGCCGTCACGTCCTGTTTGTAGCATATATCATAGATAACTCTTCTATAGTTATACACAGTTTTTAGAGGTTGTGGCTAGCCAACTCTAAAACATATAACGAAGGCTACGAGTCATACCAATGAAGATGTTACTATATTTAGACGCCAACGGGATAACCAGGGGCTATATATAGGGAGTAGGGGCCTGGAAGCGGATTTACGAACCGAAAGCGGATATATTTTCACCAACAATTATAATTGACGCAAACTTGGCTACTGTCATTGGAAACACATAATATAAAAAGTGGGAGAGGCACATTTCTTTGAAATGACAAGCATAATATGTTGCCTTGTCCGTATTGACAGTGAAATAGTAAGACTGCATCAATAGCACACAAAAGCGTCTCTCTTGTCTACCAAGTAAACTCGAAAATAAAACACTAATGTATATGCCTTAAATATAGGATTTTCTGAGATGTCCTTACTGTGACTTTGGAGCAATACTGCATCCAAATGACAAAATGTTTTCTACAGAGACAGTTGTCAGAAGGAGATATGTATAAAATGTGGTTCTGACCGGACACTGGAGTGGTCATGAGGGCCTTCCTTGCTCGCTGGTTGAAAGTCATGGTGAGACACCATTACGAAAGGAATAGGGGCAAAAGATTACCTAAGCAATAGTTCGCTTTTGAGATCTTGTACAAATTGTAATGCCCAGTTTACAAAGAAGAGTTATTGTAACCGAATGATCTGTCATTGTGGAATATAATAAGAACGGTCCTTTCCTGGAACCCGTAGGGACAGCGAAAGAAAGGGAGACCGACTAATATACGGAGATGAGATTTGGAGGCAGATATCAACAATATAAAGAAGAACTGCAGGGAGCTGCAGGAGATAGCTAGAAATGGGAAGACTTGGCCTATGCCCCAATCCGAGTTTAAAAGGCAGAGAGAGAGAGAGAGGGCGGGGTCTGTCGTTGCGGAATAACCATACAATGTGTTATGTATGCATGATTTGTCGGATCAACTATTAACACTTCCGCCGACACTCCAGTGATGCTACAAATCGCTGTACTTCATGTCTTGTTCGGTCTAACAATGAGCAAGATGACAACAGTCATTGCTGAAATATATAGGGAAAGTAAAGCAACAAAACAGAAGAATTCGGTTATGGAGAGTGAAATATTGAAGTTTCAATAACTATGAGGAGAATAAAGCACTCGAGCTGGAATCATTTTGTTTGTCCACAAAAGCTGCTATAGTCCATTCAGAAATAGATGTCCATAGTATTTTGTAATGTTATAGGAAACTGCATATTATAATTCCATTGAAATTTTGCATTCAGTTTTAGATTCCACATGACCTTAAGATTTGATAACTGTTAAGTCTACAAACGACGTGAATTTAACACAACGGTAAATTTCTTTGATCTCCAAGGTCAAAGTTGAGGTAACATAACCGTAGTAAAGATTTTACGGTCAGACATCTCGATTGTGTGTCAACATGGCACATAGGTGATTCCAAATGTACACATATGGGTTGGAATGTGTATTGCTAACAATAGACATATAAATATAAGCCGTACACATATGTATACACTGATAAATAATCTTAAATATTGCGGCATGTTTGCAATGTCAATGTGTTGTTGCTTATTTATATAATAATAATAATAAAGCATATAACCCGTTGGGGTCGTAGGGTGTCACTGTGGAGACAGCAGCACAGAAAGCACGCTTATTTACTTATTTAGTTGCTTAGTTGCTTATTTACAAGCAAATGGTCATGGACTGTCAGCAACATAACTATGCAGTTGTGTTCAACGTCATTCGGACAATGTGAATCCTTGCAGGTTCACAATTGTAAATGGTTGGAGAAACTGCAACCCATCATTTCGCTAGTATGCCTATTCCTCCCTAAGCATTGCCGTGCGGTGCTATGATGCAAAGAGGCGGCGCATCAGGCGGCACCTTGTAAAGGGGGAGGGGGAGTGGACGGCAAAAGCGGCGAAATAAAAATAAAAATTTGAACCATTCAATAATTAAAATCTTTACGCAACTCTTTTCTATAATGGTCTATGTTATTCCGATATTGATGTATACGATTAATAATTTATCGCACGCTTCTGCCTACGCGCTTTTGGTACCCTTTGATTTCGGTTTGTGGTGCAGGTGCATCGCTGGCGCTCCCTGCCGAAAGACTTGTGATATGACAGTGCGGAGCTATTATTCTTGTTTGTAATTTCCCGCGGCCATTCCTTAAAGCTAAGGTGCCGCAATTATTCCCAAAAGACAATTGCACGTGTTACGTGTTGATAGTTCTGCTTTGAGCTAACAATTGTTGACAATATTGCATTTTAATGTTAGTTTCTCTTCAGAAGTGGCAAGTGGCTGTTCCTGTGTTTAAATAATATTTGATTTTAATGTTAGTTTGTCTCCAGAAGTGGCAAGTGGCTGTTCCTGTGTTTAAATCAGAAAATCAGATATATAATATATCTGTATCAGTATACAATTTTTGCATTTATACTAATTCAGTGTTTGTGTTTAAAAGTAGATCAGGTAAGAGAATTATTATTTTTCACAGCAATTGTAGTTATTTATTATCATTGAAAATGATTATGTTAGAACAATAAGGACTCGAGTTTAAAAAATAACATTTGCATGGACTGGGTATATCTCAGGTGCATAACGTTAACCTGTGTGTGTTAGATAGAGTTATGTAGGTAATATTGGGGTACTTTCTGCGTTCTGTGTGTGATAGAGTGTTGTTGAGGAAATATTTGCATTTGCCTACTTTTGCGTCCGTTATTTATTGCTCTATTTTTACCAAATTCATGTTTCACAATTAACTCTAAAACCACTGAGTGCTTCTATGTGGTCAAGCAGAGTAGATGTTCTAAAACCACTGAGTGCTTCTATGTGATCAAGCAGAGTAGATGTTCTAAAACCACTGAGTGCTTCTATGTGGTCAAGCAGAGTAGATGCTTTGAAACCATTACAATTTCAACTTTGCGAAATCTATGATGCATTATTCCAAATAATAGAAGACGTCAACAAAGATGCAGACACTAAAGTTGAAGCAAGAGAATTAGCAAAAAAAATTAACAATTACAAGTTTATATGCGATGTAATTCTTAGGCATGATATTTTATTTGAAATAAATTCAGTCTTGAAGCTATTGCCATCTGTAACTATAAATGTGTCAGATTGTGTAAGAATGTTATCAGAAACCATAGAAAAAGTGAAAAGTTTTACATAATCTGGATATGATCAGATAAAAATTGCTGCTAAAGAGATTGCAGAGAATCTTGAATGCAGTACAGAATTTCCTGTCGAAACTAAAGTTAGAGCCAGAAGGGGAAAGCGTTAACTTCTTCTTCGCGGACAATTTTATCGTTCTTATCGTGATATATAATTGATCTTTGACATGAACATTTTTACGTCGTGCCAAATTATGCGCCAATGGTGACTAGACCAGCACATCCGATTTAGTGCCAGCATTTTATTTACTATGGTAGTTTGCCCTAGGATTTACTCTTTTATGTTCATCTTTCGCCGTATATTTGGGTTTTATGAACTACGCCAATGCAGCATTTCTGACTATGTTCCGGATTAGGAACCTTTCTCAGTCTTTTTGGGGCACATAATCTTGTCCTGGGACGGCATCTTACTCGTGCAACACACCGTGAAAGTGTCGGCCTTCGCCATTGTTCGGAGTTGGACAGCCTGTCAAATCTTTACAATGTCGGTCTTACTTTTCCGACCACGTTGAGTTTATTCCGTTAAAGAAACATTCTCAGCATTTTCGAGGCGCGTGTCGGCACTTGGCAATTTGCAGTTTCTACTCTGCATTTTCCTTGACCCCGGGAAACACTGGGTCTCCGTGCTATTTATTTTATGAGCTCCCCCTCTCTGATTCCATAGTAAATGAAATGTGCGCCATGTCCTATATGTTAAAATATGCGTCAAGTCATCAAAAACTATTAACTCGCTAAATAGCCATTACACGTAATAACAAAGTACTGTAGTTTTACAAATTACAAAAACAATGATAAAATACAGTAACGTTTCGACAAACAAGGCCTTTATCAAGCCAATGAACAACAGGAGTGACGAATTTTTAAAAAACATATGGACGACTACATACAAACGTTTCTAATCTTCTTCTTTGCGTACGTTCTTTACGATCAGTTTTAATCACTATTTGTGATATGTTTGATCTTTGTCAAGAACGTGTATACGTTGCACATTGGTTTGGTAGGCCCCTAAACGCATACTTTTACACGTTTAGGACACATGCATCCGATTTCAGCCGAACGTTTCTAATGAAAATCTGGGAATAAAAACGAATAACGAAATAAATGAAACACAAAAAAAAACATAAAAACTAGAAATAGAACGGAAGAGAAACAATGAAAAATCATGTAAATATATAACTTGAATACATGCATCATATGCCCATATAGATTACAAGGCTTGGGAAGAGAAAGTACTATGAAGCATAGAAATGTAATACGTTGAGACCACGTGGTTGCAAGGTACCTTACAACGAAATCAACCGATTCTCCAGAGCAAATTAACTGCGATCATCCGAGGAACATGATCGGATGGCTGTGACCTGGACATCGTGAGCTCCTAAATGGCCAGTATCATTGAAATGGTTTCAGCTTGCTCTTGCCCTATGGAACACATCTCCGAATTTCTTGACAGTCTTCTTAAT
Organism: Arion vulgaris; assembly: GCA_020796225.1. Taxonomy (NCBI): domain Eukaryota; kingdom Metazoa; phylum Mollusca; class Gastropoda; order Stylommatophora; family Arionidae; genus Arion; species Arion vulgaris. The sequence goes on from CM036757.1 coordinate 43,616,841, forward strand.
CCCATAGTCACCACACTCCCTTCATTTTTGAAAGATACGAACCAAGCTTTGTCTGTTTTCTCTTCCATTGAGTTGCTACCCGATAGAACCTACCGTCTCTTCCTCCTTGATGTGTGCTCATTGTACACTTCTATACCTCATCCTGACGGCATTAAAGCTCTCCAGTTCTTCCTCAATATGAGAACGAATCTACTTGTGTCAACTTTTGCTCTCCTTCGTCTTGCGGAACTAGTTCTCACTCTCAACTCCTTTCAGTTCAATGACCAATTCTTTGAGCAGATCAGTGGGGTCGCCATGGGCACTAAAATGGGACCTAGTTATGCTTGTCTGTTCATGGGTTATCTTGAACACCTAGTATGGACTACGTATGATGGCCCCCTTCCGTCTGTCTATCACAGATACAATGATGACTGTATTGGCATTACTGATATGCCTGAAGCCGATTTGTCACGCTTCATAAATTTCATTAATCTTTTTAACCCTTCTATTCGTTTTACTTCTCACATCTCCACTACTTGTGACAACTTACTTGACATTAATATCACCATATACCTATCCACTATCACTACATCAGTATATTACAAGCCTACTGATGCACATAGTTTTCTCCTTTATACTTCTTCCTTCCCCAGGCTTGTCGTGACTCTGCCATTCTCGTAGCTCTTGTGCCTCCGTCGCCTTTGTAGCGAGGACGATGATTGTCTTGATTGAGCTCGCGAGATGCTTGATTTCTTCCGCAGTTGCCTGTACCCGGAGGAGGTGCTTGTATCTGCTATGCATCGAGTTCAGAAAATCACTCGCCAGCAGGCCCTTACTAGCCAGCATTGGACTACTAACTATGACAGAGTAAAGCTTATCTTAACTTTCCACCCCCATAGTTCACTAGTGAAAAATGTTTTATTCCGTCATCTGTCTATCCTTAAGTTAGATCCTGAGACCCGTTCAGTCTTCCCCAACTATCCTTTGGTGGCTTACAGATGGGACAGAAGTCTTAATGATGTGTTGGTACACAATCGCCTTAAGTCCAATATCCAGACTCATTTTGGCACTGTCCGGTGTGGCCGTCGGCGTTGCAACACGTGTGCTTATGTGATACAGACGTGTACTGTATTTTTTCCTTTAGCCACGTTTGTTATTGAAGATCGTTTCACACGCGAGTCCCATAATCTTATCTATGCCATTATCTGTAAGCAGTGTACCAAGGCTTATATCGGTGAGACAGGCAAGAGGCTCGGTGACCGATTTGCCCAACACTTGCACGACATACGCCAATGCTCTGTGACCCCTGTAGCCACCCATTTCAATGATACTTGCCATTTAGAAGCTCACGATGTCCAGGTCACAGCCATCCGATCATGTTCCTCGGATGATCGCAGTCGATTTGCTCTGGAGAATCGGTTGATTTCGTTGTATGGTACCTTGCGACAACGTGGTCTCAACGTATTACATTCCTATGCTTCTTAGTACTTTCTCTTCTCATGCCTTGTAATCTATATGGGCATATGATGCATGTATTCAAGTTATATATTTACATGATTTTTCATTGTTTCTCTTCCGTTCTATTTCTAGTTTTTATGTGTGCTTTTTTGTGTTACATTTATTTCGTTATTCGTTTTTATTCCCAGTTTTTCATTAGAAACGTTTGGATGTAGTCGTCCATTTGTTTCTTTTTAAATTCGTCACTCCTGTTGTTCGTTGGCTTGATAAAGGCCTTGTTGGTCTAAACGTTACTGTATTTTATAATTGTTTTTGAATTTGTAAAACTACGGTACTTTGTTATTACGTGTTTTGTCAATCAAATAGTTTTACTGCAGTCTCATCTATTTTGTGAATAAATAACCATTAGACTTTCAGCCATATTGGTTATAGATATTCTGCCTCTGTCGCCGTCATGTCCTAGCCAAATCGTCGTAGTTATGAGATCTTCTTCTTCTTCGAATGCTCCACATGAACCATTTGTTAACTATTCTGTGTGATGTGTATGTGATCTTGGCCTAAGAGCGATTGTATGTTGTGCCAGTTATGCGACTATAAGTAGGCCAGCACATCCGATTTCTGCAATGCTTTTTATTTACTACGGTAGCTTCCCTTAGTCCTAGAACAGTCGCCTCTTACGACATGCCTTGTAGGTCGCAGTGGTGCTATTCTTTGCTTCCTTGCAAGCCCCGGCACCACACGGGCGAGTTATAAGATCAAGATAAACAAAACAGCTGTTATCACATTCAAGATATACAAAACAGCTGTTATCACATTCAAGATATACAAAACAGCTATTATCACATTCAAGATATACAAAACAGCTGTTATCACAATCAAGATATACAAAACAGCTGTTATCACAATCAAGATATACAAAACAGCTGTTATCACAATCAAGATATACAAAACAGCTGTTATCACAATCAAGATATACAAAACAGCTGTTATCACAATCAAGATATACAAAACAGCTATTATCACAATCAAGATATACAAAACAGCTATTATCACAATTAATTATGACAAGCGCACGCTAATGCGAAGGACGCGTTTACATTCCGCACGCAGGCGTTTGGTTATCAGAACGAAGCGCTTAAAAACATGACTGCCCTGGTCCCCTAAGAGTTAAGATATACAAAACAGCTATTATCACAATCAAGATATACAAAACAGCTATTATCACAATCAAGATATACAAAACAGCTGTTATCACAATCAAGATATACAAAACAGCTATTATCACAATCAAGATATACAAAACAGCTATTATCACAATCAAGATATACAAAACAGCTGTTATCACATTCAAGATATACAAAACAGCTGTTATCACAATCAAGATATACAAAACAGCTGTTATCACAATCAAGATATACAAAACAGCTGTTATCACATTCAAGATATACAAAACAGCTGTTATCACAATCAAGATATACAAAACAGCTGTTATCACAATCAAGATATACAAAACAGCTGTTATCACAATCAAGATATAAAAACAGCTTTATCACAATCAAGATATACAAAACAGCTGTTATCACAATCAAGATATACAAAACAGCTATTATCACAATCAAGATATACAAAACAGCTATTATCACATTCAAGATATACAAAACAGCTGTTATCACAATCAAGATATACAAAACAGCTATTATCACAATCAAGATATACAAAACAGCTATTATCACAATCAAGATATACAAAACAGCTATTATCACAATCAAGATATACAAAACAGCTGTTATCACATTCAAGATATACAAAACAGCTGTTATCACATTCAAGATATACAAAACAGCTGTTATCACAATCAAGATATACAAAACAGCTGTTATCACAATCAAGATATACAAAACAGCTGTTATCACAATCAAGATATACAAAACAGCTATTATCACAATCAAGATATACAAAACAGCTGTTATCACAATCAAGATATACAAAACAGCTTTTATCACAATCAAGATATACAAAACAGCTATTATCACAATCAAGATATACAAAACAGCTATTATCACAATTAAGATATACAAAACAGCTATTATCACAATCAAGATATACAAAACAGCTATTATCACAATCAAGATATACAAAACAGCTGTTATCACAATCAAGATATACAAAACAGCTTTTATCACAATCAAGATATACAAAACAGCTTTTATCACAATCAAGATATACAAAACAGCTGTTATCACATTCAAGATATACAAAACAGCTGTTATCACAATCAAGATAACAAACAGCTGTTATCACAATCAAGATATACAAAACAGCTGTTATCACAATCAAGATATACAAAACAGCTGTTATCACAATCAAGATATACAAAACAGCTGTTATCACAATCAAGATATACAAAACAGCTGTTATCACAATCAAGATATACAAAACAGCTGTTATCACAATCAAGATATACAAAACAGCTGTTATCACAATCAAGATATACAAAACAGCTGTTATCACAATCAAGATATACAAAACAGCTATTATCACAATCAAGATATACAAAACAGCTATTATCACAATCAAGATATACAAAACAGCTATTATCACAATCAAGATATACAAAACAGCTATTATCACAATCAAGATATACAAAACAGCTTTATCACATCAAGATATACAAAACAGCTGTTATCACAATCAAGATATACAAAACAGCTTTTATCACAATCAAGATATACAAAACAGCTGTTATCACAATCAAGATATACAAAACAGCTGTTATCACAATCAAGATATACAAAACAGCTGTTATCACAATCAAGATATACAAAACAGCTGTTATCACATTCAAGATATACAAAACAGCTGTTATCACAATCAAGATATACAAAACAGCTGTTATCACAATCAAGATATACAAAACAGCTGTTATCACAATCAAGATATACAAAACAGCTGTTATCACAATCAAGATATACAAAACAGCTGTTATCACAATCAAGATATACAAAACAGCTGTTATCACAATCAAGATATACAAAACAGCTGTTATCACAATCAAGATATACAAAACAGCTGTTATCACAATCAAGATATACAAACAGCTGTTATCACAATCAAGATATACAAAACAGCTATTATCACAATCAAGATATACAAAACAGCTGTTATCACAATCAAGATATACAAAACAGCTAGTTTCTACATTCAAGATATACAAAACAGCTGTTTTCACATTCAAGATATACAAAACAGCTGTTTTCACATTCAAGATATACAAACAGCTGTTTACATTCAAGATATACAAAACAGCTGTTTTCACATTCAAGATATACAAAACAGCTGTTTTCACATTCAAGATATACAAAACAGCTGTTTTCACATTCAAGATATACAAAACAGCTGTTATCACATTCAAGATATACAAAACAGCTGTTATCACAATCAAGATATACAAAACAGCTTTATCACATCAAGATATACAAAACAGCTAGTTATCACAATCAAGATATACAAAACAGCTGTTATCACAATCAAGATATACAAAACAGCTATTATCACAATCAAGATATACAAAACAGCTGTTATCACAATCAAGATATACAAAACAGCTGTTATCACAATCAAGATATACAAAACAGCTGTTATCACAATCAAGATATACAAAACAGCTGTTATCACAATCAAGATATACAAAACAGCTGTTATCACAATCAAGATATACAAAACAGCTGTTATCACAATCAAGATATACAAAACAGCTGTTATCACAATCAAGATATACAAAACAGCTGTTATCACAATCAAGATATACAAAACAGCTGTTATCACAATCAAGATATACAAAACAGCTGTTATCACATTCAAGATATACAAAACAGCTGTTATCACAATCAAGATATACAAAACAGCTGTTATCACAATCAAGATATACAAAACAGCTGTTATCACAATCAAGATATACAAAACAGCTGTTATCACAATCAAGATATACAAAACAGCTATTATCACAATCAAGATATACAAAACAGCTATTATCACAATCAAGATATACAAAACAGCTATTATCACATTCAAGATATACAAAACAGCTGTTATCACAATCAAGATATACAAAACAGCTGTTATCACAATCAAGATATACAAAACAGCTGTTATCACAATCAAGATATACAAAACAGCTGTTATCACAATCAAGATATACAAAACAGCTGTTATCACAATACACAGCTACACTACTTTAGCATATTCGCTGAACTAGTTAGAAATGTTTACTGTCTAATACTATTATTGTCATACTTGACGAACTGCGCAACTCTTTCTCACTTTAAACCAAATCATCACGCAAGTCACTATTTCATCCATCCATCAAACATACATCACACACCAAGTTCTGTGGCGATGGGGGAACGACGAAGCGGCAGGCGTGGGTACGCTGGCAGGCGTGGGTACGCTGGCAGCCGTAGTCGCAGACCTGCACACATGCGGCTCAGGCCATATGGTCGTCTTCTACTGATTGAGCAGCAGTGGATTCGGCAGCCCCTGAGCGGCTGAGTAGCAGTCTCTAAGGAAAGCACTGCTCACCTCCATGGCATAAGTAAGGGGCTAGAAAAGGTGCCCTAAACATTGCCTGTTCCAACACTACCTAGCCAGCTTACCGCGCCTGGTGGGTACCTTACTTCTGCGGTCGAAACAAAGGAAAGACAAAAAGAAAAGCAAGATCCTTTCCACTAATCTTAGGCTCATGGAACGTGCGCACTCTGCTTGACAGAGACAAAACAGAAAGGCGTACCGCCCTGATTGGAAGAGAATTAGCCAGATACAACATTGACATAGCTGCATTGAGCGAGACTCGACTCTGCTGGCGAGGGCCAATTGTGTGAGATTGGTGCAGGCTATACATTCTACTGGAGTGGTAGACGTTCCGAAGAGAGACGGGAAACAGGGGTGGGCTTCGCTATAAAGACAGAACTTGTTGGAAAGCTGGCCGGGTCTCCCAAGGGTCTAAATGACCGCCTAATGACTGTAAAGATTCCATTGCAGTATGGCAATAGGCATGCTACGATCATTATTGCATATGCACCTACTATGACCAACCCAGAAGATGCCAAAGACAAGTTCTACGAAGAACTGCACGCATTTATTGCATCAGTCTCAAAAGCAGATAAGCTTATTATTCTTGGTGACTTTAATGCAAGGGTAGGCTCAGACAACATCTCCTGGAATGGTACGATTGAAAAATATGGTGTTGGCCGCAGCAACAGTAATGGGCTCTTCCTGCTTCAGACCTGCACAGAGCACGAGCTACTTGTCACAAATACAATTTTTCGTTTACCTACCCGCAATCGGACATCCTGGATGCACTCCCGCTCTAGGCACTGGCACCTTATTGACTATGTAATTGTTAGAAAAAAGAGATAGGCAGGATGTGCGTGTCACAAAGTCTATGTGTGGTGCCGAATGCTGGACCGACCATCGCCTTATTGTGTCTAAGCTAAATATGCATATCAAACCCGCCAGGCGTCCCCAGGGAAGACAACTCACAAAAGATTAGATGTCATCAAATTCAAGCTAACATCAGGCAAAAGTTGGTGGACAAACTAGAAGACTGTCTCCAGTCAATTCCGCTGGATAATCAAAATGTTGATACAAACTGGACAACACTAAGAGAATCTATATATAACACTGCTACAGAAATCCTGGGCACAGAAAACAAGAAACATAACGATTGGTTCGACGAAAACTCTGTGGAAATAGAACAAATGATGGCTGAGAAATCCAACCTTTATAATGCGCTTCAAAATGATCCTAAATCGTCATCAAAGAAAACCGCATTTAACAACTTGCGCAGATCCATCCAGTGTAAACTACGCCAGATGCGTGACTCATGGCTGAGTAGAAAGGCAGAAGAGATTCAGAACTTTGCAGATAGACATGACCTGAAGAAATTTTATCCTGCACTTAAAGCGGTCTATGGTCCAACATCACCATCATCATTCCCTCTCCTTAGCTCAGATGGAACCAAACTGCTGACAGATAGGGGAAAAAATTCTCTTACGCTGGAGTGAGCATTTCTGCAGCATATTAAATCAACCATCGTCTATAAATGACATAGCCATAAACTGCCTACCTCAAATCCCCATAAATAACGCATTAAATGAAACTCCAACCTTAGAGGAGACAAGAAGAGCTATTTCTCAGATTTCTAACGGCAAGGCTCCCGGTGCTGATTCAATTCCTGCAGAGATCTACAAAGAGGGCGGTACAATTCTCATTGAGAAGCTCCATATTATCTTCCAACAACTATGGCAGAGTGAAATCATCCCACAAGAAATGAAAGATGTATCCATTATCCATCTATATAAACGAAAAGGAAACATACATGAATGTAATAATCATCGAGGCATCTCCCTACTATCTATTGCAGGAAAGATATTTGCCAGAATCCTTTTGAACAGCCTCACGGCTCATCTAGACAGAGGACTCTTGCCTGAAAGCCAGTGTGGATTCCGTAAAGATCTTGGGACCACAGACATGGTTTTTGCGGCAAGGCAACTGCAATAAAAATGCCAAGAACAACATCGTGACCTATACACATCGTTCATCGACTTGACCAAGGCGTTTGATACGGTCAGTAGAGAAGGTCTCTGGAAGTTCATGGCTAAATATGGCTGTACTGAAAATTCATCAAGATTGTGCAGCAACTGCATGAGGGGATGCATGCCAGAGTACAGGACCAAGGCGAGCTATCAGAGCCTTTTCCTGTCCTGAATGGAGTCAAACAAGGCTGTGTGATTGCACCAGAAAAAGCGATTCAAAGATACACTCAAGAACTCGATGAAATCTTTTGGCATAGATGTCAACAACTGGGAGAATGCTTCTCAAGACAGATCAGCCTGGCGCACACTTCTTCGACACGGTTCCTCGGCCTGCGAGGCAGATAGAACGGCACGGATGGAGCAAAAACGTCAAAACAGAAAGGCAGTAAAACCTCCCACAAGTGCGAGTACCTTGCCCACACTGTACACGAACATTTCAAGCCCGTATCGGGCTCACTAGTCATCTACGCACACACAGACAAACATAGCGCAACTAAATTCCCTTGGATGAAAATTTGTGTGGTCATCATCACCCGTGATGGACGAGCATCATCATCATTATTGTCATACGAAACCACACCACATTCAACGACATCATTGTTAATGTGTTTACACAGACAAAGCTTTGGCAACTAAAATTCATTTCCCGTCTGTCAAATATTTTTAGTACACACAAAATGAAATTTGCGAGCAGGATTGTATATCCACGTCACCACGAACTTTGAAAGCGTTGTCCAGGGTTTTGAAATGCGTTGCAAATAGTGTGCAATTAACACCCCCAGACAAAATAGATGAGGTTGGCGTCCGTGTAGTAGACTGTAGATTTCAAACTACACGTATTCTGTGTAATGTAGATTGATTACACTTGACCTTAGTCTTTTGAATAGTTTCTAAAGTATTTATACTAGACAAGAGGAGGAAGAATAACACATGGATTTTGATAGACAGCTGTATGTGTACTTTGTACAGTGTTCAGGCTCCAAATGGGGACGCAGTCAATGTATTAACTGAAGCATATTACGCGTTATTACCAAAGTCCGTACCTTATCTGTGATGAAAGCTGTGTACGCCAGCTAAACTTATCCTACAGATCAGGCGTCACACATTGTTCATTTTGTTAAGTCAACTAATTTAAACTACAAAGAAACTAAAGTAGGTAGGCAATCTGTATGTCATTAATGGAAAGCTACAGTGCTTAATATACAATATTAAAATTGTGAATATTTTGTATTGTTGGTTGTTGATTGTTAACATTGCCTAAACATAACTGTATTGTTGGTTGTTGAGTGTTAACATTGTCTAAACATAACTGTATTGTTGGTTGTTGAGTGTTAACATTGCCTAAACATAACTGTATTGTTGGTTGGTGAGTATTAACATTGCCTAAACTTAACTGTATTGTTGGTTGTTGAGTGTTAACATTTCCTAAACATAACTGTATTGTTGGTTGTTGAGTGTTAACATTTCCTAAACATAACTGTAGTATTCGAATTTTATCTTAAATGACATTGTGCTTACTAATATGTTTATTATTATTATTACCATTACTACTGGTACTACTATTAACTAGTGTATCAGAACCAGCCTTAGAGGGGGCAGTTTACACAGTCTGCAACTATTGGGGCCCGAAAATGTCTCATAAATGTTATATTATTAAAATCATGTATTATTCTGTTACATTTGTTTCCTTTCAGAGATGGTGTCTGTGGTTGTAAGATTTCCAATAATATCGAGATCCATTTTTAAAAAATGAATCGAGAAACGCACAATGGAGGACGAAATGCATGGACTATTTCTGATACTGAACACGGCTCTGAAGGCAACACGCGGCAGAGGATGAAAGTCCTTGTAGAAGCACAAAATCCTGTGTTATCCTTCTTTTTGTCTTCATTCTCTTGTGTAGTATAAACACTTTATGAACTACTCTTTATGAATTGTGTGTGATTCGAAATAATTTGAGTGAAAATTTTGTTACATGTTTGTAGAAAAATTGTGATATCTATATCGCTGGGCCCAGCACATTCAAGATTGTCATGCAATTGTATGTGAAACAGGACATGAGGAGATATGACTAACCCCTATATATGTAAACTAACAGAACTCAATGCAATATTTAATATTACTAATTCCCGTAGTTTGTATGTCGGTCACATTACTAAAAATAGAAACTTTGAAGTTGTATACGAATAATGTGTAATACAATTATGTTAAATGATACTGTATGATTTGCACGTCTGATGTCACGCGACGGATTTTTAAAAAAAACACACACACATATTGATTAAAAATTGAACACATTTGAATGGAAAATCAATTAAATATTTTCATGTTTGTTATATTTATCCACCATTGTGACGATCTTTTACATAGAACACAATCATGTTATCCAGTTTCCCTTAGCGCATTAATTATTATTCCGACTTTTGTTTCCTGTGGTTTTCTCTGGAGTCAGACCTTATTAAACTGCTATCTTCATGTGCCCTCAGTTGCGTACCGGAACAGCTTTAAAAAAGTATAGACAACTTGCGTGTTGTTGACAATACAACTCATCGCGTGTTCGCGTGTCGTTAGTTAAATGGGAAAAAAACCATTACGGGCCTAATACCATACTCCCCAATAAACAATGTGTTATGAAAGCGAATTCTTTGCTTCATATTGGTTAACATTGACTGTAACAGATCTCAAACATTTTTTTTTTTTCCGCGTGTTGCATTGTGCCAAGATTGCCACTAGGTTAACTCGTGATGTTTCCTTTTTACGAGTATAGCTTTCTCTTTCTCTACACCGACTACCATTAAGTTTTCCTTTCAGTATGCTTCTCAATAGGTTCTGTCATGTCTCTATATATGTCTGAAATATTTGATATGTCAGTTTGCTAAAATCGGATCCAATATTTCTCTTCTCATATGTAATTTCCAGTACTGTCTTCTTCTTTTTTTTCAATGATCCAGCTCTTGCGCTTCGATCTAATGGCGTGCAGTTTATCTGGTACATATCACTGAAGAGCTGGGATGTCTGTGGCTTTTCTACACACTCCGGAGAAGAACCAGAATTAGACTGTTCTAGCGATAGGATATAAGATGGCTATCTGTCGTGGGTGTCCACATAATTTTTTTTCAGTAGAGGATGGGGATGGGGGAGGCGCAAAATAGATTTTAAAAATTATATACTGTTTGTTTACTACACGAAAATGGAGTAGACTAGATTCGCATAAACTAATCTATCAAAAAGCAATTTTCCAGGTGGAGGCACTTTCTCCCCCCTGCTGTCTTAACGCATGGACGTCCATGTTATCTGTGCTGTTCACTGATACAACAACCATGGTAGGGTTCGCCCATCCCGTCATCACATTACCTGCTAATCATGATTGAGTTCTACTATAACTTAGACATGTGTCAAAATGTTCAAGGCAAGCGGATAGTCATATCGTGAAACACTGCATCTTTACGATAAATGTCGATCGTCAGAAAGACGTACATATTCATTCTCTTACCTAATATAAACACACACACACATACACACACACACACATATATATATATATATATAGTCAGTATCACTCTGGCTTTTTTCCAACCACAACGTGTGCATGTATAATGTTCTATAAGACACACCTTTGCACAGATGTGCTACTGGTAAGGTTTTGCGAACTGAAAACCCAACTTTATAGTACCACATCTATTGAATTTTAATGTAACTTGGTGTCAGATATGATTGGTCATACGTGTAGCCATCTTATCTAACTCATGCCCTTTCAGCGGTTTCCTCTATTTGTATTAGCTTGTGTCACGTACCTCCTTTTATCTTCATTTAAATAGCTTCAATCTTGAAGCTGCCTGTTTGTATGCGTTTAATATTTTATGAATAACATGACTGGCATATTAACACATGAAGTAAGGATTTTACCTTAGACTACAGCCCTCTGTTGTCTTAGACAGCTTAGTTCAAGTGGAAATCAGACCACTCAAGTCACTTGACCATTGCACTTCAAAGTTGTTAGATAAAGACGGAACCGTTTTGAAACATCACAACATGCAAAGGCAATGATATATTATGTCACAACTTAAATTTTGCTCATATAAATATCGATGTTATTAACACTTTTCATCAATAAACAATCATTTATTCATAGAATTGTGTACAATTGCAATGAAGCTTAAAGAACTCTATCATACATGACATATATAATTTATCAGCCCACAACAACAGAACTTTTCGTTTTTCCAACTAAGATGAACGGTTTTATGTTAACGGGGTCCTGCCTGAGCCTAGGCGAGTATGGTATACAGTGGCCCCTCGCCTTGATTTACCATGTTATGTTGTTTTTAAAACAAATTGATCATTATATATCAATACAGGAATACGAGGATCGCGCCACGGTTGTAGTCTTATTTCCTATAATTTGTACCTGAGCCCTCCGGCCTTATGTTATCGGAGACCAGGTGTATACGAAGAGGCCAATGTCAGTCGCGCAAACTACTTAGTAAATGCTCTGTTGTTGGTATCTTAAACTATCCTCAAAGGAATTAAAAGGACAGTAAAGATTATACATTTTTATTTCAAATACAAAAATACCAGGTAAATCGTTGTCAGAAAATATGTACTCTATCAACTAAAAAGCTCCCGATAAATTATGAAATTACAGCTGTACTTCTGTTACAAAAGTAACCACATATGGGGACCAAAGAATGGTTATTGGCCTTCAACTCTCACATGACAAGATCTATGGAGAGGTCAATCAAAAAAAAATATGATAGCTAACGTTAGATAGTGTGCGTAAGTGGAAGAATGATATAGTTGTGACAATTTACGTCTGATAATAGATTAAGGGAATCTCTGCGACGTGGAGGTAAGGTGTCATCTCTCGTTCCAAAGTTCTGATATTTTTTTAGTATTTTAAATTGATCTTGTGGATAAGCTCACGATACATATAACTACTATACATGCACTATGTATCTATGTGAAGGCAACAGTTGAAGGAAAGAGAATCAATGGATCATGATATTGTGTGTAATACTGTAGAGTTAGCACTGTAAAGTGGGCTTTTATGTTTATAAAAACGTACCAGTATCCCATCTACAAACGTTTGTCCTACTCTAAACATATATATATATATATATATACTAAATTTCTAAATTTGATTTACTTAGACTTCCACAGGTTTCCTAGTGCGATGAAAGCTCCACTTGCCTTTTGTATTTTTAATCTAACATCTCTATTTGAGTCGTCAATACACATACGCCAATTGTCAACATGTGTGAGAACACACTATTGAAAGAGCATTACCTCAAATATATCTGTGTCGATTTTGACTTTTGACGGATGTCTGTCGTGTCAAAATCTTATTTATAACGTCATCATTAAGACAAGAAATGGCTTGGAAGCTCTTAGAGTTATGACAGAAGCTGATCTTGAGCAAATACTGCTGTTCTTACTGTATCAGGGACTGGTAATCTCTGTGACTGACTTTAGACTTGACCTTCTGACAATCAGCAAAACTCAACTGAAGATTCTGGTTTGTTTAAATTTGTTATCTTTATTTGATAAAATGTAATAGTTTAATACCATTTTCTTGAAACTTATTTAGAATTCTACACTTTGGCGCAATAAAATAAAATAAATGGTTTTTAGAAGCTTATCATCAATATAAGAAAGAGGTAATCATCATTTTTTCGGGCATGTGATGAGGAGGGGAGGTTTAGAACACATTGTGACCCAGGTAAAATTGAGGGTAGACGAGACAGAGAGAGAAAATTTTGGATAGTCTGACTTCATAGCACGGTAGAGCGTCTACATCTGAGTTGATATCAAACACCAAAGACAGAGATATGTGGAGATCTATGATCGCCTACGCCAGCCGGCACGGCACCTGATGATGATCCTTTTGCGATATTATGTTGATCGCTTTCATGTTATTTTGTTATGTCCCTTGGATGAAAATTTGTGTGTGGTCATCATCACCCGTGATGGACGAGAATCAGTTTGTTATGTCAACTTGAAACTTCTCACGAAAATAATTGACAAGATATGCATGTTATTGAAAATTATGTAATTTAAATAATGGCTACAACTGAGTTGTCCTGAGATCCTTAAACTCAATGTAGGTGGTGAGTTCTCATTGTCATATCGGAGACTACCAATAAAACATAGGTACCATGTTCAGATTGAGCATATTAAAAAATTATTGGCAATTAGAAACCGATAATCAGGACCGTGCGGTATATTTTTTAGTGTGATGCAATTCTTCGAAATTCCGCCCCTTAAATGTTTTTTCCTTAAAATAACTTTCAATTGTAATTTTGAGTTTGCTGCTTATGCCGCACCCATTACGGTTCCTCTCTGCACGCGGTCGCCTCTCTGTATCATAGCACGACACGGTCCTGCTGATAATAGTGGGATGGAAAGCAACTACCAAGACAAAATTAATGACAAATTTAGAATAAAACTTCTTCAAAATGTTACCTCCCTGAAAACTACAACTGGTGCTCTGTTGAGATCTTACTGTGTAAGAAAGAGATTAGAGCAAACATGGTTATTCATCGATAAGTAATGATGATGGTCCTAACAACCAATCAAGCTTATGAAAACCGATGCAGACAAACGTCGAGCTGAATGGGCAATCAGCATTCAATAGTCCTGCCTCAGTAACCTATACTGACTTGACTTTGCAGAGATGAAATGAAAAATGCCAGATTAATTAGGGGAAACGGCATCTATTGCAAGTGAGAGAAATATAAACTGGACAGACATCAGAAAATAAATGTAAGTGTTTCACAAACACTATCAGAGACATTGAACCGCCTGGTTGGAATAGGGGTTAAATGTGGACAAGTACGCCAGTGCTGTACGCAGGGTAAGAGAGAAGATATGCCAGGAAACATCCATTGTGTACAATGAGCGCGAGAACATTGAAATGGCTGCTTCACTAAAGGACTAAGCACGTATGGGTCCGCCGGAGTGATATGACATCAGTTCATTAAGCAATAACTAATACTAAACACTACAGTAGGGCCAGGGGTGTATGGGGCGTAGAGGTTAAGTGCTCATCTCTCGTACTAAAGGTACCAGGTTCGTTCCCTCGTGGAGCCATCTGGATATTTTTCAAGAAATCCCTGATCTCGTTATAGATGAGATCGAATTTCTAGTCCTATCGAAGACGGGCGAGAAAACGTAGGTCTCGTGTTCAATTTGAGCACGCAAAAGAACCCTTGGCAGCTCAAATTTAAAAGCTGGGAAGCCGCTGCCAGGGCAAAATTCATTAGAAAAGATTAAAAATAAATTGATACAAAAATATCTTCATCATCTTCAAAACTATATCGGGGATCTCGCCGGTGCTACGGAGTTCTGCAGTGCAGCTGAGATCTTCCTGTGTAAGAAAGAGATCAGAGCACACATGGTTACTAACCAAAGTGCAATGATGATGGTCCAATCAATCAATCAAACCGGTACGCGAGAATGTCGATCAGAAGAACTGTAGCCTACTCTACTTGAATCGAGTTTATCATTCAGGTTCCTTTATGTTCCTTTATGTACACAGACATTGTTTCCATGTAGTTAAAACTTGGCATGTTCTCCATATGATGTCCACTACTTTTAAAAGCTTCTCCATTGCGTTCTGTTCTAATGTTATGAGCATCTCGTTGGTAGCTTCTTTTGTTATTTCTGGAATCTGAGACTAATTGCGGACTTCGTTAATTTTGACATCAGACGTTTTCTACCACCCGGCGTCAATCTTTTATTCTTGAACTTTTTGGCTCAGTTCTTACTCAAGATGTTCTATTTCTATCGTGCAGTAGGCTTATGTTTTATTGGTTCTTCTTGCTCCCGAGAAAAAATTGTTTTGTTGCCATTAGGATTGTCCTAGCCAGCTTCTCTATCATGTCCTTTACCTACTTTTGGTGGCTGTTAGTATTTCCACTTTTTCCAATTACGCAATCATATAATTCCATCGGGGAGCGTTTTTTGGTCTTTAGTTAAATAGTTATGGTTGATTGAAAGTTTAGCTGGTTGGTGGTCCGTATTGTCAAGATTACTGCTCTGTCTATATCTGAGATGAACAATCTTTTAAATTTCAGAGGCAAGACCTGAAACAACTGAGATGATCGGAAACTCTCACATTTATAACGCATAAATTACTAATTTTGCATTCGCAAGCTAATAAAATGTACGAACCATATTACTGAGAAAAAGTAGAGAATGGGAATGAGAACGGTGGAGATAGAGAAAGAGAGAGAGAGAGAGTGGAATATGTGGAGATGGCGAAGTAGAAAGAAATGAACATTAAATGATAAATACGTACATATTTTATGGTAAAATTGTACTTGAACCTCTCGCACACGTCTGTCCAAATTTTGTGGTGTTTGGCTAACTGCAATACTCAATGTTAACGCACGTTTAACGCAATACAGAATAAAGAAATAGTCCACCGTTCATTTTTCCTGGAAAGTATGACATTCATTATCAACTTTTCATTTCTCCCTTGACAGTGCCATTGTGCAACTTGGGACGAATAGTTACAAATTTCAACGCCTTTCTTATGTTACTACATTCCATCTCCCCCACTGCAATTCACACCCCTTACCTAAGCAACTAACCATTTCTTTGTTTACATTGAATTTAATAGTTACGTAGCTGTGTGTATGTGTGTGTGTGAGAGATTGAGAGCTTTTTTAAAATTGGTTTTGTTTATCACAAAGGCCGGATTATATAGCAATATTCATAAACCTTGCAGTAAGTCAACATTTTTTGGTGGGCCTATTCCGGGCAATGTGTTATCCATCACTGGTCTACATTATAATACAAAAGTCCTCCCGTAGATAACCCACTGTTAGTGGGGAAGGTTGTCTTCCACCTCGTTGAGATAAAGTTTGGTGGACTTTTTGTGCGCTTTTCTGAGATAAGGAAGTATTGTCTACTTCTTTTAATATCAATATCTAGCGAATAATTATTTTCCTCCATATTTTACGATTCCCATTATTTTTTTGTACTAATCCTTCTGATGTAAATTCAATCCATTCTCTCGTCTTCCAACACCCAGTTATTCACGGACTACTTATTATGTTCAAAAATCTTCTGTGCTCTAGACAGCATATACGTTGTTTTATGTTTTGTATATGCACTTCTATATTTACATGATCAGAGAGAAACTAAAATTTCAATTAAAGCAGTTACATCCCTTAAGATTTCAATGCCACGTATCAGGAATCACGCATGCGTCGTTACAATCACTTCCGGAAACAATTCGTGTCCATAAAAGCATTGCTGGACTATAGAACATGATTACTGCACTTTGAAAATGACTGTATTACATACTTATTTAATATATTTTGTAACTTTCAATTGAGAGTTACATCACGCAGATGTGTTAACTATTCTGAGAATTCTATACTGAGGTTTAGATCCACGGCGTTAAGGCGCATTTGGGAATGACTGACAGAGGAAAACAGGCGTACCCACCATCATCGCAGCAGCAGCCTCAATTTTTTTCACCACCAGGAGGTACGGACCATCTTGATGATTGATGGTGCTTCTAAACGGCAGTTATATGCTGTATTAAATTAGTTTATTGACTGTAGCTGAAAGTTACGTTAACGAAAATAATCGATTATTTAAGTGTACGTAATTTGCTTGCATAATCACAAACAAAACAATCACAATGAATCATCACGAATGAACACATTTCATATAAAATTACACACAAACAGTGTCATGTTACATCTGTCACTTATCTAGAACTTATTGAATACTGAATGAATGAGTTGCTGTAGTTAACGGAACAATGAGTGGCGTTAAATATTACCACTTGCATATGAAATCATTTTGTTAAATTTACCATCCATACTTAGACCTCATCTAAGAGTGGTTGTAGTTTTACTTTTAGTACTTAAGAGAACAACACACATCCATTCATTCTCATCAACAATATTCAGAGTGGAAAGACCACACAAAAATATGAATCCGTAACTGAGGAAATTATGAAATTACAGATTACCTTATTGTATACACACTCATATATATATTCTATAAGTGGTATAACTTGCTGAGTCATTGATTATTGAGTTAGCTCAAGCTGTGTTGATGAGCCACAAGCAGGGTCACTTGGAATTGAGATTAGATGGAACACTTACACTGTTCTGGACAGTTTACTATTGGGTCAACTAGAGCCCTATTAAAATTATGTATTATCATGTAGTTGCTCATCTCGTGCATAACTTTGTCACCATAATAGGGCTTCTGAATTTACTTTATTATAATCAAGATTAGATTCTGTTTCTGTCACTGCCATTTTTAATCATCTATCCCAACATATATAGACGATACAACGGTGCAAGCGTGGTCTTGCGGCTCTCAAAGTTATGGTGGCCGCACACCTTGAGCAGAGACTACTTGCCCTTTTGTTCGATCGACTGGTTATTTCAGTGGATTGATTATGGACTCGGAATTCTTACGATATCAAGATCACAATGTGAACGACTCAAACGGGTTCAGAATGAAGGTATGCATATAGTCTTGGGCTGCACTAGAGATACCCCATTGTGAAGATGAGATATATGCTTGGCCTTCTGTCACTACACTCCCGTCATGCAATCGCCCAAACCAAGGCATATATGCAGGTTACTGCGGATAAGAGACACAAGACAAGAGACTACACAAGAACACTAATGATGTTAAGGGCACGAGAATCAAGCGTGGCATGTCGTGGATGGCCCAGGCTGAGAGAACAATTGACCAGGTGACTACGGTTGCGACCCTACCAAAAGAGGAAGAATAGATCCCAACAGATGGTAGCATGACCAACTATCTCAACGTTATCATTACTCTTGGAAGAGAATGTAGAGAATGGGGCAACATGAAGCTGATCTCGCAGTTAAGCAGCCGATAGAGGATAATGCAAGGGATGATGATGTTGTTGTATATACCGATGGGTCGGTTCAACGTGGTGAAAAGTCCGGCTGGGGTTTCTTGGCTAATGCGCATGGTAGGGTTGTTGCAGAGCGAAGTGGGGCATACAGGACAACTACTTCTAGTATGAGGATGGAGGTTGAGGCCGTTACTGCTGCCCTCCATTGGATCTCTGGGACTTCATTTACTGGGGCAGTTGTTGTATCTGACTCTCAGTCGATGCTTCACAAGATCCAGAAGGGCAGGTTTCGGATGAGTGGATGTTGTCTATAGAAGTTTCTAACCTCCAGCGGCTTACGTGGATATACTGTTCTAGGCATGCGGGTGTTTACGGTAATGAGAGAGCGGACAGGCTTACATCAACAGCATCGATTGTTGGGGAGTTGAAGATGGATAAGGGGATATTCTTCGGTCTCTTCGCGACTCTCTGTTGGATGAGGACACTAAAATCGATGTTGAATCGACATGCCAGTGAGTTTGCCTCAGTATATCATATTTGGGGCAGTCTTGAAATATGTGTTTTGCAGTGATGTGCCTGTCCATATGTACTTATGGCTGAATTGCCAATCTTGAGTTTTGTATACATGTGGCTACAAAGTGATGTATCCTAAAACTGGTAAAATCACAGAAATAATTTATTTTAAAATATTTATTATTAAATTTGTATTTAAGTAGCCACTGACCCCTAATCGTCTGAACACCCCCAAAGTCTTCTAAACCCACTATCCCCCTCCCTCCCAGAACGCTTCAGCGTGGGTGGTTCCACCCACTTTGGGAAACGCTGCTCTAGAGCAAACACAAATCGCTGCATGTACAAGCAACTGAGGACTAGTAGGCTGTGAAGACTGTCACAGACAAGGGATGCAAACCCAAATAGAGTGGCAGCAGAGGATTTTAATTTAAACCAACCCAAGTCAACTGCTAGATTGCAAGAGCTGGTATTGGAGTGGCCAGAAAAGAACAGCACAACAGGTATTTGAGTAGGCTCATCAACTGTTACGATCAGTCGCTGGATGCTGTTGGGGATATTTCAAGATATTCCAAACTGAAACTGAATATCATGCATACTGAAATTGGATGTACTGGGCTTAAAGGTGCAGCAAAATATCACAGCTTAACTGCTGTAAGTGGTAGCACAAAGTACTTATGCTTTTTTGCGCGAACCACATACAAGTCACAAAGAGTTGTCAGCAAGTAGTTATTCTAGAGCAATCACAGAAAGATAAAAAAAGACTCACTGAAGATTTGAACAATATAACCAGAAATGCACTGGAATAGAACAAAGCGTAAAAAGTAAGTAGGGAGGTTGGAGTATAGCAGAAAAGTATGTTAGTGAAACAAGAGTCGCAGTGAAAGCTCAAGAAGAGGAGACACAGCAGAAGTTGGTGAAATGGCATTTGTATCCCTATATTCAAGAGGGATTGTAGGAAAGTAAGTCACTGATTAACAAATATATCGGTGCAATTTTACTAGGAATATAATGTGGATGCATAACTTTTGAACCACCAATATTTGATTGAAAATTGTTAGGTTAAAAAACCGAATATATCATTCAAAATCTGCCATGTAATTTCAAAATAATGTATATCAAATTACGTTGCAATAGTTATATCAAATTAATTAATCATTTCTTCATATGAAAGTGTTGATGTTTAGAAAAAACACACATAATCCACTGTCAATCTAAAGCAAATCATGGCAAAGTGGAGAAGAGAAAGACAGCTGAAAAGATGGATTCAGGATGTAATAGATGATTTGAGTATGACTGTAGTGGAAGCAGGGCATCTAACCAATGAGAAAGAATTCTGAAGGGCTATTAGGGTGCCAAAGTTCATAGTTCATCATGACAAACTATTGCTTGATGACAAGGATTTTCCCACTTTTGTGTGTATTGCTGCGATTTGTTTGGTGTATTCATGTCAAACACCTTCAACTCTTTGCATAATTCTTTGTTGAGAAGGATGGGTTACCCCACAGTTCTTTAATAAAAGGCATCTCTCTGTAGCTATATCCTAAAAGATCTGATTTTCTCCATCCAGAACATATGACTTAACCATTTTAGTTGTCGTATGAGAGGGACTGTGCTGGAGATCCCAGCTTATTCCTCTACCTCAGTGTTTGTAACTCTGCCAACCACATCTTGAGTGTACACCACAGACAGCACATGGGAAATGTATTAATCTTTTTATCAATTAATGCATGTCTTAACTCTCCTTGAAACATAAGGCAGCAACAAATTTCCTCCAACCAGATCTTGACTCCAACCAGATATTTCCTCCAACCTTACTTGAGCAAGCCAGCTTAGTTAATTTCAGATCCTTCACACTTCTTCTCATTTTGTCTACAGTTCATCTCCATATCTCTCTAGGTCTTCTCCTATGCCACAATTTGATGACATAAAAGTAGGGTGCTCAATATGCAGGCTCTGTACAGTACAGCTATTATTATTGAAGCTATACAGTTCCTTTTCTGCATATGTTGAAAGGTTGCCAGTAATCGCACAACTGAGATGGATGATCCTGTTTACCACATCCAGTGGGGTCATCAATAGTGAAGTTGATAACACTGTGCTAGTGATCATAGAAATTCCAGGGTTCGAGGCCAGATTGGGCCACAAATTCTCGGTTTGCACATGGTAGGTGCTTGGACTTCAGGAGACCCTGATCCTTTACTTGGGAATCTAAACTATAAGTACTTTTAAAGTCTAAGGTTCACCTAAATGGCAAGAGACACTGGTGATGAAAAAGGCGCACCATATTGATGCTCGTCCGTCACGGGTGATGATGACCACACAAATTTTCATCCAAGGGAATAGGATGGATGAAATGGTGACTAGCGCGATGATTTGGTTTAAAGTGAGAAAGAGTTGCGCAGTTCGTCGATCTTACTCTCTCGCCCAATTCCTTCTGTGTCCAGTGGCAGGACAAAGTCGAGATGGCTGGAGAAGGATGTGGGTGCAGCGGATGACCAGGGCGTTCTACGTGCCTGGCCGTGCTCACTACGCTCTGCAGCGCATTGCTGGCAGATGCCTTCTTGTCCGTTGAACCAGAGTATATTTTCTTCCGCACAATCTGCCGTGTCCCAATTTAGGCACCATGACTATGCCTGAATTTATTGCCTGCGAACGAGAGTAAAAAAAAAATTACCCCAGTTAAAAACCAAGCTGGTTATGTGTTCATGCTCTGGACCATCACATTTGTTTTATGTAAACCAATTCGGAGTCCAGAATTATCATATGCCATCATGAAACTGGTTATGAGTGTTTGAAGTGTGACTTATGTGTGTGTGATCATAATGGCATCATCTGCAAACAGCTTATCCCAAATGACCACATCTCTTTTCTGAGATACAAAGTAAAATAAAATCATGCAAAGTAAAAAAGAACAGTACATAGTGAAGTAAAAACATGAATAGTAAAAATAGCACAGAGGTAAAGAAAAAACAATATAAAGGAGAAAACGGTGCAAAATAAATTAAAAGCGTGGTAAATCAAACATACAAAGTAAAATAAAAACATACAAGGTGAAATTGAAACATGCACAGTAAAATAAAAACATACATAGTAAAATAAAAAATGCAAAGTAAAATAAATACATGCATAGTAAAATAAAACATACAAAGTAAAATAAAAAATGCAAAGTAAAATAAATACATGCATAGTAAAATAAAACATACAAAGTAAAATAAAACATACAAAGTAAAATAAAAACATGCGCAGTAAAATAAAAATATACAAAGTAAAATAAAAACATGCGCAGTAAAATAAAAACATACAAGGTTAAGTTGAAACAAGCACAGTAAAATAAAAACATGCACAGTAAAATAAAAACATGCACAGTTAAATAAAAACATGCACAGTAAAATAAACTAATGCAAAGTAAAATAAAAACATACAAAGTAAAATATCAAAGGTGAGAAGTAAAATAAGAACTGTACAATGTAAAATAAAAGCAGTTAAAAAATAAAAATGCAAAGTAAAACAAAACATATATATATGTAAGTGGTAACAAAACTTTGTCAGTAAAGTAAAATATTAGTTTACATTTTGTAAGAAAATTACACAATTGTCACAAAAGAGTTGAACAATGAACTGCGTCTGATAGATTTAGAAGAATAAAAGAGTGCAAATGTAAGTTTGTGTTAGGCAAGTATGGTAATGTTTGATTGGACACTTTGAATGGGTCTATCTTATTTTTATTGGCATTGAAAATACAATGAGATTGCTATAAGTGTATATTATAAGAGACCACAATCTAAAACAGTTGTTGAGAGAACAGTATAAAACTGGTTTTCTGCCATGCTCTATTAAAAATGAAAAACAGACAAATTGTGTTCATATTTTTTCTAATTTGTATTGCTAGTTAATAAAATTGTATGGAATTTACATAAATTATGTTTTTTTTGTAGGTCAGAACAAACCCCCAATATCTTCATCAAATGGACCATTTCAACCAAGTGGTGCATTTCAACAAGGTCCTGCTGGTAGCCAGCAGAGTTCTCAGCACAGTCAGCAGATGAACATGCCTCCAACTGGTGTGAATGGGTCTCCTGCACAGACACTACAGCAAGCAAGAATGCCAGTAACAAACCCAGTAGGATTCCCACCCACTCCTCCAACGACTGCACAGTTGGGTCAAGCACAGTTGGGTCAAGCACCACCAAGTCATTATCAACAGAGACCCCAAGGTCGGTTCCCTCCTCCTTTGGTTCAGTCCAGTGGTCCTCTTATGAATGGACCTGGCAACATGAACATTAGACCTCCTGTGTCATCTAGCATGCCTCCTTCAATTCGACCTATGTCAGGGGCTCCTCCAGTTTATCAAGGAGCATCACCTATTCCTGGATATGGAACTGCATCACAAAGTGGTGACCAAACACGGTCATCAGCTCGACCTCTACCCCCACCAAGTAATTTAGGTCAGCCACCTTCATCAGTTCCTTTCAATGCAGGCATTCAAGGCTCAACTGGTGATCATGCTCCAAGTAAGTGATTGTACATGTGCAAAAACAAATTTACTAAAGAGTAAGGTGCATGTGTTATGTTGGATACATTAAACTGCCAGGGCTCTCAAGGGGAGCAAAGAATAGTAACACTGCCACCTACAAGGCATGTCATAAGAGGCGACTGAGGTAGGGGCCTAGGAAGCTACCCTAGTAAATAAAAAACTTCGTAAATAAATATAAATCGGATGTGCTGGCCTACTTGTAGGCGCATAACTGGCACAGCAAACAATCACTCTTAGGCTCAGATCACATACAAATCACAGAGTGGTTAACAAGGGATCGATATGGAGCGTTCAAAGAAGAAGAGGGATACGTTAAGCATATTACAGAGGGAAAAAGCGTAGGACATTTAGATTTTTGAAAACAAATAAATAGTAGGTATATACTAAGCATATAATGTCCTACAATATCTTTGGTTTTACTAATCGCCAACGTGCCATCCAGAATGTCGTTGAGCCCAAATCTGCATTGCACAGCTGCCAAGCTGACCTATTGATTTGGGGGTGACTCACAATTTGCGGCTTTGTGAAACTCTTAAAATAAAGGATAGGCAGTGTATACTTTGGTTAAAGTTTAAACTTTATCCAATTTATTTTAAGATTGCAGTGGCGTAAGATGTATCATTCATTTCCGGCACTAAGCAAATTTCAATGGTTGTACTAAATAACTTTCACAAAAGAGAAATTAATTGGTTTGTTCTTATCAACCAAGCTAACCACTCTGTGTTCTGTGTGGTTTGAGCCAAGAATCTGGGTACGTTGCATATCCATTAGGCCCTATGACATGTAGGACTGGCACATCAGAATTTCAGCCAAAGTGTATGCATATTATCCAACCGGGCACGGGTAACTGTAACGTTTTACAAACAGACAACAATCCCACTTTGAAGTATCATATTTATAGTTATACTGTAGCACGGTATCAGATCTGATTGGTCATAGAGTGTCCCATTAGAGCTGACCCGTGCCAAATTGATTGATCAAAACTCTGATCATACAAGATCAACATGATTTAGGAACCAACAAAAGTACACACACACACCCACTTCCCCTAGTTAAAATAGAAATAGTCATAGTTTCATAACTAAGATGGATTTCAGAGAAACACAAATTAGATGTTTTAACTGTAGTCAGTGCTACAATACTTTTGACTAAGGCATTGCAGCAAGAGACAGGACATTCATCAAGATTTCATAATGTTGTTTGCATTAGGGAAGAAGCTCTAGTCTTAAACTAATTTTGTTTTCCTGCTTTAAAAAAAAATTTAATTCAGCATGTGTTTAAAAAAAAATCACTTACAAATTTATGAATGTGATAATTAGTATTTTATGATCAAGATAATTGCTCAGTAACAAAATCATGTCCGTTCATTATAAATATGTAAATATAAATAAAATGTAAATATATAAATATATAAATATGTTCATTGTAAATATTGCATCAGATTATATATTTTTAGAAATAGCTTCCATTTTGTTTAAGTCTGTGTAAGATCAATAGCCTGTATGCACCAGCTGGGCTGTAGTGCGTTTGTTACCTTTAGATCACATACATCTTTTGACAACAAATTGTATACTGCTATTTTTGAACAGCAAAGAAGTGAAAGAAAAAACAGTCAAGAACAAATAAATTGGATACTATAGCAGAACACACTGTAAACATGTCTAGTACTTACCACCGAAAATAAAAAGCTCTTACCAAACGAGCTCTCATTACATTTGCAAACACTCTGTACAGCACCACGCAACAGCTACAAAACAATTTTTTTTGCTGAATTTGACATTGGCTGCTAAAGAGCGACCAACTCAGCAGCACTAGTTAACAACATGCTATAGCAGAAAGTACAAATCATACTTCAGGCTAAATAGCAAGAAGACACAAGTAGTAAACATTTTAAAGAAATTTAAATATTGATTAAGTACATGTGCACTAATAACATCAGATGAGACATGAAGCTCGGAAATAAAGACTCGATTATACCAGGCAGAAACAAAATTATGAAAAAAGGAAAAAGCAGAGTGCAATGAGCCTTGTCAAATAAGGTAAATAAAGAGTTTTTCAGTGTTATATAGTATAAGACATTTGTAAGGTAGAATAAGAAATGTGTATAACCAGCAAGCTT
Source organism: Arion vulgaris (assembly GCA_020796225.1). Lineage (NCBI taxonomy): Eukaryota > Metazoa > Mollusca > Gastropoda > Stylommatophora > Arionidae > Arion > Arion vulgaris. The sequence goes on from CM036757.1 coordinate 43,642,898, forward strand.
CATGAATCATACACATATCCTTCATCATCTGCTGAGATAGATTGAGCACCTGTGGATCTGCCTAGAGTTTAATGAGATCAGTTCTCTGAACTAATAACGTAGAGAAAGTTACATAGAACTGAATGATGTGTAATCACTAAACAAGAAATCGCTTGTTACTGACTGACAGCTTACAACCATAGAAAGAATATGGCTTAAACATGTGTGTAGAATGCCAATGGCACTTTAGCAAAGACAGCTCCCCCATGTATATCAGACAGAAGAATGAGATGTGACAGGCTAAAGGAAACTTGAAGAATGGCGGAATGAGATTTTTAAAAAGTGTGTACTGACAAGGGATACAATGATTAGAAAGGCAGCAGACTGGTAGCAATGAGGATCACTTGTGAATGCTTTTTTGTGTTAATTACAAATGAAATGGATACAGATAGAATCCTCTTTTTCTCTTCCTCCATTGTACTTCAGTGATATGTTTAGGAGAGATGTAAGGATCTTCTGTGCACCTTGTCTAATGCGCTTTGTAAGTTGGTATTCATTTCTCTAAAGTTGTTTTTCATGCAGTCACTTCATCCTTTGCATGGTCTTCCTCCTCTGTATTCATGATATTTTATCATTGTATCAATAGACGATAGAGGACATTCTTGTCAGATGACCAAACCATTCAATCTGTTCTATTACGAATTGAATGACTTGTTTCATTCGTAGTCATCTAATTTCTTCATATGTAATTTTCTCTCTCATTGTTACTCCTTCAACTCTTCTAAGACTGGGTCAACATCCTCAAGAGAACACATTTTATTATCATCTCTGTTATGATTTTCTGCTCATTAGCTGCTGGGGGCCACCATGTTTTCTTATTAGATTTGCTTGAGTATTCACTGGTATCTTTTTAAGTGTTGAGATTGGTGTTAGTTCCTGGTTTGCATTTCCACATCCTATGTTGATTTCTCTATCCATTTTTCTTTCCAAAGTGAAAATTGCTCCTAGTTATTTTAACTCACTTATTTGTGTAATAACTGTTTTTTAGTTTGATTGAAAGGGTTTCTGCCTATAACCATTGTCTCTGTCTTTTCAGTTTCTATTTTTATATAATGTTCTTCATTGTCTGCTTTCAGTACTTGATCATCTGCAAAACTCAATTCTGAAATATTATCCTTTACTTTGCTTCCTGCTTCTCAGATAGATAGAATCACAAAACAAATGAAATCACTGGAGATCCACATAGATATGATTTTGTTGAAGAATGTCAAGAATCCCATAGACCGTTAAGAACACTAATTAGGTTGTTCCAAGAAGGGTAGAAAATGCACAAAGGAAGCTTATTTGAAGCATCAAAAAGGAATCAGCCAATGTTTGTAAGGCATGTTATAAGAAGAGACACAATGAAAATGGATAAAATATACGATTAAAGACACAGAACAACAATAAGAAAAAATACTTGACAGTTTAACAATTTGATTATGGAAGCAAATCAACCATAAATAAACAGAACTAGAGATAGGAAGTTGTGGAGTTCTGTGATCTGCTTATCTAGTCTGCATGTCACTTGAAGATGAAGATTTTTGTCACCTTTATACTAGCACATAGTGATATAGTTTCATTCTGTATTCTGAGTGTTACTTATCTTTTGTTTGTGTTCTTTAAGTAGATTCTGGCATTCTAGGTTCTATAGCAGAATAGACAATCGACTACATTTAAAATAACAGAAAACTCTGAGGATTAGGAAATGTTAACACATTACAAATAAAATCATAGAGAACAATTTGTTAAATGCATTTTTAATAATGTATGTTGTGTTTGAAAGCCTGAAATGGTTAAAGTATATGGTACAAATATAATGGAGACACCTATGACAAGTAACGCAGATATCACCCTGGAATCTAAAATGATAAAAATAACAGAGCAGTTCACCTATTTAGGTAGCAATTTTGATTGCACAGGAAATATTAAAAAATAAATTATGATACGAATTGACAAAGCAACATCAGCTTTTAAAACTAAATAAAATATGGAACTGCAAGTTATATAGTATTAAAACTAAATTACAAATTTTCAATTCAAATGTTGTATCAATCCTAACATATGCCAGCGAGAGTTGGAAAATGACAGAAGATATAGAAAGTAAGTTGAATACATTAGAAAATGTAAGTCTGTGAAAAATAATGAACATAAAATGGGATGAATTCAGAAGTGATGAAATCATAGAAATGTCTGGTCAACGACTAGTAACAACTGTTATAAGAAATAGAAGATGGAGATTTGTTGGCCATAATCAAAGAAGAAATGATCCAAGAATAACAAATCAATCATTGAGGTGGGAAGAAAAGGGTTCAAGAAAGAGAGGAACCCTAGGGAAACCTTGAAACAAACTTTATAGAGAGAGAGCCAAGAAATATCGGTCTCATTTCCATAGAAGAGATTGAGCAAGTTACCCAGTACAGAGCGGTATGGAGAAATATTTTGCAGGTCCTATGTAACGTATAAAAGTACGAGAGAAACATATAGAAAACTCTAAACACATTTTGAGAACAGTATATGTTTGTTGGCTAGTGGTCCAGGTTCAATTCCACAGTGAGCATGGCATTTTTTCAGACCGTAATGGCTCTCAGGTCCACCCAGCCTCAATTTGGTACTTGGATAGTAAAGGCTGTCAGCGTGGGGCTGACCACATCACCCATCATGTGCCGACGGACAATGAAAAATACCACATTACCCTATGGTTTAAAAAAGGATTTCTTTACTTTTACTTATATGTTTGTTACCACAGTTTCAAATGACAAATAAAATAAAGTTCAGGTGTGAAAGCACTAATAAAAAATTATCATATCGTTGGTTAACTCTACTTAAACAATATTCTATTTCATATTTTGTACTTGGTATTTTACTTATTTGTCCACATTGCTTGTTTAATCCCCGTGCGCAAACATTTTGTTTTTTTGCTTCTCATTTACATTATTTGTGTCTTGCAAATTTGTGGAATAATTAGAAACTATGTTGATTGTCATTTAGAACCAATTTATGATTACAAGTTTCAAGAAATAAACAAACGCTATGTTATCAATGATTAGATAAATATCTTAGTGTTTTGTGATTACTCACTAGCCTTATCTGTATCAGCAGTTCTTGTGCCATCTGTGGTGAAACATAATTGAGTAAATTACTGTTCCCCACAGGTCGACCAAATGAACTGCCAGTACCTTTCCATGGACAGGGGCAGTATTCTCACCAGGTTAACCCTCTCATGCAAAATACTCCCACTCCAACCCCCAGTAATTCAGGTAAATGCAGAGCAGTGTGCTTTATTAAAGTGACAAATTTAACAATTGTTATCCACAAGTATGCAACAGAAAAAAAAACACAGCATGTTATGGTTTGTTGTTTGATTTTGTTGTATTCTGCATGGCAGTCACAGCTTAGGTGTGGCATAACTATTTACATTTCTAAAATCCTATACAGTCTTAAAGCATTTTATCCCTGCATTGCCAAGCATTACTTTGTGATATAATTAGTCAAAGGTGATCATGTAAAGTGTTATAGACCTCACAGTAATAATCCTTAGTGTTCATAGGTGAGGTGGCCAGTTTCCTTTCTAGCTAATTTTTAAAATTCTCCAACTTAGTAAGCCAGGTACCCATATTTTCTAGCGTTATATAACTATCCATATTGAACACTGATTCTGAGCTCTTTCAGTTTAAGAAGATATGCACTCTAACCAGTTGTCTGTACCCTCTTGTGCTACCAACTTCTATAAAGAAAGAATCCTTTATAAAATGTATTACTCAAAGTAATGCATAAACAAAATTATTTGAACTGTAACATTTTAGTATCTGTATATTTAATGTTGTGCTTTAATTCATTTAACAATTATATTCTTCAATACAGGATAATGTTTTCCTACCTTATTTTATACTTTGCCAATTTCTTGATTGTCCCTTGTGATGAAGAATTATTTTGTAATAATTCTGGCTTTGAAAGAAATCAATTTCACATATTACTTACTATTGAAGGGTACTATAGAGTTTGTATTATAATAGTCATCAAATCTCATAGAAGGGCAGCTCCAAAAGGACATAACAGCTGGATAAACATCAAATAATGTAGATCTATAACATCTAATGTTCAATATTCATCTGTTCCAGAGAACTGGAATATTTAGTTCATGAAAAAATGTTCAACAAACATCATTGTTCTTTGAAACTCTTTCACATGGTTAAGTGTCTTCGTGATAAAGAAAGAAAATATAATAATTAACTTCTCATGCATATGGTGAACAGATGGCCTTTATGATGGCTTCTGTAGCGGAGAACAGAGGACACATGAAATATCCAATGTGTCATGAGGTGAATTGTATAACATAACTCATATAAATCTCACACTAAATCATATTCTATTGCCAGTATTTCAACAAAATAACAGAGTGGTTGAAAGCAATTCGAAAATGGATTACTATAAATGCATTCCCAAATCCCATTCCTCTGTATAACCACATACATAAATTCAGTGTGGAATTGGAGAGTAAGATCTCGTTACGGCTATAACTAGTCTAGAATGCTGGACACTTATGATTCTCTGGGAGTCATTAGATGAGGCTTAATATTTCCTTGTCTACACATGGCCCATTCTCCACCGGGCTACTACTACAGTATGTGATGAGAACTGAATGTCATATACTAAGAGAAGAGGAAATGAAGTATCAGTATAAATGCCCTCTGACAGTAGAGGCTGGGGATGCCAACTTGATATCTATGTGGATTCAATTTAAGAGTCAGCGATTCAATTGTGCATCAGATTGTGAGGCGTCTGATCAATGGATTAATTAATAACCCTGGTCTTTGGTTACTAACGGGGGATCGCAAGAGAGAGGTTATTAACTGGTGTGAAAATGTCATGTAGTCTTTGCAGACTATCACTACACACTTCTAGGCCCAAGTATGCAAGAGATATGAGAGTTAATCCTTTTCTTCATTTGTGCAATGTCTGTTGCAGGAAATGAGCCTACAACAATCTTGTGTCCATATAAAAACCCACTTATACATTGTGCTAATCCATGCCAATAACTGGCATAGTTTTTAAAGACTGTCTGCACAGCTACTCATTTTGACTAAGAATGACTCAAACAACTTCCAGCTTCTCACTTTTCATAGTCCTCCATTTTAGTTCACATTTTGTTTGGGTGTGGAATATAATTTGTTAAGAAATCATGCGTGCTTCCTTTTTTTAATTAATGAAATGTTAATTGAACTGACTTCTTAATCATCTAACTTTGTTATTAATCTTGTAGTCAGCTTGTATTGGGCTTGTTTGAAATACAAACCTGACAAATCAATGCTTAAAATATTGCGTGTTTTTTTAGGTGATTGATCTATTATTTTCTTTGACTTGTGGTGGTAGCAAATTGTGAGAAATTGAAATGAATCTCTCATTGTGTTTCTTATGTTTTTAATTTCTTTTGAACATTAGAGCCACCATCAGAAAGATCATCAAGGGGGCCATCTCCTGTATCAGGCTCTACTATGGATGCTTTAGAAGGCCAGTTTACTCCAGGGCAAGGTCAGTAGGATTGTACTGTTTGCGAATTTATAGCAATATTTTATTAGCTTAAATTTTTGTTTTATTTTAGTTAGAAAAGTTAAAAGTAATTAGATGAACAATGTGTAGAACTTTTAGTTGGTCAGCAACAATTTTAACACAAGTCTGTTGAGATTTAGTGTCAGTGAGACTGTCCTGAATGCAGTGACGGCAGTTCTAGTGTTTAAAAAAAAATGTTCAACTTATAAGTCAATTGTTTTGATTACTGTCTTACAATTGTTGTCTTAGCTTCATGTTATCAATTATTTTGCTCTCTATCTTCACTAGTTCTCATGCATTGTAATCTTTTTAGTTCTTCTGATCAGTGAAAGTTGATAGCCTTCTTATTGTTGGGATTATATTCTTTGTTTATTAGCTTTTCATGCTGTGATATTGCGATTATAAACATTTCATAGCATTTGTACTATTCTGTATTTCTTTTTCTGTGATCATCATTCATTTTAGTATGTATTCCAGATTCTATCTGCTTCAGGGTTTCAACTCTACCATGTTTCACTTTTAAGGTGGTAGGGGAGGTACACATTCTTTTCTTGAGTTCTACTTATAGTAGACAGTTTTGAAGAACATGTTCTGCTGTCCTATCTGCCTGTCTTGAATGTGTTTTAACAAATATCATTTTGTTGTTTCCTGTTCTGAAGCAAAGTATGGCTACCTTGTCTCTTCTTTACAGTTTGTAATATCCATCATTTGCTTTGTGTTTGTGGTGATTTATTTTCCACTTTACATGTGTATTGTTCTTGGATGATAGTTTTAGCTTCCTTAAAACTGACCAGTCTTCCTGGGCAGTTTTCCCTCCTTCTTTGGCCAGACTATCAGCTCTTTCATTCCCCAAATGTTGCAATGTGATGGTATTTACTGAATTGTTCATTTGAGGATCATTTTCATCGAACATGCCCATAATTGCTTCGATCTCCTTCCAAGCATGTACCTCAGTGTGTTTAAACTAACAACTCCTGTTCTGTGTTTTAATTGATGTATCTACTGGGGTTTTGCTCATGCATTTCCATGTTGCTGCACCTGTCGGTATGCATAATTTGTGCAACCGAGATAGAGAATATCCTTTTATCTTCTTCGTTGAAATCTTCAGAGCGTATGTTTTCTCTCAGAGCGTTGATGATGTTGTTTTGTCCATAGAAGACCCATTCTCGATCTCAGCATTGTTTGCCAGTGCATCCGCTCTCTCATTGCCCTTCACCCCAAAATGACAAAGAATTGAATAACTACTCACTTATGAGTCATACTCCCTAGAGTTACTCTCAAATCATTCAGTTCGGTGATCTTAAGATATTTCAGTGCGTTTGTAACCGGCAGATTATCCGTTATGATTACTAGTTTTCCATACCACAGCTGTTTTTGTTGTATGGCCATTTCTGTCTCAAACATTTTTGAGAACTATTCTTTGGCTATGGCCAGGTTAACTCTTCCATTCATTTTTAATCACAGCAGGGTCCGTGACTTGCCCGTGTGTTGCTGGGGCTCGCAAGGGGAGCAAAGAGTAGCGGCACTGCGACCTACAAGGCATGTCGTAGGAGGCGACTAAGGTGGGGTTTGGCGTAGGGCTGGCTACCCTATCCAGTAGAAAATTTTAGCCACAAATCCAACCAACCATGAACAAGTCACATAAAAATAAAATAAAAATTGTGCCAACCAAGAGGAAAGGAAGCTCTTCTAGAAGAGGTATGAAGCGATGCAGAGAAAGCCGCAAGGAGTCTGCACCGCAGATTATCTTCCTTTCACCTAGGAAAAGCTCTAGAATTGGCACCTGGAATGTTAGAAGTATGTATGAAATGGGAAAGACAGCACAGGTTGTAAATGAGATGACATTTCACGGGATTGGTATCTTGGGATTATGTGAAACTAGGTGGAATAGTGCAGGCAAACAATGTCTAAACACAGGAGAAACAATGCTGTTCTCAGGCGATATGGAAGAAAATGCCCCCCATAGTGATGGAGTGGCTTTAATGCTATCTAAAGAAGCGGAGAATGCACTAATAAAATGGGAAGCAGTGAGTCCTAGGATAATCACAGCAACATTCAGAACCACCAAAAGGAAAGTATTCTTGAATGTGACCCAGTGTTATGCACCTACCAATGATAAAGAGGAAAAAGTAAAAGGGAATTTAACATAAAACTACAAAATACTATAGGTAATCAGAGAAATGGGAGCATCAAAATTCTGATGGGTGACCTCAATGCCAAAATAGGTTCGGACAACATAGGCTACGGGGAGATCATGGGGAAACACGGACTAGGGATAATGAATGAAAATGGAGAACTATTGACTAATTTCTGTGCAGCGAATCAATACTTCATAGGTGGAAGTGTCTTTCCACATAAAAGAATACATAAAGCAACCTGGGTATCACCAGACCACAGAACAGAAAATCAAATTGACCACATATGCATAAACAAGAAATTCAGGTCATCTCTACAAGATGTAAGGGTTCTAATGGGGGCAGATGTAAATTCGGATCACCATTTGCTGATAAGTAAAATTAAACTGAAGCTTAAGCGATACATAACATCCCATGAACATAGACACCAATATAATGTAGGATACCTCAGAAGTCAATAAACAAAGGAACAGTTCACGGTCACAGTCTCTAATAAGTATGGGGGTTATGCGGCAATTAGAAGATGAGGTGAGTGCGGAAGAATGCTGGCAGCAAGCCAAAAATATTTGGAATGAAACATGCACAGAGGTATTAGGAAAGAAGGAGCGGAATCATAAGACATGGATAACTCCAGAAACTCTCAAGGAAATAGAAGAAAGGAAAAGAGGAAAGCAGATTTAAATAATAGCAAAACTAGAACTGCCGAAGCCATAGCCCGGGGAAAAATACACAGAAGCTAGCAAGAAAGTGAAGAAACAAATAAGGTTAGATAAAAGGCAATACATAGAAGATCTAACAAGAGAAGCAGAGGTAGCTGCAGGAAAAGGAAACCTTAGGGATCTTTACAACATCACTAGAAAGCTAGCAGGAAAATACAGTCCATCAAATGGGTTGATCAAAAATAGTAGCGGGAAACTATCACTAATGTTAGAGACCAAATGGAAAGATGGATGGAATACTTCAAGGAACTCCTGAACAGATCAGCACCTACAAACCCCCAGATATCCAACCGGCAGAAATTGACTTGGACATCAACTGTGAGAAACCATCCAAGGAGGAGATTAGTAAAGCCATTAAACTTTTAAAAGATTGGAAAGCGGCTGGTCCAGATGGTATTCCAGCGGAGGTGGTTAAAGCCAACATAAACACATCCACAGAAATACTGTATAAATTATTTAGCAGAATCTGGGAGACCGAAGAAATACCAGCAAACTGGAGAGATGGATACCTGGTGAAGCTACCAAAGAAAGGGGACCTTCAGAAGTATGAAAACTATAGGGGAATAATGCTGTTGTCAGTACCTGGGAAAATACTAAGCAGAGTCATGCTGGAGAGACTGAGAGATGCCATCGATACAAAGCTAAGAGATGAACAGGCAGGCTTCCGACCAAATAGATCCTGTACTGACCAGATAGCCACATTATGCATAATAGTAGAGCAAAGTATTGAATGGAAATCCCCACTTTATATCAGATTTGTGAATTATGAGGCTTTCGACAGTATTGATAGGGAAACCCTTTGGAAATTAATGAGACATTATGGAATCCCACAGAAAATTATTAACCTAATAAAAGCAACATATACAGATATCAAATGTAGAGTTCTTCATGAAGGTAAACTAACAGACACTTTTGGAATAGAAACAGGAGTGTGTCAGGGATGTCTTCTATCACCTTTGTTGTTCTTACTGACAATAGACTGGATTATACAGACCACAGTAACTAACACCAGAAATGGAATCCAATGGACTCTGACAGAGCAACTAGAAGATCTGGACTTCGCTGATGATATAGCCCTTCTGTCACATACACAAAATCAGATGCAGGATAAGCTAAACACATTGAATCTAAGGTCCCAGCAACTAGGGCTGAACATTCATAAGGGAAAGACAAAGATATTGAGAATTAACCAAGCAAATGACTTGATCTCCCTGAGTGAAATCCCACTTTAAGAGGTAGAATCATACACATATTTGGGCAGCAACGTAAACAAAGAGGGTGGAACAGATAGAGATGTTAAAATAAGAATACAGAAGGCAAGAGGAGCTTTCATTGCACTGGGAAACATTTGGAAGTCTAAAGAAATCAAATCTAGAACAAAAATTCGGATATTTAACTCTAATGTTAAAGCAGTTCTACTGTATGGGTCAGAAACATGGAGAACAACTAAAACAATAGCGCATAAATTGCAAACATTCAACTGGTGTCTGCGCAGAATAGAGGGAATAAGATGGTATGATATGGTCACAAATGAGGAACTTATGGAGAGAACAAGACAGATTCCAGTGAGCGAACAGGTTAAAAAGACGCTGTCGCTGGATAGGACACACTTTGCGAAAACTGGAGGGGAATATAAGAAGAAGGGTCCTTGCCTAGAACCCGCAGGGACAGCGAAAGAAAGGGAGGCCGAGAAATACATGGAGACGAGATTTGGAGGCGGAGATCAACAATATAAAGAAGAGCTGAGGGAGCTGCAGGAGATAGCTAGAGGTAGGAAGACTTGGCATGAGTTGGTTGAGGGCCTATGCCCAATCCGGGTAAAAAGGCAAAGAGAGAGAGAGGGGGATCCATGACTCAGTTTACACACTTGTTTGATGTTTTCACGATTCATGGAATTTTCATCTTGTCTTTGCAGATTAGTGTGTAGTTTTCAACAACTAATTGATTGTATTGATACTTTTGCTGCTGTTTGATTGTATTTGCCTTATTATTTGTAAAACGCAATTGTTTGTTTTATCTAAATAGTTATTTTAAAGTTAATAGTAGTATCTTATCTTTGTTGCTTACAGTTTGTATTCTTTTTATCTTGATTGTGTTCTAGATAAATAATAAAATATTTTTTTTCTCAGCCTTTCCTGGTGCCAGAAACAGTCCAATTTCCAACTATGGCCCAAGAATGCCACCAAAAGCAATAGGACCATTTACACCTCCCACTCAAGGTCATTTGCTAACACAGACTGGTACACAGCAGATCCAGGGTCCTCCTGTATTTTCTTCTCCCAACCAAATGCCCCCGCAGTCTGGATATCCTCCAGGTCCACCAAGACCTGTACTGACATCGCCACAGCAGCAGCAGCAACCTGGACAGTTTGATCCCAAATATTCTGCTTTATATCAAGGACAGAGGCCCCCTATACCATCTGCATCTAGTTTCCCTCCATCTGTGACAGGTCAGCCTACAGGAGCCCCTCCCCTACCCAACACACAGTCCAGATTTTCACACCCCCCACTAGCTAATACAGCTGGAGGATTTCCCCCACCACAGCCATCTTCAAGCACAGCTGCAAACTTTCCCCCTCCACCAAGTGTACCAGCATTCACACCACTCCCACAATCTGCAGGCAGTATACCCCCACCACCACCTATGACTGGAGCAGGCCCTACACCACTTCCTCCTATGATGGGTCCTCGACCTGGTGCACCACCACTACAAAGTTCACAGTATCAGTCTCCGGTATGTGTCCATGATCAATTTTATTATGCATCTAATGCAAGGGTACTCTACCATTTATGAGTGAGGATACACGTTACTAATTTGTGTACACAATTTTTCATTGTAGTGTAACCACTGTTGGGGGGTGCTGGAACCCTATTTAGAGTGAGGATTAAATAGTGCTTGCTTGCTCAGACTGTTACCATACAATGTGCAGGCTGGGTATTTTATTTGACCCCCTGAAGGCAAAAATCCTACATTACAAGGGTTGAAACTCATATCCTTTATTATCGCCTGTGTGGTGTCGGGCCCGCAGGGGAAGCAAAGAACAGCACCACTGCGATCTACAAGACATGTCGTAAAAGGCGACGGATGTAGGACCTAGGGGAAACTATCCTAGTAAATAAAAAGCGTAGCAGAAATCGGATGTGCTGGCCTACTTGTAGACACATAACTGGCATGGTGTACAATTGCTCTTAAGCTCAGATCACATACAAATCACACAGTGGTTAACAAGTGATTGATATGGAGCGTTCGAAGAAGAAATTCTTATTACTAAGAAACTAGTGTTCTAACCACATAATCTGGAATGCAAAGATATTGCTCTAGTGTGAATCCTAGGTTTAGATCACTAACCAATACCCAGGATATAGTCTGGAAACAGGCATTGTTCAGTTCTGCGATTTGCCTAGCCAACACTTGGGGTTAGAGTTAATATACCAGGTTCAAATGACTTGTCAAGAAATAGCTGGTAATGAGGATAAACTCATACAGCCTATAAAGTGATCCCTTGGCATGTATCTATTATTGCCTCTGACAGTCACGGCCAGCTCCCGACCTCATGGCGAAATTGTTTCAACGGACAGAAGAATGGGTGAATAGTGAGTAAGTATTATGAGTACATAAGTAGCTGGCGATACAAAAAAAACTAGCTTCGGACAGATGGGGCTCATCTGATAGGTAACTCATCTAGAAGAATGGAAAGCACTGATTTCAAACCTCCGTGGCCGTGTACTATTACCCATTTTTGGAAGCGCTTGGGATTAAACACTAAGATAAAATACGGAGTAGAATTCCATGTGGAAGTATGTCACTATATTTCATTTGGGCCACTCCTGTGATGTCATTTGTGCCTTACTGTATTGGCAATGCCATTCCATTGGATTTATCAGTTGCATAGAAAGGGGCAGATGCTACATGGATAACATCAATCCTCCTTATCAAAAAGCCCCTGACATTAAAGTAGCAGATGGGGGACTGCCTAGAGTAGTTGATAGTAGCTCGGCCTGCTAGCTGTGAGACGCCTCATAGCTCGGGTTCGAACCTACTGTCCGGCATTTGTTCGAGTCCCTGGTCTTACTCAGGACGATAACATGAGTACCTCTGAAGTCGGAGAAAATCTGCCTGTATGGCGAGGAATACTAATTACGAGTACATTGAGCACACGGCTGCCAGTGTAAAGTAATTTACAATGTGCAGCGTTGCTGCCATTGTAAGAAATTGGAAAAACAGATTTTCACGCAAAAATCAGTTTCAGAGATGAAACCTCGTCTGAGTTGAAAGCGGACGAAAGAAAAAAAAAAAAAGTAGCAGAAGCTACAAAATCATCCATTGACCATCAGGATGAAGGTCTTCGTGGTATATGCAGAGAGATAAATAACCTGGAACCAGTCTGATGGATGCAAATGGCATAGCATGTTGCAGAATGCAATAAATATTTTAAAAGTATAAAACCATTGACTTATGCCATGCCAAATACAGAACTATTGCACATTACTGGCAACAGTTTATCAGAAAGAGAAGATACTTCTTCTTCGAGCGTCCTATATCGACCACTTGACAACCACTCTGTGTGATTTGTATGTGATCTGAGCCTAAGAGCGATTGTACGTTGTATAAGTTATAAGCCTACAAGTAGGCCAGCACATCCGATTTCTGCTATATTTGCTAGGGTAGCATCCCTGGGGCCTACATCAGTTGCCTCTTACGACATGCCTTGTAGATCGCAATGATACTATTCTTTGCCTCCTTTGTGGGCCCCGGCACCACACGGGCGTGAACGAGAAGATACCAGTTCTTTTCTATTGAGTTGGTAGTATGCATCATCTTTTTCATGACCTGGGTGATCTCTTACCCATATGTTCTTGTAGGCCATTTTTATCCGTACTTTTGTTTCCTCATATGTCATACTGGTGTCTTTCTGTGGTAGCCTGTCATCTGCTTTTACCAATATGTCGGCAGTTTCATTGCCAGATATTCCAATAGTGGGATGGTATCCACTGTATTAGCACTGTTGAAAAGATGTTGCATACTTGGTGTAGTGATGTTTAACGTTCCTTTAACTCTTAGTGGACCAGGCACATTTGTTTCCTCATATGTCATACTGGTGTCTTTCTGTGGTAGCCTGTCATCTGATCTGCTTTTACCAATATGTCGGCAGTTTCATTGCCAGATATTCCAATAGTGGGATGGTATCCACTGTATTAGCACTGTTGACAAGATGTTGCATACTTGGTGTAGTGATGTTTAACGTTCCTTTAACTCTTAGTGGACCAGGCACATTTGTTTCTAGAGTAAAAACGCCCATTAGTGTTGCGTTTGGTCCACAAGGAGTTAAGTTATTTTCTTGATTTTTTCAGATATTACTGACAGTGCATCAGTCAAAAATAGTATATTCTCTTTTATATGTTTCTCAGACATTTTGGCTTCTGCTGCTGTTTTTATGGCATTGACCTCTGCTCTGTATTTGCTGGAGAACTATCCTGTCGCTATCTTTAGCTTCCTATGTTTCATGCACTATGAGGGCTCCTCCATTTTCAGTTGCATTTGTTGCAGACCTATCTGTATATACATGGGTCCACCTGCTGTTAGGGAAGTGCTCCTCTATGTACTTAGTGGCCAGGAATTTTTTTTTTTACTTGTCTGATGGTTTTTGCCTGCTATCACTGTGATGTTCTCATTTAGCTCTCAAAATTTTGTATATTTCCATGTCTGTCTTGTGTTAATATATTTTGGTGGTTTGGGCATAATTTTAGAAGATGATGGTTGTTTTGTAATCATCATCTTCGTTGTCGCTGCAAAGTTAGTACATTTTGTTCTACCCCTTCCTAGCCCATTCATTGGGTGGCTTCTAGTCTCTGGAACTTTTCTACTTGTTTTAGTGTTCTGCTTCTTTTATATCCTACATTGGTTGTAGGCCTGTAGTTTTTCCTTTTCCTATATTGGAGTAGTTCTCATTGCTCCCGTGATAATTCTCATAGCTTGGTTCTGTACACTGTTGATTTTGTTAGAGTTTGATTGTGCTACAGTTGCCCATGCAGAGATTCCATAGTCCAATGTAGGTAAGTACATTTCCCAAATCATTTGTGAATGCCTTAGTGTCAACTATGACATGAAGGGGATATAGTAGTACATAACTTGGCATTTGTTGCGGAAGGATGACTAAACCTACAGCTCTTGTTCTCAGAAACCACTTGACCATTCACTTTTAATAACTTTCATATAGCCTGACCTCTGTTAAAATTACTAAACATGTGGAAGCAACAATAAACACATTAATATTATTCTCATTGTAATTGTAAGACTGGCGAATACCTTCAAATAAAAGATATATATTTACTGTTGAAATTCCTGCTGTTGAAAAACTTATAGGAAAGAAAATTACACTTTAAAGTTTTATGATTTGGATTTATGTCATAAATGGTTCAGTTACTTCTAAATAACATCTTCTGTTGTGGTTTCGCAATTTAGGCGAACCACTGTAGACCAAAGATCCTATACAGGATCCATTTCTGAAAACTTTTGTCATCTGACATGTCCCTAGCCCATACAGAAGGACTGACTTCACATTTGAATTCAGTTGAATTGGAAGATCTCAGTGTTATTGCACAAACTCTGTGGGTCTCCGATGTAATTTAGAAGATGGTGAAGTTATTTCTACAAAGTCTAGGTTGTCTAGATTCAAAATATACTTAATTTAGAACCATGCACAGACACAACTTGATAGTTTGAATATCTTAAGTTTAATGTGTACTGAAGTGTCTATATAAAAGTAATAACCTATTCTAGTGGAATTGAGATAAAATACATTTTGTTTGCTTTCTGTGCAGCCACCTACTGGTTTGTCCTCACCACCTCAAGGACCTTACCCTCAGTATGGACAGCCTGTACCCCAACAACCTGGGGTAGGGTGTACTCAACAGCACTAATGCAGTAACACAGAATTTTGGTCAAATGGGTATTCAGGTCAGCTTCTATTTTGTGTGTGTGTGTGTTTCTGTTTGCATGTACATAAAGTAGTTCAACAAATTTTACAGCCATTTATTAACATGACAGACACTGGAAGAGTGCTTCTACTGTTAGTATGGGATTCTATACTTCTTTCTTTCCTGTCTATTGCAATTTTAAATCTGTGTATCTGCTTTTTTATTTCTGCATTATTCATATATAGTGGGTAATATATTTTTATTCTTAGTTTTTAGTTTGTTAACCAAAATTCAGAGTATTAACGTGAGCTGTTGCTTTCATCCAGGAATCACAACGAGTGGTAAATTTGTTAAATGAGAGACAACTTATTCCTCCAGAGGGATTTGAAACATCAAAGCCTGTACTACCCCAAGATCCCAAAAAAAGCCAACTGCAGTCCAGAGTGAGTGTATTCATTTGATATTGCTGTGTGGTTATGTAGTATTTCAACAGTAATGTTAAAAATAACAGCATGCACCTTGTTGTGGATTACGTTGATGCTTTGACTGTAATTGTTTGACCGCATATGAAACTAAACTGTCTATTTGCTACCCACTGTCTGTAAAGTCAGAAAGAGTCTGTACTTTCATTAAGGTGATGATGAACTATCTCAGCATTGCTCCAAGACAGTTTGTTCATACTCAATCAATACTACTAATTGGCTGCGAGTCATGCTGGGTTGCTCCTGGGATTTAAGCATGTCATCAAAAGGATTATCAAGATTCTCTTACAATTGATTCTAATCATCAGAAAACAGAAAATGCTAGTTTTCTTTCTACATACTATGTTTGCTTTTATTTAGATTGTAAAGATGGCCAATGTGTTGCGGAGGCCCAAGAGGAAAAAGAATAGTAGCATTGCGACCTACAATGAGGCGATTGAGGTGGGAGTCTAGGAAAGCTACCCTAGTAAATATAAAGTGTTGTAGAAATCGGATGGGCTGGCCTACTTGTAGGTGCATTACTGGCCCAGGGTACAATTCTTAGCTCTTAGGCTCAGATCACATATAAATCACAGATTGGTTTAAAAGTGGTCAGTATCAAGTAGAAGATTGTAAAGATGCAATATTAAAACACGAAATAAGAAAGTTTTACAAAGTACAATAACACACTGACTCAATGTTTCAACTAAAGGTTTTATCAAGCAAATGTACAATAATACCTCACACTGTTGACTGGTTATGGATCAGAGTATGGTTGGAAACGGTTGAATGTTAGATTTATTTATCTTACAATTGCAGCTAGGCCTTAGAAAATGTAAATAACTTCTTCACAAAAGTATCTTATCATACTAAGCATCTAAGAGCCAGCTTCCTCTTCAAGTTGCGTAATGACCAGAGCACAGACCATTTCAAATCACACTATATGGTTGTCAAGCTCATCTATTTTGTGTCATGGTAATACTTATTACACACTTTCTGTTTTATCATACTCTAGGACACTGCTGTCATAGTTCCAGATGATGTAAGACCTGCCCGTCACATGTCCACTTCATGTTTCATGTGTGAATTGCATGGAGTTCAATGTTTCCTTTATCACCAAGTTACAATTGTGTGCTACTACATAAATTTAGCACAGGAAATTAATTGTGAATCAGTGTGTCATTGATTTGTGGCATATCTTTGCTTTGAATATATTGATTTCATGTCTGCTATGCTTTAAGGGACGGATTAGCTTAATGTGTAAGGATGCGCCTCTCGGCTCGGACACGAGGATTGTGGGTTCAATCTCAGTCGACGTTCCACACATGAGAAAAGGAATTGACTCTCCTACCTCCTACTCACTAGGGCTAGAAATGTGAAATGACAGTCACTACATATCATAAGGTCTGAAAAGGCCACAGGAAATGTTATTTTATTATGCTTTAACTAGAGCATGATATCAGCAGAAGGTGGACATTTAGGACTAATAAGCCAGAAGCCTGGACGAGTGGATTAGAGCGCTGGCTCTGAAAAGGCCAATGAGTTTTTTTCTGTTGAGCATAACAAAAACAATCCTAACCTGAATAATTTTGCGGGGACTGCACTAGCCATGCGACCATTAAATTCCTCATGCTCATATCCACCCTGTCCTATACCACACTAAAAAAGTGGTAACACTGGCAGTAAAGTCAGTAAACTTGTACTCTTATCATAGGTGCTTTTTTGTGTAGTTCAGAGATTGTTCTTTGATATTAAACCATGTACAATTTTGCTGACACACTTTTCTCCAGGAAACTTACATTATTTAAACTGTTACTTTTTTAAACAGCATATTCAGATGTACTCTAAATGCATTGCCGCAGACCTCTGCATTGCTCAACAAAGCCAGATTACCTCTGGGAATTCTGATCCACCCTTTCAGAGATTTATCAGTAAGTATTAAATGATACCACACCAGAACTTGGATGATTGTGCTGCCACATCTAATCATTAAATAACAAGAAGGGGAGCATATTTGAGAAAAAAATGTAGTATAGTCTGTATTGAATAAGATTTTTGGGATCAAGGTTGTGTATGTAACCTTTCATACACAGAATATGGGCTACTGCAAATCTTTACTTTTCCAAGCTGACCTATTTCATTTAGGTGTATTTGTCCAGCAGTTTCTGTCTCTTCAGACTCTAAGAAAAATCTAAAAATAGAATAGATCATAAACTGAGCCAAGTGGTGTTCAAGATAAAGTAAGATGTATACCATTCATTTCCGCTATGCATGGTGCAATTACGATGTACTAAATAAATCTGACAAACTAGAAATCAATTGTTGGTCAGAGCTCTGTTTGTGCAAACAAATAAATAATTATTTTGTTGCTAAAACAATTAAGACATAATCAATCTCCAATACCCAGAATATGAATCTATACAAATCTGGACTATGCTGTCACCTAGCTGACTTAATACATTTAAGGGTGTTTGTCATAAGGCGCCAACATTCATGTCTGCTACGTAAGTTTTAGTTGTGTTGTGCTAACTAACTTTGAGAAAAGGGATGTGACTGTCTTCACTAGAGTTTATCCTACAATGCTTTGATTCGGTTATAACAGAGGCAGAACATTTCATAACTAAAAAAACAGTACGCCTTAGGGACAAAGAACTAGTTACTAACTGCTTTTTATTTTATTACCAAGTATAACTAGTTTAACGTACATGGGCTGTTTTTGTAAATCATCATATTATAAACACATACATTTTGACGACTGCAGTTATTTAACTATACCAGTAATTTCTTGCTTGTCTGCTTATTTCCTCTAATCCTGTTTTGTCTCACATCGTCAGGGTTTCTAGAACTAGCTCTTGTGTGTGCTTCTTTCACTTTCTGCTATTTCTGTGGTCCCCTTTTTGCTAGGATGGTCTTTTTCCTTATATCCACTGTATTGAAGTATCATTGCCAATTATTTGCACTGTGTCATAATTGGTGTGTAGTTTGTTAAAACAATTATTTTATTTACAAACCATTAGTAGATACTGATTGTTCACACTGTGTCCACAATGTTCAACAGCTGTTCATAAACACATCTAAAATAAAAGACAACCTTTAAGGGGGGATTCTGGTCTGGAAACTTTTTCGTTGCTTTCATATTAATGTAGAGTTTGTATTACAATTTTGAGATATTATGACTTCAAAGAGTAGATAAAAATTAGTAAGAAAAAATATGTCAACACGTTGCCATGGAAACAATAAAAAATGGCAGCAAAACACAATTTTTTAAATCCCTAAGGCTCTGAAAGTGATGAATATAAATGAATTCTGTTTTCACTCTAAGGTGAGCAATTGTATTATCTAAAATATTACACATGATTTTTAGGATATATTAAATATTACATTTTTATGAATTTTGGGGTAAACAAACCCCCAAAAACAGCTTTTGACTGAATTTTGAGGAATTTTCCCAAAAATAAATAAAAATTAAATATTTAATATATCCTAAAATCATGTGCAATATATTAGATATTACAATTGCACACCTTAGAGTGAACGAATTCATTACATTCATTAGATTCAGAGCCGTAGGATTGAAATTTTGCTTTGGCGGCCATTTTATATTGTTTCCATGGCAAAGCTTTGACATTTTTTTTTTTACTAATTTTTTTCTACTATTCTAAGTCATAACCTTTCAAAATGGTTACACAAATTTTACATTAATGTGAAAACAACGAAAATAGCTTCATTGTTATTTAGAGGGACATTCTAGGTTGATTGAGGTGGAAGATGCTGCAGAAGTGCTTTAAACATTTTCAGTAAATTGAAAGGACGGCGTGTGGTTGCTCTCTGTATGCACATATGACAATTATATTACGTTTTCCAGTAGTTTTAAAATATGTAACTGTTAAATATTTATCCCTACATATACATCATTAGTAAATTTTGAGTTTTCGTGTATGTATAATTTAAAACTGAAAAATGTTAGTTGATTATCTTCTTCCACTTCCATCTCTCTGACATCCTCTTCTACTGTTCATTAGTAATTAATAACCAACATATCATCATCATTGTAAAGAAAACTGTTTTCAAATCCCAAATATATTCATTTTAATATCCAACACTCTGAAATGAACACTTTTGTTCCTGTAGTATAAAGCTGGTATTTATTACTGATAAATATATACATGAGCTTTAAAAAAAATTCACTTACATTCCCTGGTTAGGTAGCGACCTAAAATGACCAAACTTAGCTACCATTTAACTGTGAAAGCTGTATTGCAATTCTTTTGTTATCTAACTGAAAGGTGAATTTCTAATTGATTTAGTGAATCCAATATTAAGATGGTCAGTGGTTTATCACTGTACAAGTAAGGAAGGGTAAAGAAACCCTTTTTCATACCTCATGGTATATTGGGTAATACAGTGTTAGGCCCGTATTTTTCATTGACTGTCAGTCAGCATTTACGATGGGTGATGTGGTGAACATCACACCAACCCTCTTTACTTCCCAGTGCTTATCCTGGTACCTAATTGAAGCTGGGTCGACCTGAGAGTCGTTGCAGTCAAAAAACATTCCATGCCCACTGTGGAATTGAATCCGGACCACTAACCTAAGAAGCAAGTTCACTAACAACTACGCAACAACTGCTCTCTACTGTACAAATGCATTTTGTTAAATCGTTCCAGTTTCTAACCTGTGTGCTGGTTATTAGATATGAACTATACTCAAGTAGTTTTATGCTAGTTCTTAAACGTTGTTTGTTGTATGTTTTTATAGTCTGCTCCCACACTCATACACTAATACTGACTGAGTCCGTGTGTAGATCCTGAAACCTTAGAGGAAAGAATAAGAGCATATCACCTGATTAATCAAACATGGCAATTGAAGAGTCCTGTGCTTGAAACTAGCTATTTTATCATGTAAAACAAACTACAGAATAAATCACTTTAACACACTAACAAGTGCTCTAGAATGTGCCTGTTTGTCACATTTGACCATATGTCACAGACTGCCATGACTTGTTTCATTGTAAAATTAGCTAAACATTTACAGTAATGCATTCTGATCATTGCTGATTATTAATTTATTCTTTAGCATCTGTTAGCTTGTGATAAAAGTACATTCATTTTATGTACAGAACTGCATGTCATTCATCAAAATAAAAAGAAAACAAAAATAACTAGTCTAGTTTAAAATTTGTACATACTTTTGAAATGAAAATCATGGCATATTCTTTACAGGACCTCACCATTAACCATAGTAAGCAATCGTTGATTTTCTAGGCACTACTTATACGTTCAGTAGTTTGCCATTGCTTTCTGAACGGACATACTCTTACTGCGCACAGAAGTGAACAAAAATTAATTTGGCCTCGTGTTTTTTTCAATGTGGTAGTGAATGTGTTATGAGTGCATTTCTATTTCAATGCAGATTTCTTGCAATGAGACCAACTGTAGTGTAGCAGTCATTGTCCTGTTTGAGTAAATGGGGAAGGATGATGATCAACCACTCCCTTTTCGGCTTTATACTTAGGAACAGTTAAAAACAAACAATATGGAAGTCATCAGTTATATGAGGACTATCATCATAGCACTCGGACATGTCCATAGGTGCTCCGATCTCCACCTCAGCAAATCCAGCAGCGACCCAACACGCCAGTTCAATGTTGATTAATCAATCTCTTTGCATATTTAGTATGTCATTCTTTTCGGACTGCACCAATATTGACACCCATCTCTTTCAATCTGGTCAGCGAGTGGGATTCACAGCCCTGAAACTCCTCTGTTCGGAAAGACTCTCTCAATGCGTGAAGAATGTCACTTGATCCATGGCAGCTCCCTCTGATATTGTAGCCAAGCCAGCCAATCTATCAGCTCGTTCATTACCCCTAACTCCTGCGTGCCCAGGGACAAAAATGAAGGTGATTTCTCTGATCATTGTCTGTACCAGTACCTCCACCCAGTTGCGTCTCACCATACCTGATTCGACTTTACGAATCATGCTCAT
The DNA here is from genome assembly GCA_020796225.1 of Arion vulgaris. Taxonomy (NCBI): domain Eukaryota; kingdom Metazoa; phylum Mollusca; class Gastropoda; order Stylommatophora; family Arionidae; genus Arion; species Arion vulgaris. The sequence goes on from CM036757.1 coordinate 43,664,688, forward strand.
GGAGTCACTGAGTATGAAAACACAAGAGTAATTGTGAAATGCCAACCAGTTCACCGCCTCCGTCACCGCCTCCGTAACCGCCGAACCTCCATTGTCAAGCTACTTGTGGTTGTTGAGTAGGCCCCACTGGCCTCTCTTATTATTTTTCCTCTTCAGCGTGATGAAAAAGCCCACGCACAGCGTTGTTGGCGAATGACTGAACCATCGGTGTAAATAACCACATCTGTATCATTGATGATGTCATTCAAGATAGCCTCCACGTTTAGCAGTGATAGATTATTTTGTTCGCAGTTTTTCTTAATAGATGTAATAACAGTGAAAGCAGTCGGAAATTGAGGTGGCACAGCAATCCATTCCTCTCCTGTTTCATTTCCGGAAGGATCACATATTTTCCTAAGCGTATCTTCCGCCTGACTCAGCCATGATCTGCCTCTCTTGAGTCTACACCCTTTCTCCTTAATGAGTTCTTCATGGAGAGGATGTTCCTTGTTTGCATTGATTTTAGATATGATCGAACCCTCCAAGTTTCAATTCTGTTAGCAATAGTTGGGAGGACAAGAAGGAATCGCATTGACACTCCTGGTGTATCTTTGGTGCATCCCAGAATGATGCGCATAGCCTCATTCTGAATTCTTTCCAGTCTCACTGTTTGCGTAGGACTAATTGTTAGGAGAGCGCATGCATATTCTATACATGACAGAACAATACCTTGGTACAAGAGCACAAGAAGGCATTGCTCAATGTTAGCAGCCGCCATGATTCTCAGTGCGGATAGTCTTAGTTGCATGCACACATTTGGAATATGAATACTTGCCAGTAAGGGCTAAAAACCACTAGACTAGTAGATTTAATATAACAATTGTTGCATCAAACATTGTAATAGAAAAGAACAGGATTGTTGCATCAAAAACCATGGAAGAGGAAGAAAGAATATTGCATATAGTCGTAGAGGAGAACAAATTAGATCAAATGTCACCGAAGTGAAAAGAGGAGTTATATCATCACCTTAGAGAACAAAACTAGGATATGAACACAGAGAAAACTAGTTAAATATGACATGCCACCATAGAGAATTGATTTCACGACCATCATCATTGCACTATGTTGAATAACCCTGTGTACTCTAATTTCTTTCTTACACAAGCAGATCTCACCAGTAGTGCATAAACTCTGTAGTATTGGTGTGCAATTTTTAAGGGGATACAAATTCGTAGTAATTAATTTTTCATTTTTAAAATTAATATTTCTTGGGTAGTGACTTTCCATTCTACTCTTATCAAATTTCAACTGCCAATAGTTCTTTTATATACTCAACTTGAGCGCTGGACATTCTACTCTTATCAAATTTCAACTGCCAATAGTTCTTTTATATACTCAACTTGAGCGTTGGACATACATTTGATTGTTCTCCTTCTGATAAGACTAGGAACTCGAATCTCACTGACATTGAGATTAGGAATCACTGGAAAATAGCACAATCATCCCACTCTAAAAACAAAGTAGTTTTGGATAGAGAGACGAGCACCGTACCATGCCACAGAGACCCCCAACATAGAAAAGAATAAGAATATCACCATAGAGAAGAAAGACATATTATTCTGTCACATATCAGTGATGTGAGTGTTCATGTTTCTAACATGCTCAATAACAGATCATAACCATTCATCAATTGCAGGAAGAATTAGAAAACGAAGTAAGTAACTCTCTTGTAGTTTATAACTTGGTTGTGGTGCCTGGACCTCTCTCACTTCATTATCTTTTCTAGAAATATATTGAAAATTCTCATTGAAGGCACCGTTGATTTCTTTTCCACAACCATACTGTTTTCCATATTATTCACAACTATACTGTTTTCCATATTATTATAACTTTTTGAGGTTCTGGACTTTTGATTAGATTAATGGTGGTAGCATGAAATCTTTGTGAATTGAAGTTGCCTGTTTTTTACACTTAAAATGTTTGCATTGTCGGTAACTACACTTACAGTTTCTGCATTGTTGGTAACTATACTATACTTATTCTTGTCACTACTTGTGTGTCTTGTTCAAGCTATAATTACACATTTCTTTGTTATAGTTTATAGGAAATAAACTCACCTCCGATCCATGCCGCTCAATTTGGCTGTTTTCTTAGGCATGAGGAATCACCAGTGGTTAAATAAATATTGTGTCCATACACAGTTTAGCATGTTTTAAAATAAAATGAAGTCCAGCAATAGCATATGTTTCATGACAACCCTTTATATACATCTCATGACTCCAATGTATATATACACTTTGTGTGGTCGGTTTATTCTGTATTGTGTGTGTGTTGTATATAGTTATATGTCATGTTGAGATGGTTATGTAGCAGAATTTATTGCTATTTCTATTAAATGCATGTTGATTCCTGTTGTTATCATGACTAATTTTCTATCAAAGTGTGAGAAACAAACTATTCACACACATTAGGGAATCTTGGAAATGTTAGGGATGATGAGGGAATATTTGAAGGGGATCATATAGTTACTGTACTAAACTGACATAATAGTGCTCTGGGCAGACTAGTTGGTGCTCATTTTTCCCCAAGCAGATGTCGAAGAGTATGCTTCCTGATGGTTCCAATGACTAGCTGGTTAAACACACTCCTTATTAATTGCAAAATAATTTGTTGCTTCCTAATTGTGATCAAATAGAGACAAATAAAATATTTTGGACACTTGAAGAGACAGACTCCCTGCGAAACCCACACTGGAGGAAATGTGTGCAAGCTAGCAAGAGAAAGACCAAGATATAATTGGGATGGAGTCAATGTCACAGAACAGTTTGACAGAATGCACAACCATGACAAGCAATAGGAAGTTTTGGAGATACATTTCAGCCAAAGTTCAGTGTGGAGATGCATCTAATGAATCAACACAAGAGATACTTTATCACAATACTTTAGTAGTTATTATAAGAAAGGGGATAAGAATCGGGAGCCAGTGTAGCACAGTGAGAATGCAAATGTATAAAGTTGAATCCTTGATACAGTCAATTCCCTAATTCACACAGCTGAAAATTGAAATTTGAATCGTTCATTGGTGAAGCTATTTTCTAAGTGCTATACCTCTGAGTTAGCTGAAATTCAATTGAGTGTCTATTGTATAGTTAAAATTCAATTGAGTGTCTATTGTATAGTTAAAATTCAATTGAGTGTCTATTGTATAGTTAAAATTCAATTGAGTGTCTATTGTATAGTTAAAATTCAATTGAGTGTCTATTGTATGTATAGATGTCCCCCTCCGCCCAACCCTTCCTTCCCCCGTATTGGTAGGGAATAATTAATGAACACCAATATCTTTTTATTGAGCAGTAAATACTAGTATCATAGTGTTTCTTTTAAGTGTGTAATTAAAGCATGGATTCTGATTTTAAGAAAGTGTTTGGAGATAGCAATCTTCTGTAGAAGGTTTGGGCATAGAGATAGCAATCTTCTGTAGAAGGTTTGGGCATAGAGATAGCAATCTTCTGTAGAAGGTTTGGGCATGGAGATAGCAATCTTCTGTAGAAGGTTTGTGCATGGAGATAGCAATCTTCTGTAGAAGGTTTGTGCATGGAGATAGCAATCTTCTGTAGAAGGTTTGTGCATTGAGATAGCAATCTTCTGTAGAAGGTTTGGGCATGGAGATAGCAATCTTCTGTAGAAGGTTTGTGCATGGAGATAGCAATCTTCTGTAGAATGTTTGTGCATGGAGATAGCAATCTTCTGTAGAAGGTTTGTGCATGGAGATAGCAATCTTCTGTAGAAGGTTTGTGCATTGAGATAGCAATCTTCTGTAGAAGGTTTGTGCATGGAGATAGCAATCTTCTGTAGAAGGTTTGTGCATGGAGATAGTAATCTTCTCTAGGAATGTTTGCGCATGGAGATAGCAATCTTCTCTAGGAATGTGTGCGCATGGAGATAGCAATCTTCTGTAAAAGATCATCACCAGCTTGATATAATTATCTTGCTGAACATTGTATATTTTTACTTCATTGAGCATTTCTATTGTGTACTAAAGAAACCTCTTCTTTTTTTGTCTAGCCACTTATTCAGTGAAGCTTGAAGTTCTAGTTGTTGTGCTAATCATATTTCAGGGGTTGTTGAGAACCCAGGTTGTAGTGTTTCTTTGGTATTGTTTATCCATCTGCATCTTGGCCTTTCTTACCATCTCAGACCAGATCTTCTACAGTTGTATGCGTGGAGAGGTAGTTGATATTGTTTCATTCTCAGTAAGATGGCTGAACCATTTTATTTTCTTTCTGCCTTTACACATATTTTATTGCAGACATGACTACTATAGATTATCAGAAACAATTTCAAATGGTACAAAGTAAACAATTTTAACTTTAGAAACAGATAGAGAAACTACTGACATTCATTGTGAGCAAGCACAACACAATATAACTGTCATATTTTGTTGCAACTTTTAACTCTTGAGTATACTCATAGTAAAACCACATTTTTAGGCTTTGTATTTTTAATGGAGGACTCGCTAACAATTCCATCTTCTGTATTATACAAAATTACACACAAATTACAAATGAATCATGTGAATAATTTTGCTTCTATTTAATGGTTTGGTTCGTGCAGTAGTTTGTTGGAAAATTGTTCATCAGAATGGTTTGACAAGGAGCCTGTAGTATTATAAAAGCTAAGTAGATATACTGCATTCAGCAAATATATTATTTCTACTGAAAAGTCATCATAAATAGCAAAAATAACATATGAAACAAGGAGGATGAAGAAATTCTTAGAAAAAATCATATTTTGTAAGATTATTTTGGGTTTGTTCAACATTCTGGAAGATAGTGCACTGAAATACAAAAATGCTTGTCTGTCTTGCCTGCCGTTCTCAGATAATGAATGACATGCTTAAATTTAAGTCATAGAAATAAATCCTCAAAGTTAGGGCTGAAGTATAATTAAGCTTAAACTAGTCAGAGTGAATTAAAATCTATTTCCAGGTTATATTAGGAAAGTGGAGAGACTAGAAGACTCAGCAGTTACATTTAGTTAACTCTCTTAGTATACTAAAACCACATTTTTGCAAGCATTTTGTCAGAATAAGATTTAGTATGAAGAGTGTTCTAACAAAATCTGTTATACGTTAATTGATTGATTGATAGGACCATCATTATTGCACTTGTGTGCTTTAATCTCTTTCTTACACATTGATTGATAGGACCATCATTATTGCACTTGTGTGCTTTAATCTCTTTCTTACACATTGATTGATAGGACCATCATTATTGCACTTGTGTGCTTTAATCTCTTTCTTACACATTGATTGATAGGACCATCATTATTGCACTTGTGTGCTTCAATCTCTTTCTTACACATTGATTGATAGGACCATCATTATTGCACTTGTGTGCTTTAATCTCTTTCTTACACATTGATTGATAGGACCATCATTATTGCACTTGTGTGCTTTAATCTCTTTCTTACACATTGATTGATAGGACCATCATTATTGCACTTGTGTGCTTTAATCTCTTTCTTACACATTGATTGATAGGACCATCATTATTGCACTTGTGTGCTTTAATCTCTTTCTTACACATTGATTGATAGGACCATCATTATTGCACTTGTGTGCTTTAATCTCTTTCTTACACATTGATTGATAGGACCATCATTATTGCACTTGTGTGCTTTAATCTCTTTCTTGCACAGGAAGATCTCAGCTGCAGGGCACGAACTGCGTAGCACCGGCGAGGGTCCCCGATGTAATTTAGAAGATGGGGAAGATATTTTTATAGAAATTTTATTTTTAATATTTTCTTATGAATTTTGCCTGGGCAGCGGCTTTCCAATCTGCTCTTCTCAATTTTGAACTGCCAAGATTTTTTTTTACATGCTCAAATTGAACACTGGACCTATGTTTTATCGTCCATCTCCGATAGGACTAGGAAGGCGCTCGCACCTCCACTGAGATCCGGGATCTCTGGAAAAATATCCAGATCTCTCCACGAGAGAGCAAACCTGGTATCTTTGGCACGAGAGACGAGTACCTAACCTCTTTGCCACAGTCTTATGTTAAGCTCCAAAGCACTATTTCATATATGATAATGTGCAGAATGAAAGCTATATTTTATCAATTCGTTGACCGTATTCTAAAAAAATGTATACACAATTATAGCACCAAATGGATCTTGTAGTAATTTAATGTTTTGGTTTGCGAGGTGGCTAATAGGAAAATTGGTAAACTGCCAGAATGGTTTTTAGATGGCTTGTTATAATGTAGGAGTTGAGCTTGACTAGAATTTTATTATGAGTACTTTTGTCAGCTGTTACACTAATTAACGTAATCATTAAATTATATGCAACCTTTTTCCACTCTTAACACCCAACAACAGACTGATGTTATGCGACTATGCAACTGCACATGATTAGTTTAATGATAGATTCAAATTTGTTTTCTTTTATTTAAATTTATGTTCAGATCTTCTTTCTGTCTTTTCTCTAATCCTGTTTTGCTTTACAGCGTCAGGATAAGAAGAGATTGATAGAATACGCTTGTGTGTGCACTTCATAGACAGTGTCTTTCTTCGCCTCTGAGGTCCACCTTTTGTGTGTCTGGCCTTTTGCTTTGTGTTAGAGTAACATTGCTCTTTGAGGCAATATCAGTCTGTTGATAATTTGCTTATGTGGCAGAACCATTTCATTTGTTGTTTCTTGAAGAAGTTCAGTACTGATGTTGTACCCACTTTTTCCTGATGTCTTCAATTCAAAACTGGTCTCTTATTGTTACTTCAGCATTCTGCATAGACACTTCATCTCTGCCGTTATGTGAACTACAAAGACAGTAAAGTTTATACAAGAGAAAATGTTGCAGATATAGACAATATTTCAAGTTAACAAACAGAAAGAAGGATATTAGAAATATTAGAGGCTAGTGATTGATTGCTGGGTACTGATCCAACATCATAGCACACCAGACAGAGCCATAAGTATTCAGTCTCCTCCAGCTGATGTCAACGGGTATGCATGCTGATGTTTCTTGGCCATAAGTATTCAGTCTCCTCCAGCTGATGTCAACGGGTATGCATGCTGATGTTTCTTAGCCATAAGTATTCAGTCTCCTCCAGCTGATGTCAACGGGTATGCATGCTGATGTTTCTTGGCCATAAGTATTCAGTCTCCTCCAGCTGATGTCAACGGGTATGCATGCTGATGTTTCTTAGCCATAAGTATTCAGTCTCCTCCAGCTGATGTCAATGGGTATGCATGCTGAAGTTTCTTAGCCATAAGTATTCAGTCTCCTCCAGCTGATGTCAATGGGTATGCATGCTGATGTTTCTTAGCCATAAGTATTCAGTCTCCTCCAGCTGATGTCAACGGGTATGCATGCTGATGTTTCTTAGCCATAAGTATTCAGTCTCCTCCAGCTGATGTCAACGGGTATGCATGCTGATGTTTCTTAGCCATAAGTATTCAGTCTCCTCCAGCTGATGTCAATGGGTATGCATGCTGATGTTTCTTAGCCATAAGTATTCAGTCTCCTCCAGCTGATGTCAATGGGTATGCATGCTGATGTTTCTTAGCCATAAGTATTCAGTCTCCTCCAGCTGATGTCAATGGGTATGCATGCTGATGTTTCTTAGCCATAAGTATTCAGTCTCCTCCAGCTGATGTCAATGGGTATGCATGCTGATGTTTCTTAGCCATAAGTATTCAGTCTCCTCCAGCTGATGTCAATGGGTATGCATGCTGATGTTTCTTAGCCATAAGTATTCAGTCTCCTCCAGCTGATGTCAATGGGTATGCATGCTGATGTTTCTTATTAGTTAGTCACACTCCTCATTCTACCACCCAGGTTCCCAATGCTACTCATATAACATTTTATTTCAAAATTCTCTCAAATGCTGAATAGTTTCATCATCAATTGCCATAACCTCATTTAAAAGGCAGTCCCTGAGCAACAGATAGCCAGCGAACGATGGGTTATGTCACAAAGTTACCAGCGAACAAATAGTTTTAGAATTACTCTGAACATATTAAATACAGAACAGAGTGAGAAGTCATAGACCTGTACCATATTTATAGTTAAATTCAATATAATTGACATCAGTACATTAAGGGTGAAAAATGCTGTTATTTTCAGCAGATTTACTGTACATGGCAGGAATGTAATAGTCGTCTTCACCTCCTGAAGTGGTTTCTAGTTCATTTGTCTAACTCACTGAATCACATATTTATTTATTGACAACATAGTCGACTTGAGCACAGAACATACTCAGCTAGTTCAGTTTTGGTTGACAAGCCTATTCTCCAACTACTTAGACAGCACCATATATCATGTTTTCATGAAAAACTTTGGCATACTTAATTAAATTGCTCCATTATTCGTAAGATCCATTGTTGGTGGTGTACTTTTATGACGGGGTTTGTTAATATGTTTGTTAATATAATATGTCCTGTACTAGATTACACGCGTCCCTACTAAATTGTACATGTCCCGCACTAGATTGTGCATGCCCCATGCTAGATTGCACTTGCCCCATGCTAGATTGAATGATCCCAGTGCTAGATTGTGAGCGACCCATGCTAGATTGTGCTTGCCCAGTGATAGATTGCACTTGCCCAGTGATAGATTGCACTTGCCCAGTGCTAGATTACGCGTGCCAGTGCTAGATTGCGCTTGCCCGGTGATAGATTGCGCATGCCCAGTGATAGATTGCATGTGTCATGTGCTAGATTGAATGTATCCTGTGCCAGATTGGACATGTCCCTTACCAGATTGTAGTGTCTCGTACTAGATTGTTTAGGGATCCAGATTACCATTTAACATGTTTTATTTATGTATGCTCATTGTCCACAGCAACTGCCTGTCATTCAGTCAAGTGTGATTGTAAGGTGTCGGTCATGTAGAACCTACATCAATCCTTTTGTTGTGTTTGCTGACCAGAGAAGATGGAAGTGCAACTTGTGCTATAGGGTGAATGATTGTAAGTTGATCTTTTGATAAAATATCTTCTTAACTCATATATTGAAATTATGTTTCACTTATACAACATTGGAAGTGATTGATTGATAGGACCATCATCATTGCACTTTGGTGAGTAACCATGTGAGCTTCGATCTCTTTCTTATACAGGATCTCAGCGACAGTGCACAAACTCTGTAGCACTGGTGAAGGTCTCAGTTGCAGTGCACAAACTCTGTAGCACTGGTGAGGGTCTCAGCGGCAGTGCACAAACTCTGTAGCACTGGTGAGGGTCTCAGCTGCAGTGCACAAACTCTGTAGCACTGGTGAAGGTCTCAGTTGCAGTGCACAAACTCTGTAGTACTGGTGAGGGTCCCCGATGTAATTTAGAAGATAGTGAAAATATTTTGTCAAAATTTAAATTTCAGAAAATCTTTCTAATCTTGCTAGCCGTACTAATATTTATCTTCTTCATTCTAACTCTTACAACTATGTTGTTGATCATTTATGGGTCTCTGATGTAGAGGTTAGGTGCTCATCTCATGTCAAAGGTACCAGGTTCGCTACCTCGTGGAGTCATCTGGATATTTTTCTAGAGATCCTTGATCTCAGTGTAGATGAGATTGAATTCCTAGTCCTATCGGAGAATGACGATAAAATATAGGTCCTGTGTTCAATTTGAACACGTAAAAGAACCCTTGACAGTTCAAAATCGAGAAGAGCAGGCTGGAAAGTCGCTGCCTGGGCAAGATTCATTAAAAATAAAATTCCTACAAACATATCTTCACCGTCTTCAAAATTACAGCAGGGACCCTCATGTAGCTATGTAGTTCTTGCACTGCAGCTGGGATCTTTCTGTGTAAGAAAGAGATTGAAGCACACATGATTACTCATTGAAATGCAATGATGATGGTCCAATCAATCAATCAATCATTGCAAGTGGTTTTTGCAGTAACACCTCTGTTCTTTCTGTAATGGCTTGGTCATGAAATGATACCACATATTTAATCTCTATTGTCTTGAACATCTCTATAATACTTTCATTTGCTTGATCTATTATCATATGTTAGTGATAATATTTTGCATGTTTCAGTGCCAGATGAGTTCTCATTTGATCCAGTTAGTAAAACCTATGGTGATCCTCAGAGAAGACCTGAAGTCAAGTCTGCAACAATAGAGTTTATTGCTCCATCTGAATACATGGTAATCAAATAATCACATATAGTGTACAGTTTATCAACTAATTGTCATCATGTTCTATGTAAGCTCATGTAAACATTCAATCAGCCATGGCACTCCACACACCTGATCTCCACACACCTGATCTTTATATACCTGATCTCCACACACCTGATCTTTATATACCTGAGCTTCTAGTGATACTAGTCATTTATTGTTGTTGACTTTCTTCCATATTATGATAAAACTTTCCATCATCTTATATTCTTGTAGTCCATCATCTTATATCCTTGTAGTCCATCATCTTATATCCTTGTAGTCCATCATCTTATATTCTTGTAGTCCATCATCTTATATCCTTGTAGTCCATCATCTTATATCCTTGTAGTCCATCATCTTATATCCTTGTAGTCCATCATCTTATATTTATGATAAACTTATTCCCAAATATTTCACATATTTCACATGGTACGAAAATAATTTCTTTACTTTTTATTTGGTATTGTTTTGTATAGATTGTAATGTGGTCTAAACTATTTTATGTTCATGTTATCTTGCCAGTTGAGACCACCCCAGCCTGCAGTATATCTGTACTTGTTGGATGTGTCTTTCAATGCTGTAGAAACTGGTGAGTCTTGTCATCTTAGTTTGATATTCTATGTTATGTCTATGTTTATTGTCTTGTTTGCTTTTAAGTGTTTCTAACACTATGATTAATTGATTGATTGATAGGACCATCATCATTGCACTTAGGTGAATAGTCTTGGGTGCTCTAACATCTGTCTTACAGTGGAAGCCCTCAGTTGCAGTTCACAAGCTTCATAGCCCTGGCGAGTGTCCCTAGTGTAATTGTGAGGATGGTGACAATTTGTGGGAATTCTACTGTTCATTTTTCATGTATTTTACCCAGGCAGCAGCTTTCCAGGTTTTTCTTATTGATTTCCAGTTGCAAAGTGTGCTTTTACATGCTCATACTGACCTCGGACCTACTTTTTATCCTCCGTCTCCAATAACACTAGGATCTTGATACTTGATCTCACCTACATTAGGATCAGGGTAGGGATTGCTTGAAAAATCATGTACAATCATATTTAAAACTACTTAACTTTAACACTATATGAGCCAGACACTATCCATCTTTACTTCATTTATCTTATTGAGGACAAAGATGGAAATGGCAGTTCATAATTATATCTTTTAGTTGTCATGGTTATCATCATTCATTTTTATTGCACTATTGGAGCATGGGGTCGCCACAGTGGGTAGCTGCCTCACACGAAACCTGTACCAAAACCTATGTCCTTTTACAGTGGTAGTTTCAGTAGCAGATTGTTTTTACATGTTCATTTTCCCTTGCATAACTTATATGGTAGAGTATTTATTTCCTATTCTTTCCCTCCAAATAAGGCACACCCTAGTCCATTCTGGATTAGGGAAATCATACATAGATTTATTTTCATATACAAGGACAATTTTATACACAAAACTGTTTTGTGATTGATTGATAGGGTCATCAAAAATTCATTTCGGTAGTGTCGCACATAGCAATGTCAGTAACATGTTGTGCTAGTGACCACATACTGTTGAAATTCCTGTGTTCTAGGTCAGTTGGGCAAAAAATTATCTGTGTGCACCAGCCAGACTACAGGTTCCTTGATCCTTTATTTGAGAATCTAAATTACAAGTACCACTGAAGTCAGAGTAAGGCTTACCTGAATGGTGGACATTGGTGATAAGAAAAGCAAGCCTTCACACAAACATCAGTCAGAGGCACCATATTATGTGCCATGACTATGCCTGAATTCATAACTGGCGAACGAAAAAAGAAAAGCTTCACTTCAGTGAACAGCCAAATGTGCTATGATCTCTTTCTTACACAGAAAGATCTTGGCAGCAGTGCACTGTATCATAATTCCTGAACCAGTATTTTCTTGATAATTCCAACATTCTGCTGACACTTCACTTTTATAAGGCTACAGACTTCATTTAACATATATTGAGGTCAGGAATCAGCGGAGAAATAGATCGTTCTGTGCTGGAAGCCAACCAAGTACTTCTGAAGCAAGGGGTAAGCACTATACCTCAGTACCACAGAGGAACAACTGTTCATAACATTTAAACTAGTCAAAATTGTAGATACTACATACACTTGCTTGGAATACACAGGGAAAGAGGAAAGTGAGGTAAAAAATGAGAACAGTCGACAGGATGGTACAGTTATCAGAGCTGAATAAAGATTACTCAGAATTCAGCGGAGAGCAACAGTCATTGTCTCATGTTCCACTGGAAAGAAGAAAATTTAATAGAAAGATAAATGCCACTCAAGAGCTACAGAAGAGACGATGGCAATGGATAGGACATATGTTGACGTTGAGAAGACTGACCAGAAGCATTACAAGACAGGCATTGTTTTGGAACCCGCAGGTAAAGAGGAGTAGGAGAAGGCCTAGACTGACCTGGAGAAGAGAGCTGGATGCTGATATTAAAAGGATAAGTAAAACATGGAAATAATTGGAAGAGAGAGGAAGAGCTGAAAGAAGTTTGTTGAAGACCTGTGCTCCATTGGGAGTTGAAAGGTGAAGAAGAAGAAGATGCCACTCACTATCAACTTTATATAATAATAACAATATTAGGTTAAATGCATTACTGTTTTATTCTTGTAGGTTACTTATCACAATTCAGTCAGATTCTGTTAGAGGAGCTCGACAAGCTGCCAGGGGATGCACGCACCAGTATTGGATTTCTGTGCTACGATAGTGCACTTTACTATTTTAACCTGGCAGAGGGCCTGTCTCAGCCACAAATGTTGTGTGTGCCTGATTTAGAAGGTGAGTCTTTGAGTAAACAGAACTTTACAAAACCCGTTGGATTTTATATTAGACTACATTAGTTAATTTTTTATTTTGCTATAAATTTAATTGTATTTGCAAAATATTAATGTTGTTCTTTTATTAAAATAAGTAATTATTTTTTTCGTGGAGCAAATTCATGTTAATTGTTTCTTTTGCAACAAATTCATCTTGTATGTTTCCATTTTTGTAAATGTAGGTTTTATTTTTTTTTTACATTAAAAAAAATATAAATTAACTATTTTTGTTATTTTTAATGTAGCAACTGTATGTTATTTGACTCTATTTTTGTAAATTATTAAAAACTACTTTGTTGTTTTTTTTTTAGCAAATTCATTTGTTTAAAAAAAATAATTTCTGTTACAAATTCATAAATTGTTTCTTTTGTCAATAAAATTTCAGACACATTTTTGCCGTGTCCAGACAATCTACTAGTCAATCTTCATGAGAGCAAGGAACTTATTAGCGACCTCCTCAACCAGCTGCCAAATTTATTTCGAGGAAACTTAGAAACAGGCAGTGCCTTGGGGGCAGCACTACAGTCTGCTCATAAACTTATGGTAGGATCATTTGCACCTTGACATAAATGTTCACATACTTTGTCAGGAGCATGAGAATGGTTTGACTGATTATGATTATTAATACGCTAATGTCATGCTCAATATATTATATCGAGGCCTTGTGTATCTTTGACATTTCATGGAAAGTTTCAAATGTCACTGTGCTTTCACAAGCAAGTCTGTCAAACATGTACACCATACACATTAATTTGCAATGTATGTATAATGATGCAACCCTAGAGTATTCTTTGTAAATAGTTTGCGGAGAGGATTAGAGAAGTAGAAAGATCGCAACTTAGGTTCAGTGATGGCTGTAAATATGATGGGAAGATACTGGACAAATGCTTGTAGTCTTGAGAGAAAATAGCCTCCGATTGCACCAAGTGAGGATGCAACTTTTCAAATTGGGTGAAGAAAAGTTCATGGAATAAACAGAAGAAAAGTAAAAAAATATGACAAAGAACACTTTTCTATAGACACAGCTGATGGCTACAAGCAGGTAATTACTTCAGGTGCATACTATTATTTTTTCAATTATAACCGATGAATGTTGCTATTATATTTATTGATTGATCGATAGGACCATTGCACTTTGGGCAATAACCATGTGTGCTCTGATCTCTTTCTTACACAAGAAAATCTCAGCTACAGTGCACAAACTCGATAGCAGCGGTGATAGCCCTGCATGCAATTTTGAAGATGATAAACATTTTGTAGAAACAAATCTTTTTAATGAATTTTTCCAGATCAGCGGCTTTGCAACCTACACTTGTGAATTTGTCATTTTTTCCCCATGCTTAACGTGACGATATTTTGTCGTTAACATCGAATAGGACTAGGAACTCGATCTCACTTACACTGAGATCAGGTTCTTGGAAAAAATATCTTAATCGTTCCACACGTGAACAAAACTGAGCGTCTTCCGAATGAGAGCCAAGATCCTTACCTCCATCCCACATAGATCCTCATTATATTGGTATTATATCTAACTCGTAGAGAAGATACTAGACAGCTTAAGGGGGGGATTCTGGTCTTGAAACTTTTTCGTTGCTTTGGTATTAATGTAGAATTTGTATAACAATTTTGAAAGATTATGACTTAGAATAGTAGAAAAAAATAGTAAAAAAAATAAAAAAGTCACGGTTGCCATGGAAACAATACAAAATGGTCGCCAAGCACAAAATTTCAAATCCCTAAGGCTCTGAAGTTAATGAATATAAATGAATTCTGTTTTCACTCTAAGGTGAGCAATTGTAATATCTACAAAATTACACATCCTTTTAGGATATATTAAATATTACATTTTTAATGAATTTTTTTGTAAACACACCCCCAAAAACAGCTTTTTTACAAATTTTGAGGAATTTTTACCCAAAAATTTATAAAAATTAAATATTTAATATATCCTAAAATCATGTGTAATATTTTAGATATTACAATTGCACACCTTAGAGTGAAAACAGAATTCATTTATATTCATTAGATTCAGAGCCTTAGGAATTTGAAATTTTGTTTTAGCGCCATTTTGTATTGTTTCCATGGCAAACTTTGACATTTTTTTACTAATTTTTTCTACTATTCTAAGTCATACTCTTTCAAAATGCTTATATAAATTTTATATTAATATGAAAACAACGAAAATAGATTCTTGATTTTCAAGACCGAATCCCCCCTTAATTTCCTGACATGGAAAAATATCACTATTGAAACTGATAGTAGTCAGTACTAAGGGTAGACATCTGTGGAGATTTATGATTGCTTACCCTAGTTGATACATGATGTATGTCCTTGCTGTGTTTGTTGTGTTATATTAGATGAACTCTTAGTGATCCCACATTCTAAAAATTGTTTAAGTGAGTTCTAATTTTGATCATTTATTATATAAGTAAATCATGCGTGAGCTTCTGTGACTTAGCGGGGGTGAGCTCAATCGTAACCCAAGAGTACCGGTTAAACTCTGGCTTGGCAGTTTGATAGCAAATTTGTTCCGTGGATTTTACGAATGGTAAAATAGACCTCACCGTTCAAAAGCTGTGGCAAACTACTGAATATATAAGTGGTGCCTAGAAAATCAATGACCCGTTCACATTTGTTGTTGGCGACATCCTGTAATGGATATGCCACAATTTTCATTCATTTTTCAGTGTGAATATTGCATGAAAAATTAGTTCCACATTTAGTTGTCTGCATTGAACAATATGAAATGTCATCTTTTTTTTTCTGTGCGTTATTGATGAACCACCTAAAATGAGATAGCGTTGACTCATAGTTAAGTTTTAAGATACTTCTGATTTTTATCACTTGACTATATCATGTCTACAGAGTCCTACAGGTGGAAGAATTACTGTAATGCAAACATGTTTACCCACGGTCGGACCTGGAGCACTACAGAATAGAGAAGCTGCGAACACTTCAGGAAAGGCATGTTCACACAATTTTCTTTAATAAGACATAATTAATAAGACATAAGACAAATTATGTTGCCTTCTTCTCCCTGTCTGTTTAACTGATTGACTCCCATGAGCCGCTGAGAGTACCACTATTTATTTGTTTTAGATCTATCTTAAAGAAAATTCATTTACTTACAAAATGGTATATTGCTCGTAAAAAATGTATTAATAATTATGAAAATTGCAGCTGAATTTCTACATACACCTGCACTGGAAAAATAGAACCAAAATTTAATTCAACCACAACCTATTTTTCAATTCAGTAGCTAATCAGTTAAAGTCATTGAGACTTTTTGCAACTAAAGGAGAGAGAAAATATGTTTCGCTATTGCAACACTTTTTTGTACAGAGTGTTAGCCATGACCAGTCGGCACTGACCAAGACCCTACTTCACCTTTATATGGTAGCCCTAGAAACAGATTGCAATGTTGTAGTCTGACAAAGCTGGTAGGTATCGAATGAGAAAACTACCTGCACCATTGTATCAGATTGATCCACAACACTAGACGTGCAATATCTCAAAAGAGTGGATGCACCTAAAAACTTTCCCTAGCCATTGTTCAGAAATTGACAGTAGGTACAAACACTGCAGCAGCGCCCAAGATGCTAATTTCGACAAGCATGTCATGCAGAAACTGGTTGGTCATGCCAGAATTACCCAGTTTCAATAAATACTATCACAGACTGTTATTTTGCATGCCGTAACCTGGAAACAACAGAGTGAAAGGTCTTAATTCTAGGGCCAGATACAAACAAATTGTCATATTCCCTTACCAAACTAAGATTTGTGACATATAGCTGACTGACTTGATTGGTCCTTTCAACACTGCTTATGGAAACGTATCTGTCTCGGGTTCATAATTTGCGCTCTCAAGGAAAATTATTCATAGTGAAAACTTACAATTTTTGACAACGCAAGCGTTTAGGTCCCAAAGCAGAGAAGCATGTTCCTAATCTGGAATGGTCTCACTGCAACATAAGCATGTTTTTATCATGCTATTTAGCTCAGATCATACACAAGTTACAAAGAGTGATCGAAAATTGGTTAATAAAAGAGCAAGAGTAGCGCCTAGTAGACAGCGAGAAGACTGCCATGGGCCAGAGTAGCAAACCCAAATACCACCTATAGTTGAAACTTGGATGTACTGGGCTGAAAGGTACAAGTATCATAACTGTTTGACTAATGCTGTAAACAAGTAGCACAATGCCACCCACTCTGTGGCTCAGACCACATAAACGTTACAGAGGGACCAAAAATTGATGTTCAAGAACAAAGAAAGAAGAATAACTGACCATCAGAAAATATTTTATTAGCATTTTATTCATACAAGAAATGAATACATTTTCTAAGCAGCATGACAATCTAAAGTGAAGTATTTCAAATTCCAGAATTTGAACTTCATTTGTTGCACAAATACATTGTAAATGATGCAATTTATAATAATGGAATGTCTTGGGAAAATCTGTTAAAAAAATATTTAAAGAAGCAGCTAGTAGGTAAACAAAATGTTTTATGCACTTGAAGAGAGATAAAACTATTGAAAATCAAACTGATAAGATTTATTGGTGTGCAAGAGAAATAAAGTGCGCTGGGAAAAGAAACATCAAGAGGTGAACAAATAGTCAGTGAGAAAGAAACAGCACAGCGAGATCTTGGGGAATTGCGAATTCAATGCGAATATGACATGTGGTTCAATATTAGCTGAATAATATAGCTTCACTTATTGCTGCTGTCACAAATTGTGTGTTACAGTAGTAACATGTGAACTTTAGAAAATATCATTCAGTATCTATCATAGATTACAGTAAGATATCTTTTATTTGATTCTGAGAGCATTGACATTAGACATATTTCTGCACTTAAAATAATAGTAGCTTTTTATAAATAAAAATATTGTGCTTGTATAATATCCTTTCTTATTCTCCACATCTTTAATACAGAATACATCCAGCATTGGCCCAGCTACAGACTTCTACAAGAAGCTTTCTCTTGATTGCTCAGCACAGCAAATTGCTGTGGATCTTTTCATGTTGAATGGCCAGTATTCAGATATAGCATCATTGTGTAAGTTTAATCTTTTTAAATTTAGTTGGTTTACAAAATATACCAGAGATGCTGGAATATGTTCACGTCAGGAACAACACTGACTTCATATATCTTGCTTATCTGTCATGGAAAGCTTCTTGATAACTTACTGATTTGTCTAATGAAACAATGATGGATATTATCTCTGGCTTCAGTAGAGATCTGTACGCCCGGGTGGTTACTGGGGCCCAAATTTGGGGTGTAAAGAATATAACCACTGTTACCTGCCACGCATGTCGTAAGAGGCAACTAGGGAGGTTTGGCTGAAGTCGGAAGCACGTGTCCTAAACGTGTAGAAATCTATGCGTTTAGGGGCCTACCAAACCAATGTGCAATGTATACACGTTCTTGGCAAAGATCAAATATATCACAAAGAGTGATTAAAATTGGTTGTAAAGAATGAACGCAAATAAGAAGAAGGAGTAGAGATCTTCCTGACAACTTACTGGTTTAGCTAATGAAACAAAGATTGGCATGAACTATGGCTTCAGTAGAGATCTTCCTGACAACTTACTGGTTTAGCTAATGAAACAAAGATTGGCATGAACTATGGCTTCAGTAGAGATCTTCCTGACAACTTACTGGTTTAGCTAATGAATCAAGGATTGGCATGAACTATGGCTTCAGTAGAGATCTTCCTGACAACTTACTGGTTTAGCTAATGAAACAAAGATTGGCATGAACTATGGCTTCAGTAGAGATCTTCCTGACAACTTACTGGTTTAGCTAATGAAATAAGGATTGACATGAACTCTGGCTTCAGTAGAGATCTTCCTGACAACTTACTGGTCTAGCTAATGAAACAAGGATTGACATGAACTCTGTCTCCAACAGAGATCTTTCCGGCAATGTACTGGTTTGTCTAATGAAAAAAGGATTGACATGAACTCTGGGTTTCCCATAAAAAGAAAATTTGGACCTACTGTGTAATTCCTCTGCCGAAACCATTTGTTGTATGGGACACCCTGAAAGCACATACATAGATTCTATAATTTTTACTATTTTTTGTGAGCACTACCATAGACTTAATGTGATTCCTCCTCGGAGCAGGGCAGATGCAGATCCTTCTGGATCTGTTTACTTGCATTAAATATGTGGATTTATGTGTATCTAATGTCTTATATATGCGGGTGTTGGCAGCAATGAAAAAACAGGCGTGGTTGCATCAACAGCACCAATCATTGGGGTGTTAAAGATGGAAGGGGGCAGTCATCATTTGGTTCCTCAGTTATTGCCAGTTGTATGAGGACACTGACATTTGATGTTGAATGTCTCCAATGAATTAAAAATTTTGGAATCACATGTTGTATAGGTAAAACTGAATGTCTGAAAAGTATGTTTAGCAAGAGAACTATGGAAACTATAAGCATGTATACCCATTGACATCTTTTGGGGGAAACTGTTACTATGGGTCTACCAAGAGTTTTGTTATGTTTGTCCAGTAACCAGTTGAAGACAGTTTTTAAGACACAAATTTATATGCCAAAATTTGAGTTGCTTGTGATGTAATTTTTTATATAGAAACATTTTAAAGACGCTCTTAAAGTGTCTCTAAAATACTTTGATATAGACACAGCATGCTGGGAATCCCTTGCGCAAGATGGCTAAATGTGGTGCTGTAATGACACAAGAGGAACTCACATAGCTGAGAATTGTTGTACTGTTAACGCGCAGAGAAAGCCAGCTGCACAAAAAGACACAACACCCACATGTCTAACCCCGATCATGTATGCCCCACCTATGGTAGGGGATTGTGTTAGAGGATTGGACATTACAGTCAGATGTGCAGCGACACTCGTCTGAGACTGTTGTCATTATCGCTTGCGATGGATGGCTATTATTTTATATAGATACAAACTAAGAATATTTCTATCTTAAATGTTTGGTTTTCAAATCATTTATTTTGTTTACTTGTATTGATTTTCAGCATGCATATCAAAGTACTCTGCAGGCTCTGTCTACTACTATCCATCATTTCATAATGTGAGAAATCCTGGCCTTGTGGACAAATTTGATACAGATTTCCGTAGGTACCTGACCAGGAAGATTGGCTTTGAGTCTGTCATGAGAATCAGATGCACAAGAGGTGTGTTTTATGTTTGGAGTAAATTGTGTTAAGTAATGGAGATATCATGCTGGAATTCAAAATGATAAAAATAACAGAACAGTCCATCTATTTGGGTAGCAATTTTGATTGCTCAGGAAATACCAAAAAAGAAATTATGTTACGAATTGTCAAATCAACATCAGCTTTTAAAAAGTATAAATAAAATATGAAACTCTAAGTAATATAGTTTTAAAACTCAATTTTCAATTCCAATAATGTATCAATACATGACAGAAAAAGTTGGAAAATGTCTAAATATATTGAAAGTAAGTTGAATGCATTTGAAAATAGATATCTGCGAAAAATAATGAACATAAAATGGGAAAAAATTGAGAAGTGATGAAATCAGAAAAATGTCTGGACAATCACTAGTAACAACTGCTATAAGAAAAGAAGGTGGAAATATGTTGGGCATACTCTGAGAAGAAATGATCAAAGAATCACAATGCAGGCATTGAGGTGTGGGGCAGAAAGT
This sequence comes from Arion vulgaris, assembly GCA_020796225.1. Taxonomy (NCBI): domain Eukaryota; kingdom Metazoa; phylum Mollusca; class Gastropoda; order Stylommatophora; family Arionidae; genus Arion; species Arion vulgaris. Next base: position 43,685,326 of record CM036757.1, read on the forward strand.
TCAAGTAGGAAAGAATGCCCCAGGGTAACCCTGAAACAAACTGTACTGAAAGAGGCGAGAAATATCGGCCTCAATTCCATAGAGGAGATTGAGTTGCCCTGGATATAGCGATATGGAGAAATTACTTGCAGGTCCTATATAATGTTTACTGGTGCGAGAGGAATATGATAATAAATTGTGTTTAATATACATCCTTAAACATAATCAATTTCCATGCAATGAAGTCAATCCTTCAGCCATAGACCCTTTTTTAAACATTGTCTACAAGAGAGGTTGTCTAACTATTGATAATTTAATATGAGAAGTGAGAGGCCAGTCAGTTTAGATGCTGGTCTCTCATCCTTGAGGGCATAGGTTTAAGCATCTGAGCATCTATGGGTCTGCCTGGAGTGCAACAACGTCAGTTCATTAACCAATCTGCTTATTTGACGGAACCATTTAATTAGATTTAAAAAAATAAAGTTCAGTACCCATGTTGTATTCACTTTTTTCCCGATGTCTTCATTCCTGGACCATTCTCTTCTTGACACTTCCAGCATTCTGCATAGACACTTCATCTCTATCGTGACTAGTTGTAGCAAAATGTTGAGAGAAAAATCATGTTTATACAATACTCCTTTAGTGTTGATTGTGACATCATCAAAGACAAACATCCTTTATTTCTCATAAAAGTACCTATAGTAACTCGCAAGTTTAAATTATGCATTTACAAATAATTTCTTCTTCGAACGCTCCATATCGACACTTGTTAACCACTCTGTGTGATTTGTATGTGATCTGAGCTTAAGAGCGATTGTACGTTGTGCCAGTTATGCGCCTACAAGTAGGCCAGTACATCTGATTTCTGCAACGCTTTTTATTTACTAGGCTAGCTTCCCTAGGCCGCTACATCAGTCACCTCTTATCACATACCTTGTAAGTCGCAGTGGTACTGTTCTTTGCTTCCCTTGCAGGCCTGGTAAGACACTGGCATACAAATGATTCAAAAATTATTATTGAATGATGCTGTGTAGTTATAGGAAATTCAACAGTGAGATGATAAACTTTTATTTAATGTATGATTCATTTTCTATGTATTTCAGGATTAAGTATCCACACGTTCCATGGAAATTTCTTTGTTAGATCCACTGATCTTCTGTCTCTGCCCAACATCAACCCTGATGCTGGATTTGGCATGCAGATGTCCATTGAAGACAACCTAGTGGAGTCCAGCACTGTTAGCTTCCAGGCAGCTTTGTTGTACACGTCTAGCAAAGGTGAGAAGATACAAAATAATTCAATCAGAATGTAATGCATCATCTTACAATATAACAGCTTAGTTATTTAAAATGTACATATGAATTACATTTGTTTTTATTTAAGTAGAGTTCATTCTGTCATGTTGTTTGGTATCAACCATTTGATTACATTTTGATTGTGATCCAACTTTCTTATTTACTTTGCAATCTATCTATATCCTCTTCATGTCCCATTTAACATTAAAGGCCTCCACAAGAGGTTTCCATTGCTGCTGTTCTACTGCCGTTCTACCAATTGTTTCCCATGTCAGGTCACAATCTTCCAACTCTCTTGCCACAGTTCTCCGTGGTCTTCTTTTCAGTCCAGGTCTTTTTTTTCCCATAGGCTGTCCATCAAAGAGCTGTCCTAGACATTGTCCCTACTGGCATACGACATACAGGCCAAATCTATCTCCAGCTTTGTTTTTTAATCTCCAGTGATGCACAGTTTGTTCATTTTAAAGGAGGGAAGGAATTGTTTTCTTTATTTAACTAATAAATTGAAATTGTTTTTATGTACATATTCTAATATGTATGCTTATGTTCATTCCAGGAGAGCGGCGAATACGAGTGCATACACTATGTGTCCCAGTAACAAATCAGCTGAGTGATGTTTTTGCTGGTGCTGACCAGCAAGCCATTGTTTCTCTACTAGCAAAAATGGGTAAGCTCTTTCATAATCTACCATTTTTAATGTTGAAAATATGCTTGATACAGACCAGACGCGTCATGTTAAACTATTTTGTACTGGGTACAATAGGCTGAAGTACCATCTGTTTAACAAGTACAAGATAGGCCCTACTGATGTTTGCACATTTGACACCAGCAAAATGACAAAGACATTCTGTAAGAGTGTTCAACACACAATGAACAGAGGAAACACACATAGTCAGTCCCCATGCCAGTCCAAGATAAGTTGTATGGAGATGTACACAGACACCAGTTGACTACTAACTAATTTAGAAGTATACAAGTTGATGTCTGAAAACGTTGGAAGAATGAAAAGAGAATCTCTTTTGTAATCCACCATGTCACATGTTTATACATGAACCAGAAGTGCCATGTTAAGCATTAAGCTCTTTCGTAATCCACCATTTAGCATGTTTAAAATATACTCGATGTTCACCAGACAAATCATACCAAGCTCTGTCAAATTCTACAAATTCATGTCATATTCATCCTTTTCATAATCCACTATTTCCTAGCTTTTTAAAAGTATACTTAACAATGATCAACCAACTCATATTAAGTTATTTCATCGCCCAACATTCTCTTTGTTGAGCTAATTATGCAGAGAAACATTGTGAAAGCTGAATTTAATTTTTGTGCCAAGTATGTTGGCTAGGTTTTTGTGAGCTGATGTGGTAGAGGTTCTTTGATGTTGCTTATTCATCTGTTGCTTGAGGTCTTCCCTTTACTAAATCTATTCTGACTATGAATTTAGTACTGTGAGATCTCTTAACATATCACACCCATGTGGTATTATGTTCTGTTGAATTACATGTACATTTCAGAGTTTTATTATCTTGTTAGACACTTTCTCTGTTTCATGGTGCTTTTCTAAGAGAAATGTGAAATGTAGACAATATTATATAATTATGGGATTGAATAGTGCAGTACATAGAATGTGATTTGAATCAGCAAAAAATACTGTGCATTTAATTCACACAGCTGACATTCCACAGGTGAGGAAAGGTACTGCCCTACCTACCTCCCACATACTTGAGTCTAGAAATGTGAAATGACTAGCATTTCAGAGGATGCAGAATATTTTCCTTACATTGCACAGTTAACTGTCTATTAGATTATGTTTAATATTAGTGTCATAACGTATTTTGTCTGTTTTTCTTTGCGTAGTTTTCCAGAAATTGTTATAAATACTGCCTAACCACAACCAAAAACACATAGAATGTGATCTATGGCCACAATGTCTTCTAACTTATCAAACATTGTTTGACAAGGCTTTATTACGGAGATGTTGTCAGCTAGAGCTGTTGAGTTCATTGCTCTTTCACAGTCAAAGTCAAGCTCTGTAATTCATGTAAATCTATGTTTTTATTTTTGTTGCGGCCACTCTGACATTCCGCAGCATGTTGATATGGAGTCGTAGGTATTTCTATTATGACTATTTCTTGGGTATTTCAGCTCTGCATGTACCAAGAGGACCTTCACATCTAGTTACTAATGAAATTGAGGGCAGCATACTGATCTTATTCCATCTCTAGTGGCTCTATAAATATGCCAGCTTATATATATATATATATTCTAGATTCTATAGAGGAATTGCCATGTTTTGCTTTGATAATTGTCACATTCTATAAGTACAGTTGTCATGTCTTCCACAAAGCCATGTCTCAACTCCACTTACATATCCTAAATCCATTTGAGGATTCTTTTGTGTACAGCCTGCCAGAAAGGAACCAAAATTAAGTAGCTCAGATTATACTCAGCAGTTCAGTGTGCATTGCTAGGTTTTCAGGATGCTGCATGATGATGCAAATTATAGAATTTGGTCACTCTATGGCAAGTACTGGATCACTTTGCATTAGCCAGGCAGTGTGCATATTTATTTTGCCTGTTACCAAAATGGGATGTGTGGAGATCCTTGAGGATCTAACTCTGTGTTTTACACAATAACACTCTATTACTTCACATCCTCTTAAGTTTGGGATGAGAAAAAGTGGTTGATAGAAAAAATTAATGGAGGACAATTTCAGTGAGATTGATGAGACTACTTTTTTCCAGTTACACAAATTACACAACTGATGGGAATAGCAATGGATAGCTAAACGTCTACAATAGAATTGTCCCATCAAGGTGTAGAGTAGTTTAAATTTCTCATTATCACTTAGCATCCTAGGAGAAAGCTGCAGAACTGATTTTGTTAATCCTTGCCATAACAATCCAGCTTCTTCCTCTAACTACACATTCTTATTTGATGTATTTGCTTTGTCAATTGCTAATGCTCATTTCTTTACTTTTACTTTACATTGATCTGTTGTTATTGTTTTCATGCACAAAGTTTATATTAATTTATATTGATAAACAGCTGTTGATCGGTCTCTGAACTCATCGTTAACGGATGCCCGTGATGCCATGATGAATGCATCTCTAGATGCCCTAATGGCATATGGTCAGCAGATTCCAGCCTCCCAACGTGTGGGCACACTTTTGGCTCCTTACTCATTGCGCTTCATGCCAGTGTTCATGTTGTCTATGTTGAAACATGTAAGTTGCTAAATCCATTTTGTCAGATACATGTCATTGAAACATTTAGTACAGGTTTGTTAACAAATACAAACAGAATTGTGTGGAAAATGATATTGCGCAAGTACAACAAATGTTTTTTAGAAGAGATTTATGTATGAGCTGAAAGACAAGAGAAAAGTGAAAACTTAGAGGTTGTCACAGTAAAACACTTGCCAATTGATCGTCTGTAAAGACAAAAACATGCCATACACTAACAATCTATTTCAAACTTACAATGTTTTTACATGTAATCCTTTCTTGTAAGCACTTTATATTTAGCATTTTTTAAACTGGTGAAGTGAAAATTATAGTAAAAACATCTGGATAAAAGTAGTGAGAAGAAAGCTAAAGTAATTAGAGATTCATTGATGAAATGAGAGAAAATTAATATTAATTAAAAAATGATTGTTAATCTTAAGGTGCTGCCCATGTTCCACAGGGAATGAATGATAATGACAAAACTCAGTACATTTCTTTTATTTTAACCATTCTGATTGCAACCTGAAAGAAGCTTCCTCCTAGAAGTCACAGAATTTCTGGGGGGAAACAAAAGACCTTTTTGAAAAACATGTGAAACAAACAGAAAGGCTATGAGGAAACAAAGCGTGATGCAGAAGCTGGCTGGAACTACCTGGGGAGCTGATAGTCGAATCCTGAGTCAGGTATACACTGGTGCAGTTAGACCAGCCTTGGAATATGCATCATCGTCATGGATATCAGCAGCCCATTCAAACAAATTGATACTGGAAAAAACTTGAAACAGGTGCCTGTGCACTATTTTGGGCACTATTTTGGGAGCCATCAAATCTACCCCAATTGTAGAAATGGAAAAGGCAGTCAACATCCAGCCCTTGGAAGACAGAAGAAGGAAAAAAGTGATTCTACAGACTGAAAGGATCAAAAGGATTCCTCACCATCCACTGCATGAAAAAATGGCGGCTAGCACAAAAACAGACTAAAACGTACAAGTCTAAACCACAAAGCAAAAGAAATAGGAAAGTCATACTTGAAACTACTAAATCATAACTCCATACCAGAAGAATTACTTTTTGATCACTGGGAGCCAGACTCAGTGGCACTAAACTGCCCAACCTCCATCCCTAAATTATTAAGCAATGATGCTGAACCTAATCTAGTGAAGAAAGCAACTACAATGGAACATCTCAATTACATGTGTCCAGAAGACAGCTAGATAAGAATTTACACAGATGGATCAGCAATGGAGGCAACCATGAATGGTGGAGCAGGAGTGTACATTAGGCACCCAGATGCTACTACTGTCTAGCGGCCGCTACTGGAAGAAAATGTTCCAACTACAAAACAGAACTCTGCCCTTCTGATGGCAGCACAGCACATGAATAAGCTGCAAGCACATGAACCTGCAGGCAAGATGGTATTTCTTACAGACTCACTGTCAGCTATACAAGCCCTGGAGGCTAAATCTGCTGACAGCACAGTACAAAACCTAACAAGAGAACTTGCTCAGCTTTCAGAAAAGACAGAAATTCACTTGTAGTGGATTCCATCTCACTGTGGCATTGCAGACAATGAGAATGCTGATGTCTTAGCTAAGGAGGGCAGTGCCAAAGAGCAAATTTACCAACCCCTTTCTTTTCAAGAGGTCAAAACCCTCATATCGAGAAAATCTGCAGTAGACTGAAAGACAAACACTGGATATGGTTATGGAAAAGACTCCCTCAAAGACCTAAGCAGAACAGAACAGGTCATTATATTTCGACTATGCACCGGACACTGCAGACTCAACAAACACTTATATAGACTAGGAATAAGTCAAACAGCTCTCTCCCAGTGTCAGCAGGCGGAACAGACACCGGAGCATATCCTGCAAGACTGTCCTCTCCTGTGTGAACTGAGAAGCAACATGTGGCCACACCCAGTTGACCTGAAAACTAAGCTTTGGGAAAACCTGACAGACCTGAAGCTGACCGCCCAGTTTGTGGTCTACATTAAATTAAGCGCGTGACCAGAGATCGCAGAAGAAGAAGAAAGAAAAAACATGTTCCCCTTTTTGGAACTGTTAGGACTGACATGCAGTCTTGTGTTTTATTATGAAAAAGAGATGACCTTACTGTAGGTTTGAATCCACATCTTTGTAACTGAGAAACCACATGTCCTAATTGCCAACCACCCCTGTTCATATAAATCATTGTAATTAATGATGGAAAGTAGTGTACATTTAACTAAGAGATTGATTTGTATATTTAGAAGTCATCTGAAGAAGAATGTTGAATGTTTACACAACTGTATTTATATAGTTGCATGTGTGTCCTGATTTTACCTGGTATACATACCATAACCGACACACTCTGTCTTTGGCAGATCTGGTTGTGTTTTTAGTCTGGTTTGTATTCACTGGCATTTCTATGTCGTGGTTAATAGGTTTGTTTACTGACTTACTCCTCACTGCTCCTTGTGGAGCATATAGGCCTCAACAGTTGTTTGCCACTTTTCCCGGTCTCTGGCTGTTTTCTTTAGGGCCTCCCAGGATAGTCCAGCACCCCTCATTTCTGTTAGAAGATTCTGTCTCTATGCATGTTTAGGACGTCTTTGTTTGTTTACTGAGGTTAAATATGTGAAACCATAATCCAGATCCCTGAACTCATACGACTCCGGTCCCACCTTTACAACATATTTAAAATTGGCACAACTAGCCTGTGCCACTGCGATAAGGCGAACATGCCTGCAGAGCACCTACTGCAAGACTGCCCACTGCTAGCAGACCTGAGAAATGAAACCTCTCTTGGGCATCTCTTGGTACATGTTTCTTGCAAATATGGCAAGCTCTGTAGTCACCCTATTCTTCACAACACTTTGGCTAGCTAGACTGATAAGTTCTCAGTTCCATCAGATGTCAAAAGATATACCTGATGATTTTTTGCTGTGACTTTCTGGTTAAACGCACTTCTTATAGAGGCTCCTCATTGTTCCCAAGTTCTACTACACAACATTTGATCCCAAGTTTCTATAATCACAGTATAGATGCAACGTACATTATTTTGTCCTTAACCAACAGATGGTCGCTAAACAACTGGAGCATTTTTTCATTATCCATTTCCAACACCCCAGCTATTTTTTACATTTATGTTTGATGTAAATATGCCTATTCTCTGTCTCATAACTGTGATAACATACATGTTCAAAACTGTAGTAACATTATATACTAAACTGTAAAGAATGTCCATGACAGTACTTCTTCATAAGATTGGAAGCAGCTATATATGACTTCTACTCATTAAGGAAGGGGATTGTTAGGAACCTACTCTCCTATTAGAAACAATAGGGTAGAAAAAAGTTATTGAATCATTGACAGGACAATCACCATTACACTGTGATGAATAACCATGTGCACTCTGATACACAGCAGGATCTCAGTGACAGTGCACAAACTCCGCAGCACTGGTGTAGACCCCTCTTTTTAATTTTTGGATGTTTGTGAAAATTTGTCTAAATTTCATTTAATTTTGAAATAAATTTGGCCAAGATTGTGAAAATTTGTCATTTTATTAAAAATTTTTAATGAATTTTGCCTGGGCAGTAGCTTTTCAGCCTACTCTTATTGATTTTCAACTGCCAAGTGTTCTTTTATAGCTGAACATGAACAAGGGACCTACATTTTATTATCCTTCTCCGATAAGACTAGAAATTCAATCTATACTACATTGAGATCAGAGATGACTGAAAAATAGTCCAATCCTGCCATCAGAGATTACTGAAAAATAGCCCAATCCTGCCACCCATGATGTGAACCTACTAATTTAGAATGGAGGGTGAGCACCATACACATACATATAAGATAGACTGAAATAAAACTGAATACTAGACGTGGAAAATAACTTAACCATTATTGATAGTTCCTATTTTGTTGATTCTCTGCCTTTTGCAGCAGCTATTACAAGAATTCTACACATTTGTTGCATCCTCTCTGATTAATCATACTATCTTTTCAGATTGCTTTCAGTTTGTCTGGAAATACCAAAGTTGATGATCGGGTGTTTGCCATGCAACAGTGCAAAGTACTACCTGTATGTTACCTACTTCAGAGCTTGTACCCACACCTTTATCCTTTACACAAACTCAGTGATGAGGTATGTCTGTGTCAATTTAGCATCCATTATAGCAGCCCATTTATCCACATATTGCATTAATGCTCTTCATTTGTTGTTAAACGATGTAAACACCCATGTGTTGCCAAGGCTCGCAATGTGAGCAAAGAATATTAACACTAACCTACAAGGCATGTCATAAGAGGCGACTGAGGTAGGCGCCTTGGGAAGCTACCCTAGTAAATAAAAAGCGTTGCAGAAATCGATGTGCTGACCTACTTGTAGGCGCACAACGGAAAGTCACTCTTAGGCTCTCTTTCTCTCTTTAGCCTGTTACGCCCCTGGCGTTTAGGGCAGCAACAAACGTACACCATTCTTCCCCGTTCATGGCCTTCCTCTGTATTGTGTTCCAGCTATGATTCATTTCCTTCAGCTCTTGCTCTATCGTTCTCCTCCAGGTTGTCTTGGGTCTTCCACGCTTTCGCCTACCCTCTGGAGTCCATCTCAGTGCAGTTTTCGTGTCGGAGCCAGTCTCCATGCGCATCACATGTCCAATCCATCTCCAGCGTCGTCTTCGGATGATAGTGCCCATATTCTCTTGTTGGCATCGTGCAAGCAATTCTTGATTCGAGATAGTAGTCGGCCAGTACACGCGTAAGATTTTTCGCAGACAAGTTGTATGAAAGGCGGAGAGTCTGGACATATCCTGTTCTGTCATTCTCCAGCATTCCGATCCGTACAGCAAAGTTGACAGCACACAGCTGTTATAGATACTAGTCTTGGTACTTGTTATAGATATAAATCACAAAGAGTGGTTTAACAAGTGGTCGATATGGAGCGTTCGAAGAAGAAATCATGTAAAAAGAAAAAGCTGAATATGTTACTTTAAAAAGCAATTGAATTCTTATCTATTACTTTGAATTTATTGTTTCAGTTTTTTTATGTTCTTGCACTTTTTGAATTGATTCAATATTTGTCGTTTATATTATTTCTTTTTTTGGTCTCTTTATTTAGAAACCGATCAAATGTGGCAAAGATGAGATCCCTAGTGCCCCATTGCTTCAGTTATCTTCTGCCAATATTGATCGAACAGGACTATTTCTTATGGATACAGGAGAATCCATGTACTTGTTAGTTGGAAGTGGGATTGGAGATCAGATGTGTCAAGATGTTTTTGACAAGCCAAATTTTGTTTCCATACCTGGGGATATGGTATGTATTCATCAATCATTTAAATATCTTTATATGGCATCATTTATCATTCTTGGCTGTTCCCTCTTCTTACATGAACTGTAGAGATTAACCAGATTAAGCATTAGATGGTATTGGTCTCGCAAGTTTCCAGTTTAGACCCCTGTTCTTCAGAAACTGTCTATGACTGTCCTCCTCACTAACATTGGGCGATCCTTGGAAAAAATGAAAACACTTAAATATTCACACACATGCGCGCACATGCACAATACACTACAAACATGCATTTTTTTATGCATGTGTCCTATGCGATACATTTTGGTTGAAACATATACACGCACATATGTGCCTTTTCGCATGATCATTTGAAAAGTGTATAACTGATTACGGCCAAATTTAGTTTGTTTCTCTCGCCTTCAAGCTCATGCTTATGTTTATCTTTGTAAGATTCTGCATTATGTAATTGTTTCTTGTCTAGCCTGTGTTTCTTGCCTAGCCTGGTCAGCTAATATGGGTAATATACCGTGCTGATTTTGCACAAATTCCCTCTCAGCCCTACTGTTTTCATCCAAATAAAAGACAAAGTCCACATGTTTGGAATTAAGCAGAAAGTAACAGAAGCTGGAATGGAATATACCTAACCAGCAGCCACCTTATGGTCCCTACCTCCAGATTTGTAGTCAAGGTTTACACCTCTAGCATTCTGTATAACTATGCTGATGCACAAAGTAGTAGAGACTTTCTATCAGGGTTTACTCATATATATAACAATAAATACAATTTTCTCTATAAACTTTTCAGAGCTTACGGTATGAAGTGCCTGTCACTTCACATTTCTATACCCTAGTGTGCAGGAGGTAGGAGGACCAACTCCTATGCTCACATGTGGAACTTCGATTGTGGAATTGAACCTGCAATCCTCTTGTGTCTGAGTCATAGTTCAACACTTGTACATTATACCAATGTATCCTACATTCATATATATAGCAAAAAAATATGTGCAATATTTACATGTCTTTTAAAAATTAAAGTTGTAATAGTTCTAGGAAAATTTTCTCTTCTGGAAGTTTAAGTATGCATTTTGTACTTTATGAAGACCAGTTAATAGTATAGTTAGCTGGGATCTGGAGCCCACAGAAAAAAATAGAAAAAGAGAAAACTCCAAATAACTTAATTTACAAGAAATTGTAAGAATTATTTTTAAAGTGTCTTGGAGAACATGGGAAGTAATAGCACGAATTATTGACATTTAAGTGTTGGGACAAATGTATGCAGTGAATTTAGTGGTTTTTGTTGTATATAAGGAAACACTTCTTCGAAAGTGGCTGTGAAAAAATAAAAGTAGTCATCATCAATCCTCGGTGTGTCCAATGACACATGTAAAGTAAGAATCATCAACAGTCTCGGCATGTCAATGACACATGTAAAGTAAAAGTAATCATCAGCAGTGTGTCCAATGACACATGTAAAGTGAAAGTAATCATCATCAGTCATCGGTGTGTCCAATGACACATGTAAAGTGAAAGTAATCATCATCAGTTCTCGGTGTGTCCAACGACACATGTAAAGTAAAAGTAATCATCAGTTCTCGGTGTGTCCAACGACACATGTAAAGTAAAAGTAATCATCATCAGTCATCGGTGTGTCCAACGACACATGTAAAGTAAAAGTAATCATCATTAGTCCTCGGTGTGTCCTGTCCAATGACACATGTAAAGTTGAGTTTAGTTTAGTCGTCGGATCACCATCACTGCACGTCGAACAAATTAGTCCATAAGTGCTCCGATCTCTCCCTCAGTATGTCCATCAGCATGTCCATCAGCGTGTGGCAACTAACGACACCGGTTCTTTGTTGGTTTACAATTCTTCTTTGTCTGCCAGCATAGCGTTCTTGTCGAGCTACACCACACTTAACTTTGAGTTCTTGCAGTCTTGTTAGTGTTGTGGATTCACCGCTATTATGTGAATCATGTACACGCCCTCTCATGTAAAGTGAAAGTAATCATCATCAGTCATCGGTGTGTCCAATGACACATGTATATGGCCTTTTTCGTCTTTACAGACGGTCAATTGGCAAGTGTTTTAATGTGACAACTTCTGAGTTTTCGCTTTTCTCTCGTCGTTCAGCTCATACATAAGTCTCTTCTCAAAAGACTGCGCTCTTTCGCAATTTGGCTTTCCACACAACTCATCAGCTAGTCATCACATGTCATCAGCTAGTTTTTCCCATGTGCTGGGACCTATAAAAAGTTTTCATTGAGGCTTTGCAAACATCTTTATATCTGAGCAGTGGTCTGCCCAGGTGCCTCTTCCCCTCCGAAAGTTTACAGAACATTTGTTTTGGTATGCACATGTAAATGACACATGTAAAGTAAAAGAACTCTTTTTCATACCATGAGGTATATTGGGGAATACAGTGTTAGACCCTTATTTGTCATTGATAATCAGTATACGATGGGTGATATGGTCAACATTACGATGGCCACATTTGCTTCCTAGTATGTTTCTACATTGAGGCTGGATCGGCCTGAGAGCTGTTGCTAATGGAAAACCCGGAACGCTCGCATAAGTAGCGAGCTCACTAACCACTACACCATCACAGCTCTAAAAAAGCAACACGAGGCAGAGACAGTTTTCACCCAATTCGATCTTGTACATATCTCTCTTTCTCATATCTAGTCTTTTGCCACTATGCCTTCATCATTGACAGTTGATCCGTCTCCTACCACTATGGCATCCAGATCTTCATGAAGTATTAGTTTCTTTGCTCTTTTTTGTTGTTGCTATTTTCTTTTTTTTTAACAGTCTGAAGTCGCTGGCCCCACAGACTACCCCTTTTATAACATGCAAGATGAGACGAGACAGTCTGAAGTCGCTGGCCCTACAGACTACCCCTTTTATAACATGCAAGATGAGATGAGACAGTCTGAAGTCGCTGGCCCCACAGACTACCCCTTTTATAACATGCAAGATGAGACGAGACAGTCTGAAGTCGCTGGCCCCACAGACTACCCCTTTTATAACATGCAAGATGAGACGAGACAGTGGTCCTATAAACAAGTATATAGCTTTTTTGTAATAATAAGAGACAGATTGATGAGCTGTTCTGAGATTTGCAAACTAAAGTCTTTGAGAAGTCATGTTTTATCCTCATTATATAAATATCACTAATACTTGTGTTCTTACATTCTGCAGGTGGATCTGCCAGAGTTGGACAACCCAACATCTGAGAGAATTCGCAGCTTTGTAAATTATCTCATGGACTCTAGACCTCATGGAGTCACTTTTCTAATAATCAGGTCAGTTATGAGGACTCACATGCTAACATGTTAAATTTAGTGAGTGCACCAACGCTTCTTCTTTCTTCAATCCTGTTTTGCCTCACAGCATCAGGATAAGAAGAGATTTATAGAACAGAATCTTGTGAGCAATTCTGTTGATTCATTTTCCATTGTCTCTTATTTCTGCCATCCACTTTTTGCGTGAACAACCTTTGACATTGTATCCACTGTATCTGAGTTTCATTGCCCTGTGATGCACGTGTAGTGCATGTTCGTAATCTGCTTATGTGGCCAAACTATTAAATTTGAAAAAATAAGTTGATGTCTTTTCTTCTAAACCAGTCTTTTCCTGATACTGCATAAACACTTCATCTCCATGGTGACTAGTTTTCTTCTGGTGCTTGATGCCAACAACCAGGTTTTACACTGATGGCATAATGTCAGGAGAAAGATCATCTTGTATAATGTTCATGGTGACATTCTTGCTTTCCAAAATTTGTGCAGTTTGACCTATGATTTGGTTTGTTTTATTGCTTCTTTCTTGGATTTTGTTAGTTATTGCACCAAATCACACAAGTAACTAATCTAGTTAACAATACTTTATATATCTATGTTGTTATCTATGTGCTTGTTTACAATGTTGATATTGTTTGACTGCTGCCTTGCAATTACCCCCAAAAATATACTTTTATTTGTTTCAGAGATGACAGTAAAAACAGGCATCTGTTTTTTCAACATATGTTAGAGGACAGAACAGAGAACAGTATGTCCTATTTTGAATTCTTGCAGTTTCTTCAAGGCAAAGCAAAGGCTTGATGTTGAGACACACAGTTAGTATCTAAAGTTGCCTGCACCAGAATATATTGTTTACCAAATATTGCAGGACTATTCACAATTTACTGCCCCAATTAATGGTACAGTATGGATGTAAGTGTTGTAACAACAAAAGTCCATTCTCATGACTAGAATACATTTAATTTATAGAAATGTCCTCACGTTTCAATTGAGCTCCTTGTACATCCAACACATATATATATTGGTACATTCTCAGATTAGTGCTGCTACCAATTTTTCAACATTCATTTGTAATTGCCGTTTCTTAAATTATTCAGTGAGAAGTTAGTGGTTATTGAATTTGCATTGTAGCACTCCCGGCAAACCCATAGGTACAGGTGTTAAAAAGCATGCTTGCTAATCATTGCTATCTCTCTCTCTCTCTCTCTCTCTAACCTGTGACGCTACTGGTGCTTAGGGCAGTAGAAAATGCACACTATTCTCTATTCTTTACCGTCCTCTGTATTGTCTTTCAGCTATGATTCATTTCTTGCAGTTCTTGTTCTGCTCCAGGTCATTTTGGGACTTCTAACAGTTTCTTTTACCCTCTGGTGTCCATCTCAGTGCAGTTTTCGTGAGAGAGTTAGTCTCCATGCATATCACATGTCCGATCCAACACCCTTTTTGGATGTTGGTGCCTATATTCTCTTGTTGACATTGTGCAAGCAGTTCTTGATTAGAGATAGTATTTGTCCAGAACACGTCTAAGATTGTTCGCAGACAAGTTGTATGGAAGGTTGAGAGTTTGGAAATATATTGTTCTGTCATTCTCAAGTATTCTGATCATAGTAAAATATATTGCACGTAGCTGCTGTATATATTAATCTTTGTTCAAATCATCAGAAGAGTCATGAATGTACTTCATACCTTACTCAATCTGCGTTTAATGTCAAATCTAGCTCCTCCTTCATAGCTGATAACACTTCCAAGATACGTGAAAGCAGTTGTATTTAAAGGATTTTATCTTTTAGTTTGTCTAGTGCTGGGGTAGCAATGTTCAGAGTCATTATTTCTGTTTTCTTGTGATTGATTTTCAACCCAACTATCTGGCTGTACTGGTTAATGTGGCAAGACTTTTCCTGGATATCTCTATTTGTGATCATTGTTATAGCTTGCTAGTTAAACATCCTTCCCCTCAAGTGTCCACTCCTACTAGTGCAACATTTTGTTCACATTTTCTTCAATCCCATTATAATGATGACATCCTGTTAAGAAAGAGAGATGAGACACAATGGATATAGCACCCATAATGGGTTTTATTTCTGCTTTCTTCAGGCACATTTTCTTTAGTCTGGCTTCACTAGTTCTCAAACTCATTTTCAGAGCCTATCTCCAGCTGGCTCTAACCATGGCTGAATCTGTATATTCTTGCGTACTGATGTTAAGCACCTTCAAGTCACAGCTTTTACTGCCTTTCCTATGACCTATCAGTTCTGACACCACACTACAGTATACCTTATTAGATGTGATACTATAAAGTGAGGTTTTATTTTTCATTAAATCATATAAGTAACTCTTATGTACAAATTTGTGTACTATTGGATGGTATTCCCCAAATCTTTGAAAATAGAAACTGCAATGAAACAGTATTGTTAGAAGCAATATCAGCACTATGTTCCATTTGGAATATTGAAAAACTAATATAAATGTTTATGGTAATTGACAGCCCTATGTTCCGTTGAGAACAGAAAGAAATAAGAGAGTATCAGATTCAACCAGCATTCTCATACAGAAAGTAGTTGAATGTATGCTCCTCTCTACTGCAATATAAGTAAGTTGCCTGGATTCAGTGACTAAGTGAACCTACAAATTAAATTTACAGAAGGTGTTATTGAAAGGAAGATCTTGTCTACTGGCGTGTGTGTATCCATACTAATTTTGGTTAAAGTAGGAAAAGAAAATTGCCTTTTAACATACAGACACTAAAGAACATTTGAAAGTTTACTGTATTATCAGCCATGATGAAGTTACCCATTATGCTGATAACATAACAAATTTCAAAATTGCTGCCGGTGTTACTACCTTCCTTTCATTTTTGCTTGAAATATTGTCTGTATATTCAATGTTGTCTCTTGTATAAACTTTATTGTTTTTTGTAGCTTACACTTAGATCTGTGCAGTTTTCTTTCCAGTGTTGATTCACTGGACCAGTGAGATTAGATGAGTATATCATATTCTGGACATTCTTAAAGTAAGAGTTCTGCAGTCGGGAGTGCCTGTACACGTGGCTGAATTGTTAACCTTGAATTTTGCATACACACATGACTGCAGAGTTGATTGTGTCCTGTTCACAGGCACAGAATTATAACTTGTTTATAATCTGCTTATATTTTGATAGTCATCCTGTATTAATATTGGTGGCTTTCTAAGGTTCTGAAGACGAAGGATTTACTTCATTGTACAAGGTTTTCTCCATATGGCTCGTCCTGTCTCCCCAGAAAAAGCATGCCACCTGCCGAGAGTATTGCACAAAGCATGAACTCTTTTAACTCTGGCAGCAATCCTAAGGATCTCTGGAAAAAAATTCCCTTTGTGAACAGAGCTGATTGATTTAATGAATCCTTTTTTTTGATGATACATAAATGGTACATCCACTGTATGATGACCTTGTACTGGTGACACAGCTCAGACAGTAGGGATTGTAGACATAGCAATTTTCTGAACTGAAGTTCTTGGAGTGTTGATTGCGCATCAGATTTTTTGAATAGTTTCTCAGTTACCGTCTTGATTGTCTGAGTTAGGTATTACAACAAATTGTCTCTGTTGTCTGCACCTTGAGTAAAATTCTGCAGAAAAGAATAGAAGATTAATGAGTAATTAAACCTAAATGCAGCGACATCTGTTCTGTTGACATTATAATTGTTTTTTAGGACATCAATATCTATTAGAGAGTGGACATGCTTGCAATGATTGTTGTGGAGTTGAAGATGTGTAAGTGGGATGTTCTTTGGTCTCTTCGCAACTGCCAGTTGGGCAATGACACCAAAATAGATGCTGAATCAATCTAATGATTTAAGCAGTTTGAAGTTACCTGTTGTACAAGGCAGAGCAGAGTGAGGTGTGTGTTTAACCAGTGTAGGGCCTGCCCGGAGTGCAATGACGGCAGTTTAGTAATCAATAACTAATAACCAATAGAACATCAATATCTGAAACAAATTAACACAAGATATATCTTGCTGTGAGAATGGACTATTGTTATACCCCAATATATATATATATATATATAAATATAAATAAAGCTATATGTTCATACTATTCAGGATGGTATGATTAACTAATGTGAAATTCTAATTTGTTCTCTTTCTGTGTACAGCATAACTTTATTATATGTGATTGTTTATGTGCACTTACTTTCCCCATAGTTTTTTTCCTCCTTCTCTTTTGCTCTCTAGTGATACAATGAATTATGTGTTGTATGCATTCACTTATTTGTGGATTGTCATTAGTAAAGCAAAGATGTAGATTACCAGATAACTCTCCGCTGGCTGCATTCAGCACTGCTCATATCTTCTATGTCTCTTTGTATGATTGCCACACTGAATATGTGTGTTATCTTTTTCAGTGTTAGACTGTCTATGACACAACATGTTGGATTTGGTTTGATTGTGTGTAAGTAAAGTGGTTTTGTGAAATTTCATTGAATTTGGCTTGGGCATGTGTTTATGTGAAATAACACATTGAGAGTTTGGTGCGATTGTGTACAAGTGGGTTGTGACATTACATTTAGGATTTGATATGTTTATGTTATATGAAATTTGGTTTGTGTGATATGACCTATTGATTTGGTTTGGGTGTATGCAAGTCTTGATGTGACATGATATATTTGATTTGGTTTGATTGTGTGTAGTTGTTATATGACATGACATATTTAATTCAACTGGATTGTATGCTAGTAGGTATATGTTATGACACATTGGATTTGGTTTGATTGCAGACAAATGTTTATTTAACATGATGGTGGTTTGGTTTGTCTGTTGATTAGTGTCTGTGTGACATTGGATTTGGTTTGATTATGGACAACTGTTTATGTGACTTGACATTTGATTTAGTTTCTTCTTCTGCGATCAGTTTCTTATGCTCAGAGGTTTAAACAGTGAGATGAGTTGCCTCCATGAATCCTGTTGTCAGCAGGAGCTCTTCGCGGGTGACCCACAATTCGTCTTTCAGATAGGTCATGTTTGAGACCTCAAATCATTGAAGGGGTAGACTTGTAAGAAATGTTCAGGAGTCTAGTAGTCCTTTTGGCTTGTGCATTAGTCAGTTTAAACAGCTTTCAGTTGATGAAGATGGGCTTGCAATCTGTAGTTGATTGTGGACAAATATTTATATGACATTAGATTTGGGGTTTGATTGTAAGGAAGTGTTTGTGACATGACATATTGGAATTGATTTGATTGTATGCAAATTTGTTTATGTGACTTGACATATTGGGTGTGGTTTGATTGGGAGGAAAGGGGGAGTGTCTTGTACAAAAACATTAAAGAGTTGTTACAGTCCATTACAAAATTGTAATAATATATTTAGAAAAAGTTTGTTAAATTCCTGAAGCTTTAAATCTGACACTGATGCAAGATAAATTTGTAGCATTTAGTGATTTGCACTACAGATCTGTGAAAATAGCACCTAAAACAAAATATAAACAGAGAAATGTATTATTCGGATCATTTTGTGTCATTATTGTAATTTGCACATAGTTACAACTTTGAAATGCTTGTACTGACTTTTGCTATATTTCTTTCTTTATTATTTGTTTCATATCAATGCAATTGATGTTTTTAGTCATACTATCTTGATTGGTTGTTGGTAGAAATTTGGCTTGATGGTTTAGAAATACAAATGTAAAGGAAGAAACATCTTTGTGCTTAATATTTTGTTCTTACCAGTACAAATATAATAACATTGTAGCATCAACAGAGTAACAAAGCAAATATTATGAACAAATATCTGAATAAGCTTGTAGAAAACATATATCAAGTAATCAAGGGAAGTAGTAGCCAACTTGGAATTGAATTTAGTCCATCTAGATGACAATCCTTTCCTTGCTGAAAGTTTTGTAACTAAACCTTCATCTCCATCTAGTTCATCTGCCCTTTCACTCCTGATCCTGCATGTCCAAATGTATAAAATTATGATAGTTTTCACTGTTGAATGCTGTTACCCTATTCACTGCAGTAATTGAATGAAAGATAAATTTAGCAAAAGTTTATTGCACACATTTGTTAGCATCAGAACGTTCCTGTTGGCCAGGACATGTTCAGTATCTTAGTAATGACAAGTATGATAATGTACCCAAGTGCTGTAATTGAATTAAGTTTTCTGTACTCCCGACCGATATCTTTACACTTTGGGCACGCCTATGTGTGCTTCCTCCTCCTTTACTGTAGCCATCTTAATGTTTCAATGTACACTGTTCCTAAGTGATGTTGATTTGCCCAACTTTTCTCTTTATCCTGCATATTGCAATTGTCCGTGCTTAACCCCCATTTCAATATCCATGCATTTCGCTGTCTCTCATTTTGTTTCCACACATGTGAAACAGGACATTTATGATGTCCATACTTTCCCCCATTTCATTGGATTTCTCTCCATCTAGTCTATCTGCACTTACAGTCCCTTTCACTTCTGCATGTCCAGGTGTATAAAGTCATGACAGTTTTCTTGAAGCACAGCTGCTGAATGCTGTTGCCATATACACTGCAGTAATTGAATGACATAACACACATGTTTTGGTTGTTTATAGTATATTTATTTAGAATTTATTCAAGACTACATTGAGCTGATAAATGGTTTGTGGAGGTTGAAGTGGAAAATCTGAAACAAGCAGCAGAAACCCTTATTGAATAGAAAGCCAAATCAAGAGAGACTGTCATCCTTACAAATGCTTTTCTCAGTAACAACAGCCCAGTCATCATAATTGTGGGCATTGACAGACCCACTTGTCAGCTATTATATCAATGGTAAATTGTTTGACTTGCAAAGGCTTCAAGTAAAAATGAAGATTAAATCACTTATATCTAAGATTTTCGGTTTGCTCACGATTGTCTGCTATTCAAGCACTGATGTTTATTTGCAGAAAAGCATAGAAAAGCACAGATTCTGTGTAGCCTGTCCAACTTTAGGTGTATCATAAATACAAATAAAATTGAAATCAATCTTCAACCAGCTCCTGGCAAAACACAAACTGAACCAAGCATAAATGACCAGAAACTAAGTGTCATTGATAGATTTATGTATCTTGTCTACACATTTTCTCAAAATGTTATCATTGAAGTAAGCCATCATGATCTCCAAGACCAGTATCACATTTAACAGACTAACCAGCAACATTTGGTACAGAAGTGACATTAGTCTACAGACAAATTTGAAGCTGTACAGAGTTGTTGTACTTTCAGTACTGCTGTATTCATGTGAATCATGGACTGTGTTTCAGTGACATACTACGAAACTAAACATTTTCTATACAGGCTGCCTAATAAAAAATATGATGAACATCAGATTAAACAAATGTAAAGAACCTGTTTTCATAACATAAGGTATATTGAAGTGTAATACCTACAATTTGTTGTTACCAGCAGCCTATTCTGAGTGATGTTGGGAAATTTGAACCTGGGATGATACACCTACGAAGCAACTACACTAACCACTTTGTTATCACAGCTGTCATGATCATCAGATGACAAAATGAAATCCCAGATACTATAGTCCATGACAAGACAGGATCTTCTTAGTATCCACATGATCTTGATAAAGTCACATATCCAACAGGCAGATCATGCAGTTCTCATGCCAGACCATTGACAAGTCATTTTCAAACTATGCTCAGAACACAAGACTGAGACATCATCTATATCACAGATACAAGACTAAGCTCAGAAAACAAGATTGGGACATCATCTATGAATCACAGATACAAGACTGACGCAACAGATTTATGGCTGCTCAATAACATCTGATTAGTAGCACACTGCTACACATTGTTTCCTTTTATAAAACACTGCCTAGCCATGACTGTTGTCAAGAAATCTGTAAGCAAATAAAACAGAACTTAAAAATTGTGCACTTATTAATTATAAAAAATAATTGATCAAGCACATAGACTTATTTTACCGACAACATCTGCTTCTAGGAGAAAATGTACAGTTTGAGGACATAAAAAACTCAGTGAAAATGTTTATGAGAAGCTTCAACATTATCCTCATCTCCTGAGAGAGCATTGCTAAAGAATTTCTTCTGATGCAGTTATATCCCCCATAGCTGCCACATTGCAGAACACCTGAGGATTGTTGAGATGGGAAAAAATCTGCTACCCTAAAGGATATACCATCCCTGCTGTTAGTTCCAATGTTGTCTTCTGTGATCCTCACTTATTTTTAGAATGGACTCTTGTCTTACACTTGTTTCAGAATTTCAGTTCAGACGTAGTTTCTCTTTGAGTTGGTTGGGGTATGCTGCACCTTTTTCTCAGATTCGCCAGTAGGGGACAGTTTTTGTAGAACATGCTCTGCCATCTTATCTACCAGTTCACAATGACTGGCTAGAGATGCCTATCTTGAATTTAGTGTACAATTGGCATCTCATTTTGTTGCATCTGTTCTGAGGCAAACCTGATATCTTCTGAACAGCCACAACAAAATGAGATGGGCTATCCGCCATTTTTGAGTCTATATAATGGAGAACTATTCCCTTGACTCCATTACTAATAGCATTTGTAGCTGGGTTATCTGCATAGGTTTGTGCCTCTAGGTCCACTAGGTGGGTAATGGTCTATGGATGTACTTAACTATAATATGCCATATCTCTGCATTTGTCTATTTCTATTATTTGAGTTCGGCTAGTGTATATGTCCATGGAGGGGTGGTATTCACTGCTTGTTTGTGTCTTTATTTTTGTTGTGCCACTACTGGGTCTTTCTGTTTCAGTTACTTTGTTTTTGTCTTGAAGCTGCTCCTTACCCTCCCACAGTCACTTCTATTAATTCTTAAGTGCATAGTGATTATCTTATCTTTCTGTTTTGTGTTATTTTCATGTCTCTTCTATATTTTATCAGCCGAAGGCCTGACAATGTTTCTAGAAGTGTGGATTTCATTGTTCCAGTGATGTTTCAGTGTCACTTAGTTTTGTGTACAATTTATTTTGCCAAACTGTATTTGGAATGCTGTGGTTCAGACTTTGTTTCCATACGCAAGTGATGGTCTAACTCTTCCTATAGATAGTCTTTTCATTCTGATATTGTATGTCCCACATTTTATAAGCATTTCAGTGCTAGAATAGGTTTGTATAGTCACTCTCAAATGCACTCTAGAGCTGTTAGAACACATAAGTAAAGCTGTTATCATCATCGCTTGCAATGGACAGCTATTAATATTAATATCTTCACCTTCATCAGTTTATACCACTTGGAAGCTCATGATTAGTTATCTACTAAGATATCGCGATGTACGGAAACACACAAATCTGAGGTGGTCAGACCGGATCAGATCTGTAGAAACCGTGGGGAGGCTGCAGTAATACTGAGTAAATGGGTGATATGAACCAAAACAGGTATATACAGTATTACATATGTAAGGAAATATTAATGATTAAATATGAACATAAACAGCACCTGACGTTTCAACCATAGGCCTTTATCAAGATAACAAATACAGACACAGAATACTTAAACTAAAATGCAATACAACTAAGGATGACAAGAGATTGATACTAGCCTCCAAGCATGTGTTATCTGAAGGCGAATATCACATTTCCTGTTATCCTTAGTTAGAATTATGTTTTAGTCTATTATGTCTGTATTTGTTATCTTGATGAAGACATATGGTCAAAATGTCAAGTGTTGTTTATTTACATATTTAATCATTAATTTTTCCTTTCTTATATTATACTGTATATATATACCTGTCTTTGTTCATATCACCTACTAAGACATCTAGTTATCGATGTAAAGATAATAATTGGTTGAATGAAAGATACTTGACCAGCAGTCATATAGTTAGTTCTATGCAGATAGTATAGACAACAGATTTGTGTTTTGTTTATGAGTGCTTCATGAAATGTAGTGATTATGTCCAGAAGAGGAAATATAACAATGAAATAATTGTATATAATAAAAGATGAAGTAAATAAAAAAAAATAGATGTCAACCAAACCTTTTCATGTTTCTCTATCTTTTGTTCCCAACTTTTTGCACTCTCAATAATAGTATTAAAATGACATTTGTGTAATTGTATTTTTTCCTATTACTCATTTTAAAGTATTACCTTTCTGCTATATTTTTTTCTTTCCTCATTAAGTTACTGCCTTTCTCCATACACATATTTTTTGTTTCTGTGAGCAATTAGTTTTTGTTCATCTCTTTCGTACACATACTTGTTGTTTCTTTTAATACGTATAGTTCTTATTATTTATTTTGATAATTATTCACTATACAGAATCTTTGTCTTGTTTTGTTCACAGTTGTTACACAATTTTGCTGTCATCATTTTTCTTTTAGAAACATACATTGTTCCTTGTTGGTAAATTGTTCAATATGAGTTTGTTTGATTAAAACACGCTTACTTGTGTTGTTTTCATTTTGGTTTCTCAGTTCTAAAGAAGTTTTATTATCTTTATCAAATTGCAACTTTATGTTACATTACATGATTCATTTATCTCTATTATAAGATAACGATATGAACTTCTGATGAGAGGTGTGACAGTGGAACTGACAAGATAGCTCAGATATGAACTTCTGATGAGAGGTGTGACAGTGGAACTGACAAGATGGCTCAGATATGAACTTCTGATGGCTCTGTGACAGTGGAACTGACAAGATGGCTCTGATATGAACTTCTGATGGTATAACAGTGGAACTGACAAGATGACTCAGATATGAACTTCTGATGAGTGTGACAGTAGAGTTGACAATAATAATCCTGAACATATTGGACAAAGACATCCAGTGAATGAATAGCAGAGAAGACTGATGTGATCATCATCAGTACTAATGCGGGACAAAGTCTTTGGAGATCTCAGAACCTGAGGAGGATCACTTCATTCTTGACAAATGTTCAAGTTGAATTCTGATAGAGAATGAACAAGAAATGATTAATTTCTGCTTCTTATCTTGGACATCGACGAACAATCAGTGTGTCTCTGTGCCGAAATGGTCAAGCCATTTGCTTTGCATTCTGAAAGTCATGGGTTCGAATCTGGATAAGTTTATTCGGTTCATTATTTCCAGAGATCACTGGGATTGTAGCTGGAGCTACAAATTTTGTGCAATACACCAGCAGGTGGCGTTGCCATTCCTGTAGATAGGAACCAAGCCGGCTGTCTTAACCTCCAAATGTTGCTTTATTATCCCGGTTCAGACTCTTGACCTGAGAGACATTACAGTAGGATCAAAAATACCACTCTCACTGGGGAATTTAATCTTCAGACCACATGTCTATGAAGCAAGTGCGCTAACAACTATATTGTCACAGCTCTCAGTGTAACTTTACCATCACGATCCAATAGCTTGTCCTGAGCAAAACTTTGGAACCCTAGCAGTCCTTTGGAATTCCTCTCATTGGCCTCCGCTGCCGCCATGCTCAAATTGTCAGTCACATCCTGAATACCTTCTCTGTGATTTTCCTCTTTGCCAGTATGTCTCCTTCCATAATGGTCTTTTTCAACCCTTCATGTCCCTTTATATATCCAAATTACTTCAATGTTCTCATATGTAGCATCAGCCAGTTTTCTTTGATTTTAAGTTCTTTCTGGATATGTCTTTGTTCTCTGTCCATGTTATACATAGAACTCTTCTGTAACACTTATATTCCAAAGTAACTTTATGCTAAAGACAAAATATCAAAACTTAACAGTACGGTAGTACAACAGTCATGGAGCACCTGTACGAATGGATTAGAGTGCATGCTTCCATCCGGAAGACCCAGGTTCAATCCCCCATAAGGCCAATGACTTTTTTTCTGTCGGGGCTATAATGAAAACATAACCTAAGCAGTTTCGCAGTGACTGCACTAGCTATGTGGCCATTAAATTCCACAGGTTCAAGTCCTCCCTGTCCTACACAGCCCTAAAAAGTGGTAGTAAAGACAGTTTAGTACAACAGACTGCATTGACTAAAAAGTCTGTATTGAATATAAAAAAAAAAGACAAAATATGACTGCTCAGTATAAACAACATCCAGAAAACTAAGGAAATTGTGATTTAAAAAAGTGTGTGACTTTTAAAGTGAAACAAATGTAGCATTAACTGGAAAGAAAGAAATGAATTGTGACAATGAGAAAGGAAACGGTAGTGATAAGTGTTTAAATATATGAATGTGTGATATTTTATCTTTGATAACAATATATATTTAGTGAGAAATGAGTTGTTTGCCCCTGGTTTGTTTAACTGTGTCTCGGTTTACAGCAAGAATGCGAAATTATTGCATGACAACCATTTTCAGTACTGCATTTTTGGGACCGCTATTGCCTTCCTTCTAAGATCCCTACTCGTTTATTCAGACTGCAGTGATGCAGCCTGTTACTGGAAGCACCACTTGGAGGTGGAGTAGGGTCTTACACAGCTCTAGTTCACTGACATCTCTCGTAATATTCACCGCTTGTGAGACTTCACGAGTGATTTTATTTATTATTGTTTTTAACTTTGGTTGTAAAAATATTTGCTTTATTGTCTACAAGTCAGTCTTCAGACTGAGATGAATGTAAACAATTGAATGAAATAGGACATTGAAAATGATCTTAAATAACAGTTTTTATATATAAACTTATTTTGAATGTATACGGCACTAGTAAACATTTCCTCTCACACTGTCTTGTGCTAGCATATCAGTATTTGGTTCTTGTCTGCTCTCTTTATTGTTTCTCTATTACTATCTGGTATGAATGTACTGGATGTCAAATTAATAAAAGTAATTATTACAAAGTTTTTATTTTGGGTTGATGTATTGTTGTGAAAATGAATATTTTTCTTCTGCTTTCACCCGCTGTCAATTTAAGCGGAACTCATGACACCTGGTATTGCTCTTCTGAATTTTGCATGATGTCTGCTTACCATTTGAGCCATCGCCATCTTCAGGGGTACTTGAAGTTTAGATCCTTCAAGTGTGATCGTTACAGGAAACCTGTTGTCCACGAAACACTTGCCTTGGCTCCTCGTATCATCGGTACTTTTACAGCCAGTGTTAATTAGTGAAGTGTGACTTCTCTATTGAATTTCCTGCCTTTGGTGAGGTTGTTCCGTACACATTGTATGATAAACACTCTTTAATGATCTTTAAATGCTGTATATTTGGGGTTTGGATCTACGCCAAAGAGCATTTACTACTTTGCTGACTGGGTGAGGTTGTTCCAGTTTCTGAGAATTCTCAACCCTTCTAGGGCTAGTCATTAGAACGGTCACTTTTCTTGCATTCATTGCTCTTTAACGATAATTTTTCGCAATATATTTGGGTTTTATGTTCTTCGCCTAAGAGTATGTCTACAATATGTGCACTTTCTGACTATATGAGGTCGTTTCGGATTAGGAACATTCTCAGCCATTAGTGACACATGTGATCCTTTTTTGACCTTTATATGATCTGAGCCATAGTGTTTAGACGTCATCCTACTCTGTGTAGGACGATCAGCGTTCGAAAAGCATTGCCCTTCGCAAATGTTTGGGTCTGTACCAGTCAAGCCATTTACATTATCGGCCTTACTTTTCTGGCCACAGTGAGTTTATTCCGGAAGGAACATTCTCCTCCATTTTGAGAAGGCATGCAGGCACTTGGCAGTTT
Source organism: Arion vulgaris (assembly GCA_020796225.1). Taxonomy (NCBI): domain Eukaryota; kingdom Metazoa; phylum Mollusca; class Gastropoda; order Stylommatophora; family Arionidae; genus Arion; species Arion vulgaris. Next base: position 43,711,982 of record CM036757.1, read on the forward strand.
CTACTCTGTATTTTCCCTGGAAACACTGGACTGGGGCTGCGCACAATTGATCCAGAGGGTTATTTCATTAGATGCTAGTAACGCAACTTGTATTTTGCGCTCCCCATCACCCACCCGTGTTCTTCCGGGGATATTAGTTGTCAGTGCAACTGTACCGTGTCCGGTTGATCCAGGGAAGGCAGTTTCGTTAGGCACAAGAACGCAACTTTAGAATTTGCGCTCTGCCAACTTTACCCAATAAATGTATATGTACTTCGCCTCTGGTACAGAGTTAGAAACTTGAGTCACAGCCTGTTATATTTTTGGCAGATGCAAAATCAGCAGTCCAATCACTTCAGTCCAGAAAATTGCCATGTGTACAGACACTACTATCTAGTGAAAACTTGTAACTCATGAGATGACACACACAATATATGCTTTAAAAAATGAGAGCAAAGAAATTTTTGTCCAGAACGGTCTCCCGCCACAAAACTATGGCACATTGTGTTTGCACTCCTTGACTCAGATAACAGACAAGCAAAATGAACTGGCTGGAAAGTGATTGCTACTGAGGGGACAGATATGGGTGTACGTAAATCAGGTGTAGGCGCCTCTATTCTCTACGAAAACTAATATGTTGGGTGGGTGGGGGGGAGAGAAACATGAATATCACACACGCCGAAAATGCATATGCTGGTTCTTCTTTTTCTTCCAGCACTTTATACTGCTTCGAACACTCCACTTGTTAACCACTCTTTGTATGTGATCCGAGACTAAGAGCGGTTGTGCCAGTTATGCGCCTACAAGTAGGCCAGCACATCCGATTTCTGTGATGCTTTTTATTTACTAGGGTGGCTTCCATAGGTCCTACATCAGTAGCTTCTAACGACATGCCTTGTAGGTCATAGTGGTACCATTCTTTGCTTCCCTGCAAGACCCGACCACACAATGGCGATTATTGCCGTTTCAGTTTACATCATTTCGGTTTATGAAAGTTTTTTAAGAACAATACACTTTTAGAGAGTGGGAAGAAATATCGGTATTACTGTCCAACGTATAATTTAGACACAACAAAAGCAATATTTCTATTTAAATTGTTTAATGTTACACAAAAAGAGCAGCAATTTTTATATCTTTTTAAATATAACATCATTAAAAGAAGTCACTGTCTGTAGTTCAACTTTGAGAGGACATTTCAACCAGTGTGACAAAAGTTCCTCTGTGTAACCCTGGAGGAAATACATTTGCCGTGGAAGAAGTCTGTCAGAAATTAGAAGGAAAGATAATACGATCATATTATGTCGTCTCTTGATGATTACTTCTGAACCCAAGTTGTGATGCCATGTGCCATACATGAACTTCCGTATCAAAAAATCTTCAAAGGTTGTTTCTCCTCTCCTATTCTCTTGATAAAGGTTTGCTGCAACAAGAGTAAAAAAAACACTTCATAAATGTAAGTATACATAGAAAAAAATTAAAGAAAACAGTTACCGAATCAAGTTGTTCTGTTTATAATCAACAGAATTACATACATACAAATTATTAATGCTAAATTAGAGTTATTTTTTCAAAACTGATTAGTTTATTACTATAATCGATATATATAATTGAGCACTGAATAATAATAATAATTCCTCTAGTACTGTTATACGTTACATAGGGCCTGCAAATAATTCCTCCATATCGTTCTATCCTGGGCAACTCGCTCAATCTCATCCATGGAACTGAGACCAATATTTCTTGCCTCTCTCAGCAAAGTTCGTTCAGGGTCTCCTTAGGTCGACCTCTCTTTCTTGAACCCTTTGCATCCCACTTCAATGCCAGCTTTGATATTCGTTGATCATTTCTGCTCAAGGTGTGTCCAACATATCTCCATCTTCTCTTTCTTATAATAGTTGTCACTAGTAGTTAACCAGACATGTCTCTGATTTCATCACTTCTGAATTCGTTCCATTTTATATTCATTATTTTTCGCAGACATCTATTTTCAAATGCATTGAACTTGCTTTCTATATCTTTAGTCATTTTCCAACTCTCGCTGGCATATGTTAGGATCGATACAACATTTGAATTGAAAATTCGTAATTTAGTTTTAATACTATATAACTTGCAGTTCCATATTTTATTTAGACTTTTAAAAGCTGATGTTGCTTTGCCAATTTGTATCATAATTTCTTTTTAACATTTCCTGTGCAATCAAAATTGCTACCTAAATAGGTGAACTGCTCTGTTATTTTTATCATTTTAGATTCCAGGGTGATATCTGTGTTACTTGCCATAGGTGTCTTCATTATATTTGTTTTTCATAGCTTATCTGCAGTCCAACTTTTGATGCTATAGATAAGTTGTCTGTTTTTCTTTGCATATCTTGGTTGTTTCTACTTAACAAAGCAATATCATCTGCAAAATCCAAATCTTCTAGTTGACTATTTTCTACCCAATCAATGCCAGTTTCGCCCTGCAACATTTTCGCATCACCCAGTCAATGGCCACTCCAAACAATAGAGGAGATAGAATACAGCCTTGCTTTACTCCGGTTTCAACCATAAACCAGTCACAGTGTCCACCATCAGTGCGAACTGCACACTGTGAACCATCATAGAGGCTCTTAATAATGTTTATTATTTTGTCTGGTATTCCATAGCATCTCAGAATATTCCACAGAGAGATTTTGTGTAGACTATCAAAGGTTTTTTAAAATCGATGAAATTTAGTATAAGTGGTTGTTGCTTCTCAATATGTTCCTCCAAAATTAGTCATGGTTTTAATATATTTTGGTCATATGTCTCCTGGTGTTTCTCAAGAACAACAGATCAGACATGCTTGCTAGTTTACTGTTTTTTTTTCTCCTTTGTTGGAATATTGTTGTTGAATATGTTTCTTATCTTGATACATTTCCTAAATTTTCAGCTTTGTTATTGCATTTCATTGACAATGTCTAAAATATACACGAAAATCGTGACATCCTTTACATCACATCACCATCAACCACAGTACAGTAAATAAGTCATTGATTTTCTCGGCACCACTTATACCTTCAGTATTTTGACCTGTCCTTTCTGAATGGTGATGTCTATTTTTACAGCTCATAAAACTTCACAGGAACAAATTTGCTTCCAAACTGCCCGCTGCAGAGTTTGAACCAGGTACACTTGGGTTGTGATCAAGCTCACTACCACTTAAGCTACAGACACAACTATATACATATATATATGTCATCCTTTCTTAAAAGTTTCTGTTGCTTTTATACCCATGATGAAAGAATCACAACACAGGCACTGCAGTTGGAGGCAAATGGTTCAAAAAAGAAACAATGCCCTAAATTAACCCTGAAACCGCCCGAGTGGTTACCGGGCCCAAATTTGGGGTGTAAAGAATACAACCACTGTTACCTGCCACGCATGTCGTAAGAGGCGACTAAGGAGGTTTGGCTGAAATCAGATGCATGTGTCCTAAACATGTAGAAGTCTATGCGTTTAGGGGCCTACCAAACCAGTGTGCAACGTATACACGTTCTTGGCAAAGATCAAACATATCATAAAGAGTGATTAAAATTGATCATAAAGAACGAATGCAAAGAAGAATCCTGAAAGAAACTTTACTGAGGCAAGAAATATTGAATTCAATTCTAGAGATTGAATGATTTGCCCAAGATAAGAGCAGTATAAAGAAATTGCTTGCAGGCACTATTTAATGTATAAATGTACAGGTGCAATACAATAATATACATCATATTTGATGCCAAAAACAACAGTAAACACAGATTGAAGAAAGAGAATCAGATAACTGCCAGTGTAATGAGGAATTACAGAGAAAACTAATAAAATGTTGATATATATAAATATATATGTTACATTTTCTCAAGTAAAGACAATCAATATTGAAATGACAATAATCCACAAGAAATGAGAAATGCATATACTATATTTAGTTTGTGATGCATCATACAATAACATTTACAGCAGCGCATCAACAAACTAAATAACACATGCAAAGATGACATGAAAATTAACAGATATGACTGAGGTTAGGACAATAGCAAAAGAAGAAAATAAAACAAATAAATATCTGCATCGTAAACCAACAAAAAGAACAAATGAAAAACTTCTAATATTTGGGAAGCACGATTTCAGCAGATGAAAGAATCAATACTGAAATACAGCAAATATGCAAACCAAATTATCTACCAAATGACACCGATATTTAATTGCAAACCGGTATCTTTACACACAAAATGAGTCTTATACAAAATGATCTTCATTCCAACTTTGTGACACCAGTGCCAAAACTTGACACAGCAAATGAAAAAAAGAAAATTACAGCAACAGAGATGAAATGCCTGCACAAAATAGTGGGAGTAACAAGGAGAGATAGATGAAAAACTAGATTATTGCAGACTTGCTAGGAACAACCCTAGTGCTAGATCATATTAAGAAGCAACAAACTAAATAGTTTGACCATGTAATATGACTGTCATCCAACAGAACCCCACAATGAGCACTTCTATTCATATACAATGGTTTCAAGATCACAGGCTGCCAATGCAAACGATGGAGCACAGAAATATCCGAGGCAGTAAGAACTACCATATATGCGGTACACTCAAGGACATGTACAAGAACTGTCCGCATGTCTTGACAATTTAAGCCATAATAAAAAGTAACCATTACACCTCTACATAACAAATACAGCAGCGTTGTGGTTGAACGCACATGTTTCACAATAACAAGGTTGACATTTTACTTCACAAACAATAATATATGTTGTTTACTTGATATCCTTGAGAGAATACAAGTGTGCACTAATTTATATGTTGTGCCAAGCAGTGAAACTTGTGACACACAGAACAAGGTAAGTTTCCAGAGTTTTCTTAAAAACACCAAAGAGCTGCTTTTACTCAATGTAGTGAAAATGGTGGCAAGCGAAAACATCATTCCTGAAAATGAGAAGCATTATCTGCAACAAGTCCTTGTCAATCCCGATCAGAATGCGAGTTATTCAGTGCTATATAGTACCGATACTGACATACAGATGCGAACCATGGACAATGAACACACAGATCGAAAAATCTCTGAGGGCCACAGAAATGTAGTTTTATAGAAGAATGATGAGAATCCATGGACTGCTAAAATGACTAATGTTGAGGTGCTGAATGAGATCAAGACACAGAGAAAGCTTATCATCAATATAAGAAAGAGGCAGTCAGATTTTTCGGGCATGTGATGAGGAGGGGAGGTTTAGAACACATGTGACAACCGGTAAAATCGAGGTTAGACGAGACAGGGGAAGACAGAGAGAGAAAATGTTGGATGGCCTGACTTCATGGCATAGTAGAGCATCAACATCTGAGTTGATAGCAAACACCAACGACAGAGATTTGTGGAGATCCATGATCGCCTAAGCCAGCCGGCACGGCACCTGATGATGAGTGAAAATGGTAACGCCACGAGCTTGGGAGTCTTCAGTGGCATGAAAAGATTGTTTGCTAAGTGGTATCGAAGTGTACAGCAATACTGTGTCTTTCAACCTGATGCATCTTCTTTCAGCATATCCTTTTTTGGGACTGGGTTCAACATGAGACATGCCCCATTTGAGTGCGAAGCAAGCACCGTATCTAAATGCCACAGAGACCAACAAGAATGCTCATCTGCAATATGTTTTGTCACGTTCTGGTGCTGGTTGAGTGGCATCTACAACACAGTACATTACCAAACAACATTATTTGTTCATCTCTGTGTTGTCCTCTACATTGAATCCTAGAAGAGATAAAGGAGGCTATAACTAGATCAAAGACTGGAGACAATAATATCTAGGAAAAACAGGAGATGGGGAGAAAGTTAAATTAAAAAAAAAACTGGGCAGTATGTATGAAAAAACCTAAGAGAATTGAAATATCCCAAGTAAAGAAATTAATTATGTTTAAAGACATATGTACTAAATTAATTTCTCACATGTGTTCCAAGAAAGCCACCCCTTTCGAACATAGATATTAAAAGGAGCCTGAGCTTGTTCATATGTGAGTGGTTTTGTCCGAAACTGAGTGATTTTTGGAATTCCAGATTTTCTGTTTTTACAGAAACTGGCTGTTGTTGATATTCCACGCAGGGCAATTGTTTGAGGTACGAAAGTCTTGCTGCAGACCTGTGAGCAATTTAGAAAGTATTCATGGTTAGGACAATCATAATTTAATTAACACACCAAAATATTACAAACACAAACAAATTTAAACACATACAGATTGCAAACTTAAGGGGGATTCGGGGTATGTGAGTCAAGAATTTTTTCCGTTGTTTTCATATTAATGTAGAATTTGTATAGCAATTTTGAGAGATTATGACTTAGAAGAATAGAAAAAGGTTACAAAAATATGTTTATGCGTTGCCATGGAAATGATACAAAATGGCCAAAAAACACAAAATTTCAAATCCCTAAGGTTCTGAATCTACTGAATCTAAATTAATTCTGTTTTCACTCTAAGGTGAGCAATTGTAATATTTAAAATATTACAGAAGTTTTTTAGGATATATATCTCTCTCTTGTGATCCCCTTTAGGATATATGAAATATGACATTTAAAATACATTTTTTGGTTAACACACTCCCCCAAGCTTTTTATGACCTAATTTTGGGATGTGTTTACCCAAAAAATTATTTAAAATGTAATCTATACATATATAAGACGGAGATCAATTACATTGTATGTCTGTCCCAACTGTTTGAAGATATCTGGACACCCTATAAACTTGAAATTTTGCAAGAGGGTAGCTTTCATACAACGGAAGATGTAAAAATTATAAAACTGGACTATTTCTTTGTTTCTATAAGCATATTTCAACTCAACGCAAATGGTCATCATGTATAGAAATCACAGAATATGTCTATCCATGTTTTCACGATCCGTAGGTCACGTGATACGCAAAGTGATCATGTTATATTCCCGGTGGCGTTAAACGTACAGCAGTCACACAAATACTAACATATTTATTGGCATTTCAACATGTCTGTTCAGTGGCCAAATGCATTACATTCTCGGCTGCTATGCTGAAAACGTGTTCAATTAACAATTTTTAAAAACGTATTTATTATGAGAACACATTTGATTATGAGTTGTATTTGCATCGATAGAACTGACTCTTATAAAATTCAAAATTGTTTTTTTGTCAAATTCACGGGAATTCTATTGTATAAGGTTTTACTGACAATTGGAATGAGGGATATTTTAAATTGTTATTTGTCAACTTTCATGGGAATGGGAATCCTGTTGCATCAGGTTTTACTGGCAATCGGAATGAGGGACATTTTAATCTTATGTGGTCAACCGACAAAGTTTTCCCACCAAGCATGGAGAGAAAACGTATTGTTTTTAATGGGGAAGAAGCCGATTTTTAGGCAACAGGGTATGTTTCTTTAAGGGATTTTACAACTAGATTTAAACTAAATTATCCGTCAGAAGAACAGTAAAATTGCTAGTATCTCATATATCCTAAAAGCTTTGTAATATTTTAGGTATTATAATTGCTCAATTTATAGTGAAAACAGAATTCATTTATATTCATTAGATTCAGAGACTTGGGGATTTGAAATTTTGTGTTTGGTGGCCCTTATTTTTGTAAACTAACCTTTATCTACTCTTCTAAGTTATAATCTCTCAAAATTGTTATACAAATTCTAAATTAATATGAAAACAAAGAAAATAAATTTCCAGACCAGAGACCCCTTTAAATATGGAACAGATAAAGCTGATGAGATTACAGAGGGCAAAATATATGTAAAAATACTGTCTAGTTTCTACATGACTAAATGCAGAGACAACACTCCAACATAACTTCACATCGTATATCGCCAGTGTGTTGCCAGGTCCACAAAGAATAGTACCACTGCGATCTACAAGACATGTTGAAAGAGGTGACTGAGGTAGGGGCCTAGGAAAGCTACCCTAGTAAATAAAAAGCATTGCAGAAATTGGAGGTGCTGGCCTACTTGTAGGCGCATAACTGGCAAAACATACAATCACTCTTAGATTACAAAGAGTGGTTGAGTGGTCGATAAGGAGTGTTAGAGGAAGAAGATATCTTATGTTTCTCATGAAATATAGAACTGTAAATATTGTTAGCAAAAATAATACACTTTTAGCTGCATGCTTTGTTTGTCTGGCGTCAGCCTCTATTGTTCTCCGATACTCTTGATCTTTGGCTTTCACATGCCTATCTTCACCCAAATGCTCCAGTAAAATGTGTGCATGATAACCTGGTTAATTATTTTACTAGTCAGCTATTTGCTTTTCCTTAGAAAGTCCTGTTTCTTAACATTTAATTAATCCTTAATTCTTCCTCGGGTGTCTTGAAGTCTGATATTTAAAAAATTAGCATGACCCCTACCAGGAGATTCGCTATTATTAAAATATGTTAATAATATATATCAAAATAAGATGAGCTATGCAAAAAAAAAATAAATAAAGTAGCTTTCCTGTGAATTTAGGAGCAATGTTGTAACCAAGAATGGGTCTTCTACTGACAAAAACGACATCATCAATGCTCTAAGAGAAATTGTAGTACTGATAATTTCAAAGAACATAAAGGATATTCTTTATCTCGGCTGCGAAAGCTAGACATTGATTGGTGCAGCAAGATGGAAAAACACAAAGATATATTATGCAATCTGATACAGCTAATGGTGTGGAATAGAGTTCACAAGCTTATTATGCAGAGCAAAGCAGACTCAGTATAGTCTAGGTTGATTGGTGCCTAGGCCATGTCAGAAAAACACATTTTTATTTTCTTTTACTGAGCCGCAATGTAGAAGTCTAGTTTCCTTTATTGCAGCTATGTCTACATGCAGTTTCTTGTCTATGACAGCTGATTTTCTGTCTTTTGTTTTTGCAGAGTTTAGGTTTCCAGTCTGCAGCACATGGTCCTAACATTCCATATCTAAGAGGTATCCCTGTGTATCCTACAAAGCAGAACTCTCATCCCTCCTGATGGCAGCAGAGTACATGAATAAGCTGCAAGCATCTGCATGCAAGATGGTCTTTCTTACAGATTCACTGCCAGCTAAACAAGCCCTAGAGGCTAATTTCGCCAGCAGCACAGTACTGTACCTATAAAAAGAGAACTTGTTTGACTGTCAAAAAAGGCAGACCTGCAGTGGATTACATCTCACTGTGACTTTGTTATACCATTGGAGTGTGAAGTTTGAGATCTCACAATTCTGGGCAGTATCAGTTTAGTGTGGGGTTCCATTTTCCTGATTGAAATTTGTACAAATTGGACACATCCATGTGTATACCATCTTCCAATTCATCAGTTGTTTTAGAGACGAACAAAGGAAGAAGGATCAGTTGTCTTATCAGCGCTCACTGTCCCTATGCTCAGACTTTGACATAAATACCCTACACACAAAGCAAGGATGAAGCATCCTCTCCAATTATGTTTGTTTGTCTAATCTGGGCAGATAATCTGGGGAATGTGTCTTGATCATTTTGTACAAACTTCCACAAGTTCTGAGGTAGTGGGTTTTAAAATTTCAGATCGTACCATCTACTATCATACGGTAGCAGGTGAATCCCCATATTTAATAAATATTTATTTTGTTAAAAATATTTTCGTTCAGCGTTTGGTTCCCATTTTCTTAAGAGTATGCTGGGAGACTCTATACGACAGAGGACTGAAGGCTATTGTCTGCATGTGCAAGTCACTGGTTTTATTTTCCCGAACAGAAGAAAAATAGTTCACTTTACCAAGGGGTCAAACGTGATGTTTCCGTCATTCAACCACACCAAGTTTAACCAATCGACCACCAGATCGCTCTATTTTAAATACATTTCTATTATTTACTTATATTACCATTTAATAATAACTATAGCAGCAGTTATCAGTAGTATCAATCAGACAAATATGAAGAAATTTTACTTTTACAAATGTTGATTAGCCACACAAAATCAACTTCCCAGCAATTATCATTTTGATTGTCAAGAACATGTCATCAAAGAATATGTCATATGCAATCAAATGATTGGAATTCATATATATATATATATATATATATATATATATATATATATATATATGTTAGTTAAATTTGGTTATTTGAATTGCAGTAGTGAACAAAAAAATAATGACATCAATCATGTATATATGTAAGCCTGTTTAGTGTTATCATAACAGTTATGTATAATTGTATTTTGTGACAATTTCTCATTATGATATATATATTATTATATTGTATTAAATTTAAATAAGTCATGTAAATCAAGTAAATGAGTATTATAGTATATAAGTATCATTCCCATTGTTCCATTACAATGAATTTAATTGTTAAAATGTAAATGTTATTTTTTTAAATATATGTAAATCCTTCTATTGTTATTTAACTAAATCATCCATTAAAATTTTTAATGAATCATAGTGAAAGTATCAGTATACTATGTATCATATAGTGATAGAAAGACTCAAAGAGTAAAAGTCTCAAAGTCAAAGAGTAAAAAAAAAGTTTAGTAAGAAAGACTTAGTTTTAGTTCCAGTGTTTTTTCGCCAACACATCTTTACATGTGTTGCATTTTACAATACATGCCTGGGTGAATGCAAAGACGGACATGGTTATTGTGGACACGTAATCTCCTAGTCGCTAAAGGCAGAAGCTTGCTGAATATAAACAACAGTTGTCCTTAAACGTAATTAATGCTACATGTTCGATATGATGAACTGTAGAGGTGACAAAAGCCGTTTCCGTATCGGAAGTGGTTCTTCTTCACATTGAAAGAACACATTTCATTGCCAGTTATTCCAGGCTGTCCAATGAAAATAATTAATACAAGGTAACTACGTCACCTATGAATCGGCCATTTTCATAGCGGGTTACACGTACGTCCTAAAGAAAGTTGGAGTCTTCACACTAAACGTAAATATTCTGTTGTGGAATCTTCGTTCATTATGTTGTAACAATCTCAACTTTGCACACAGTATTATAATTTAAATTAAAAATACCACTACACTTAATTAAACGTAATAAATATACGGTAGTCTATGATTCACTATAGTTAAGTAAGAAGAAACCACTGAAATGAACAAGACTTGCTCAAGTTTGTTTCTGCATAGATTTGGATTTGGAATAACGCGATGAATGACAACTCACGATTTTGACTAAAAAAGTGCACTCGAAGGATAATCACTGTAACTAGTGTTTTACAGATCATCTAACCGTGTATATGATTGAAAGCTTAGAGGTGAAGTTCCGAAAGTTTTGTTAGATCAGATTTCAGATCTTTAAATTTAATGAACCATGGTAATGGTTATGGTAATTTTTTTATAATAATATCACAATGATTGAGTGTTAAGTAACGTTACAGTTGCAGTTAGCTACGATATATTAAATTGATGAGTGTTACATATTCAGGATTCAACGAAGCGAGTGGGTAAGAAATCGGTCCCTCATTTCCTAGGTTTAATCTCCAGTACTGAATACAGTAATTAAATAATAAATGTAATCATTGTTATTGTAGGATCTGTAAAGTGTAAACTGAACTCAGTTTTCACTTGGTGTGACAAGCAGACAACAGCTAGGACAATCGACCTTTAACTATAATTGTCATCATAGATTAACCCCCTTCAGCCTGCATTAAGCTATGTACAAGTGTTATTTTTCATTATCATCACTCAAATCACTGAGTTAAAGATATGATTATGATTTCATATTTTAAATATTTTATATTAGTTGTAACTGTTACAATTACATCAGGTTGAAGTACAATATTAGTGTATTTTACAGTGTTACCTCCCTCAAGGAACATTTTGTATGGAGGATACACAGTAACATAATTATATATAAAGGCAGAAAATCAGACCAATTTTAAATTACGGGTTTGTAACGTGTGATTCTGTCCTCTATCCTTTTTTAACATAGCCCTGGAGAAAATAATATGGAAGAGAGACTTGTAGAGAAAGATGGTGGTATAGATGAAACAAAAATACTTGGTTATGCGGATGACATAAATGTGATAGGATTATAGTGAACAAAAACCATGAGAACATTCAAACACTTGATAGATCAACGTAAAACTTGGGACTAAATATCAATATAGACAAGACAGATTATACGATAATATATATTTGGATATCTCCATCAATATAACATAAAAGACTTGGAAATCTGAATAAGATGAAATTTATAATGATTAATTAGGGTTGTCATGTTGAAGAAAATTAGCAGAATAGAGTGAAACTAAAATAGTTTGTGAAGAATCTTGCAAAGTTATATCCTATTGTCTTATTTGCATGCATTTTTGTGGGGTCTGAAATAACTGAGACATGTTATCATGCTTGTACATTTTTGACACAGAAATACTGCAATGATCACCCAAATCTTCTAAAGAATTATTTTATGTTATTATGCATAACATAAGATAGAACTGTATTGGTGATGTTGAAGACTGCAGTAAAACCATATACCAAACAACAATATATCAAAGCACTAGTAAAGTATATTTACAATGTACAACTAGTCTATCAATCTTTTCATTTGTCATGGCTGCATTCTTACTAGGTGGAAAAACCATTGTATTCTCTGTTATTCTATGTAATTCAAGCAGTCGTGTTCCAACCTTTTCGCTGATGCAGGTATTTGTTGTTTTGTGAAAGGGAGATGTTTGAATGTCTAAGTAGTGGGATTAGTTGGTAGGTACTTATCATTTGCCTTCTGGGGTTTTAACTTCTATTTCTCAGTTGAGCCTTTCAGGATTCCTATCCGTTTTATCTATTTTTTGTGTGTAATAGATGCTACTTTCACCATCTGCTAGGTTTGTCGCAGGATGACTGTGAAGAAAAAAACCTGACCTGGAAGGTGCTTAGACAAAAAGGCTCTTATTTTACCAAGTAACAAAGCATACACAAACATTTACGGTCAAAAACAGTAACATGTTAGGAAAAAGTGCTCACAGAAAAATGAGATAATTTTCCAAGATAAACAGACCCTGAACCAAAATTCCTTTATTTTGCTGAGGTACAGCATTTAGGAAAAATGGCACAATGAGAATATAAATAAATTGCGCATCATTTGCTTGATAGCTGTCTTTTGGTCATAATGCTTGATTTAGTTTGTTGTAGAACAGTGTAAAACTGGTATACTTTATGTTTTTATAAAATGTAACTAGATTTTTTAGACTGACTGTATTTTAACATTTTTGCATTCAGAGGTCTCAAAAGTGTATGCAGCATTAGTAAATGTTATTTTTGTTTTACGGAACAATTTTCAGTCAACAGTAACATACATAGATTAGAACTTCTTTTGGGAGAAGATAAAATAGATTTTTGAAACAGATAAGATAATCCCATACTGTGTTATACTATTGGAGTATGATGAAGTTTTGAGATCTCACAGTTCTGGGCAGTAGCAGTTCAGTTTTCTTAATCGAAATCTGTACAAATTGGACAAGTCCATGTGTATACCATCTTCCAATTCATCAGTTGTCTTATGTTGCAGCGCTCACTGTACCCTTAAACTTTGTCGTAAATACCCTCTACACATAACAAATCAGGTTATCAGAATTGATGCACTTGTGAGACATCTTTAAATGACAAGACACACACTAACAATGTGACTGAACTCTGCATGTCATGCAAAATAACTGCAGAAAGGGGATGCAATTGCCAGTCCCTATAGCTATTGCATCCTATTTTACAACCATTCAAGGGTACTTACTCTAATTTCAGTAGCACTTCTACTGTGTCATAAGCCTACCATATGATGTACACATATTTTCTCAAGAATGGTATGTGACAAACATTTAAAAAAATATCTTTCAAGTCAGCGTGTAGTAGTTTAAGAAACACCCATTGTTATTATGAAGCAAAAAGTATGCAGAGCAGTGTAGTCCTAAAGAGCCAGAACCATCTATAGAGAAAGTTGAATGGACAATAAAAAAACGTGGATAGGCAAATCATCTCGATGTGATAATATTTCAGCAGTTTATCAAAGCAGGAGAAGAATAAAGCATAACAATATTTTCATTCATTAATTTGCCTCTTTGTCTCAGGAGACAATATATTTTGCATCACAGAGCTTCTTCTGTGCTGAATCACGACTGTTGTGGCTGTAAGGGCTTATTCTGGAGTTGCTCTCCTTCTTCTTTGCATTCGTTCTTTATGACCAATTGTAATCACTCTTTGTGATATGTTTGATCTTTGCCAAGAACGTGTAAATGTTGCACATTGATTTGGTAGGCCCCTAAACGCATAGACTTCTACATGTTTAGGACACGTTCATCCGATTTCAGCCAAACCTCCTTAATCACCTCTTACGACATGCATGGCAGGTAACAGTTGTTTATTATTTGGGTCCCAGTAACCACTCGGGCGTCTGGAGTTGCAATCCTTGCCACAGTTGCTTTAATGAGATGCAATGCTTTCTGCCAATTAAGCTGGACTTATAACCAGCGACTGTTGTCCTCCGTATTGGTTTGGTCAACAAAGCCGACCATGAAGTAACCTCTCTGTGACACATGCCTGAGCAATTTTTATGGAGTAGCTGATTTGCGTAACTACATCCTCTCGACTTTGCTGATCAGAGGGGTGCAATCACATCTTGTATCAGTTTGATTTAGGAACTACCAGTAGGGCATCACATTATGCCTGTCCGCATTAGTGGCTCCAATCTATATTTCTGTTTGGGCGTACTCCCATAGTCTTTGCCTCTCCTAAGGCTCCCACAAAGTAGTGGGGCTATTTGTCCATAGCTGGGAGTATAGTTCTTGAATATCAAGGTTATCACAAGTTTGGGGGATAGACATCTGAGATTTTTTGTCAGTGTTACTCCCCAATAACAATATATCACTTGGTATATATGACCCGTTCAGAAAGCAATGGCAAACTACTGAACGTATAAGTGGTGCCTAGAAAATCAACTACTTGTTTACTGTGGTTGATGGCTACGTCCTTTGGGATATGCCACGATTTTCATTTTTTCATATGTGAAAAAGGAATTGGAAAGCATCAATTTTATCCCAAATCCTAAAAAAGACACAAAATTATGTATGCAAGTAAAATCTTGCTAAAGATAATTATTGAAAGATTTAATGAAAATAAAAGAAAACATCAATCTAACACTAACTTGGTTTAGAAGTAGTACCCTATGCAGGAAAGAATGAACGAATTCGGAAGGGGCAGAATACAGAGAACAAGCTCGCAAAAGCGAAGCACTGATGCAGAACCATCCGGTCCTAGCAAACTGCAAAGCCAAAGCAATCCCGGCAACCAATAAGTGTCCACCGTGGAAAACCAATATGCCGGAACTAAGGGAATCAATCCCAGGCATACTTAAAAAAGGCCAGCAAGAAAACTTTGAAAGAAGAGCGGCCACAGAAAATACATAGGGACAGAGTACCCTGAAAATAAGTGGTTACAAGTCGATACTGACGGATCGGCTAGGAACGCAATCGGCGATGGCGGAGGAGGAATAGTGCTTAAACTCTCAAAGAAAGTGACGGTCACAAAGCGATTGCCACAGGCAAATACTCAAATAACTACAAGGCAGAGGCAATAAGAACAGCGGCCGAAATGATCCTAGAGAGAAGAGGCACCTCGCAACAAAGTCATGATATTCACCGATGCTCTATCGGTCATCACTGCACTCAAAGGCATAGGCAAAACAGAGCTGAATGAGCTCAAACGCACCGTCATTCAGTGGATACCACCACACTGAAATTTAAGCGGAAACGAAAAAGCAGACAAACTAGCCAAAGAAGGCAGGCAACTACCTCAGACTGATCTCGAGATCAGTTATGAGGAAGCCAGAACAACCATCGGCTGGCACTACAGAGACGAATGGACAAAAGATCATCCTCACCACAACAACAGCGACGGATACTATGGTCTGTCTCGTAGTGAACAAGTTGCCATACTTCACCTCCGTACTGGCCACAACAAAGCCTGTGCCCCTACAGAAAGGCGGACATGATAGCAGAACACATTCTGCAAGATTGTCAACTGATAGCAGGTATAAGAAAAGAAACCTGGCCCCAAAACACAGAGCTTCGAGAGAAGCTGTACGGAGGAACGGAGTCCCTTAAAAACACGGTAAAATTCTTGATAAAAGTTGGTTCATCAGTCTAGGCCGGGATCGCGAGAGAGAGAGAGAGAGTTGTAAAGACACACATATTTCAGATGAGGACAATAATAGAAAAATCTAGTGTAGATCTATACTCAAGCTTTTTTGACTATTCGAAATCATGTGATTGTGAGCGAGATCAGAGTTAAAATAGGATTTCCGTTACATTTAATATAAATCCTTTAAAAAATTTGGATGAATGTTATGGTGACAAAGTTCTATTCAAAATAAACTGTTGAATGATTGGCCTGCAAATAGCATAAGTGGGAATCCTTATGAGATAGTTAGTAGACAGGAACATTTATGAGATAGTTAGCAACTAAAACATTCAAATAGACACAGTAGAGTGTACCATTTTATTTAGATATTGTTATTTAGATATTGTGTCTTTTTTTGTTTTTGTAGTAGTTTCTTTAGATTGACACTTGTTCCATTACAGGTCATACAAGAAACAGACAAATTCATAGAGAAACCATGTTTATTGTGGAATGGTTTTCGTCTATGCTAAATTTTCTAGGTATGGTGACTTCGCATTCTCTACACACTCTTTCATAGCCTACCTGTTCTTTTCAGAATACAAAAAATGTGTTGTCTTAGTTCTTACTATTATATATATTTGATAAAATATCCAGTGTAATCATGAGCACTGCAGTAATCAAGTTTTTCTTCTTCTTCTGCAATCTCTGGTCATGCGCTTAATTTACTGTGCACCACAAACTGGGCAGTCAGCTTCAGGTCTGTCAGGTTTCCCCAAAGCTTAGTTTTTCAGGTTAACTGGGTGTGGCCACATGTTGCTCTCAGCTCACCCAGGAGAGGACAGTCTTGCAGGAAATGCTCCAGTGTCTGTTCTGCCTGCTGACACTTGCAGAGAGCTGTTTGATTTATTCCTAGTCTATATAAGTGTTTGTTGAGTCTGCAGTGTCTGGTGCGTAGTCGAAATATAATGACCTGTTCTGTTCTGTTTAGGTCTTTGAGGAAGTCTTTTCCATAATCATATCCAGTGTTTGTCTTCCAGTCTACTGCAGATTTTCTCTGTATGAGGGTTTTGATCTCTTGAAAAGGAGTTGGTAAATTTGCTCTTTGGCACTGTCCTCCTTAGCTAAGACATCGGCACTCTCATTTCCTGCAATGCCACAGTGAGATGGAATCCACTGCAAGTGAATTTCTGCTTTTTCTGAAAGCTGAGCAAGTTCTCTTTTTAGACTTTGTACTTTGCTGTCAGCGGATTTAGCCTCCAGGACTTGTATAGTTGACAGTGAGTCTGTCAGAAAACCATCTTGCCTGCAGGTGCTTGCAGCTTATTTATGTGCTGTGCTGCCATCAGAAGGGCTAAGAATTCTGCTTTGTAGTTGGAACATATTCTTCCAGTAAGGGACGCTAGAGACACGGTAGTAGCATCTGGTTGCCTAATGTACACTCCTGCACCACCATTCATGGTTGCCTCCATTGCCGAAATGAAGTGTTTAGAGTGGTGGAGTAAAGAAAGTGGTTAGAGTGGTGGAGTAATCAATCAGTTATATTTAGAGTGGTCAAGTGATTAGAGGAGTGAGGTATTCTAGTGATTAGATGATGGAAATTATGTGATTAGATGATTGCGATAGTCAATTGATTAGAGGATTGAGGTAGTCAAGAGATTAGAGTGTTGAAGTAGTCTGCTGATTAGAGTACTGTCAAGGGGTTAAAGGGTCAAAATCAAGTGTTTAGAGTTCTTGAGTAGTCAGCTGATTGGAAGGTTGGCATAGTCAAGTGGTTTCAGTTTGGAATATCTTCACTGCACTCCGGACAAGTCCATAGCTGCTCCGTTCTCCTTCACAATATCTCCAACAGCGTCCAGCGACTGAGTATGCCAGTTTGATTTTGATTGATGAACCTCCTCATATCTTCTTCTTTACGTTCGTTCTTTACGACCAATTTTAATCACTCTTTATGATATGTTTGATCTTTGCCAAGAACGTGTATACATTGCACATTGGTTTGGTAGGCCCCTAAACACATAGACTTCTACACGTTTTGGACATGTGCATCCAATTTCAGCCAAACCTCCTTAGTCGCCTCTTACGACATACATGGCAGGTAACAGTGGTTCTGTTCTCTACACCCCAAATTTGAGCCTCGGTAACCACTCGGGCGCCTACTCATATACCTGTTGTGCTGTTATTATATGGCCACTCTAATCTTCGATCCCAGCTCTTGCAATCTAGCAGTTGACGTGGATTGGTTTAAATGAAAGTCTTCTTTGCTGCCACACTCTTATGAGAGCGATCAGAATGGTAGAGCCAAGCTGTCTGCTTTTTCATTGCCACAGACACCCATGTGCCCCACAGAGAAGATAAGTATAATTCTGCAAAATTTTGACACTTGCAGTAATTCAGTCCATTGCCTATGCACTGAACCAGCCTCCACTTTTCGGATCATACTCAATGAATCACTCAGAATGCATGCATAAGTGTAGTTTTATGACTGGCCAGGTTAGTGCCTTAGTTACAGCCAGTACTTCCATTGTCATGCTACTTGTTGTCAGACTAGATGCATCCTTGACCATTCTGCAGCATGAGCTTGCAGAGAAGGCCCACACAGACTTCTCGTGGCGAACTACTGATCCATCGGTGTAAATCACAAAGTCACCATCATTGCAGTTTTCATTAATGATGGCCATAATGTCTGCATCAAACACCAAGATTTCTCTCGATAAAACCTTTGTTGAATTTAATGGTGATCGAAAAGGTGTTCCCATATATTGAAGGCATCTGTATCCATTCTTCTCAATGGTCCATATTTGTGAGCCCACATCCCAGATGAACAGTGTCTGCAGCATGGCCAATCCATGATTTGCCCCGCTTTAATAGATTTCCACTACTGATGCTGAGCAGCTCTTGCATTGGGTGATCCGTTTTAGCACTTTTTTTGAGGTATGCACATGCTCTAGCTATCTTGAGTCTATACTCCATGGTTGGGAAATCCAGGGGGAGGAGAGTAATCTCCATGCAGTGTGTATCCCTTGTGCAATGAAGGAGGATACGCATAGCTTCATTCTGTATTCTCTCCTGTTTTTTCATTGTGTTTTACCAATAGTGAATGTGGCCATTTTATATTCAATGGTTGAAAGTGGTTAAAGTGAAGTAGTCAAGTAATTAAAGTGCTTGCTTCTCTGCATAGATACACTTTAGTCTACCCAGTTGCAAATATATGAACTGTGTTTGCTGAGTTAGGGAAGGAAGGAAAGGTTTGCTAGAAAACTAGTGCACCTATGACATTATATATTGTTACCTCTTCTTGACAGCTTATTTCTAATTGATAGGACCATCATCATTGCACTTCGGTGAGTTAATCACGAGTGTTCCGCTCTTTCTTACACCGGAAGATATGAGCGGCAGTGCACGAACTCCATAGCACTGGCAATGGTCCCTGTTGTAATTTAGAGGATGGGGAAAATATTCTGACGAAATGTTATTTATTAATCTTTCTAATGAATCTTGCCTGGGCAGCGGCTTTCCAGCCTGCTCTTTTCGATTTGGAACTGCTAATGGTTCTTTTATGTGTTCAACTTGAACACTGCACCTACATTTTAGCATCCGTCTCCGATAGGACTAGGAACTCGATCTCACCTACACTGAGATCAGGGTCTCTGGAAAAATATCTCGATGGCTCCATGAGGAGCGAACCGAATACCTTTGCAGTGAGAGGCGAGCACCTAACCTCTACGCAACAGAGGCCCCTGTTAGTTTCTGAAATTGTGTGAGAGAGGTCCTCTCAATAAATGTTATTATATATTTCACTTTTTATAGTCAATATTCTCCAATGTTTAATAAAAAGGGTTTAACAGAAAGTTGGGGAAGCTAATCCTGCTTGGCCTAGATAATGCTGGCAAGACAACACTCTTAGGAGTTCTCAAGGAAGGACATATTATACAACCAGTACCTACTCTTCACCCTAGTAAGTCTAGTAAAGTCTTTTGCATGGTCGGAAGAATTGGGTGACCATATACTGATGCAGGATGGCATGCAGTCCTTCAGTTAGGAAACTGAATTTTTAGAAAGGACTATTCAATATTAATGTTTCAAATGTGCTTTGGCAGAACAAATATAATATGTTTGTTAATAGTTCTAACAATAGTTGAATGCACGTACATTAGGACACACATAAATCTTTTATCTTCACTTTAAAGCAGAAGAATAGTGGAAAATAAGTAGATAGGTATATGATGCTCTCAGAAAAAACATCTGCTAAATATTGAAATTGAATCACAGCCCTTCTCTCGATGCCCATCACCTAGCAGTGACGATGGATGATTTTTATACAGCAATCAGCTAACCCTTAAAAAAGTCTTGCTTTATTGTGTCTTTCCAAAAGGATTGACTACGTAACTGGGAAAAATCAGGCCAGATTTTAACAGTGCTCAAGCACAGACATATTATGTCTGATATGTGTGTGTGTGTACGATATGAGACATGAGGATCCAACAACTAAACTTCATATTAGGCTCAACGATATATTCTATCCATCCATTTATCACATTCAAAACAGAAACGAGGACTGCTTCATTATACTGTGCATATTCGAATGCAAAATGCGTGATGAAATAGTTGGGAATTAAACTATGTAATTGCATGCTTTACTGACCTCTTTAGTAGATGTTTTACTCTTTGTCCATGCAGGTTTGTGGAAGAAATCGGGTAAATTAGTATTTCTTGGGCTTGATAATGCTGGCAAAACTACCCTGCTTCACAGACTAAAAGATGACAGAATGGCCCAGCATGTACCAACCCTTCACCCAAGTAAGTCATTCCCCCACGGCATTTAGTGTATTAAACGATCACACAGTAAGTCATTGAATGATAAATCAATTCAAACTGTAGACAATATAATAAACACTTCTTAACAAAAATATCATAAGATAAAGGTATTTGTAAAAAAAACGACTGTCGTTACTGCCTGTGATACCGCTTTTTAGGCGGTGTAGTACAGGGGGCACACTGTGGAATTTAATTGTCACACAGCTAGAACAATCGCAGCGAAATTGTCCAAATTATGATTCTTCTTTATGCCCCAGGACAATTATAAAGTGATGTAATGTCAGTTGTGTCACATTTTTCAATAGTTAACCAGTGATGTAATATCAGTTGTGTCACAGTTTTCAATAGTTAACCAGTGATGTAATGTCAGTTGTGTCACAGTTTTCAATAGTTATACAGTGATGTAATGTCAGTTGTGAATAATACACTCATATTCTTGATAAATTAGCATACTCTGATATTGATATTAGACCACTTTGGTTTTTGTTGTCCATGAAGAAATATATAATGTATCGTTAGCCACCAACACATTAACAAGATTTTGTGTGTAGGGGTAATATCATCTTGTAATGTGAAATCTGCATGAAAAATTAACATTAATGAAAAACATATTATTTTACAAAGTAAAATATTGTAGTTGTGGGGAATGACTTTGCTCTTGAGTTGTGCATCTTTTGATTTTTAAATAACCCATTAGAATTTTCTAGAAATGTGTGAGAATGTTAACAAGGCATGGCAAGTAGGCGCATGTATGCTAATATTTAATGGAGAGCTATAGATGATCTGTTAGTGAACTCGCTTGCAAGGCTGGTGGTCTGGGTTCAGCTCCCGCAATGTGCGTGGAATTTTTCCCGACGCGACGGCTCTCAGGTCGACCCAGCCTCAACTGGGTACCAGACATGCTCTGGGAAAGTAAAGGCGGCCGGCGTGATGCTGACCACATCACCCATCGTGTGCCGACGGTCAATGAAAAATACAGGCCTAACACTGTATTGACCTATATACCACGAGGTATGAAAGGGTTCCTTTACTTTACTTTACTTATAGATGATCTCTATGATATTGTTACATATTTTCCATCTATAATAATGCAATAAGTGGTTTGGTGTTACTTTAAAAACATTGGAGAAATGGGTCGTTGATAGCAAAGTTAATAATACTCTACACTAGTGACTACACATTATGAAAGTTCTGGGGTATGAGAACAGCCTGGCAATAAAATTCTTGGTGTGCACACAGTGCGTGTTTGGACTCTAGGAGACCATGGTCCTTTACTTGCATCTAAATTACAAGTATCTCTGAAGTTCAAGTGAGGCTTGCCTGAATGGCAAGTGACATTGGTGATATGAAAAGCAAGCTTTCACTCAAGAATCAGTCGAACACACCTATTTTCGGGAACACAAGAGAACACACCTATTTTAATAGGCACCATGATTACGGTTGAATTTATAGCAGACAAACATTTTTTGGTTAGAAATTGAAGAAATATTTAAAGTAGTGTCTGCCGATCATTTTACTGACAATACAATAATTGTTGGCATAAGACAGTGGTTAAACATATTGTGACAATGGAAGAATTGTGGAAAAGAAAGATAGAGGACAACACACAGAGAAGATACTGAGCAAACGGATAGTATGACATGAAAGAGTACCAACAACTGAGTTGAGGGGTGTGAGGGAACAGAGTTGTGAATATCAATAATTGCCAACACCAATAGAAACAGCAAGAGATGGTGGTGATGAGTTCAACTTTCTGATGGAGTAACACCAGCTGCTTTCTGAAGTTGAAGTCCTTTACATTCTTAGAAATGTACCACGATCTGATTAATTGCATTATTAGACTTCATGAAGCATTGTAAAGTGTGCAGAGAATGTGCTACTTTTCTCATGTGAAAGTTTTTAGAACCATTGAAATACAATGACTCTGGTGTGTGCATAGATGTGTTCTTTCAAGATTTATCCTCCTGATCCAATTGTTCATATTAGGGAAGAAAACATAGAATCATTAGGCCCTATCAAGTATGTCTTAAGAGCTAACAAAGATTGTTACACTGTCATCATTTCATACAAACTACATGATACGGATTCTCAGATAGGTTGACCAAACAAAATCAGAAATCAAGAACTACTCAGCAGGGTCAACCATGAGGAAATGCACACAATAATAAAAAGCTGAAGCCGGATAGGTTATGTACTCAGAAGTTATCCAGTAACATCAGAAGCTACAATGTTGTGGATTCTGGAGGGACATTGAAAGAGGAGCAGGCTAAAGACATCCTGCCGAACAGTGGAGACAGATATGCACAGTGTGGACAATCTTGCAAAGAATGGTCACGAACCCAACCAAGGGAAGACTTTGCTGTTACCCATGTAGATTTCATAATTTACCACTGACTGTTTTGTTAGTCTGTAGTCAAGGAAAATAAAAGTGGAGAATTGTACTTTGGTTAGCTACTTTCTCATCTGAGATGCATTATGGTAACCACCGTATAATGGTAAAAACAGATGACTACTTTGGCATATACTTCCTCCATCATATCTGCTGGGATGTTTATCTAGAGGACAAGAAAGTAAAAATAAGTAATTTGTATTTCTTAAATGTATGCTTTTAACAGATATAGCATATGAAGGACATGCTAATATATCAATGGTAATTCAATATATTGTTATCAACAGCATCAGAAGAGCTGTCTATGGGAGGTATGAAGTTTACAACATTTGACCTTGGAGGTCACAGACAAGGTAAAGCATGCAGTGTACACATGTATATATATATATATTGTAATTTGGCTTGTTTCACAATGGTGCTGTCAGGAAATGACAAATGTCCAATCTATTTATATAGGGCAGCGGACACATTGTAGGTGCTTATGGCTGTTCGTAGATCACCATATTTTGTGACTTTTGTTCATTTTCAAACTTTACTTTGACATAGATGTGAAATTTTTATTTAAAAAAAAATTAATTTACTTTTTCAATGTTGATCTTTCAGTATCATGTGAAATATTACACATAAAAGACCATGCTATTAAACAGTAATAAGCATTTCTTTTTTTTCAATTGCATTTATACACACATAGTGTAATTCAATAGCTCTTAAACAATTCAATAGGATCCTACAAACAACCAACCAATAAAAGAAGCTAATTCCCTTTACATTTGATAACACTCTAGAAAATTTAATCATGTAATTAGTGAGCTGATAGGCCTTCTACATTTCTATAAATTTATAGGGTTTCACTTTAAATGGTTTTAGAGCTGCTGGTACCATCCCATCTAAAAACCTATGCTCTTGTTTCAAAATAGCCATGTCAGTAATGCTACATCTTAATATTACATTGAATATATTTTTCAGCTCGGCGAGTATGGAAGGATTATTTCCCGGCAGTGGATGGAATAGTCTTCCTTGTTGATTGTCATGACAGAGAAAGATTTGTAGAAGCTAAGGCTGAGTTAGATGTTAGTGAGATTTTACTTTTATTATATAATACATCATCTCATTCTTCAATTTGGTAAAAGGGACTGGGCATCTATTGGAGTGCCCTGAGTATAATGTTGATTCTAACTAGTTTTTCAAAGTGCACCAGCATTAGAGGAGATTATATGTTTTAGACACTTTATATGTTTAGTTTATAAATTAATTTCATTTAAAATAAAATGAATCAGAATTTTCTTGATAATAAGAATCAACTTTTTTCTTTTCCCTAATCCTGAGTTGCCTCAAAGTGCCAAGATAAGAAGAGATATCTAGAACAAACTCTTGTGTTCGCTTCATACATAATGTCTTTCTCTGCCTTTGTTATTTCTGTGGTCCACCTGTAGCGTTGACAACCTTTTGCCTTGCATCGACTGTATCTGTGTAGCATTGCCCTTTGAGGCAACACTGTCTGCGTAATTTCATTATGTGACTAAACCATGTAATTTATTGTTTCTTGATGAAGTTCAATACTGAAATTATACCAACTTTTTGCCTGTCTTCATTCCTAAACAGGTCTCTTCTTGATACTCCCAGTATTCTGTGTAGACACTTTATCTCTGTAGTTTCTTCTAACATTAGATGTCATTGTCCAGGTTTGGCGCTGATAGCATAATGTTGTAGAAAATTTATGTTGTACAGTTCTCTTTAATGCTCATGATGCAATGTTAAAATTGGTTCCATTTGTTCTATGATTTAAATGAATTTGCTTTATTGTAACTTTGTTAAATTTCATTAGTTATTCTTCCAGTTGCTAAAAATGCTCCCTGATGAAAAATACTCCTTCTTTAACTTGTTTCATGAACCATGTAGCTCTTTACTCACACACTAAGCATTTGAGATCAAGTAGATGGTATATTTGTAATAGACTTTTCTGACTAGTAACCGTAGTATGTAGACGCAAATTTACAATGAAGACTAAACAATTAGGTTTTTATGTGTACATACAAGTTCTCATGTATAGCACACACCCTGATTTTGAAAACATAGTTCAACCCAGGCTAACGAATACAAAGTGTCATTTACACAGTGGATCATCAAATAGCTTGTCCTGAGCAGAACTTTACCCCCTATCAGTCTTTCTGAATTTCTTTGTATCATAGGCCACATACAGCCGTCATACTCAAAATCATCAGCTATATCATGAATCCAGCTTCTCCTCAGCCTTCCGCTTTGCAGGGGGTGCTGTCTTTGATAATCATCTTCTCCAACACTTTATGTCTTATTATATATCCAATATACTTCAGTTATCTCATTTTTATTTATAGTATCAGCCAGTTTTCTTTTGCATTGAGTTCTTTCTGGATACTGCTACAAGTTTAAACACATAAAGAAATGCAATAATCAAAGCTGAATAATTATGCTGTTGCTTCTGTCAGCTACAACCTGAGAGGAGACCTCTATCTAACAGTGTTCCTCTGCTATTAAGTTGATTCCAAAAAACAATTAACATCATCCTACTTATAGACTAACAGAACCCTAACTCTAATTGGATACAAAAGGAGAGAAAGATAATATAAAGGAAGAAACTACCAATGCAAGAGAACACATTGTACACATCTATGTCAAGATTGTGTAAATACATTTTCTAATATTGATATATTTTCAATGTCAAGTTTCATTTTATTATCCAGCGATTTCTATTGAATCTATTTAAATTGAACAATAGTTTTCTCTTTAATTATATGTGTAAATTAATAGAAATGTTTATTGGCGAGACAATGGTTGCAGAGTGTGCTAAAGGTAGTGACTCAATTCAGTACTTGGCAATATCTTATCTTTTTCTTATCATTAGACTGATCTTATTTGTTTACCTCTTCTTCATTCAGAGTTTACTGACAGATGAGCAGGTTGCCAATGCACCAATGTTGATTTTGGGAAATAAGATTGATATTCCTGGTGCAGCTAGCGAAGATGAGATACGACACTGTTTTGGATTGCATAACTTAACCACCGGAAAGGTGAGTGCATACACTCATTGGATTTCCTTGCATCCATATCACCAAAAAAAAAATAATTATTTATTGAAATGGTCTGTTGGTAATTGTTCTTACTCCAGATGGTGCAGCATTTTTAAATTTAGATTATTAATTTGAAAATGGATTGCATTTGGATTTGAGGATTTGAATAATTATATGCTGTCTAATCACATTGAGAGAAAATCTATTTGAAATTGGTTAGAAGCATTATGTTTCATAAATAGTGCAGTGTGTATAGTGTAAATGGTTTTATTATTGTATTTTGAAAATATAAGAGAAGCTGTGTAGTGTATCAGTTGGATATATTTGTTAATCCGTTCTGCTCTATCACTCTGAGACATGGCATGTGACCAAATATATCACATCCAGGCATTCACCAACAGATGTCTCTACTGTACATTCTAGAATCTTGATGGATACTATTTGATAGCTAGAAGTGATAGCAAAGACAAACTCATGGAAGAGAACAATGTAGAAGTCAATGCAGCTGGGTATTATAAAGAGGCTGTGGCTATAGGTTGGAACACCCTCTGAAAAC
Source organism: Arion vulgaris (assembly GCA_020796225.1). Taxonomy (NCBI): domain Eukaryota; kingdom Metazoa; phylum Mollusca; class Gastropoda; order Stylommatophora; family Arionidae; genus Arion; species Arion vulgaris. The sequence goes on from CM036757.1 coordinate 43,738,840, forward strand.
AACTTTCAACATAACTAAGGACATGCTTGCCTGAATCCTACATGGAAGAGAAGAGTGGTGTAGCAACAAATATTTGGTGAAGAACAGTAGAAGAGTAGGACAGAGTCTCATGGGTAGATTAAAAGACAATGACCAAGAAGAGAGATTGATGAAAAGTGGTAGAAGTCCTGTATTTTACTAGAACAAAAAAAGATAAAAGTATCGGAAAGTAAAGACAGCTGATATGATGTTGACCACACCCACCCATCATGTGCCGACTGTCAATGAAAAAACTGGCCTAACTGTATTCCTCAATATACCTTGAGGTATGGAAAATGGAGTTAATTTTTTAAAACTGAATATGTTGTGTTATTGGTTACTGAACCGACATCATTGCACTCCAGGCAGACCCGTAGGTGCTCAGTCTACCCCTACAGATATAGAAGAGTATGCATACTGATGGTTCCTGTAGCTCGCTTATTAAACACATTCCTCACTCTGCCCCTCTGGCATCCAGTTTTACTTGTACAACGGGTAGCTCCAAACTGCTTAAATCGCTGGATCAATTCAACATCTATTCTAGTGTCTACATGCAGTTGCGAAGAGACTGTAGAACTTCTCCCATATCCATCTTCAACTCCCCCAACAATCTATGATGTTGATGCACGCCTGTCAGCTCTCTCATTTCCATAAACACCTGCATGCACAGGACAGATTAATACATATTTACAACATTATTGACATAAGTTTCAGCATTTTAATTTTTTGCAACATGTATATAATATTACAGGGAGTAGTTTCAAGAAGTGAACTTCCTGGAAGACCCATGGAACTCTTTATGTGCAGTGTTCTAAAACGACAGGGCTATGGTGAAGGGTTCCGATGGCTAGCACAGTACATCAACTGAGAAAGGACAGGAAAAGGAAAAGAAAAAAAATTCATATGACACAAGCAAGTTGGATATGAGGTCAAATGTTGTGATTGTCATACATCTGAATGATAGATGAATTGAATCAGTGAAATGTTGAAGTATATGTCTTATTTTCTTGTGAGTGTGTAGGGTGTGGGGAACTATGGGCTCAGGGTGGATTTCATTTTATTGCATGATCTTCGGGTGCAGAATAAATGTGTACAAGCTATGTGATGATATGCAGAATGTACTCTCCTGCCAATGACTCCATTAGAATTTTATCTCCATAGTTATAAATATAACATCTCTCTTGGAACAACTGGCCTACCCCTTCATCTGCATACAAATATAGCCCATATAATTTGTGTTAGAAATAAATGGTGTATCTTGTAGTTGTTGACAATCCAATGTCTAACAACCATAACCTTGATCATGTGTCATATATTTAAGTTGCTATATTGTTGTGTAGGAACAGTGTCTTAGCAATTGCTAAAGGATATGTGAACTAGGTCAGACATTGTTGTGCAAATATCAGTTATTGAAACATCCTATATCTGGAGTATTTAGTATTGTGGAAAGCATTCTTTTGTCTGCACTAGTTATGAAAATCATATATAGTTCCCAATTATCTTCTCAGCATCTATGAAGTCAGTCATCTATACAAACTTGCATTAGAGAAACAAGTTTGTGAATGGAATTTGAGTCTGTATTCCATGTTAATAATTTGAGAGCTTTTGTCTGTACAATGTGTTTAGTGATGGTAGAGAGTCTGATTAGTAGAATCCTGAGGGTGGTTGAGATAAAACTAGGATAGTTTAAAAAATAAGTACAGTTTTACTGGTGGTTTTACTGAAGCAAGGATACAAGAAAATGAATCGACATATTGGTCAAAATGCCTTCATCAAGATAACAAAACACATAAAGTTAGAAGAAAATCTAAAATGTGACAAAAGAGTGACATTGAAATAAAAAAACCTAGAATCCTCAGCATGTAAACACAATTGAAGCCCATGGATCAATATCTTTAAGTAGCTTGTTAAAGGAACATATTTTACTGCACTCTGGACATATCCACAGATGTGCAACCTCTTTTAGCAAAGAGTGGGTTTCTGTCAAGCAAAGAAAATTGGTACTGACAAATTTGTTGTTCAGTTTGACCACTTATCATTAGAAATGGGATGATATGCAAGTTCTAAACTCTAGTATTGTTTTGACTTGTATGTTTTTATGTAAGAATTCATCTGAGCATCATAAGAATCAGTTTTAGTATTATAAAAATCATGGCATATCCTTTACAGGACCTAGCCATCAACCACAGTTTAGTACTATAACTGTCACAAATACATTCTTCTACAATGGACTACCATGTAAAATGTCATTTTCACTGGATGCTTTGTTATGGAAATTAACATTTTAATGAAAGTCACTAGAACCAGTCATGTTTCTCAACTTGTCACCCAGTTTAGTATAGTAACTCATGATATCACTCTATGGACCTCCTATAACATAGGCTTGTCTGTACAGTGATACAGTACATTTAAACTGAACTTGATGATAAATTGCTTAGAGTACTATACTGTCATTAGGAGATGTGTCTGCCAGATTTCACTGTCATGGAATTCCACAACATTCTGTCCCAAGCATTGGTGATCAAATCTGTTTTTGATGATTTTCCATGCCATAATGCTAGACTATTCAATATATATCTTTTTTTCTTCTATCTATCTTTTCATATTATTGCTAGCTGTCACAGTGTACTCTGACTCCGCTTTGTATTTCATACTTAAAAAAACAATATTCTTTTAGGAGTCCATGGAACTGACCCAACTCTTAATATTCTTCTGTAAAATTGCATCTTCGTGGCAGAATTTTTTTGTCTGTTTGTTTATTGTTAAGTGTAATTTAAGCATAGAATAAAGAATTTCAAAATTCAATAATTTATATTCAGTACCAAATAATTCAACCATCCTTTCTTAGTTGACTTTCCTGTTCATTGACAGTTCCTCTCATTGATGGCTTGTTTTGTGTGTGTGACAGAGTATTAATATGGTAACATTACTATATATATGTATGGCGATTTTCATCTTTACAGATGGTCATTTGACAAGCGTGTTACAGTGAGGATTTTCGAGTTTGCGCTTGCCTTTCATCTCATCCTTTTAAGTCTCTTTTTAAAAGATTTTCCCGTCAGCATCAGTCTTGAAATAGATTTCTCCCAAGTCTGTATTCTTGTCTGGTTCTAGCTCTATCTCTCTGTTATCATCTATTCATGTTTTTTACATTAGAGTACTCTTATAATAACTAGTGGTGGCACGAGTCAGCTCTGACCGTATGACCAATCAGATATGATACCATACTACAGTATAACTCAAGATGTGGTACTTTAAAGTTAGAATATTTCTGTTTGTAAAATTTGAGTTTCCCTCGTCACAAATTTGTGTGCTGTTAGATAATATGCAACAGACTCGGAGTATTAAACTCATTCAAAGGCACCGTCATACAGTGGATCCCATCACACTGCAAAATAAGCGAAAACGAAGAGGCAGACAAGCTAGCCAAGGCAGGAAGGCGATTACTGCAGACTGATTACAAAATCAGCTATGAGGAGGCTAAAACAACCATTGGGTGGTGATATAGAGAGAAGTGGTCGAAAGACCACCCTCAACACAGTGCCAAAGATGGGGTACTATGGTCTGTCCCATAGCAACCAAGTTGTCATTTTCCGCCTACGTACCTGCTATAACAGATTCTGTCCGGTACCACATGTACAACAAATTTAAAATTAGCACAACTAGCCTGTGCCACTGCAAGCAGGCAGACATGATGACAGAGCACCTACTGCAAGACTGCCCACTGCTAGCAGGCCTGAGAAATGAAACCTGGCCTGAAAATATCAAACTAAATGAGAAGCTGTACAGAGTCTCTAAAAACAACAGCAGAATTTATGAGATCTGGTACATCAGTCTAAGCGGTGATCATGAGAGAGATACACTTTGGCTGAAATTCTGATCTGACTCTCCTGCATGCTGTAACAGTGATACAACATACTCATGTTCTCTGTGCAAATTAAACTGACCCCAAAGAGTGGTTGACCTGGTTGATAAGAACATACGCAAACAAATATTGGTGGTTGGATCCACAGTTTGTACCGTGTGTGTTCTTTTTCTGCTAAATTCAGATTTAGTGTTTTTTCTTACTTGCTTTGGTGATACAGTGCATTTCCATCAACTTTTTACATTGAAACATTCATTTGCAACTTTTTTGCTGTCGTGTTTGTTTTCAATATGTATATAATGTAGTGTTTCATATGTGTACTTCTAATGTTGTGAGTGTCACACATCAGCTTAATACAAAGTGTGGGGTTTTCTAAAACTTGCATTTAGTGTCACGTATTACCATTAGAGAGTTGGCATATCACTGGGTGAGGTTTGTGAATCAACATATGGTTTTCATGTTCCAATATCATCAGTTTTCTAGTTTACCCAGCTAAAATTGTTACTTTGACATTTTGAGTTATGGGAAAATATTGAATTGTGGCCAGAGATATTATATAAGTGCTCTACTGTCGACACCTCTAGTTAGCTTCTGAGTGAATGTGCACCGAATATATAAACAATGTTGGTCTCCATTAACATCTTTATTAGTTAAACTCATCTACAAGCATCTGATGTGTGTACACTTTCATAAGTCTACTGTTTTCTGGAAACCTTATTCAGATTTATATTCAGAAATTAGCTATCAGTAAATTTATTTTTATTTATTATGTATAATTTACTAATTTTAATTTAGTACATATGAGAAGGTAATTATTTCTGTATGTTTTTAAGTTCCATTTTTTTCTGTTGAATTTATGTAACTAGATTTGGAAACTTTCAAAGATTCTATCTCATTAGCTAGTTTGTTCTTGTGACAACTTTTGTGTTTAAAGCTCTTCTTTATCTCCATATTCCTCACAAGCAGACAAAGAACTGTGTTTTTGTTAGAAGATGTAGTTTGTTTGGTTATGGAAAAGTGTCTGTCAGTCTGTTAAGTCCTGAATAAACTGTTATATTGGTTGGTCTACACTGAATTGTTTATGTTATAACAGATTGTATCAACTAATATCACTTGATGAATACTATTGTGTCAAGATTAACATAGTGAAATATTTGGATAACTGAACTGTTGTGTAGTTAACTTTGCTACATTTTTGAATGTTCTGTGTGTGTAATACTGCAGAAATATACAGAGCTTTTACAACTATAAGAACCATACTGATTCAAAGAGGTGACGTTACTCTAATGACATATAATGCTGTAGGGGTCTGCAGCATTGGAGACTTCACAGTACTAGACATTGGTGGTGTGTCCAGTTCTCTTTCTCTCCTTAGTTTACCTTCTCTACACCTGTGAATCAGGTATTTAATTACAGCAGGGTCTATTTAAACTGATTGGAGAAGTAAATTGAATCTATATAGATTGCAAGGTCAATAGGCTAATACTAATAAGTTGACTACATGAAAGAAATTGTCTACATAAAACTCTCACTTAGGGCAATTGAATTTTCTTTCTACATATGTCATTCATTGTCACCATTTTACAAATGAAACAGATGTCATTTTTCAAAGAACTACTCGAGTGAGTTTTATTTATCTCATAGAATACAGCAGCATAAACTCAATAATAAAGTTATCATCTGTAACCTGAATTTATTTGTCTCTTTATTGAGGAAGTGTGTATACATGTATGATAGAATTCATTGAGACATCAATCTGTAATTTGTCATGGTCTCTAGGTAAATGTCATGCACTTCTTCCATCATAACATTTCTGAGCATTTATACAGTACTATTTTCTTCACCTCATCAGTTTTGTGTAAATTCTAACATTCTTTCAATGTATCTAGAGTTTTTTTTACTTCTTTGTCCTGGAGACACAGAAGTTAAGACACAGAGAAAACTTATTACCAATATAAGAAAGAGGCAGTCATCATTTTTCTGGCATGTGATGAGGAGGGTAGGTTTAGAACATATTGTAACAACTGATAAAATCGAGGGTAGAGGAAGACAGAGAGAACATTTTGGATAGCCTGACTTCATGGCACAGTAGAGCGTCAACATCTGAATCGATAGCAAACACCAAAGTTAGAGATTTGTGGAGATCCATGATCGCCGGCACCTGATGATGATGTCCTGGAGAAATTAGTAATGAAATGGGAATTATTGAAAGAGGTAACAATAATCATCAAATAGCTTGTTCTGAGCAGAACTTTGCCATTCTAACAGTCCTTTAGAATTTCTACATCTCACATGCCAAATGTGCAGCCATCATGCTCAAATCATCGGTTACATCTTGAATCCATCTTCTCTGTGGTTGTCCTCTTCTCCTTTTTGTAGGGATGTCTTCTCCAACCCTTCATGTCTTTTTATATGTTCAAAATACTTCAATTTTCTTATTTGTAGCATCAGCAAGTTTTCTTTGATTTTGTGTTTTTTCCTGATAGATCTATTTGTTCTCTTTTTTGGTCATAATATACAGATGGCTCTTCTGTAACACTTGTATTTAATTGCACATGTTTTTCCCTGCGTTGTTAAATTTCCAAGCTTTATACCCATATGTTGCTACTGGGAATATGCATGCTCTAAGTATTCTGATCTTCATTTTCCTATCAGTTCCATTCCATACTGTTTTAGTTGTTTAATTTTTGGTATGGCGATGTTTGTTCTTTTAATTTTCTTTATCCTATTTCCATATCTTGTTAGAAGTGAACTGAGATATTCAAAACAGTTTCTATTTTCTCTCTGTTGATAAACATATCCTTTGTCGTGCTTGTTTTATCTGTTGTCAATATTTCTTTGGTTCTGACAACCATACTAAAGGGAAAAATTGTGGACAAGAAGACCACATGGAAAATGTATGTAAGAAACATTAAGAGATAAACAAAGAACAGTCTGATAGATTGTACTGCTATGTCAAGTGACAGAGAATGTTGAAGATCTATTATAGCCAACTTTTGATGTGTTGATGACACATGATCAGATGTATGTATACAGAAGCAGTTAGTACAAAGATGACCCTTGCCTTGGTTAACTATTGCTGGAAGAATATTATATATATATATATCTCACAGTATTGACAGTCAATAAATAGTTTGAGCAAGAAGTGCACAGTTGACATGAAATCAAAGAAGAATACACGTTAATTATTGTATTGTAAAGACTATACATTGTTCAATGGGATAAATACAGATGTAAGTATAGCTGAAAGTTTCACTAAGGCAAGTATAGGTGACAATGATATACTGAGACAATGGCACCATAAAATTAACCCTCCAACTCCTTCAATTTTTTTGTTACCGTTAGGGCATTTATATTGCAATGCGTACTGCATCTGTCAGTAAACTGGCTTTACCTCATCTTCAAAAATACAACATGCCATTGTATCGTCCCAAAAGGGTGATGGGGTTAGCAGAACCAACGCATTGCCTAAAAGGTTTTCTTCATGGTAGCAAGACACTGATTCAAAATTTTGTTCCAAATTATATAAAATATTGATTTACTTTTGGTAGAATATAACTTGGAACATAGAAGAAAGAGATGTTAGATTAAGACAGACAACTTTGCATTCTTGGTCAACGGATCTATTATGTTGTTCAGTATTATTACAATATGACATGGACATCTTAGTTACATATTATTGTATCTATCAGAGCGAGTGTTGTCTATGCCACATGATTATCTACCAGTTATTTCATGTACATCAGTGCTTGATGTGCATGTAGAATGTATTTGATTTGGTTTTTATTATGTTTCATTTATTTGATTTTTATTTTGTATTCTCAAAGAAAAATATACTTATTAGATTAGAAATAACTAAAGCAGAGTTTAACCATTGTTAAAAATATTGATGCTGTAAAGTAGTAATATATTATTGTATAAAAAGTGTGTATGAAAAAAAAGATTGGATACTATTGATCACACTAAGGATGGGCAACCTTTTCTTGGTTCTAGGACAGGAGGCATAGTTGTGCAGCTAGTAACAGACTACTAAAAGAAATTCATTCCAAAAATATGACACCCACATTTCATGATGTTCTGCTGATCTGAAAGCTTAATCACATATAATATATACATAGCCTTGAATGAAGTTTTGAGATATTTTATAGTTTCCTTCTTTTTTTTTACAAATTTCTTCCAGAATTGAAATTTAAAATCAATTTTGTGCATGCAATCACCATTTTTTATTCTTTAGGAATATATGGAAGGTAATGATAAAGTATTTCCTAGACCTGAATGTGTTGAACTTTAGCATTTTGTGGAACATCTGCTATGAGAGTGAGCATCTATGGGTCTGCCCAGAGTGCTGTGATGTGAATTCAATAACCAATTCTTTGTCACCAGATTGCCTGTTGGTTATGTCAAGTTCTATTATACTCTAGTCATGTGTCCAACTGTTCAAGACAAGATGATCATTCTGTTCTGAGTTAATGGCCCTTATCGTTCCGAGAGTCTTGGTCAACTCTGGTTCATTGATTTCTGTCATCACATTCACTGTTTCTCAAGTTATATACCCTTGAGTATTTTAGCAGAGCTAGATAGAAACACATCACAGGCTGCACCTGGATCAAGGGCTAGGGTTGCCTGCCTCCTACTCTACAACTTTTCTAACTTGTACATTGTGTTTATTCAATCAGCTATGGACTTCAAATCGACATGGTTTCTCAAATCGACTCACTGACACAACAAAGTGATATGTTTTGTGCAAATTCAACTTTTTGTTTGTGTGTGTCAAGCTATGTTACTTTTGGTTTTGGATGTTGTTTTCCTCCATCGAGTTGTCATATTTTTATATTGTTGAGGCGACAGGTGTTCTTTGTATGTAAATGACAGCTGCTGTTATATTTGTAATTCATATGTTTGCAATATAATACTGCAAAAAAAAAAATCAATCTTGCATGCTTTTAGTTGACACATCACTTTTAGAAACATAAGAAAATATAAATAATCATAGATTTAGTGTTAGCATGTACTATATATATATATCTCCTCAATTAACCATATAAACAACATCCATCTTCATGAGTTTCCCTACAGAATTAGAGTGATCTCCCTGTGTGGACATTGCAGTTTAATATTGACATGAATTGTCACAGCTCAGTTTCCTTGACTGAATTTTCGGCAGTGTATATCTTTTACAGTTCGATGACTATGTATAATATTTATATAATTTGCCTTTCCGTACTAAATTTCAATAAACCAACAACATCAAAATTGTCAGTTATTTATGTATTTGTTTATGATAAACATTGTTTTGTACCATGTAATGTTACACAAATTGATCTTATTTTTTTGTATAATCTTCTTATTGTTCGGCATAACTTTAAAAAATTATAAATTTTGTTGGAGAGTGGGCGGTAAACACATTAAACGTGGTTGTGTTTCCTGTGTTCAACCTCTCTGTGAGGTCACAGGTTTTTCAGAGAGAAAATAAAACCGATGATGAACACTTCTCTGTGCAGTATATTATCAGGCTTTTTGCTTGTCATAGAAACATGCACAAAAAATATGAAAAGAACTTATTTTGATGTGGTATCGCAGAAATAAAAAGCAGAATAGGGCTGGCATAGCAGACAAATGAGAAGCATTATATGCAACAAGTCATTGTCAATTGAGATCAGAATTAGAGTTATGCAGTACTACATAGAACCAATACTGATGTACAGATGCGAGTCATGGACAATAAATAAATATATAGAGAAATCTCTGAAGGCCACAGAGATATGGTTTTACAGATGAGTGATGAGAATCTTATGCTAAAATGACTAATGTGGAGGTGTTGAATGAGGGCAAGACACAGAGAAAACTTATTGTCAATATAAGAAAGAGGCAGTCATCATTTTTCAGGCATGTGATGAGAAAGAGATGTTTAAAACACATTGTAACAACTGGTAAAATCAAGGGGCGGTGAGACAGAGATAAAATTTTGGATAGCCTGATTTTATGGCACAGAAGAGCATCAACGTCTGAGATGATATCAAACAGAGACAGACTTGTGGAGATCCATGATAGTCTATGCCAGCTTGCACGGCACCTGATGATGATATGACAGAATGGAGTGGGTCAGGTGGACAGATAATTGCTGATCTTGAATTTTGTATAAACCTAACCGCAGACTATCGTGTTCTGTTCTGAAGCACAGAATGACAACTGATTCAAATCTGTTCATAGTTTGATAAGTCATCTTGTGTTTGTGTTGCAAGGTTTCTGATTGATAGGATCATACATTTATTCTTCTTCTGATGTCACTGGTACATCCATTTTCTCATGTACAGCAGCTTTCTTAACCAGTCAGTCTTCTGTATTACTTCCTAGTGTTTTACAGGGTATTCACTGCATGGCAACCTTGCTCTAATTTCACACTTTAGGCTGTAGAACTGGACATTTTCAGAGTTGGAGTGCTGATCTTGCTTTTATCCAAAATACTAGATTGTAGATTGTACTAGATTGTAGATTGTACTAGATTGTAGATTGTACTAGATTGTAGATTGTACTAGATTGTAGATTGTACTAGATTGTAGATTGTACTAGATTGTAGACCGTGATTAGCTATTCAATGGTTTATTTGTTGTCACCTTCATTGCCTGATTTTCTGCATTATATTCATGGCATAGTTTCTTTGTATGTACTCTGATAGTATCCCTAATATTGTTTAGGTATTCATGTACTGCTGTGATCTGATGATTGGCAGAAGTGTGATGAAGAATGTACATATACAATTATATGATGATAAGTCAGTAACAAGAACTGTGGGATAGGGCAGGACAACGGCAGGTGGAACAGGAGATAATGAGCAGAAGGTGGCGATGGATAGGACACACTGAGGAAACCCTGACAACATCGCGAGACAGGCTCACGATGGAACCCCAGGGCAATAGAAGTAAGGGAAGACCCAGAAACACCTGGAGACGGGAGTTAGAGATGGAATGCAAAAAACGGGGAGAGAGTGGCGAGATCTGGAAAAGATGGCCTTGGATAGGCGGGCTTGGAAGGCCTTGATTGCGGACCTATGCTTCCTAGGGCTGAAGAAGAAGTCAGTAACAAATAGCTATTTTAAAAAACTAGATGAGACGCCACTTTGAAAACAATTTAATATTGTACTTATTATATCTTCCTTTATTTCTCAACATAATCTCCACAAACATTGATGCACATATCTCATTGTTTTATCAGTTACCCAATATCTGCACCATTAAAGTCTTTGGACTACTGTCTTAGCCACATTGGCATATCACATTTTATCTTCTGGCTAACCAAATAGGTGGATATCAATCAGGGGTATAAGTCAGATGTTCAAGAAGTTTCCATCTACTTGTCTCCCTTGAAAATCTATCGATATAGGGACTGGCATTGTCATGAAAGAGCAATGCTATCTTTGTCAGTAGACTGGGCACATTTTTTCCGATTGCTTCACAAAGCATTAGCAGAATGTTACAGTAGAATTCAGCATTCATGTCCTAGCTTCAGTTAGCCAACTCACTCAGCATTGCCTCACTCAACAACTTGTTTTATTCACTTAGCACCAATTCACTGACTATTTTTGAGATGGACAAATAAAAACTGGGGGAAGGAACTGGCTCACCTACCTTTTACATACTTGAGCCTAGAAATAAGAAATCACTGGCATATCATACCCTACAGTATTCAAAGGCTATGGGGCCTTTTTCAGGTTCAGCATAGATATATATATAGATATATGTTTGAGAGTCATTATGGTCAGAATAAATTCCACACGTAAGTTCTAGGTGAAAGTGGGTAATATATATATATATATATATATATATATATATATATATATATATATATATCCAATTTACTACCAGAGAAACACTGAAAAGTAAAGGTGCTCTGCGTGACATTAATCACATCAGTCACCATGTGCTGTAGATCAAAGAAAAATACAGGCCACCATACTCAGCAATATACCTACCTCATGGCAGGAAAACAGGTTTCTTGACTTACATATTTATATACTTCATTAAATTTTACAGCAAAAAGTCTCAAATGTTTTAATGTTAGAAAAAAGGGGACAGAAAACCCAGTAATCACACATCACTTACTCATTATAGATGACAGAATCACTAATTTGACATGATTTTCTCTATTACCATCATTCGCAAATCACATGTTTTAACTTTGGATGACCGCCTGTCATAAGTCTCTTTACTCAGAGTTACACAAATTTAACTAATAATTAATAGCCGTCCATCGCAAGCGATGATGACAACAATCTCAGACGTGTACTGTTGCACCTCTCTGGTGTGTGCGGAGGTGACTGTAGAGTCCAATCCTAGAACAGAATCCCTCGTCCACAGGTTGGGGCATACATGATCAAGGTTAGACATGTGCGTGTTGTGTGCTCTGTCTTTTCGCGCTGCTCGTTTTCTCTGTGACTCAACAATACGATGATTCTCAGCTATTCGGGTTCCTCTTTGTTGTTACAGCGCCACATTTGGCGATCTTGCGCAAGGGATTCCAGCACGTATTGTCTATATCGAAGCATTTCAGAGACACTTTAAGAGTGTCTTTAAAGCGTTTTTCTGTCCACCAGCTAAACGTCTGCCCCTTCAAGCTCGCCATACATCAACTGTTTTGGGATGCGTTTATCGGGCATTCGAGCAACGTGACCGACCCATCTCAGTTGGGCCTTCTGCAACAGGGTGTTGACGCTTGGGATCGTTGCTCTTGTGAGGACTTCGCTGTCTGGAATTTTGTCCTGCCAGTTTATTTTTAGTATTCTGCGTAGACAGCTTGTGTGGAAATGGTTTAATTTTCTTGCGTGTCTGCTATATACTGTCCATGTCTCGCTTGCATACAGCAGCGTGGTTAGCACTATGGCCTGGTAAACTTTCAGCTTTGTGACTATGCTTATCCCCTTCCGTTCCCACACAGTGACACGTAACCTTCCGAACGCAGCACTGGCTTTGGATATCCTATTGTGGACCTCAGAGTCTATGTTTGCCGATCTGGATAGGAGGCTGCCAAGATAAGCAAAGTTGTCCGTTGACTGGAGACGCTGGTGTTTAATGTTGATGACTGGATCGTAATACTGTTCTCTAGGGGCGGGCTGGAACATTACCTCTGTATTTTTGGTGTTAATGGTGAGGCCAGACCTATCACAGGCCATTGAGAACTTGTCCATGTAAATCTGTATTTCTTCCGCAGAGTTGGTAGCGAGGGCACAGTCATCAGCAAACAACAGGTTTGAGATAGTTGATTCTTTTACCTTGGTGGAGGATTTTAACCTCCGAAGATTGAATAGATTACCGTCTGTCCTGTATCTAATCTTTACCCCATGTTCGTCGCCTTCCCAAAAGACATCCGTGAGCATGGCAGCAAACATCATGCTGAAGAGTGTTGGGGCCAGTACACAGCCCTGTTTGACGCCGTTGGTGACATGGAAGGCTTCCGACAGCTCCTCTTCGTCAAGTACACGTGCCATCATGCCCTCGTGAAACTGTTGGACGATCTTGATGAATTTCCTGGGCATCCAAATTTTTCCATGATCTTCCATAGACCCTCCTGTTAACCGTGTCGAAAGCCTTTGTCAGATCGACAAAGACCATATAGAAGTTACGGTGCTAAATTTAACACATATATAATGGCTGACAAATGGCATCAATTGTGAAATGCAAAAATGACACCATGAACACTAAAAGAGCATTGTACAACACAATCTTTCAACATTATGCTATCAGTGCCTGGACGCTGACATCAAACGATAGTAGAAAACTAGTCACGACAGTGATGAAGTGTCTAGGCAGAATGCTGGGAGTATCAAAAAGAGACCTGTGTAGAAATGAAGACATACAAAAAAAAGTGAATACAGCATCAATACTGAACATCATCAAGAAACAACAAACTAAATGGTTTGGCCACATAAGCAGATTACCAACAGACAGTGCTCCTCAAAGAGTAATGCTACAGTGGATACAAAGCAAAAGGCCATCCACACAAAATGTGGACCTCAGAAATAACAGACTGTTGAATGTGGAAAACACTTTTATGAAGCACACACAAATGTTTGTTCTAGAAATTTCTTCTTATCCTAATGCTGGGAGGTAAAACCGGATTAGGGAAAGGAAAGAAATATGACAGATAATGGCTGACTGAACACGTTACACAATTTTTAACCAACTTTAAGTAACTCATAACTCTAAAGAAATCATGAAATGGTGGCTTTGACATAAAATTTCTGCAGGTGTAAGCTGTCAAAATTTCATGATACTAGAATTTGGTGTTCTCAAGCATTTCTTGTAGCAGACAAACCAACATCCTGTTTTATATTTTATTAGAAAAGATATAAAATATCATTTTTCTATGGTTCAGAAATGTCGGAACCGAACATTCAGATAGAGGACAGCATTGGAGCCTTCGTTAATGGTTACTAAAGTGACATCATTGCACTCCGAGTAGACCCATAGATGCTCAGTCTCTCCCAACAGATATAAAAGAGTATGCATACTGATGGTTCCTGTGGCTCGCTGGTTAAACACACCTCACTCTACTCCTCAGGCATCCACTTCTACAAGGTGTAACTCCAAACTGCTTAAATTCAGTGAATTGATTCAACATATATTTTAGTGTCCAACAGGCAGTCGCGAAGAGACTCCCCAAACAATACTGTTGATGCAAGCCTGTCCGCTCTCTCATTGCCGCAACACCCACATGCCCAGGGCAGTAGATCCATGTAAGCCTCTGGAGGTTAGAAACTTCTACAGACATACCGAAACCTGCCCTTTTGTATCTTGTGAAGTGTCGGATACAACATCTCCAGTAAACGGAGTCCCAGAGAGCCAATAGAGGGCAGCAGTAACGACCTCAACTGCCATCCTCATACTGGAAGTAGTTGTCCTGTATGCTCAACTTCGCTCTGCAACAACCCAATCATGCGCATTAGCCAAGAAACCCCAGCCTGACTTCTCACCACGATGCACTGACCCATCTGTATATACATCATCCCTTGCATTATTTTCTATCTGCGGTGTAACTGCGTTCATTGACAGTTGTGGTGAAGGCCATGTTTCACATAGATAGCCTGACTTCATACTCCATCGGGTTCACTGGGAGTGAAATAACATTTGAAGCCTGGACACTCAATGACTTTGTTCTGCTGCAAGTTTGTTTTCTGAATCATGATGTCGCAGTCATAAACTAGCTTCTGTAGAATTGGTCCTCTCTGTTTTGTACTTTGACAATTCATGTAGCCAATGAGAAGATACTTTAGGACAAGTCGGTCTGTCTTTCTTCTAAACCGTCTTTGTCCAGCTAGTCTCTTACGTCCACTTCTCTTCTTTTGTATGCATATTTTCTTGCCTGATCTGCTGGAGGACCAGTCAATGGTGCACGAACTCTGACGCTGTTTAGAGATAATACAAATTAGGCAAACCTGGAAACAAAAAGCATTTAACAATATAATTGGTGACGCAGTTTATTGTTCAGCTTCTTGCCTACGATGTAGGATAACAAACTAATGGTTGGTTAAGCGTACATTGTCCAACTTTGTTGCCACTATATCAAACGACTATAGAAGGTTAATCACAGCTAAAAAAAAAAAATAACCAGCTGTAGAAAGTACGAACATTTCTTGGAATAAAAGTAATTGTAAAGAACATATAATGACAAAATGAAATATAAATTAAATAAAACTAAAGAACAATTGGAATTATTTTCCACTTGGCGTTGTTTTGCAACAGAGCCAGAAGAAGGTCATGGCTGATTATTCATCATCATGGAATCATTCAGTTTTCAGTCAGATGAGACATGAAATGCGTTGTTTAACTTTTGTACAACAAAAAGGATAACAGACACTATCCGACGACAGTTTAAGCTGTTAAAGATATGTACAATTCCCTAGTAAGTAATGTGTTTATGCTTCGTTGTTAGGGTCGCGTACCTGGGACATTCTTGGTTCGTTGACGTCGTAAGCCTATTTTATGGAGCCTTTGCGATAGTAACGTATTTCAGAATAACTTAATGTATTTACTTAACATAGAAACACATTAAGAGAAAAAAATTGAATTTAAGCAAGAACAATTAATTATGTAAAGAAACACAAAATATATAAATTGAATATTTTGGAGTCATAAATAGACATGATGGAACGGATTAGCGTAATATCAATGCGTAGGCAATCGAATCGCATTTCGACTCGAAGTCAAGAGAGGGTTTTGGGTTAAATCCCACACTCGACCTTCCATACGCGAGAAAGGAATTGAACCTCCTGCACACTAGGGTCTACAAATATGAAGTGACAGCACTTCTTCATACCTCAAGGTCTGAAAAGGCTACGGGAATTGTTATTATTATTTTTAAAGCGTCATGACTCCGTACTGAAAAGTAAACTATAGGGACACTTAGGGCAAGTGAAAATTTACAATAGGGGCCTATAGGTAAAAGATAAACATTCAAAGGCGGACAGTAAACAACAGTTTGGCAGAATATACACCTTGGTAAGTTGCATGAAATCTCGAATATCCATCACCTTCAATTTGGAACGTAATTTGACTATTGGTGTGCTTCAGTGAAGTATAATTAGGAATACAGTTTCAGCACAGTATTTGTTTTGAGAAAAAAAGGGGGTTTTAAAGCCGAAGGATTGACTTCATTGCACCAGGTTTTACCCCATATGGCTCGGCCCCTCTCAGCAGAAATGGCACTCCACCTGCCGAGAGTATTGCACAAAGCACGAACTCCGTAGCTCCAGCAACAATCCTAGGGTATCTGGAAAAAACTGCGCTCGTGAACAGAACGGCGCGGTCCGGACTCGAACCCACGACCTTCGACTCACAAGGCAAAAGGCTTAACCACTTAGCCACAGAGAAACATAAAATTGTCAAAATATAGTGATGATAAAACTTAGTATATATATATGGAACTGCAGTAAAACTATTTGATTGGCAAAACACGTAATTACAAAGTACTGTAGTTTTACAAATTACAAAAACAATGACAAAATAATGGGTATATGTTGCATGTATTCAAGTTATATATTTACTAGATGTTTCATTGTTTCTTTTCCGTTCTATTTCTAGTTTTTATGTGTGTTTTTGTGTTACATTTATTTCGTTATTCGTTTTTATTCCAGATTTTCATTAGATACGTTTGTATTTGGTCGTCCATTTGTGTTTCATTTTAATTTGTCACTCCTGTTTGTTCGTTTGCCTGATAAAGGCCTTGTTGGTCGAAATGTTGCTGTATTATGTCATTGTTTTTGTAATTTGTAAAACTACAGTACTTTGTAATTACGTGTTTTGATAAAACTTATGAGTTTAAACATCGTCTAAAATCTGAAACTTACTTACTATTCAGCAATTATGATTGTTTTGTAAAATTGACCTCTGGTAAGTATACTTGCAGGGTGCTCAGTCATATAGACAATGTCCCACCAGGGTCAGTGAGCTGGCACTGACCAAGACCCTACCGCACCTCCTCGCTGGTGGCCATGGAAACAGATACTGGTTCTTGTCTGGCTAAGTGTGGGTGGTGATCGAGGGAGATCTACTCTGGTATAGTTAGGGGTGTAAGCGCAGTTACGTTTAAATAAGATCTACTCGCAACATCGACGAGCAGAATCCCAGAGGGAATGCATCTGCACGTCTCTCCAGTCTCTCTAGTGATGGGAAAAGTTGCATAAATGCAAAACAATTTAAGAAGTAACAAGATATGAGTCTGTAAGCGTTAACTCACGTCCACCAGAGTCGATGGTCGCGCCATAATTGCCAGCTCTCGGAAAGACTCGTTGAGAGCGATGTAACATGTCATGGCGACATAAGGGAAGAATGCAGTGCACCCTGTAACGGAGGGTGAGCGCAGATGAATTAGTTGGGTACGGTTAACCGATCTAAATCTAAAGTTGCGTTCTTGTGCTTAACGAAACTGCCCTCTCTGGAACAACTTGATTCGGTAATGTTGGACGTGCGTACAATTTTAAGTTGCGTTCTTGTGCCTGATAAAAATTGCTTCTCGCTGGAAGAACTGGGGTGAGTGATGTTTTTCGAGCTCAAAACCTAAAGTTGCGCTTCTAACGTCTAATGACATGACCCCTCTTGTTTATATGTGATTACCCCAGCCCATTGTTTCCCCATGCAAGGCCGAAAATGGACAAGTTTGTCGTCTCACACAAGTCTAAACATTGGCAAAGGCCGAAACTTTTTGAACGTTATTGTTCTACCCCTGTATGATGACGCACGTCTACACGTATTTAGTTTTAGCTTACTACTTTCTGAATCCTGAACTTTGGTATATAGTTTGAGCACTACCAACTCTATATCTACCACTCGATAATAGAGTTGGCCGTGGTTTTAGCTTACTGCTTTCTGAATTCTGAAATTATTACTCTCGCCGGGAAAGAAATTTCAACACTTTTTGTACGAGATGCCCTAGACTTATTCTTGGCATATCATGAAAGGACCATATAACAAAGAAACAAGTGCTTGAGAGAACAAAAATTCCCACCACGTGCACTCTTCTCAAGCAGAGACGTCTCTGAGCCACAAGAAGAGACCGAGTTAGAAAGGAAGACATCAGAAAAAAGTGAGTACATCAATATTTAACTTCATCAAAAAACAACACATTAAATGCGCAAGTTGACCGACGTTAGCAGCAGTCATTCTAAGATCGTCAATGACATCTTGCACCCATCATCTTTTAGGTCTACCTCTCATTCTTCTCCCAGGCACCTTTCCCCTCCAAAATTATCTTCTCTAGGCGCTCATGTCGTTTGATGTGTCAGAAATATTTAATTTTCATTGATTTTATGCTCTTTAATAGTCAACTCTCTTTAATATCAAGCTGTTACAAAACAGAAGCATTTGTTCTTGTCTCCGTCATTGATATTCTAAGTATTGTTCTGTAGCATTTGCATTCAAAGGCATTAATACTGGCTTTACGACCCATTAAAAAATACTTTGAGCCAGTATATTGTCTGAGATGGAAGAAGAAGTTAATGCATGAAATAAAGGTTTGTTTTTCAAGTTAACAAAGACAAAGATAAGTTGGGCACACCTTGAGGAGAAATGATCAACGAATATCAAAGCAGGCATTGAAGTGGGATGCAAAGGGTTCAAGAAAGAGAGGTCGACCTAAGGAGACCCTGAAATGAACTTTGCTGAGAGAGGCAGGAAATATCGGTCTCAGTTCCATGGAGGAGATTGAGCGAGTTGCCCAGGATAGAGCGGTATGGAGAAATTACTTGCAGGCCCTATGTAACGTATAACGGTACGAGAGGAATTATTATTATTATTAAAGACAAATAAATTGTAATTTCAAGACGTCTGCTTGCACATGTTTGAGATTGTTTTACATTCAGTTCAAACAATGTGAGCTCTTTCTGTATCAAAACGTAGCATATCTAGATACTAGATATGTGTTTGCTAATCTTTACAACATACCAGTTTTTCATGCAACTCAAAATGTGTCAAATATTTTAGTAAAATGGAAACAGTATGAGACCCAAAACTAGAACTATACGGACAAGGTCTTGTTTTGAAGTTGTGTTCAAGTGGATCTTTGTGCACCACGTGCGTCTCTTTATAACATACAGTATATATATATATATATATATATATAATTTATAATATATGTCTAGATCAAAATAATAATGCACATATCAACCTCAGACATAGCGGTTAAGTGTTCGTTTCTACTGATAATTGTGTTTTTTTTAGTTAAATTAATTAAATTAATTTCTATTCCAGTTACCGTATGCATTCTTACAAATAAAACAAAAATATAGATATATTTCTGTAGTGGTTACTGTACATTACTGGAAGCTTTTCCAACAGCCACAAGAACAACAATTACATCTATTGTTGCAAGAAAGTTTTCTATTTGTAATTGTTCTTGTAAGTTTCATTTATTGATTATTGATTATTGTAATCGTTTTACTGCATTTATACTGGTCTGTGTGTATGTAAGTATGTATATATATTTCTCTCGCTATAAGTTACATAGAGCCTGGAAGGAATATCTCCATAACCCCATATACTGGACAACTCGTTCAATATCTTTTATGGAGTAAAATCCGATATTTTTCGCCTTTGTCAGTAAAATTCGTTTTCAGACTCGCCTGAATGACGATGGACACTTGTTATAAGAAAATCAAGCATTGGCGTAAAAATCAGCCAGAGGTGCAATATTATTGGTCATAACTACGCATAAATTCATAGGGAACGAAAGTAAGAACAAAAAACAGAAAACAACATCGAGTTCATTATTTTAGTTAGACTTTAAAAAGCCGATGTTGCTTTGACAATTCGTAGTTCAATTTCTCTCTTTGGTATTTCCCATGCAATAAAAAATTTCCACCCAAATAAGTGGCTGCTCTGTTATTGTTATCATTTTGGATAATAACATTTGCATTACTCGTCATAAGTGTCTTCATTATGTTTGTAATACATAGCGTATTTACAGTTGAAATTGTGACGCTATGTATGATGAGTTGTTTGTTTTTCTTTGCATATCTTGATTGTTTTTACTTAACAAGGCAATATCATCTGCAAAATCCAAATCTTCCAGTTGTCTGTTTTCTACCCAATTGATGCCAGTTTTGCTCCTGCAACATCTTAAAACAACCAGTCATTAATCATTCCGAACACCATGGAGGTAAAGTACAACCATACTATAGTCCCGTTTCAATCATAAACCAGTCACTTTGGTTATCGTCAGTGCGGACTGCAAACTGTGAACCATCATACAAGCTTTTCATAACTGTAATTATTGTGGCTTGTATTTCATAGCATTCCGTAGAAAGCAGATATGATTGAATAAAAGCACATAAAGTGCCCGTGTTGAAGAGGGACAGTATGGCTTCCTTTTATTTTTTAGCGACCGCCTGCTGGATGAGGACATGACAACTACGGGTGAATCTGTGCAACCTCTGAATGTATTTGCAATATAAAATTGTTAGATAGAAATTTACATTTGCGAGGTAGAACACAGTGAAACCACACGCATACTTACATTTGAATATTCGGGGTATCTGTTGCGAAGTGGTTATGTCATTTATAGTGCGTTCTGCAGGTCGTGAGTTCAAATCTAGACCTTTGTTATGTTCACGGGTTTATTAGTTTTCAGATATTCTTATGATTGTTGCCGAAGCACAGAGTTTGTGCTTCGTGCAATACAGGTGGCGTGTCATATTTGCGGAGAGGGAGCGAGCCTTATGGGGAAACCTAATGCAATGAAGTCAACACTTGACCTTTAAATAATTGAACATCTGCTGAGAGAGACTGAGCACCTATGTTTCTGACTGGAGTGTAATGGTCGCTTCAGTAATCAATAACCAAGGAGAAATATAACAGCATTTAGAAGAATATAACAACACATGGATTATTATACTAAAACGAATGAATACAGACACTATAACTGTGAGTTTACATACATGTTTTTTTAATTAGTCTTACTGCACAGACGTTAACTGCAACTCTAGCCCTATAGTCCATGAATGACAAAATGACAGATTTCTAATAGCGCGGACTATTCAGAACAGCCTAGAAGATTTAGAACAGCATGGAAGATTTAGAACAGCATAGAAGATTTAGAACAGCATAGAAGATTTAGAACAGCATAGAAGATTTAGAACAGCATAGAAGATTTAGAACAGCATGGAAGATTTAGAACAGCATAGAAGATTTAGAACAGCATAGAAGATTTAGAACAGCATGGAAGATTTAGAACAGCATGGAGGATTTAGAACAGCATCGAAGATTTAGAACAGCATGGAAGATTTAGAACAGCATGGAAGATTTAGAACAGCATGGAAGATTTAGAACAGCATAGAAGATTTAGAACAGCATGGAAGATTTAGAACAGCATGGAAGATTTAGAACAGCATAGAAGATTTAGAACAGCATAGAAAATTGAGAACAGCATAGAAGATTTAGAATAACAGGAAATAGTCAGAACTACATGGAAGATTTGGCAGTCAACTTCGACGGTTTCCGTGTGACCATTCAGACATGATACCATGATACACTGTAAATCCAGATGTGGTACTTTATAGCAGGGTTTTTCTGTTTGTCAAATCTTAGAGTTACCCATCTGTACAAATTTGTGTCCTGTATGTATGTCAAATCTTACAGTTACCCATCTGTACAAATTTGTGTCCTGTATGTATGTCAAATCTTAGAGTTACCCATCTGTACAAATTTGTGTCCTGTATGTATGTCAAATCTTAGAGTTACCCATCTGTACAAATTTGTGTCCTGTATGTATGTCAAATCTTACAGTTACCCATCTGTACAAATTTGTGTCCTGTATGTATGTCAAATCTTACAGTTACCCATCTGTACAAATTTGTGTCCTGTATGTATGTCAAATCTTACAGTTACCCATCTGTACAAATTTGTGTCCTGTATGTATGTGTCAAATATGTGGCAGAAATTCTGGAGTGTCTGGCCTATATGCCGCAGGGTCTAACGAAGGAGGAACGTACTGGAGTGTCTGGCCTATATGCCGCAGGGTCTAACGAAGGAGGAACGTACTGGAGTGTCTGGCCTACATGCCGCAGGGTCTAACGAAGGAGGAACGTACTGGAGTGAAAACGTGGACAAAAAACAAACAGGCGGAAATCCATATCAATGATGTCGATTTACAGAAGAGTCAGTAGAATATAATGAAAGGAAAAACAAACTGATAACGAGCTGCTGCAACAAAATGAAGTCAACAGATATTACTCAAAGACATGCAAATTAGAAAAATATAGTATTTTGTCCGCGTTCAACAAAATGTCTCATTGTTAAAGACAACATTAAAAGAGGACAGTTGAGGACAGGAGATCAAGGACAAGATATCAAAGACAAGGGTGCATTGAAAAGTAATGCCTCCAAGTCCATAACTTTGTTAATAGTGTTCGGAGGCAATTGACACCGATATCAGAATAATGTATGTGTAAGTGTGTTTCAAGGACAGTAAGTGTCAAGTGTCTGGAATGTTGCGCATGCGCACAACATTATCCAAGATGGCGTCATACATGGAAATTCGGTTGAAGCAAAGAGCTGTGATTGAATTCTTGACGGCCGAAGGTTGTGTTCCCATCGACATGCATCGGAGAATGAGAGCGGTATATGGTGACGCCTGTGTGGATGTGAGTACTGTTAGGAGGTGGGCAAGGACTGTTAAAGGCGACAATCCAGCGACGATGACCTTGCATGATCAGGCTCGCAGCGGACGACCAATTACAGCAGTGGATGAACAACACCAAGCTCGCGTGGACGAACTGATTCATGTCAATCGCCGCATCAAGCAAAAGATGTCGCTACAATGCTTGAAATTTCGACTGAACGAGTACATCACATTATTCATGTATTGCTAGGGTATAGGAAAGTTTGTGCAAGATAGGTCCCTCGCATGCTGACACCGGAAATGCAACATCGTCGACATCAGGCGTGTAAGGAACACCTGATGCGATATGAACGAGAAGGCGATGACTTTATCTGCCGAATTGTCACTGGCGATGAGTCATGGGTGCATCATTACGACCCTGAAAACAAGCGCCAGTCTATGGAATACAGGCACAAAACTCACCCACCCCAAAAAAATTCAAAACTGTCGCGTCAGCGGAAAAGTTTTGATGACCATTTTTTGGGACTGCCAGGGCGTAAACCACACATAATTTTTGGAACGCGGCAATACTGTCAATTCTGATCGGCATGTGGAAACGATGAAGAAACTACGGGCAAGACTGCTACGTGTTCGTCCTGGAAAACACGCAGTCCTTCAACATGACAATGCTCGTCCACACACCAGTAGACAAACAGCGGCAGCATTAGAGCGTCTCAATTTTGACGACATATTAGCGCACCCACCATATAGCCCCGATTTGGCACCTTGTGACTTTTCCTGTTCCCAAAGCTCAAGGAACATCTCAAGGGAAACAGATATGCTTCTGACGAGGATGTGGCAGCAGATGTGCGTACCTGGCTTCGTGAAAATCATCAGATTTTTTCTTCGACGGGATGCAACAACTAGTTCGACGTTGGCGTGTGTGTGGGGAACGTGGAGGTGACTATGTGGAAAAATAATGACTCTATTGTGTAGTGGACATCTCAAGCTTTCTGAAAATGTATGTTTCATTTGTAAATGATGTATATTAACAAAGTTATGGACTTGGAGGCATTACTTTTCAATGTGCCCTCACATAATTGAGAGGAGAACACCACAAGGTTGACAATCAACAGTCTGTCAGAGATTACCATCTGGGCAAGGAAGAGAAATTGCTTGAAATCAATTTCTGCTAACCTTCAATGTGCAGACGACACAAGCTGATGATGAAGATGATGGTTGAATCCATCATCCTAACACCAGTTTTATAGAATGGGAAATCTATAGTTTCTGCAAGTTCCAGATGACAATTAAAAAGGAGTAAGACAATGCAACTTAGAAACTATTGATGAACAATATCCATCCAAATGCTGTGACAGGTTTGACAAATGTAAGTTCAGCACCACTAGCATTTTAGTTCAGAAAACTGCTAGGTCGACAGGCTCTATTGTCTGAATGTACAGCCAGCATAATGCACCAGCAGTTGATACCGTCTCATTATTGAATTCCAAGAAACGAGATAACAGACCAACTGGTTAAGAAAGGATGTGCCAATTGCGTTTGATCTAAAAAAAAAGGATGACCTAATTTATCCGAAATCCACCAATACCAACATTAGATCTTTAAATTATGAACAGCTAACGAGTAGAACAAGTTATCATGCTGTGCCGCAGAACAGGACATAATCAGCTCCGCAGTGATACGCATACACAATTCAAAATTGGCGAATCAGTCATATGTACACGTGGACAAGCATCCTAGACTGCAGAGCACAAACTTCAAGATTGTCCCGAATATGATATACTGAGACAAACTCACTTGCTCAATGAAACAACACCGGAAATAAAACCACTGCTCTCTGTGCGATCTACAAAAGACGGTGACATTTATACAAGAGACAGCATTGAAGATGTAAACAATATTTCAAGCGAATGACAAGAATAAGATGATCAAGATCCTCAATAATAGAAATTGTATAGCTTGGTATCATGTACACTCTACCAATAGTTACGATTCCGTCATCAATTATGATATTATTGAATGTCATGATCATTAGAGAAATCATCTACCACAGTGCAAGGGATGCAACCACATTATATGCACAGACGAAATTTCTCAAAGGGAGGTAATTTGAAAGCCAAACACAACTAATCTTGTGATAAATAAAACCAACAACTTTGTGAGCGATTTACGCATACACATGTTACCAAGCCATGGTACAAATGAGTCTAGGCTACCGATCACAAACCACTAGCACGTACAATTTACAATAGTCTCACTAAGGTTGTAAGATTATAACTTTCCGTCCGACCTAAACTCATAACACTCTGGACTTCATCCTTTCACAATTTACAATTAAATACAAACTTGACCTCAATCTGAAGTATGATCACTGATCACCCAAAATATGTTGCCACAAGATGGACGTTAACCGTTTTACTCCACAATTGTATTTACCTCCGCGAGGAAGCATTAATATTACAATGCGTAGAAAACTTTGCGTCATATTAAAAACTGCCGTCAGCCAGTGTCTCAGCCCAGAAGAGTAAAGGGTTTAACTTCTCGCAGATTGGAAGGCATTTATAGCCTTGACAAGTTCTTGAATAATGTTATGTGTTTTACAGTGCAGTGTTAAACTGTCCAAGACTTTCAGAATCCTCTGATTGTTTTTCATTTTCTTTTTTTTTACCGGACTACTATTGGTTTTCCAGCAGCTACAGGCAGATCAGATAAAACACTAAGAACAACCGATGCAGATCTTCCACATTGTTGATATATTATTTCACATTAAATCTATCTAGGGACTTGGCAAACAGACCTAGCCAGTAGGGTTCCACAGTTTCATTTGTTGCCTTTAGGAAAGATTCAATCTTGTTAGCAATGATCGCCATTTGGTCATCAGGTATAATTAAGACGGCATAGACACATATGAATTAATATGTACCAGCCAGTGTCATATATGTTAATTGATAACTTTACTATTTATTTTTTTAATCGGGCCTTATCCGGCAGTGTCGCATTGGGTGGACCCAGTACATTCGAGATTAAGATCTGAATGTCACATCCGCTCGGATAGAGATGTTCACAGCTTGTTAATTGTCTATACGAGTGTACCGTTTTTGCTAATTTACAGCTCCCTTCTTCTGGACGAAATCAAGTCACTTTTGATTTCGGTCACTCTGCAAACTATAATAATTTATTCGTCACTAACATCATTTACTTTGTCAATGTAGGAGCTTGGCTCTAACGACAGCAGCTTTGAACGCCTCTATGTCCTGTGTGAGGTGTCCGGCACCTGCCACAGTTCTACTCAACACGTCTATGACATCTTACACTGATCTTCTCCGTCTTCCTCTCCACTGTCTGCCAGTATCATGCCTTCCAGAACGATATTTATCAGAAAATCATGTCTGCCAGTATCATGCCTTCCAGAACGATATTTATCAGAGAACAATGTCTGCCAGTATCATGTCTTCCAGAACGATATTTATCAGAGAATCATGTCGTTTTACACGTCCAATGTATTTCATTTCTCTCTTCTTTATGAACCAATTCTCTTCAATTTTAAGCTGTTGTAGAGTGAATATATTTGTTATTTTGTAAAGTAATAATTGATCACTTGTTTGTTAATTCACAGAGACACATTGGAAGAAGTCGTGAGTAGATGAAACACAGCAATGTCTGTCACGGAACCTTTACTCAAACATGTTGGTGATACTTTTCATCCTGGTTCTGAAGTGAAGATATTATTCACAGCTGATGAACTTCTAAAACACGTCAGACATGAAAAAGGAATTTCCCTCTACATACCACATAAACGAAAAGGATACGCCCTTCTACGTCCGACAGCGGCAGGTTTTATGTAGCAAAGATCAACAAAGGCTTCCTGTTTACCCATGTCCGACACAATCTAAAAACTCGGATTTACCAAAGAATGTGATACGCCGTAATGAAACAATTCGTGAAATGACCAGAAAAGATGTATCTAGTATTTTAGTTAAGGAACATAATATATCCATATCTGACCCAACCACTCAATACATCGACTACGAGTGGCAAGACTGCTATGTAGATTCATCATCTGTGGTAGGCTCTCATGACACCCCTACTGCTTTACTCTCAACATCCTGGAAACACAATGTAAACAGTCGTCATCATTTATATACATCATCAGTATCTGCTACAGGTCACAACATCTTCCATGGAAACTATGCTCACAATGCAATCCAGACTCAGATTGAAACAGATGACATTGATCAGAAGGATGAACTGCGAAAGAAGTATAGAACAGCCGGTACTAAAAGTTGGAACTCAGCAACATCAACTTCAGATGAAAGTCATGAAACAGATTACAGTTCAAGTTCTGTAACAAATGTTAGCCAAAGAAAGATTGATAAACATCAGACTGATCCTTGTCAACGAGTACTTCCATCTGAGGTATGTTATCATTCTGCTAGTTTGTTTTCATTCGACTTTAAGACAGTCAATTAATCAAGAGCCGTGCCTGCCGGCGTAGGCGATCATGTCTCTCCCCAGCTCTCTTTGCTTGGTACCTGTAATCAGTTCTGACGTCGATATTTTGTCGAACCATGATGTCAGGCCATCCAACATCTTCTCCCTCTGTCTTCCACGATCTCTCCTTCCCTGAATTTTAACTGTAGTCACCAAATGTTCTAAATCTTCTCTTCGCATTGTATGCCCAAAGAACCTTGATTGTTGGATTCTTATTCTTTTGATAAGGTTTCTTTGTATGCAGGCCTGATTTAAAACCTCCACATTTGTTTTCTCTGCAGTCCATGGAATTTTCAACATTCTTCTGTAAAACCACATCTCTGTGGCTTCCAATGATCGTATTGATTGTTTGTTCATTGTCCATGATTCGCTGCCATACATAAGCATTGGTTCAATATAGCACTGCAGTACTCGTTTTCGCAATGTCATTGGTAGTGAGTTCACGCATAGTGTGTTCTTCATTTTCATAAAAGCTGCTTTCGTTTGAGCTATTCTACTCCTAATCTCTAGTGTACATCTTCCATCTGATGTTAGGAATGTTCTTTTCACCTTCTCTCACTAGTATGTCTATCAAGTCTTGCAGATCTTGTTTATTTGTAGCCATGAGAATTGTGTCATCAGCGTATCTTAGGTTGTTTATATTTTGTCCACCGACTGCTATTCCTGTCTTTTCTTCTATAGATCTCATGATGTTTTCGCTATATAAGTTGAATAGGTCTGGTGAGAGTACGCACCCTTGTCGTACTCCTAACTGTATCGCCTGATAGATTCCAATCTTACTCTCTAGTCTAATGGCTGCGCTTTGTTGCCAGTACAAATTCTTGATCAGTCTAAGATCTTTACCATCAATATTTATACTTTCTAACATACTGATTATTTCTCCATGTTTTACTTTATCTAAAGTATAGACTTTTGAGTAGTCTATGAAACATAAGTATAAGTCCAACTTCATTTCTATTGATCTTTCCATTATTGTTCTTATTGTATATATTGCGTTGTTTGTTCCTGCGTTCAACAAAGCCACATTGTTCTTCCTTAACTTCTGGTCTTATTTTGTTTCGTACCCTTCTATAATAATGCTGAAAAGTAGTTTTGTTACGGACTCATGAGGCTGATTATGCGGTGTTCTTCGCATTCTATCGTTCTTACTTTCTTTGGTAGTGCTATAAAAATGGATTGTCGTAAATCTTTGGGACATATCCGGTGTTGTAGATGTCATTGAATAATTTTGTTAAAACGCCTACGCCTAATTCGCCTGTTGCTTCTATTTCTTCTGTTGTTATATTGTCTGGTCCTGGAGTTTTGTCTTTTTTCGTGTGTCTTATGGCGTTGATAACTTCTGATAGAAGTATTTGTGGTCCTTCATGGTTGTAATTGATGTTTATTTCTTGTCTGTTATCACTGTATAAGTCCTTAATGTATTCTGTCCATCTTTCTATTTTCTTGTCTGTTTCCATCAGGATATCTCCGTTTTGATTTTAAACATCCAGTAGTTGTGCATTTACGTCTTGTCAAGTAAGTCGTCTACGTTTTCGTATATTGATTTGGGGTTTTCTTTGTGTTCTGTTTCGATCTGTTTGCATTTTTCATTTAGCCACTTTTCTTTTGCTGTTTTACATTTTTGTCTTATCTCTTTATTGATTCGATCATATTCTGCTTTATTCTGTTTGTTTTTCCTTCTATTTTCCATTAATTCCAGAATGTCTTCCGTCATCCATTTATTTTTGATCCGTTGACAAAAGATCCTCTTTTTGATCCGTGTGGGTTAGTTCCTTTGACGTTTGTTGGATTGATTCTTTAAGCATCTGCCATTGTTCTTCTATTGTTTCTATTTTTTCCATAGCGTTATATCTGTTTTGTATAATGTGTTTAAATGAGTCTTTCACTTTTTGTGTCAGTTTTGTGGAGTCCGATATGATGTTTCTTGTACCTCTCTTTATCTTCTTTTGTGTCAGTCTTGAGTGTTGAGGAGTTCGATATGATGTTTTGCGTCCTCTTTATCTTCTTTTGTGTCAGTCTTGAGTGTTGAGGAGTTCGATATGATGTTTCTGCGTCCTCTTATCTTCTTTTGTGTCAGTCTTGAGTGTTGAGGAGTTCGATATGATGTTTCTTGCGCCCCTCTTTATCTTCTTTTGTGTCAGTCTTGAGTGTTGAGGAGTTCGAATGATGTTTCTTGTCCTCTTTATCTTCTTTTGTGTCAGTCTTGAGTGTTGAGGAGTTCGATATGATGTTTCTTGCATCCCTCTTTATCTTCTTTTGTGTCAGTCTTGAGTATTGAGGAGTTCGATATGATGTTTCTGCATCCTCTTTATCTTCTTTTGTGTCAGTCTTGAGTGTTGAGGAGTTCGTATGATGTCTTGCGTCCCTCTTTATCTTCTTTTGTGTCAGTCTTGAGTGTTGAGGAGTTCGATATGATGTTTCTTCTCCTCTTTATCTTCTTTTGTGTCAGTCTTGAGTGTTGAGGAGTTCGATATGATGTTTCTTGCATCCCTCTTTATCTTCTTTTGTGTCAGTCTTGAGTATTGAGGAGTTCGATATGATGTTTCTTGCGCCCCTCTTTATCTTCTTTGTGTCGTCTTGAGTGTTGAGGAGTTCTGATATGATGTTTCTTGCGTCCTCTTTATCTTCTTTGTGTCAGTCTTGAGTGTTGAGAGTTCGATATGATGTTTCTGCGTCCCTCTTTATCTTCTTTGTGTCAGTCTTGAGTGTTGAGGAGTTCGATATGATGTTTCTTGCGCCCCTCTTTATCTTCTTTTGTGTCAGTCTTGAGTGTTGAGGAGTTCGATATGATGTTTCTTGCGTCCCTCTTTATCTTCTTTTGTGCAGTCTTGATGTTGGAGAGTTCGATATGATGTTTCTGAGCCTCTTTATCTTCTTTTGTGTCAGTCTTGAGTGTTGAGAAGTTCGATATGATGTTTCTTGCACCCTCTTATCTTCTTTGTGTCAGTCTTGGAGTGTTGAGAAGTCTGATATGATGTTTCTTGCGTCCTCTTTATCTTCTTTTTGTGTCAGTCTTGAGTGTGAGAAGTTCGATATGATGTTTCTTGCGTCCCTTTATCTTCTTTGTGTCAGTCTTGAGTGTGAGAGTTGATATGATGTTTCTTGCATCCCTCTTTATCTTCTTTGTGTCAGTCTTGAGTGTTGAGAAGTTCGATATGATGTTTCTTGCGTCCCTCTTTATCTTCTTTGTGTCAGTCTGAGGTTGAGGAGTTCGATATGATGTTTCTTGCATCCCTTTATCTTCTTTTGTGTCAGTCTTGTGTTGAGAAATTCGATATGATGTTTCTCGCCCTCTTTATCTTCTTTTGTAGTCTTGGAGTGTTGGAGTTTTGATATGATGTTTCTTATCCCTTTATCTTCTTTTTGTCAGTCTTGAGGAGAAATTCGATATGATGTTTTGCATCCTCTTTATCTTCTTTTGTGTCAGTCTTGAGTGTTGAGAAGTTTTGATATGATGTTTCTTGCGTCCTCTTTATCTTCTTTGTGTCAGTCTTGAGTGTTGGAGGAGTTGATATGATGTTTCTTGTGTCCCCTTTATCTTTTTTGTGTAGGTCTTGAGTGTTGAGAAGTTCGATATGATGTTTCTTTCATCCCCCTTTATCTTCTTTTTGTCAGTCTTGAGTGTGAGAAGTTCGATATGATGTTTCTTGCGTCCCCCTTTATCTTCTTTTGTGTCAGTCTTGAGTTTGAGGAGTTGATATGATGTTTCTTGCTCCTCTTTATCTTCTTTTGTGTCAGTCTTGAGTGTTGAGAAGTTTTGATATGATGTTTCTTGGGGCCTCTTTATCTTCTTTGTGTCAGCTTTAGTGTTGAGGAGTTTTGATATGATGTTTTTTTGCTCCTCTTTTCTTCTTTTGTCAGTCTTGAGTATTGAGGGAAATTCGATATGATGTTTCTGCATCCCCCTTTATCTTCTTTGTGTCAGTCTTGAGTATTGAGGAGTTTTGATATGATGTTTCTTTTGCCTCTTTATCTTCTTTTGTGTCAGTCTTGAGTATTGAGGAGTTCGATATGATGTTTCCCTCCTCTATCTTCTTTGTGTCAGTTTGAGTATTGAGAAGTTGATAGATGTTTCTTCATCCCTCTTTATCTTCTTTGTGTCAGTCTTGAGTGTTGGGGAAGTTCGATTGATGTTTTTTGATTTCTTATCTTCTTTTGTGTCAGTCTTTAGTATTGAGAGTTGATATGATGTTTTTTGCGCCCTCTCTTTTTCTTCTTTGTGTCAGTTTTGAGTGTTGAGAGTTCGATATGATGTTTCTTGCATCCTCTTTATCTTCTTTTGTGTCAGTCTTGAGTGTTGAGGAGTTCGATATGATGTTTCTTGCCCTCTTTATCTTCTTTGTGTCAGTCTTGAGGTTGAGGAGTTCGATATGATGTTTCTTGACCCTTTTTTATCTTCTTTTGTGTCAGTCTTGTGTGTTTAGGAGTTCGATATGATGTTTCTTGCGCCCTCTTTATCTTCTTTTGTGTCAGTCTTGAGTGTTGAGGAGTTCGATATGATGTTTCTCCTCTTTATCTTCTTTGTGTCAGTTTTGAGTGTTTAGAAGTTCGATATGATGTTTTTGCGCCTCTCTTTATCTTCTTTTGTGTAGTCTTGAGTGTTGAGGAGTTCAATGATGTTTCTTTCTTCCCTTTTATCTTCTTTTGTGTCAGTCTGAGTGTTGAGAAGTTCGATATGATGTTTCTTGCGTCCTCTTTATCTTCTTTTGTGTCAGTCTTGAGTGTTGAGAAGTTCGATATGATGTTTCTTGTACCCCTCTTTATCTTCTTTTGTGTTAGTCTTGGGGTGTTGAGGGGTCGATATGATGTTTCTGCATCCCCCTTTATCTTCTTTTTGTGTCAGTCTTGAGTGTGGAAGTTCGATATGATGTTTCTTTCATCCTCTTATCTTCTTTGTGTCAGTCTTGAGTGTTGAGGAGTTCGATATGATGTTTCTTGTACCCTTTTTTTATCTTCTTTGTGTCAGTCTTGTGTGTTGAGAAATTCGATATGATGTTTCTTTCGCCCCTCTTTATCTTCTTTTGTGTCAGTCTTGAGTGTTGAGAGTTTGATATGATGTTTCTTGCTCCCCTTTATCTTCTTTTGTCAGTTTTGAGGTTGAGGAGTTCGATATGATGTTTCTTGCGCCTCATTTATCTTCTTTTGTGTCAGTCTTGAGTGTTGAGAAGTTCGATATGATGTTCTTGCGTCCTCTTTTTCTTCTTTTGTGTCAGTTTTGAGGTTGAGGAGTTCGATATGATGTTTCTTGTACCCTCTTTATCTTCTTTTTTGTCAGTCTTGGAGTGTTGAGAAGTTCGATATGATGTTTCTTGGTCCCCCTTTATCTTCTTTGTGTCAGCTTGAGTGTTGAGGAGTTTTGATATGATGTTTCTTGCGTCCCCTTTATCTTCTTTTGTGTCAGTCTTGAGTGTTGAGAGTTGATATGATGTTTTTGCGTCCTCTTTATCTTCTTTTGTGTCAGTCCCTTTAGGTTGAGAAGTTTTGATATGATGTTTCTTTGCGTCCCCCTTTATCTTCTTTTGTGTCAGTCTTGAGGTTTGAGGAGTTGATATGATGTTTCTGCGTCCTCTTTTTCTTCTTTTGTGTCAGTCTTGAGTATTGGGAGTTTTGATATGATGTTTCTTGCGCCCTCTTTATTCTTTGTGTCAGTCTTGAGTTGAGAAGTTCGATATGATGTTTCTTGGCCCTCTTTATCTTCTTTTGTGTCAGTCTTGAGTGTTGAGAAGTTCGATATGATGTTTCTTGCGTCCCTCTTTATCTTCTTTTGTGTCAGTCTTGTGTGTTTAGGAGTTGATATGATGTTTCTTCGTCCTCTTTATCTTCTTTTGTGTCAGTCTTGAGTATTGAGATCTGATAGATGTTTCTTGCATCCCTCTTTATCTTCTTTTGTGTCAGTCTTGAGTGTTGAGGAGTTCGATATGATGTTTCTCCTCTTTATCTTCTTTTGTGTCAGTCTTGGTGTTGAGAAGTTTTGATATGATGTTTCTAGTCCTCTTTATCTTCTTTTTGTGCAGTCTTGTTTGAGAAGTTTTGATAGATGTTTCTTGTCCTCTTATCTTCTTTGTGTCAGTCTTGAGTGTTGAGAGTTTTGATATGATGTTTCTTGCGCCCTCTTTATCTTCTTTTTTGTCAGTCTTGAGTGTTGAGAAGTTCGAATGATGTTTCTTTCATCCTCTTTATCTTCTTTTGTGTCAGTCTTGAGTGTTGAGAAGTTCGATATGATGTTTCTTGCATCCCTCTTTATCTTCTTTTGTGTCAGTCTTGAGTGTTGAGGAGTTCGATATGATGTTTCTTGCGTCCTCTTATCTTCTTTTTGCAGTCTTGAGTGTTGAGGAGTTTTGATATGATGTTTCTGGGATCCCTTTTTTCTTCTTTGTGTCAGTCTTGTGTGTTGAGAAGTTCGATATGATGTTTCTTGCGTCCCTCTTTATCTTCTTTTTGTCAGTCTTGGAGTGTTGAGAAATTCGATATGATGTTTTTGCATCCTCTTTTTCTTCTTTTGTGTCAGTCTTGAGTGTTGAAAGTTGATATGATGTTTCTTGCTCCCCCTTTATCTTCTTTGTGTCAGTCTTATGTTGAGGAGTTCGATATGATGTTTCTTGTCCCCCCTTATCTTCTTTTGTGTCAGTCTTGAGTGTTGAGGAGTTCGATATGATGTTTCTTGCATCCCTCTTTATCTTCTTTTGTGTCAGTCTTGAGTGTTGAGAAGTTCGATATGATGTTTCTTGCATCCTTTTTTATCTTCTTTGTGTCAGTCTTGAGTGTTGAGTTCGATATGATGTTTCTTGCATCCTCTTTTTCTTCTTTTTTGTCAGTCTTGGGGTGTTGAAGTTGATATGATGTTTCTGCATCCTCTTTATCTTCTTTTGTGTCAGTCTTGGGGTGTTGGAGTTCGATATGATGTTTCTTGCGTCCTCTTTATCTTCTTTTGTGTCAGTTTTGAGTGTTGAGAAGTTCGATATGATGTTTCTTGCTCCCCCCTTTTTCTTCTTTTGTGTCAGTCTTGGGGTGTTGAGTTCGATATGATGTTTCTTGCCGCCCTCTTTATCTTCTTTTTGTGTCGTCTTGGGGTGTTGAGAAGTTCGATATGATGTTTCTTGCCCTCTTTATCTTCTTTTGTGTCAGTCTTGAGTGTTGAGGAGTTGGATATGATGTTTCTTGCATCCCCCTTTATTTTCTTTGTGTCAGTCTTGAGTGTTGAGGAGTTCGATATGATGTTTCTTGGCCCCCCTTTATCTTCTTTGTGTCAGTCTTGAGTGTGAGAGTTCGATATGATGTTTCTTTCCCTCTTTATCTTCTTTTTTGTCAGTCTTGTGTGTTGAGAGTTCGATATGATGTTTTGCGTCCCTTTATCTTCTTTTGTAGTCTTGAGTGTTGAGAAGTTCGATATGATGTTTCTGCGTCCCCCTTTATCTTCTTTTGTGTCAGTCTTGAGTGTTGGGAGTTCGATATGATGTTTTTTGCGCCCCCCTTTATCTTCTTTTGTGTCAGTCTTGAGTGTTGAGGAGTTCGATATGATGTTTCTTTCGTCCCCCTTTATCTTCTTTTGTGTCAGTCTTTGAGTGTTGAGAAATTCGATATGATGTTTGCGTCCTCTTTATCTTCTTTTGTGTCAGTCTTGGGGTGTTGAGGATTCGATATGATGTTTCTTGCGTCCTCTTTATCTTCTTTGTGTCAGTCTTGAGTATTGAGAAATTCGATATGATGTTTCTTTCCTCTTTATCTTCTTTTTGTGTCAGCTTTGGGGGTTGAGGAGTTCGATATGATGTTTTTGCATCCCTCTTTATCTTCTTTTGTGTCAGTCTTGAGTGTTGAGGAGTTCGATATGATGTT
Source organism: Arion vulgaris (assembly GCA_020796225.1). Lineage (NCBI taxonomy): Eukaryota > Metazoa > Mollusca > Gastropoda > Stylommatophora > Arionidae > Arion > Arion vulgaris. The sequence continues at coordinate 43,774,151 of CM036757.1, forward strand.
TCTTGCATCCTCTTTTATCTTCTTTTGTGTCAGTCTTGAGTGTTGAGAAGTTCGATATGATGTTTTGCCCTCTTTATCTTCTTTGTGCGTCTTGAGGTTGAGAAGCGATATGTTTTTTTCTACCCCTTTTTATCTTTTTTTGTGTCAGTTTTATATTGAGAAGTTAAAGATGTTTCTTGCGTCCTCATCTTCGGCCGTTTTGGGAGTGTTGAGGAGTCGATTGAGTTTTTTGCCCCCTTTATCTTTTTTGTGTCAGTTTTGAGGTTGAGGTTCGTTTGAGTTTTTATCCTTTTATCTTTTTGTAGCGGGGATTTGAGGATTGAATGTTTTTTTCTTGCACCCCTTATTTTTTTTGTGCGTCTTGAGTATTGGGTTGATATGATGTTTTTTGCGTCCTCTTTATCTTTTTGTGTCAGTCTTGTGGGAGGAGTCGATATGTGTTTCTGCATCCTCTTTACCTTCTTTTTGTCAGTTTTGGGAGTATTGGGGAGTCGATATGATGTTTCGCCCCTTTTTTATCTTCTTTTGTGTCAGTTTGGAGTGTTGAGGAGTCGATATGATGTTTTTTGGCCTCTTTATCTTTTTTTGGCGTTTATATTGAGGATTCGATATGATGTTTTTTATCCCTTTTTATCTTCTTTTGTGTCAGTCTTGAGGTTGATGTCTGATATAATGTTTTTTGGCCCCTTATTTTCTTTTGTCAGTTTTGGGAGGGGGAGGATTTCGATATGATGTTTTTTGGGTCCTCTTATCTTCTTTGTGTCAGTTTTGAGTGTTGAGGAGTTCGATATGATGTTTTTTTGGTCCCTTTATCTTCTTCAGTTTTATTTTCTTTTCCTATCAGTAGTATGGTCACTGTCGCAATCTGCGCCTGGTTTTGTTTTTATATTTAGCAGTCCATTTCGAAATCGTTTATTTATCATAATATAATCAATTTGATTGTTTTGGGTTATCGGGCTTTCCATGTCCAAGTCTTCTGGGAGATGTTTAAACCCAAGTGTTGCTAATTATCATGTTGTTTATTGGCCCATTCTATAAGTGTTTTCCCCCCATCTTTTTTCCTTTTGGGCCACATCCTCCATTTGTCTTCCCTACCTTTCGAGCCTACCTTAGTTTGAAGTCACCCATTAACCACCAGAGCCTTAATTGTTTTAAGCATTTGAACTGGTTGAGAAATCATCTAGTTATTCTTTTTCCCATTTGTTGTTGGTGCGTATATCTGTTGATGTTGAATTCTTGTATTGTAGTTTAATAGCATTATTTCTGAATTGTCCAGAATCCTTTAAGACAGTATATATATAATTTTCTTTTTCAAGTCATTTTTTATAATGATTTTGGTAGTACAGATAATGTTTTTGTGGTACTGTAGTTAAAAGGGTTTTCAAGAAAAAAGACCCGATTGACAACGTTGACAGGGAGCAAGTTTGTCTATTTACTATTTAAACTTTTTGACGCTTGCCCTTTCGTCACATGGGCTATCTCCTTCCCCCACCATAATAACACACCGTCACAAAAAGACTTGCTCACTTGACCTATACTACGTCATAAATGAACCTTCTCATTTTCATAAACATATGGCAGATCGGCTCCCTTGACGAGCCTACTTTTATCTTGAACATCCTGTATAATGTCTAAGTAGTACTGTATATGAAGAACATGTGGTAGAGCACCAGCAAAATTCTAAAATTAAAAATATTGAGAGCATGCATTTTCCCAGTGGCTACTTATGGTTGCGAATCATGGACTATTACACAAAATTAAGAACGAAAATCCAGTCCTTCGAAACTAAATGCTACAGAAAGATCCTACGAATACCATGGACAGAAAAGAAAGAACACTGATGTCCTGAAAGAACTAAATGTTAAAGAGAATTGGCTGATAAACAACATACTATACAGAAAATTACATATTTTGGTCACATCAAGCGTCACGATGGCCTGGAAAGAACAATACTAGAGGGCAGGGTCCCGGGACGCAGAGGCAGACCAAGAAGAAGATGGCTACAAGATATTAAAGAAACCATGAACATAACCATCGACGAAGTGGGTGAACTGGCAAGAGACAGAGTGAATTTCAGATGTGCTGCAAAGAGAGCAACGTCCTATAAAGGATACGCACCTGATGATGATGAGTACTGTATAGTGTTTTAGTAGTATTGTTGATTCCTTGATTGATAGGACCATAATCCTTGCTCTTCGGTGAGTAACCATCTGTACTCCGATCTCTTTCTTACACATGAAGATCTCAGTTGCAGTGCACGAACTCCGTAGCATCGGCTAGGTTCTCAGATGAAATGTGGAGGTAGTGAAGATGTTTCGTAGTTTTAATATTTTTTCTAATGAGTTTTGCAAGGCGGCTGCTTTCCCACCAGCTCTTCTCGATTTTGAACCGTCAAGGGTTCTTTTACGTACTCAAACTGAATACGGGACCCACGTTTCATCGTCCGCCTCTGATAGGACTTGGAGCTCGATTTCACCTACACTTAGATAAGGAAAGATGTCCCGATGTCTTCACGAGGGAGCGAACCGGTTACCTTTGGCACAAGAACCGAGCACATAACCTCTATGCTACATAGACCTCCTGCAGATACTGTATGCTGTCTTGGTGGTACTGTATAGATATGACTATATCATGTTGTCATGTTACTACGCACTTGAAGTCTTTTATTATCATTGTATTATAGCGATTGTTTTTCAGTACACACTTGGTCCGCCTGCCCAGCGTGTTCGTAGCGCGTTGGACGACGGGTGACAAGCTCCATGTGAGTGCATTTCAACTCCGCGGGCTCGCAGAAAAGCCGCAGGTTTTCAAGATTTACGGTGTTCGTGGCACCGAACCGAATGGTTACGATGTCTATGGCACTGAGCCGAAGAGCTGAAAGCTCAAGTGCTTCTAGATCGAAAAAAGATACACACTTGAAAATTGTACTCTAATTTTTCACAAAAGAGGAAATAAATAACGACTGAAGGAGTGAGTTACACAAACTGTAGTATCTAAAGAAGTAGACATACATTACAACTAAGCAATGTTTAAAGCAATAACCATTCGTTTATAGAGACAGATAATAACGCAATTTCACAACCTCCCGTAACAAAAATGTAATATTGTATATATGCTAGTAGTGAGTGCCCCTGCATGCACAGATTCCTTGGCGAAGATTATTATCACACAGTGAACAGCTCCATTGACACGATGTTTTGTTCCCGACCAGAATACGTTATAATAACTGGTTTCATGAGATACATCACGATATCATTGTTTCTAACAGCTACATCAACAAACTAGGACGCGCTTCCAGATAATATTCTTCGATCTGGTCGGCGCCAAATTTGGTAGCAAAGCTTTGTGATTGGTCGAACATGCTTCTTCTATTTCAGAGTTAGGCTAGTAAACTGTTATAGCAGTTTATGTTTCAGTATCGGATGAAATTCTACGAAATGTAAGTGTTGAACGAAATCGAGTTCCGTCAATTGTGAACGTCTTATTCTTTTGTGGTCACAATGTTATCGAGTTGTTACCAAGTCTAGTGTTTTCTGTTTGTGTCTTGAGCTGCTATAGTGGCTTGGGTGATAGTTATTTTTGATTTTGTCAGTATTCTGCTACTATGCTATCTATCCATTTTTTTGCGGTCTTCCTCTCGCCTTTTTTTTCCACGCTCCGTTGTAGAAGACTATGTAAACACTGCAGTTCGGTTACATTCTTATTAAGTGGCCGAACCACTTTATTCTTTGTTTCTCAATGTAATTCAATTACGGTTCTGTCCCAACATTTTTTCTTATGCTGATGTTGGTGACTGTCTTTTTTTTGGATCATGTTGGTAACTTAATTGTGAACTAAAGTTAAAAGTAGTGAGTACGGACTTTTGTATTGTCGGCAATTTAAGTGAATATATTAGTAAGAAAGTGATTGATAACATGAATGAATATATTAGTAAGAAGGTGATTGATAACATGAATGAATATATTAGTAAGAAAGTGATTGACAACATGAATGAATATATTAGTAAGAAAGTGATTGACAACATGAGTGAATATATTAGTAAGAAGGTGATTGACAACATGAGTGAATATATTAGTAAGAAAGTGATTGATAACATGAATGAATATATTAGTAAGAAAGTGATTGATAACATGAGTGAATATATTAGTAAGCAGGTGATTGATAACATGAGTGAATATATTAGTAAGAAGGTGATTACCAACATGAATGAATATATTAGTAAGATAGTGATTGATAACATGAATAAATATATTAGTAAGATAGTGATTGACAACATGAATGAATATATTAGTAAGAAGGTGATTGACAACATGAATGAATATATTAGTAAGAAGGTGATTGACAACATGAATGAATATATTAGTAAGAAGGTGATCACCAACATGCGTGAGTACGTTACTGAGAAGAAAAATGACAACATGAGTGGGTATCTGTGTTAATCAATGATACTGGCTGAGTGACATAGTGCTGCTATTTGCGTGTAAATTTAGAAAGTGAGTGAATGCATAGTTAGTGAGTACATTTATGAAGTAAAGGACGGCAATCTATTTGTTCAACATTCACTGTATCTGTATGTTCAACTTTCACTTCATCTATCTGTTCAACTTTTACTATATCTATCTGTTCAACTTTTACTATATCTATCTGTTCAACGTTTGCTTTATCTATCTGTTCAACTTTCACTATATCTATCTGTTCAACTTTACTATATCTATCTGTTCAACGTTTGCTTTATCTATCTGTTCAACTTTCACTATATCTATCTGTTCAACGTTTGCTTTATCTATCTGTTCAACGTTTGCTTTATCTATCTGTTCAACTTTCACTTCATCTATCTGTTCAACTTTCACTTCATCTATCTGTTCAACGTTTACTATATCTATCTGTTCAACTTTCACTTCATCTATCTGTTCAACTTTCACTTCATCTATCTGTTCAACGTTTACTATATCTATCTGTTCAACTTTCACTTCATCTATCTGTTCAACGTTTACTATATCTATCTGTTCAACGTTTACTATATCTATCTGTTCAACTTTCACTTCATCTATCTGTTCAACTTTCACTTTATCTATCTGTTCAACTTTCACTTCATCTATCTGTTCAACGTTTACTATATCTATCTGTTCAACTTTTACTTTATCTATCTGTTCAACTTTCACTTTATCTATCTGTTCAACTTTCACTTCATCTATCTGTTCAACGTTTACTATATCTATCTGTTCAACTTTCACTTTATCTATCTGTTCAACTTTCACTTCATCTATCTGTTCAACGTTTACTATATCTATCTGTTCAACTTTCACTTTATCTATCTGTTCAACGTTTACTATATCTATCTGTTCAACGTTTACTTTATCTATCTGTTCAACTTTCACTTCATCTATCTGTTCAACTTTCACTTCATCTATCTGTTTAACTTTCACTTTATCTATCTGTTCAACGTTTACTATATCTATCTGTTCAACTTTCACTTTATCTATCTGTTCAACGTTTGCTTTATCTATCTGTTCAACTTTTACTATATCTATCTGTTCAACTTTTACTATATCTATCTGTTCAACTTTCACTTCATCTATCTGTTCAACGTTTACTATATCTATCTGTTCAACGTTTACTTTATCTATCTGTTCAACGTTTACTATATCTATCTGTTCAACTTTCACTTCATCTATCTGTTCAACTTTCACTTCATCTATCTGTTCAACGTTTACTATATCTATCTGTTCAACTTTCACTTCATCTATCTGTTCAACGTTTACTATATCTATCTGTTCAACTTTCACTTTATCTATCTGTTCAACTTTCACTTCATCTATCTGTTCAACGTTTACTATATCTATCTGTTCAACTTTCACTTTATCTATCTGTTCAACTTTCACTTCATCTATCTGTTCAACGTTTACTATATCTATCTGTTCAACTTTCACTTTATCTATCTGTTCAACGTTTACTATATCTATCTGTTCAACGTTTACTTTATCTATCTGTTCAACTTTCACTTCATCTATCTGTTCAACTTTCACTTCATCTATCTGTTCAACTTTCACTTTATCTATCTGTTCAACGTTTACTATATCTATCTGTTCAACTTTCACTTTATCTATCTGTTCAACGTTTGCTTTATCTATCTGTTCAACTTTTACTATATCTATCTGTTCAACTTTTACTATATCTATCTGTTCAACTTTCACTTCATCTATCTGTTCAACGTTTACTATATCTATCTGTTCAACGTTTACTATATCTATCTGTTCAACTTTTACTATATCTATCTGTTCAACGTTTGCTTTATCTATCTGTTCAACTTTTACTATATCTATCTGTTCAACTTTTACTATATCTATCTGTTCAACTTTCACTTCATCTATCTGTTCAACGTTTACTTTATCTATCTGTTCAACGTTTGCTTCATCTATCTGTTCAACTTTCACTTCATCTATCTGTTCAACGTTTGCTTTATCTATCTGTTCAACGTTTGCTTCATCTATCTGTTCAACTTTTACTATATCTATCTGTTCAACTTTTACTATATCTATCTGTTCAACTTTTACTATATCTATCTGTTCAACGTTTACTATATCTATCTGTTCAACGTTTACTATATCTATCTGTTCAACTTTTACTATATCTATCTGTTCAACTTTCACTTCATCTATCTGTTCAACTTTTACTATATCTATCTGTTCAACGTTTACTATATCTATCTGTTCAACGTTTACTATATCTATCTGTTCAACTTTCACTTCATCTATCTGTTCAACGTTTACTATATCTATCTGTTCAACGTTTACTTTATCTATCTGTTCAACTTTCACTTCATCTATCTGTTCTACTTTTCACGCCTTCATATCTATCTTGTTCAACTTTCACTATATCTATCTGTTCAACTTTCACTTCATCTATCTGTCTCATCTTTTACCTATATCTATCTGTTCAACTTTCACTTCATCTATCTGTTCAACTTTCACTTCATCTATCTGTTCAACTTTCACTATATCTATCTGTTCAACGTTTACTATATCTATCTGTTCAACTTTACTTCATCTATCTGTTCAACTTTCACTTCATCTATCTGTTCAACTTTAACTATATCTATCTGTTCAACGTTTACTATATCTATCTGTTCAACTTTCACTTCATCTATCTGTTCAACTTTCACTTCATCTATCTGTTCAACTTTCACTATATCTATCTGTTCAACGTTTACTTCATCTATCTGTTCAACTTTCACTATATCTATCTGTTCAACTTTTATTATATCTATCTGTTCAACTTTCACTTCATCTATCTGTTCAACGTTTACTATATCTATCTGTTCAACTTTTACTATATCTATCTGTTCAACTTTCACTTCATCTATCTGTTCAACGTTTACTATATCTATCTGTTCAACTTTTACTATATCTATCTGTTCAACTTTCACTTCATCTATCTGTTCAACGTTTACTATATCTATCTGTTCAACTTTTACTATATCTATCTGTTCAACTTTCACTTCATCTATCTGTTCAACGTTTACTATATCTATCTGTTCAACTTTACTATATCTATCTGTTCAACTTTCACTTCATCTATCTGTTCAACGTTTACTATATCTATCTGTTCAACTTTCACTTTATCTATCTGTTCAACTTTTACTTTATCTATCTGTTCAACTTTAACTATATCTATCTGTTCAACGTTTACTATATCTATCTGTTCAACTTTTACTATATCTATCTGTTCAACTTTCACTTCATCTATCTGTTCAACGTTTACTATATCTATCTGTTCAACTTTTACTATATCTATCTGTTCAACTTTCACTTCATCTATCTGTTCAACGTTTACTATATCTATCTGTTCAACTTTACTATATCTATCTGTTCAATGTTTCACTATCATCTATCTGTTCAACGTTTACTATATCTATCTGTTCAACGTTTACTATATCTATCTGTTCAATGTTTACTATATCTATCTGTTCAACTTTCACTTCATCTATCTGTTCAACGTTTACTATATCTATCTGTTCAACGTTTACTATATCTATCTGTTCAACTTTCACTTCATCTATCTGTTCAACGTTTACTATATCTATCTGTTCAACTTTACTATATCTATCTGTTCAACTTTACTTCATCTATCTGTTCAACGTTTACTATATCTATCTGTTCAACTTTCACTTAATCTATCTGTTCAACGTTTACTATATCTATCTGTTCAACGTTTACTTTATCTATCTGTTCAACTTTCACTTCATCTATCTGTTCAACGTTTACTATATCTATCTGTTCAACTTTCACTTCATCTATCTGTTCAACTTTTACTATATCTATCTGTTCAACTTTTACTATATCTATCTGTTCAACTTTCACTTCATCTATCTGTTCAACGTTTACTATATCTATCTGTTCAACGTTTACTTTATCTATCTGTTCAACTTTCACTTCATCTATCTGTTCAACTTTAACTATATCTATCTGTTCAACTTTCACTTCATCTATCTGTTCAACTTTTACTATATCTATCTGTTCAACTTTACTATATCTATCTGTTCAACTTTCACTTCATCTATCTGTTCAACGTTTACTATATCTATCTGTTCAACGTTTACTATATCTATCTGTTCAACTTTCGCTTATCTATCTGTTCAACGTTTACTTATCTATCTGTTCAACGTTTGCTTTATCTATCTGTTCAACGTTTGCTTTATCTATCTGTTCAACGTTTACTTTATCTATCTGTTCAACGTTTACTTTATCTATCTGTTCAACGTTTGCTTTATCTATCTGTTCAACGTTTACTTTATCTATCTGTTCAACGTTTACTATATCTATCTGTTCAACTTTTACTATATCTATCTGTTCAACTTTCACTTCATCTATCTGTTCAACGTTTACTATATCTATCTGTTCAACTTTACTTATATCTATCTGTTCAACTTTCACTTATCTATCTGTTCAACGTTTACTATATCTATCTGTTCAACTTTCACTTAATCTATCTGTTCAACGTTTACTATATCTATCTGTTCAACGTTTACTATATCTATCTGTTCAACTTTCACTATATCTATCTGTTCAACGTTTACTATATCTATCTGTTCAACTTTTACTTTATCTATCTGTTCAACGTTTACTATATCTATCTGTTCAACTTTCACTAATCTATCTGTTCAACTTTCACTTCATCTATCTGTTCAACGTTTACTATATCTATCTGTTCAACTTTTACTATATCTATCTGTTCAACTTTCACTTCATCTATCTGTTCAACGTTTACTATATCTATCTGTTCAACTTTTACTATATCTATCTGTTCAACTTTCACTTCATCTATCTGTTCAACGTTTACTATATCTATCTGTTCAACTTTCACTATATCTATCTGTTCAACTTTCACTTTATCTATCTGTTCAACGTTTACTATATCTATCTGTTCAACTTTCACTTTATCTATCTGTTCAACGTTTACTATATCTATCTGTTCAACTTTTACTATATCTATCTGTTCAACTTTCACTATATCTATCTGTTCAACGTTTACTATATCTATCTGTTCAACTTTTACTATATCTATCTGTTCAACTTTACTATATCTATCTGTTCAACGTTTACTTTATCTATCTGTTCAACGTTTACTATATCTATCTGTTCAACGTTTACTATATCTATCTGTTCAACGTTTACTATATCTATCTGTTCAACTTTCACTTCATCTATCTGTTCAACGTTTACTATATCTATCTGTTCAACTTTTACTATATCTATCTGTTCAACTTTCACTTCATCTATCTGTTCAACGTTTACTATATCTATCTGTTCAACTTTTACTATATCTATCTGTTCAACGTTTACTTTATCTATCTGTTCAACGTTTACTATATCTATCTGTTCAACTTTTACTATATCTATCTGTTCAACGTTTACTTTATCTATCTGTTCAACTTTTACTATATCTATCTGTTCAACGTTTACTATATCTATCTGTTCAACTTTCACTTCATCTATCTGTTCAACGTTTACTTTATCTATCTGTTCAACTTTAACTATATCTATCTGTTCAACTTTCACTTCATCTATCTGTTCAACGTTTGCTTTATCTATCTGTTCAACGTTTACTATATCTATCTGTTCAACTTTTACTTTATCTATCTGCTCAACCTGTGTGTGTTATATATATTAAATCTTACTTATACTGTGTGTGTGTGTGTATATAATCAACTTACTTATACTGTGTGTGAGTGTGTATATTGAATCTGCTTATACTGTTTGTGTGACGTTTTATGTTAGTGTAGTATATATATATATATATATATATATATATATATATATATATATAATCAGATGCTGTGTCCGCTTCGAAGATTGGCTACAATGGGGTCCAACATCCCTAGATTTCTGTATTTAGGTCAAACAGAGCCCGAGAGAAACCAGAGCTCAAGATACAACAGCGTCGGAAAGCATGCATAAACAGTAAAAATGCACAGCCAGAGGGCATACAGAACTATATAACAAGTAGAGATTGAGTGCACGAAGATCTCGAGAGCACGCAGAACCAGAGACCCAGAGAGATGACTTCACGTTAGGACAAACAGTGACTAGAGAATACAGATCCCGTGACTAAGCAGTTTCCGGGAGAACATAGAGTCAAAAGGCACAAAGAGACATTAGCTCAGCCACTAGATTTCATTTTTATGTTTACTTTCTATGACTTTAGACGTAGTCATGACGCCTAATAACAGTTGAGACTAAGTTGGGTCGACCTACGAGCCGTTACTGATGTTGGGTCGACCTACGAGCCGTTACTGATGTTGGGTCGACCTACGAGCCGTTACTGATGTTGGGTCGACCTACGAGCCGTTACTGATGGAAGAAAAGTCCATTCCTCTCTGTGGTATTGAACCCCGACCAGGCTCCTAAGAAGTGAGTGCGCTGATCACTAAGTTATTTCGGCTCTCCACTGACATTACTTCACCACCATATCTCAGAGTAGGAAGATAGCGCTATAGGCAGAGCAAATCATAACATCCTCGTCGATGTGCATGTATGTGCTAAAGGTGTTTTATCGGACGTACCCTATTGATGATAGTAATAATCTGTCTTAAAAACCTTTACTTAACACTTAGCAAACAAAATGGAGGAGTCCTGCTCCGAAAGAAGTTAATTGTTATATTTTGTTTTTGTTTCTATAATAATAATCAATAATTCCTCTCGTACCGTTCGTTATATGTTGCATAGAGCTAGCTGCAAGCAATTTTTTCCTACCGCTCTATCCTGGACAGCTCGCTCAATCTCCTCCACGGAACTGAGACCGATATTTCTTGCCTCTCTCAGCAAAGTTCGTTTCAGGGTCTCCTAGGTCGTCCTCTCTTTCTTGAATCCTTTGCGTCCCGCTACAATGCCTGTTTTGATATTCTTTGATCATTTCTTTTCAAGGTGTGTCCAACATATCTCCATCTTTTCATTCTTATAGCAGTTGTCACTAGTGGTTGACCAGACATGTCTCTGATTTCATCACTTCTCCTGAATTCGTTCCATTTTATATTAATTATTTTTCACAGACATCTACTTTCAAATGCATTCAACTTGCTTTCTATATCTTTAGTCATTTTCCAACTCTGCTAGCATATGTTAGGACTGATACAACATTTGAATTGAAAATTCGTAGTTTAGTTTTAATACTATATAACTTGCAGTTCCATATTTTATTTAAACTTTTAAAAGCTGATGTTGCTTTGACAATTCGTAGAATAATTTCTTGCTTAATATTTCCTGTGCAATCAAAATTGCTGCCTATGTGCTACCTTGTATGTTTGTTGGCATACAGGCGCTGATATAACCAAAAAGACTAGTTCTTAGGTTGAAAGGGCGTACCTCCGCTTGAAGAGGCTCCGATCTCATACATAATAAACTAAAACAAACAATGGAGTCTTGAAAGTTTGTTTTCTTGATACAATGATAGTCACCGTTACCCAAATTTCATTATCATTATCAATGAGGTATCTGTTAACAATGTCATTCCTAGGGGAAGAGCCAAGATCAAGCGACCAAGTCTTCAGTTAACATGAGTGTTAGGAAGATACTATCCAGCTTTGATGTGAGTATATTCTTTATTTGTAGTTCCTTCCATTCATACATTTATTCTCATTTTACATACGCACATCATGCATACAAGCACTAAGTCTATCCGTAGAGATCAGATCTGCTGCCGTCATGCTCAAATCATCAGTTAGATCCTAAATCTATCTTCTCCGTGGGTTTCCACTTCTCTTTACCCGGATGTCTCCTTCTACCTTCTCCAACCCTTGGTGTCTTTTTGTATGTCCAAAATACTTCAATTTTCTCATTTTTATTGGAAATATCAGCCAGTTACTTTGATTTTTAGGTTATGTCACAGGTAAATGTAGTTTTGATGTATAGTTTTAAGTAAGTTTACCTGATTACTTTTCTACATACATACGGGATCCGGTGCTTCTCCTTGGATCGGATAGAGCTCTTTATTTACTATAAATTTTAATTTTGTGTGGTCAGTTTCATATGCTCATTCAAGACTATGAGGCGGGTTGCCGCCATGAAGCTGCACGCCGCCATGAAGCTGCACGCCATTTGGAGTTCTCGAGGGTTCCGCATAGCTTACTTCTTTCGTGAGGCCGTGCTTCGTTCGTAAGTTTATGCTTCGTTCGTTATTCCATGATTCATTTGTGAGACTGCTTCGTTCGTGCGGCAATGCTTCGTTCGTTAGTCCATGATTCATTTGTGAGACTGCTTCGTTCTTAAGTTTATGCTTCGTTCGTTAGTCCATGATTTATTTGTGAGACTGCTTCGTTCTTAAGTTTATGCTTCGTTCGTTAGTCCATGATTCATTTGTGAGACTGCTTCGTTCTTAAGTTTATGCTTCGTTCGTTAGTCCATGATTCATTTGTGAGACTGCTTCGTTCGTGAGACCATACTTCATTTGTGAGGGGGGCCATGCTTTATTCTTGAGTCCATGCTTTGTTCTTGCGGATATGCTTTGTTCGTAATTCCATGCATAGTTCGTAAGAACATGCTTCGCTTGAGAGACCATGCTTCGTTTCTCTGGTGTTGGTGTTCAATCGCACACTCGACGTTCAACACGCGAGGAAAGGAATTGCCCCTCCTCCACCAACCTCTTGCACACTAAGCTATAGAAATGGGAAGTGACAGACACTTAATATCCTAAAGTCTAAAATGGCTACAGGGCATTTTATTTATTTAGATATAGTAGACAAGACTGCGCAGGTTGTGCTCTGAAGTCGGTGTTTCAATCTAACATGTACATTGTGCAATCTGAGTATAATCTATTCTGTACATGTGACGGTTGAGCAGACAGCTTCTTACTCTGTATATGTGAAGGTTGAGCAGACAGCTTCTTATTCTGTGCATGTGACGTGTGAGCAGACAGCTTCTTATTTTGTGCATGTGACCAGACAGCTTCTTATTCTGTGCATGTGACGTGTGAGCAGACAGCTTCTTAATCTGTGCATGTGACGTGTGAACAGACAGCTTCTTATTCTGTGCATGTAGAGATTGAGCAGACAGCTTCTTATTCTGTACATGTAGAGGTTGAGCAGACAGCTTCTTATTCTGTGCATGTGACGTGTGAGCAGACAGCTTCTTAATCTGTGCATGTGACGTGTGAGCAGACAGCTTCTTATTCTGTACATGTAGAGGTTGAGCAGACAACTTCTTATTCTGTACATGTAGAGGTTGAGCAGACAACTTCTTATTCGTGTCGAAAGATTGTTGTGTGTTGGTTACTGTTGTGTCTGCTGACGGTGTTATGTGGGCATGTGTTGTTGGCTTGAAAACACAATCACAGTGCATACATATTACATGAACTTGTAGGTCGAATCGGTACAGAAAGCTATAGTATTTTTGATTCGATAACAGAAGAACTCATTTTATCTTACCTCATAAAATGATCACATAACTTATTCCTTTTTTGGTATCAATTTCCTATATTATTACGTCTAAGCAGAGAGATTGAAAATAATAGCTTGTGGTAGTCGAGTTGTTTATGATTTATAATGATCTGTAATCCCTGTCAGTGTAAGCTATTTCAGTTTAACAGTGAATTGTAAAATGTGTACATATTCTATGTTGAATGTTGGATATCCAAGTATACTAATGTTGATTATCCAAGTATACTAATGTTGATTATCCAAGTATACTAATGTTGATTATCCAAGTATACTAATGTTGATTATCCACGTATACTAATGTTGATTATCCAAGTATACTAATGTTGGTTATCCAAGTATACTAATGTTGGTTATCCAAGTATACTAATGTTGGTTATCCAAGTATACTAATGTTGGATATCCACGTATACTAATGTTCATTATCCACGTATACTAATGTTAATTATCCAAGTATACTAATGTTGATTATCCAAGTATACTAATGTTGAGTATCCAAGTATACTAATGTTTGTTATCCAAGTATACTAATGTATCAAGTATACTAATGTTCATTATCCACGTATACTAATGTTTATTATCCACGTATACTAATGTTAGATATCCAATTATACTAATGTTAGATATCCAAGTATACTAATGTTGGTTATCCACGTATACTAATGTTAGTTATCCAAGTATACTAATGTTGATTATCCACGTATATTAATGTTGATTATTTACGTATACTAATGTTGATTATCCAAGTATACTAATATTGATTATCCAAGTATACTAATGTTGATTATCCAAGTATACTAATGTTGATTATCCACGTATACTAATGTTGATTATTTACGTATACTAATGTTAGATATTCACGTATACTAATGTTAGATATTCGCGTATACTAATGTTAGATATCCATATATACGCGATGTAAGGAAACTTACAAATCGGAGATGGTCAGAGCGGATCAGATCTAATTTTGGAGAAAACCGAGGGAAGCTGCGGGATACTTAATAAATTGGCGTTTTAGGACAAAGACACGTATTATGGTACCACATAAGCAAACATAGACACGTATTATGGTACCACATAAGCAAACATAGACACGTATTATGGTACCACATAAGCAAGCAAAATGAATAATTAAATCCTAAAACTAACAAACGTCCAACGTTTCGACTGTAAGTCTTTTTTCAAGGACACATACACACACAAGAAAAACTAAATCATAGAACTAAATAGGATGTACTACTAAAGATTGATACGAGTCCATATTTATCTACCGCTCCGTGTTAACAGTAAGAGCGGAAGTTATTAAGGTGTCTGGTCAGTTTCAGACATGGGCAGTTGGCTGAACAATTGGATAATGGGTAGAAAGAGGATGATGGGTATCCACGTATACTAATGCTAACATGTCCAGTCTTTAGTGAGTGGAATGTTTGAAGTCTTTTCTTCATGCTCTTACTCGCAGTAACACTTTCCTTATGTTATGATTGTTTCAAGAGTAGTATTTTCTTGCTTTCCTTATGTTATGATTGTTTCAAGAGTAGTATGTTCTTGCTTTCCTTATGTTATGATTGTTTCAAGAGTAGTATGTTCTTGCTTTCCTTATGTTATGATTGTTTCAAGAGTAGTATGTTCTTGCTTTCCTTATGTTATGATTGTTTCAAGAGTAGTATATTCTTGCTTTCCTTATGTTATGATTGTTTCAAGAGTAGTATTTTCTTGCTTTCCTTATGTTATGATTGTTTCAAGAGTAGTAATTTCTTGGATTTTTGAGTCGGGATGTAATTCCCGAGCACATCTTGACCCAGCACCAGCTTCATCCAGTGAAAGACTTTTCCCAGAGCATTTTGTAAGACTACTTTTCTCACTGATCCCAAACACTACAAGTCTAGTCTTTTGACACCTATTGCTTACCATTCGCCACGGGCGAAAGGCGAAATCAAAAAGATGCTAAGTCATGATGAGTCGTCCGACATGCGGTACTCACTAATATCCTACTCAGTTCTTTATTTGCCGCACTTGAAAGAGGATGTACCGCTGCAGAATGGCAAAGTGAGTAGGGATCAAACTATAGAGCTAAATATAAGAAGAGATAGTAGTGCAAATACAGAGCTGCGCAGAATATGAGATTTCCTAGCACATCACACGAGCAACATTTCATATTCTTTGCGTTGACACTTTTTCCCTTTCAAACGTCTACATATCGATTCTCTACACCATTCAATGTACTGTGTAATCTTTGTCTGTGACAACTATCCCTGGTATCAGTCGTCAGGTACTCAATGTAACTGTGTAATCTTGTCTGTGACAACTATCCTGGTATCAGTCGTCAGGTACTCAATGTAACGTGGTCTGCCAAAGTAAACAGATTGATATAATAGCTTACTTTGTCGAAGAACATTCTGCATGTGACTGCTGTCTTCTTATTCCATACACGAAACCAATATATAATATAAACTTGTAATTCCGTGGTGAGAAACAAACAATCTCTGTCCCACATTAAAGTAACACTATGGGAGCGTGTCTGGTAGACAAACGATCTTGTAGCAAAAGTAAACTATGAGTGTCTTTGAAACAACAATCTGTCCCACATTAAAGTAACACTATGGGAGCGTGTCTGTGGTGAGAAACAAACAATCTTTGTCCCACATTAAAGTAATACTATGGGAGCGTGTCTGTGGTGAGAAACAAACGATCTTTGTCCCACATTAAAGTAACACTATGGGAGCGTGTCTGTGGTGAGAAACAAACAATCTCTGTCCCACATTAAAGTAATACTATGGGAGCGTGTCTGTGGTGAGAAACAAACAATCTTTGTCCCACATTAAAGTAACACTATGGGAGCGTGTCTGTGGTGAGCAACAACTGTCACATTAAGTAACACTATGAGCGTGTCTGTGGTAAACACAACTGTCCCACATTAAAGATAGTAGTGTCTGTGGTGACATTCTCATAAAGTTACTATGGAGCGTGTCTGTGGTGAGAAACAAACGATCTTTGTCCCACATTAAAGTAACACTATGGGAGCGTGTCTGTGGTGAGAAACAAACAATCTCTGTCCCACATTAAAGTAACACTATGGGAGCGTGTCTGTGGTGAGAAACAAAACTTGTCACATTAAGTAATCATGAGCGTGTCTGTGAAAACAACGATCTTGTCCACATTAAAGTAACACTATGGGAGCGTGTCTGTGGTGAGAAACAAACAATCTCTGTCCCACATTAAAGTAACACTATGGGAGCGTGTCTGTGGTGAGAAACAAACAATCTCTGTCCCACATTAAAGTAACTATATGGGAGCGTGTCTGTGGTGAGAAACAAACAATCTCTGTCCCACATTAAAGTAACACTATGGGAGCGTGTCTGTGGTGAGAAACAAACAATCTTTGTCCCACATTAAAGTAACACTATGGGAGCGTGTCTGTGGTGAGAAACAAACAATCTCTGTCCCACATTAAAGTAACACTATGGGAGCGTGTCTGTGGTGAGAAACAAACAATCTTTGTCCCACATTAAAGTAACACTATGGGAGCGTGTCTGTGGTGAGAAACAAACAATCTTTGTCCCACATTAAAGTAACACTATGGGAGCGTGTCTGTGGTGAGAAACAAACAATCTTTGTCCCACATTAAAGTAATACTATGGGAGCGTGTCTGTGGTGAGAAACAAACGATCTTTGTCCCACATTAAAGTAACACTATGGGAGCGTGTCTGTGGTGAGAAACAAACAATCTCTGTCCCACATTAAAGTAATACTATGGGAGCGTGTCTGTGGTGAGAAACAAACGATCTTTGTCCCACATTAAAGTAATACTATGGGAGCGTGTCTGTGGTGAGAAACAAACAATCTTTGTCCCACATTAAAGTAACACTATGGGAGCGTGTCTGTGGTGAGAAACAAACAATCTCTGTCCCACATTAAAGTAATACTATGGGAGCGTGTCTGTGGTGAGAAACAAACAATCTCTGTCCCACATTAAAGTAACACTATGGGAGCGTGTCTGTGGTGAGAAACAAACAATCTCTGTCCCACATTAAAGTAACACTATGGGAGCGTGTCTGTGGTGAGAAACAAACAATCTTTGTCCCACATTAAAGTAACACTATGGGAGCGTGTCTGTGGTGAGAAACAAACAACTCTGTCCACATTAAAGTAACACTATGGGAGGTGTCTGTGGTGAGACAAATCTTTGTCCCACTTAGTAACACTAGAGTGTCTTGGTGAAAGTCTCTGCTTAAAGCTTATAGACAAAGACATGTAAATTACAACTCTCCAAATTTAATCATTTATTTTGTCCTAGCTTATGTAACACTGTAATTTGAATGTCTTTGTCTCTAGCGCCCATTTGACCACTATTATTGCATCATCTGCACTGTCTTCTCCAGATCTGGTCTGATCATATCTTGGTCTGATCACCTCGGATTTCTTGTCTTCTCCAGATCTGGTCTGATCGTATTTTGGTCTGATCATCTCGGATTTCTAGGTTTCCGTAAATCGTCCTGCTGTAAGCTCCTACACATCATATTTGTGTTCTTTTACTCAGCTTCTATACAAGTCACAAATAATAGTTGACAAATGATTATTCTAGAGCTGATGTAGAAGAAACTCTTTGGTATAAATCCCGTTCAAGTTGCACAGGTTGGTTGAAAATGGTTATTTTGCAGCGAATGTGAATCAGTACTTGAACGAAACTACATACCGTTTCTATCGAGATAAACAGTATCCTTGCAGTCAGTGTTTAGACTGTCATGAGAAAGGAAGACGTACCCTAACAACCGCAAGCTGCAATCCGACTTTCTGGACCAAATGATGCACAGTATCACAGCTTAACTTACCGTATACCACTCCTCAACGTACTTAGTTTATTTTCTCAAAGCACATACACGTCACAAAGAGTGGTTTATATGTGATTGTTCTAAATAAGAAATAATAAGTAAGTCACTATCGAGTTATTGCAATGAAAAGCTTACTATGAATATAGATTGTATATCAGCATACATTGATCAATCTTGGGACAACATAAAATAATATAACTGTTACATATATTACACTGTGATAATCATATGGAAATCCTTTTTTTCCTACCTCGAAGTGTATAGAGAAATACAACGTTAGACATGTATGTTTTCATTGATCGACGCAATACGATTGTTGACGTGGTCAACATCATGCCGGCTGCCTTTACTTCTCAGTGCTTTACCTGATATTTAATTGAGGTAGTGTCCACCTGAGAGCGGTTAAGTTGAACAAATATTCGGCGCCCTCTGGAATTTAGCCTGGACCACGTGAGAAGAGATTTCGCTAATGACTTCACTACTGCAGCTTTCCACAATGATATGTTATCATGGTAGCCTCCGATGAGTCCATGGTTGGTTTCATTTCTACTTTCTCTGAGCATTATTTATATAAGAGAATTCTCTTAGTTTGGCTTTACCAGTTCTCATACCTTTTTCAGACTCTCTCAGTTTGATCTGTCCCAGTAAGCTGCTCCCAGTCTTGTGTAGTCATGTCAAGCGTCTTTAAGTCACGCTTACATATGTCTTTAAAACAAAGGATGGATCACCGCACCGTTCTTTTACCAGAAACCAGATCCCGTATATATTACACTGTTGTGGTCAAGATATTACAATAGTAAGTCGTAAGCAGACAAATAGTGAGTCGTAAGCAGACAAATAAAAGTGTTGCCAATCAACCAAATTTCAAGCGTGACTTTGAAAATAATAAAAGTACATCATATTTACGAAATTGTTTATCACGTTATAAAAGTACATTTCAAACAAGCGATCTATGATACTTATAACATTAAACTTGTTCAAATTATGAGATCAAATTGTATAAGTAAGGCAATTATATACAGGTTTGTTTGTCAGTGAAGGATTGACATCATTGCACCGTTTCCCCATATGATTCAGTCCCTCTCCGCAGAAATAGCAAGCCACCTGCTGAAAGAATTGCACAAAACACGAACTCCGTAGCTTCATCAACAATTAAAGGTATCTGTGGAAATAATGCACTCGTAAACTCAAAGACAAGATCCGAATTCCAACCCATGATCTTCAGAAAGCAAAGCAAACGTATGACCACTTTGTCAACTCATGTATTCACATGATCACTTTGTCAACTCATGATATTCACATGATGTGTTAGGGAAATTTGCATCTGGGCCCATTCCACCATCTAAAATAAAAGTATTTAGTAGTTTATTGTTGTCCCGTGTGGTGCCGGGACCCACAAGAGAAGCAAAGAATAGTTCCACTGCGATCTACAATGCATGTCGTAAGAGGCGACTGATGTAGGCCCTATGGATGCTACCTAGTAAATAAAAAATAGCGCAGAAATCGAATTTTCTGGCCTATTTGTAGGCGCATAACTGGCACAACGTACAATCTCTCTTAGGCTCAGATCACATACAAATCACACAGAGTGGTTGACAAGTGGTCAATATGGAGCGTTCGAAGAAGAAGAAGTAGTTTATTAATAATGAAGACATTGAAAAAGTGACATATTCTGAATACAATGACCCCCGTATGCAACAGCGGAGATTGTACACAAGAAATTCAAATAACGGTGATTAGACAACAGACATTCAGAAGGAGACTAGTCATGGTATATCAGAGTGTGGTATGTATGAAAATTTATCATTTCATGTTCTTTATAGTTACTTTTATTCATAGGAACGTTCGTATTTTTACAGTTGGTTATTTTTTACCATTTAGTTTGTTCTCCTACATCGTTGGCAGAACTGAACAAAATACGGCGTTTTATTATTTTTGATTTATACGTTTACACCAATTATAATGTTACATGCTCTTTTTTTCCCAGGTTTACATTGCTGTCTAATTTGTATTATATGTAATGAGCTCCAGCCGGTGCTACGGGTTCGTGCACCGTTGACTGGTCCTCCAGCAGATCAGACAAGAAAATATGCATACAAAAGAAGAGGTAGAGGAGAGATGAGAAATGGACGTAAGAGACGAGCTGGACAGAGACGGTTTAGAAGAAAGACAGATCGACTTGCTCTGAAATATCTACGCATTGGCTACTGGAATTGTCGAAGTGCAAAACAGAGATGACCAATTCTACAGAAGCTAGTCTATGACTTCGACATATTCATGATTCGGGAAACCAACTTGCAGCAGGATAAAGCCCTTGAGTGTCCAGGATTTAAATGTTATTTCACTCCCAGTGAACCAGGTGTAGGACGAGGTCAGGCTATCTATGTGAAACATGACCTTCCCCACAACTGCATTGACACACATGACTTCTTCCCCTGAGGGTGTGGAATTACAAGGAATTCAATTAACAATTCGTGATCAGGTATGGCGAATCTATAATGTGTACGCCCATGTGGACAAACTCCATATTGAAGATAACTGGGATTTCCTTGAGAAGCTCTCAGATGTACCACGCACAAAGTTTCTTATAGCAGGGAATTTCAATGCTCGATCAAAGGAGTGGGGCAACGCTACCGAGAATAGACAGAGCATCGCTTTGAGTTATGCTCTACTAAACTCTGACTTGACGATATTGAATGACGGCCGCCCAACTCGGTTAGCTTCTAGACCTGAGAACACTGATGGTGTCATTGATCTGGCACTGATCTCCACAACTGATGCTACTTTGCTCGATGGAATGTTCTCGAGGCTCAAGATAGTGATCATCTCCCCTGCGTTGTTCTTCTTAATAAGGTCAATAATTTGCGACACAGAAGGCCAAAATCTGTCTTTCAGTACACGCCATGCCACTCTGACCACGAAAACCCATTACGTATACTGCGACAGACTGCCAGAAAGAAGACTGCTAGGACTCCTTTCCTGCAACCACCTTGTGGAATGAAAATGTTGAAAAAGCATGGCTGGAAAAAGAGGCTGCTACAAAGTCATGGCAGAGAGCACAGAAAGAAACGACCTAAAATATGTGTGATGTGGCTGAAAAGTCTGCTATTGCCACAAAGCCATGTGGATTTCAAAGTATTGGCTAGTGAGGCAAAGAGTGGGTTATGGGAGACTTTCATAACGCAAGTCTATGGCGACAAGTCTCTATATAAATTCTGTCAGTTTCATCGCAAAATGAACAGGAGGAATACCAGCCAGTCTTTTCCTACTTTACGTGACTCGTCAGGATCCGTCTTGACAACAGATGCAGAAAAGGGGCAGCGGTTCCTTCATCGTTTCGTGGAACAGACAGAAAAAGGTGATAAAACTGACCGCCATAATATCATAAGTGCTCTTCGTGATATTACTAGCTTTGGAGAACCTTACATTGACTTAATAACAAAGGAGGATGTTGTTAATGCACTCAAGGCAAGCCACAGCACCGCTCCAGGGCATGATGGTGTCCAATATCATCACATCAAACACCTGGACGAGACTGTTATTAATGCAGTTGTGATGGATTTTAATAAAAGTGTACAGAATGCTGTGGTACCTGAGGATTGGCTTCATAGTTATTTACGACCGCTCCACAAACATGAGGAAGGATCTAAACTGCTCAGCAGCTACCGCATACTCACCTTGCAAAATTTATATGGCAAATTACTAGAAAAGATAGTGGCCAGAAAGGTAATGTGTCACTTGGAGAATGACCACATCCTCCTGACATTTTGGGTAGCTACCGGCCAATGAAAGGGACATGGGACAATGCTGGCACGTTTGCATATGATGTTTATGAAGGCTTCCAATCCAAGCAAGAGACTGTTGCTGTGGCCATCGACTTGGAGGATGCTTATAACAAGGTGAATTTTTCAATAATGGTGCGCTCTTTGATTAAATGTGAAGTTAATCCTTTGGGTGGTGAACTGGATAGCTGCTTCTTTAATGGAGAGAACCGTTGCACTCCGTTTAGGAACATGGACATCGGATCCTGCACGTATATGCACGGGATTACCCCAGGGTTCTCCTCTATTACCCGTGTTGTTTAATATTTACACAGCAAATGTAGCTAAAATTCAGCCAACCGGATTGGGTCGGACATTGACATTTGCAGATGATATCTTAATATATAGGACTGGGTCAGATAGACGAGAGATGGTTGACGACATTCAGAAAACATTGCATACCATCTCGGGTTGGTGTAGAAAGTCTCGCTCTCAGATCAATCCTGAAAAAGCGTGTATGTTGTGGTGCTCGTTGAATAATCACATCGTCAAGGCTGACCTACCCTGTGTAATCTTTGATGAACATACCATCGAGCGCAGAGACAGGCTGCGCTATCTTGGAATAACCTTTGATCGTAGTCTATCTTTCAAACACCATATTGAACAGACGATACAACGGTGCAAGCGTGGTCTTGCGGCTCTCAAAGTTATGGTGGCCGCACACCTTGAGCAGAGACTACTTGCCATTTTGTTCGATCGACTGGTAATGTCAGTGGTAGATTACGGACTCGGACTCGGATATCAAGATCACAATGTGAACGACTCGAACGGGTTCAGAATGAAGGTATGCGTATAGTTCTGGGCTGCACTAGAGATATGAAGATGAGATATATGCTTGGCCTTCTGTCACTACGCTCCCGTCATGCAATCGCCCAAACCAAGGCATATATGCGGGTTACTTCGGATAAGAGACATCCACTTCACAAGAACACTAATGATGTTAAGGGCACGAGAATCAAGCGTGGCATGTCGTGGATGGCCCAGGCTGAGAGAACAATTAGTCAGGTGACTACGGTTGCGACTCTACCAAAGGGGAAGAATGGATCCCAACAGATGGTAGCATGATGAACTATCTCAACGTTATCATTACTCTTGGAAGAGAATGTAGAGATTGGGGCAACATGAAGGCTGATCTCGCAGTTAAGCAGCTGATAGAAGATAATGCAAGGGATGATGATGTTGTTGTATATACCGATGGGTCGGTTCAACGTGGTGAGAAATCCGGCTGGGGTTTCTTGGCTAATGCGCATGGTAGGGTTGTTGCAGAGCGAAGTGGAGCATACAGGACAACTACTTCTAGTATGAGGATGGAGGTTGAGGCCGTTATTGCTGCCCTCCATTGGATTTCTGGGACTTCATTTACTGGGGCAGTTGTTGTATCTGATTCTCAGTCGATGCTTCACAAGATCCAGAAGGGCAGGTTTCGGTATGAGTGGATGTCGTCTATAGAAGTTTCTAACCTCCAGCGGCTTACGTGGATATACTATCCTGGGCATGAGGGTGTTTACGGTAATGAGAGAGCGGACAGGCTTGCATCAACAGCATCGATTGTTGGGGAGTTGAAGATGGATAAGGGGGATATTCTTCGGTCTCTTCGCGACTCTCTGTTGGATGAGGACACTAAAATCGATGTTGAATCGATCAAGCGATTTAAGCAGTTTGGAGTTACCCGTTGTTCAAGTCGAACTGGATGCCTGAGAGGCAGAGTGAGAGTGTGTTTAATCAGCGAGCCACACGAACCATCAGTATGCATACTCTTCGATATCTGTTGGGGAGACTGAGCACCTATGGGTCTGCCCGGAGTGCAATGACGTCAGTTTAGTAACCAATAACCAATAACCAATGCATGAAAAATGGTACATAACACAAGCAAAAACAAATGTAAATCGTGACATAACACAAGCAAAGAAACAAACGTAAAATCGTGACATAACACAAGCAAAGAAACAAACGTAAAATCGTGACATAACACAAGCAAAGAAACAAACGTAAAATCGTGACATAACACAAGCAAAGAAACAAACGTATAATTGTGACATAATACAAGCAAAGAAACAAACGTAAAATCGTGACATAACACAAGCAAAGAAACAAACGTAAAATCGTGACATAACACAAGCAAAGAAACAAATGTAAAATCTTGACATAATACAAGCAAAGAAACAAACGTAAAATTGTGACATAACACAAGCAAAGAAACAAACGTAAAATTGTGACATAACACAAGCAAAGAAACAAACGTAAAATCGTGACATAACACAAGCAAAGAAACAAACGTAAAATCGTGACATAACACAAGCAAAGAAACAAACGTAAAATCGTGACATAACACAAGCAAAGAAACAAACGTAAAATCGTGACATAACACAAGCAAAGAAACAAATGTAAAACTTCAGAGGACTTGCGTTTTTCTGCGGCAACATATGGATGTGTACCAACACAAGTATTACAAAATCATGGATTATAACACAAGTATTAAATAATCATGGATTATATAGCACAAGTATTACATAATCATAAGTTATAATACAAGTATTAAATAATTATGGATTATAACACAAGTATTAAATAATCATGGATTATAACACAAGTATTAAATAATTATGGATTATAACACAAATATGAAAGAATCATTGAACGGTTGGAGGTGAAAGATTTTGCTAGAGACCGAGTTTGTTTCAGGCGGGTTTATTAGAACGAAGTTTTTGAATGGATATTTTATGTGATGTACACGATATAGTCATTATACACAAAACGAAACTCGAATTAAACTTGAAATAAACAGGCGTGTCTAAATAATTAATACGTGTTCCATACATTGTTCCATACATGACTATTAATGGTTTATACATTGGTCCATACAAGTTAGATATATATACAGGTATGGTATTAGCTGCTGTGCCCACAGTCAACAGACTGTTTGTTGTTAAGCTACTGCATTATATCTCTTCTATAAATTATATACTACAGTACATCCTGTTCGATCAAGGTGTCGCATACTTTAACCATATAGAAAGCAACACATGAGAAATGTTGTGTGTTTGACGTTTCCTGATACACAAACATTGTTTCCACATTTACTGTGTATAATTTACATGAGGTGAGACGCATTATTCGAATAATACTGGACATATAGAAGCATGTTGAAAGCGTGCTTGCGATACAGAAATTTAAGTGACGAGTTAATGCAGTTGTGTATAATTAAAATAAAACAGTAAATTTCACAATACAGGTGTCTTTTAACACTACTATAGAATTCCGTAATCCTTAGCAGAACCCCTAAAGGTGAAAGAAATCACGTCGTCTATTTTTAGTTATCTAAAAATAGACAGGAGAGCCCGAGATATATTGGCAAATCTGTTTCATGGAGCCGTTGCCAACACACGCTCTGAGTTCAAGCTGAAACACACAACTGGTACTGATAGGAACAATGGTCACTGTTGATCTGGTCTTACAACGTAGGGAATGACTGTTTAGCAATGTTATAGTGAACTTTATTTCTATTATATGTGTATTGACCGTGTAGACGTACGTACACATGATTGGATACATTTAGTTGTATATATTGATGCATGTATCAACGGTGGAAAGTAGGATCACAGTCGACCATAACTCTAAAATGCCGTTAACAGGCATGTTTAAGCGACTGCTAATCAAGGTAAGTGTTTTCATTTGATCAACTGAACATTTGTGTTACACCCGAGGATTTGGTTACATTTTATTGTTCATAATAGTCGCTGGTTCACGTGAACTCATGTCTTTGTATTATCTTGTATTATCAAATTTATTTTAGATTGAATGTTTGTCACAATAATATCTTTTTTCTCTTTACTCGATCATAACTGCCACTGTTTTGTAGAACTTGATATATTTCATGGGCGTTAGTTTCCGATTCAGATCAAGGAACCTACCTTCCAAATCCGTGTATCACAAACAACATAGGAACCAACAACATTTTGTGCAATAGTACATCCATTTTATAGATTGTTCTAGATGCAGTTACAAATAAAAAAACCTGGAAAACTGGTTTCCAGTACGAATTTCATGTAAGGTATCATACGGCAGGGGTGGGGTGGGGGTGGAAGGAGCGCTACACAAAATGACCTATTCTGTTCTAACGTGTATGTGACAATAGTTCGTATGTTAGGTAAGTTGTAAAGCCAGTAAATATAAATGTTAAACGATTAAAAGTCTGTTATACATAAAATCCAGTCCTGAAAGAACTAAATGTTAAAGAGAATTGGCTGATAAATGCCATACTATACAGACAAATTAGATACTTTGGTCACATTAAGCGTCACGATTGCCTGGAAAGAACAATACTAGAGAGCAGGGTCCCAGAACGCAGAGGCAGAACAAGAAGAAGATGGCTAGAAGATATTAAAGAAACCATGAATATGACCATCGACGAAGTGGGTGAACTGGCTAGAGACAGAGTGAATTTCAGATGTGCTGCAAAGAGAGCAACGTTCTATATAGGATACACACCTTGATGATGATGATGATACATAAAATTAAGCAAGTTGAATGTATTCGAAAATAGATGTCTGTGGAAAATAATGAACACAAAATGGAACGAATTCAAAAGTGATGAAATCAGATAAATGTCTGGTCAACCACTAGTGACAACTGTTATAAGAAAGAGAAGATGGAGATATGTTGGACACACCTTGGGAAGAAATGATCAACGAATATCAAAGCAGACATTGAAAAGGAATGCAAAGGATTCAAGAAAGAGAGGGCGATCTAGGGAGACCCTGAAACGAACTTTGCTGAGAGAGGCAAGAAATATCGGTCTCAGTTCCATGGAGGAGATTAGACGAGTTGCCCAGGATAGAGCGGTATAGGGAAATTGCTTGCAGGCCCAATGTAACGTATAACGGTACGAAAGTATTATTATACATAAACTTAAAAAAATACATGTGAATTGAAAAAATACTTGTCATACGACTAAACTAAGGGTCTTCTCTCTCTCTCGATCGTTCTTTTTCTGCCATTTTGATTATTCTTATTGTGATATATAAACAGCCTTTGCCAAGAACGTATTTTTACGTCACATCGTTCAGCGTCATTTGGAGCTCTAGTGCTTATCCTTCGGTGACGTGTCCGGTTTCAGCCAGCGTTTATTGGTTTCGCTCTCCGTTAGCCTTTGATTGTCCCCAGTCGACTTGCAAAGCAGCAGGTTGCTATTTTCTTTCAGGGTAGCGGCCCTTAGACGACCTACCCTCCTGGGTTGTTGAGCGTCATCTATCCAGGTTACCGGTCTTTATTTGGACTACTTGATTTGCCTGCCGTCCAGTTTTGTGTACGGTTTACTTCGCTAGCCTATGATTGTCCATAGTCAAACTACAAAGCAGTAGTAGTTCCCTGCTAGCGGAAACGCGCACTGATTCGATCCTATACTGGGATTTTCTGCACATTTGAGTGGCCCGCTCACCCCTACGCCTGCCATGACCCCCCTCAACGCTGTGCACCTCTGCCCCACCGTTGGGCACACCCGTGCATCGTAAGGGTCTTCTATACATACACTTAAAGAAATTCATGGGAACTGAATTCAATATTTGTTTTAGGGGTCTCTGTACATACACTTAAAGAAATTCATGGAAACTGAATTCAATATTTGTTTTAGGGGTCTCTGTACATACACTTAACTCTTAACCATTGGCAGGTTTTTAAGGTTTTTTTCTATATTTTGATGCCCTGCTCTATATTTAGCAACCATACACGTTCTTTGCATTGAAAATAGGCATATTATATATGGTTGGAAAGCTAATTGGATGGACTATCAGGATATGTGGTTTTAACATAAGTGTGATGTAATTTATGATCTCCGTGCCCTACTTATGAAAGGTCAAAAAATAGATTATTCTACAAATGACAACTTTTTTTACAGTCACAAAGAAGGAAAAAAATAAGTATGACAAATATAATGGAATCTTTTACTACAGTCTTTTAAAGTCTTCATATTTGCAAAACATATATCAATTTAAACACGTTTGGAAAATATGAAAGGCAGTAATCATGAAATTTATAATATTTAATATTTTCATATTGTAAAGAAAAAAGTCAATAAATATAACCTTCAAGAGAAAATAATGTCGAATTGGTCTAGTAAGCAGCCCATAAAGAACTAGCATTTATAGTATCATACATAAACATTAAATGGGTACATAATTCCTAAACCTTGCAAGTAAAAGATATTACTGAACAAAAATATGATTACGCAATGATATTTGATAGACAAAATAATCAGGAAAAGTTGTCGGGCATCTTGCACAAAGAGTCAAAGTGACACAGGCATAGAATGTTCATCTGACTCAAGCATAGATATTTTAAGAATCACTGGTGACTTCATCAGAACAGTAATCTGAGTTATTAGAATCCATTTTATCACATATTTGGGGCTTTTGGCTGGAGAAATTTGGACGTTTCTTCAAAATGGCAGGTGGGAAATAAGGTGTGCTCCAGTCAACGAGATTAGACATCTAAAAATATATAATTAATTTTTTTAATTGTTATTAGATTATCATATGTTCTGCATTAGATAACATAAATTTTACCAACTTAAATGCAAAATAGATACAAAATTATGGCCACTTAAATAGGCATGTTGCATCGATCATAAATGATCGAAATTCCATTATTCCCAAAGGTTAAGGGTTAAAGAAATTCATGTGAACTGAATTCAATATTTGTTTTAGGGCTCTCTGTACAGTGTCGTTGAGGTACGACAATCGCTTGCCTCTCGTTTCAAACGTAATGGGTTCGCACCGTATGTGGAGTGATCGGACTATTTCTCCAGTGACACCTGCTCCAAGTGTAAATGAGATCGAGTTCCTAGTCATATCTGAGACGGACAATAAAACGGAGGACCGTGTTCAAGTTGATTACATGAAAAATGCACTTGAAAATGGAAAAGATGTGGTTGTAAAGTCATTTTACAACAAAGATCATTAATACAAATACAAAAAGAATTGCCCTTTAAAAACAATTATGTTGGCGACTCTCCTGGATACAGCAAAGTTTGTACATTAAAGCTGAGATCTTCATATAAGAAAACAATTATGTTGGCGACTCTCCTGGATGTAACAAAGTTCGTACATTAAAGCTGAGATCTTCATATAAGAAAACAATTATGTTGGCGACTCTCCTGGATGTAACAAAGTTCGTACATTAAAGCTGAGATCTTCATATAAGAAAACAATTATGTTGGCGACTCTCCTGGATGTAACAAAGTTCGTACATTAAAGCTGAGATCTTCATATAAGAAAACAATTATGTTGACGACTCTCCTGGATGCAACAAAGTTCGTACATTAAAGCTGAGATCTTCTTGTAAGAAACACGTGACTATTCACCGAAGTGCAGTAACAGTGATCTAAAGATGTCTGAAACAATTACGTTTGGTTTGTTGTATAATTTAGGGTGGTATTTTCTCGTTGTATACAAACTGTTGATTTTGAATCATCATTTTCAGTCTCCTTATTGGGCATATCTTTCTCTAATCAAACGCTTGTGAATTTCGTTCAGTGAATTTGTAGGTGGAGTAGTAAAGTATATATGCCTTCCTTCCATCCAAGCAACATATACATGACTTCAAATGCTTTCCGAATTTAGGACTCTTCGTTCATGAAAACTTCACGCTTTTTAACTTGTTTTCTTTTTATCTAACTATTGCTTGTTCTTCTGTACATATTCTGTCAGTTATGACTATAACTAAATTAGAAGATCCCTTTAGCTTCTGTACATATTCTGTCAGTTATGACTATAACTAAATTAGAAGATCCCTTTAGCTTCTGTACATATTCTGTCAGTTATGACTATAACTAAATTAGAAGATTCCTTTAGCTTCTGTACATATTCTGTCAGTTATGACTATAACTAAATTAGAAGATTCCTTTAGCTTCTGTACATATTCTGTCAGTTATGACTATAACTAAATTAGAAGATTCCTTTAGCTTCTGTACATATTCTGTCAGTTATGACTATAACTAAATTAGAAGATTCCTTTAGCTTCTGTACACATTCTGTCAGTTATGACTATAACTAAATTAGAAGATTCCTTTAGCTTCTGTACATATTCTGTCAGTTATGACTATAACTAAATTAGAAGATTCCTTTAGCTTCTGTACACATTCTGTCAGTTATGACTATAACTAAATTAGAAGATTCCTTTAGCTTATTGTGCAATGTTGAACTCTCAGAATGTTGCGTCACAAAGATAACAAACATCTTATCCTGTCTAGTGCAGTTATTCGATCCTCAAGTGTTAGTCAAGAATCTTTATGTCTGAAGCTGCCTATTTTTATGCTAACGCATTAAGAGCATTAAGATCTAACCCTGGGGGTCACAGAAGAGCAACATAAATCTTGTTTGTAATCCAGATGCAAAAAAATGTTGACCTTATAGGACATCACACACAACACTAATGATAAAAACCTTAATTAAACAACTTGAATAGGAGAATGTTGCAGTATATCTGTATTATAGATAGATAACAGACCGGATCTGATGCCATGCTGCAGTATATCTCAGTATAGTGCTATAGTGTAGTACTATAAAGTGCTATTTTATGTGTCTACACATTTACCAGTAGACAATATGTACTAATATGTATCTTATTGGACAATACACATAGATTCTCTATGGCTGGTAAGGTTGATTAGGCCAGAGGTTAGAGAACCAATATGTGTCACTTTCTAACGACTGACACTCATCTTAAAGGAGAAGTGTCAATCAGGGTGTGTCAATCCTCTATTCTTGAACATTTGGACACATGACTGAGTCTCTAGTAGAACAGAGCACGACCAGCGGTTAGTCTGGTGGCGGAAAGTGAGACATGGCGCTCTATTAAAAACCATTTTAGAAGAAAAGGTAGAGGTCAGTGAAGCAAAGGTAAGACAGAAATACAATTTGGAGGGAAACATCAGAAAGAGGATAGGCAAAAGTTTGACAAAGTGTACAGCCAAGCAAGGGGTAATAACTTGTTTTAGAGCCGTAACAGCCAACCGTGGATGCGGAGACGGTGTATGCTTGATTGATTAATAATTAAAGAAAAAGAGAGCTTTATGTGATCCACAGCGATACAGCACAGAAAGTCATCCTCTTGTGCAAGAACAGTTTAATTCTGGTTCCAGTCCAGGGTGTATAGAAAATCCACAGACACCACAGTCTTTCAATGATATGTATGTACTACGAGTAAATAAGGAGTTCTAAGAACGTCAGATGAAGCACTGGAGCCATTGAATAGTGTTAACAAATAAATATTAAACAGGTATTTACTGCCTACGTTAAAAACAATGATCAAAATCTGAATTCGAATCACAGACCTTTGTTATTTCGGCGCTCATCGCCTAACGATGAAGACGAGCGCTTTTCAGACCACAAACAGCTGGCTCTTGAAATAAATATCTCGACCGTGTGGTGCCGGGGCCCGCAAGGGAAGCAAAGAATAGCATCAATTCGACCTATAAACCATGTCGTAAAAAGCGACTGATGTAGGATATATGGAAGCTACCCTATTAAATAAAAAGCAGCGCAGAAATCGGATGTGCTGGCCTATTTGTAGGCACATAACTGGCACAACGTATAGTAGCTCTTGGGCTCAGATCACATACAAATCACACAGAGTGGTTAACAAGTGGTCGTTGTGAAGCGTTTGAAGAAGAAGAAGAAATAAAGATCTTCACTTAATCGAGTTTTAACAAGATCGTCTTCTATAGAACATTTTAACAAGATCGTTTTCTATACAAAATTTTAACAAGATCGTCTTCTATAGAACATTTTAACAAGATCGTCTTCTATAGAAAATTTTAACAAGATCGTCTTCTATACAAAATTTTAACAAGATCGTCTTCTATAGAAAATTTTAACAAGATCGTCTTCTATAGAAAATTTTAACAAGATCGTCTTCTATAGAAAATTTTAACAAGATCGTCTTCTATAGAAAATTTTAACAAGATCGTCTTCTATAGAAAATTTTAACAAGATCGTCTTCTATAGAAAATTTTAACAAGATCGTCTTCTATAGAAAATTTTAACAAGATCGTCTTCTATAGAAAATTTTAACTAGATCGTCTGCTATACAAAATTTTAACAAGATCGTTTTCTATAGAAAATTTTAACAAGATCGTCTTCTATAGAAAATTTTAACAAGATCGTCTTCTATAGAAAATTTTAACAAGATCGTCTTCTATAGAAAATTTTAACTAGATCGTCTTCTATACAAAATTTTAACAAGATCGTCTTCTATACAAAATTTTAACTAGATCGTCTTCTATAGAAAATTTTAACTAGATCGTCTTCTATACAAAATTTTAACAAGATCGTCTTCTATACAAAATTTTAACAAGATCGTCTTCTATACAAAATTTTAACAAGATCGTCTTCTATACAAAATTTTAACAAGATCGTCTTCTATACAAAATTTTAACAAGATCGTCTTCTATACAAAATTTTAACAAGATCGTCTTCTATACAAAATTTTAACAAGATCGTCTTCTATACAAAATTTTAACAAGATCGTCTTCTATACAAAATGTTAACAAGATTGTCTTCTATACAAAATTTTAACAAGATCGTCTTCTATACAAAATTTTAACAAGATCGTCTTCTATACAAAATTTTAACTAGATCGTCTGCTATACAAAATTTTAACAAGATCGTCTTCTATACAAAATTTTAACAAGATCGTCTTCTATACAAAATTTTAACAAGATCGTCTTCTATAGAAAATTTTAACTAGATCGTCTTCTATACAAAATTTTAACAAGATCGTCTTCTATACAAAATTTTAACAAGATCGTCTTCTATAGAAAATTTTAACAAGATCGTCTTCTATACAAAATTTTAACTAGATCGTCTGCTATAAAAAATTTTAATCAAGATGTCTTCTATAGAAAATTTTAAACAAGATGTCTTCTATAGAAAATTTTAATCAAGATCGTCTGCTATACAAAATTTTAACAAGATCACTTCTATAGAAAATTTTAACAAGATCGTCTTCTATAGAAAATTTTAACAAGATCGTCTTCTATACAAAATTTTAACTAGATCGTCTGCTATACAAAATTTTAACAAGATCGTCTTCTATAGAAAATTTTAACAAGATCGTCTTCTATAGAAAATTTTAACAAGATCGTCTTCTATACAAAATTTTAACTAGATCGTCTGCTATACAAAATTTTAACAAGATCGTCTTCTATACAAAATTTTAACAAGATCGTCTTCTATAGAAAATAGAAAAATCAGGTCAGATTCAAATAGTGCTTGCACACACGCAAACTTTTAGCTTATGTGCTTGTAAATATGAGATGAAACAACCACATACATACACACAAGTATATAAATCTAACATACATGTACACACAAGTATACAAATCTAACATACATGTACACACAATTGCATGACAATTGAACGAAGTGCAAGATCCCAAAACGCTTTGAATCGTTGAACAAAAAGAGCAGTGATTCATTCATTCATATGGTAATAACAGCAGTTAACTTCTTTATATTGACAGTAACAATATTGACAAGTATTTCTATGTGCAGCACATCTTGAAAAGTACACACAGAGATTCTAACTGTTCCGATAAAATAGTCTGATAAAAACAAGGGAAATAGTTCAACTACTTGAACAAACTAGTTCGTGCGTCCTTGTATGAATCAGGGCATCTTATTATCTATAGGATAAAACTAACTCATGGCAAACATGTATTTAAAAGACGATCAATTGTTGATTGTATTTGAGACTAGTAAAGTTATCATGTAAAACTTATTGATACAGACACTACCACTGGAAAAGCTTATACCATTGTTATCTTTGACAAGAAATGGTTGCTACATGCTGTGGCTTCTCCATGCTTGTAAATGTTTCCAGTGCCTAAAAGTGAAGGATTGACTTCACTGCACCGGGTTTTACACTATATAGCCTGGTCCCTCTCTGCAGAAATGGCACGCCACCTGTCGAGAGTATTGCACATAGCACGAGCTCTGTAGTTTCTGCAAGAATGTTAGCGATCTCTGGAAAAAGTTTACACGTGAACAGAAAGATGTGGTCCGTGTTAGGATTGGAACTCACGATCTTCGGAACACTATGGAACGGTTTAATCACTTAACCCCAGATACCTCGCTCCATGTTTCTGTTAAAGAACACATACACGAATGATAATAGCTTGATTGCAGAACATTGAATGAAATTGTTGAGTATCCAGAAAATAGCAGTACAACATACGTTGAGTAGACTCATCAATCAACATCGAACTGGTACAGTTAGTCGCTGGACAATGTTGGAGATATTGGGAAGGATATCAGAGCCCCTATGAACATTTAACAGAAATTAAATGTTTGAAATGAAACCATTTAAAATTGAAACTGAAACACATAAATGAGGATGATGGACATGTGGGATATATATAATAGACAAAGAAATAACAAAGTATGCGAATGTAGCTATGATTTATTCACTGACGAAATGTTTCTCTGACCAACGATACACTCTGGGTTATAGTGTCAACATCACGCCGCATATCTTGATTTTCTCCGTCGTCTTCTTCTTCTTTTGTCGACACACTGGTACCGGGTTGTTGAGCAGTGTCGTGGTTTTCTAATTTTGTCTGTCGCTTATTTATTGGCTTGAGCGATAGTTATTTTTGATTTATTTTTGGAAAGGATTCTGTTATGCCATCAAACCATCTTTTTCGTGTTCTTCCACTCGCCTTTTTTCTTATGTTTTTATAGAAGATTATGTATACAGTGAAATTTGAGTACATTCTTATTAGTAACCAAACGACTTCATTCTTTGTTTCTCAATGTAATTCTGAAATTTGGGTACATTCTTATTAGTAACCAAACGACTTCATTCTTTGTTTCTCAATGTAATTCTGAAATTTGGGTACATTCTTATTAGTAACCAAACGACTTCATTCTTTGTTTCTCAATGTAATTCTGAAATTTGGGTACATTCTTATTAGTAACCAAACGACTTCATTCTTTGTTTCTCAATGTAATTCTGAAATTTGGGTACATTCTTATTAGTAACCAAACGACTTCATTCTTTGTTTCTCAATGTAATTCTGAAATTTGAGTACATTCTTATTAGTAACCAAACGACTTCATTCTTTGTTTCTCAATGTAATTCTGAAATTTGGGTACATTCTTATTAGTAACCAAACGACTTCATTCTTTGTTTCTCAATGTAATTCTGAAATTTGGGTACATTCTTATTAGTAACCAAACGACTTCATTCTTTGTTTCTCAATGTAATTCTGAAATTTGGGTACATTCTTATTAGTAACCAAACGACTTCATTCTTTGTTTCTCAATGTAATTCTGAAATTTGGGTACATTCTTATTAGTAACCAAACGACTTCATTCTTTGTTTCTCAATGTAATTCTGAAATTTGGGTACATTCTTATTAGTAACCAAACGACTTCATTCTTTGTTTCTCAATGTAATTCTGAAATTTGGGTACATTCTTATTAGTAACCAAACGACTTCATTCTTTGTTTCTCAATGTAATTCTGAAATTTGAGTACATTCTTATTAGTAACCAAACGACTTCATTCTTTGTTTCTCAATGTAATTCTGAAATTTGGGTACATTCTTATTAGTAACCAAACGACTTCATTCTTTGTTTCTCAATGTAATTCTGAAATTTGAGTACATTCTTATTAGTAACCAAACGACTTCATTCTTTGTTTCTCAATGTAATTTGAAATTTGGTATTCTTATTAGTAACAAACGACTTCATTCTTGTTTCTCAATGTAATTCTGAAATGGGACATTCTTATTAGTAACAAACGACTTATTCTTTGTTTCAATGTAATTCTGAAATTTGGGTACATTCTTATTAGTAACAAACGACTTATTCTTTGTTTCTCAATGTAATTCTGAAATTTGAGTAATTCTTATTAGTAACCAAACGACTTCATTCTTTGTTCTCAATGTAATTCTGAAATTTGGTACATTATTAGTAACCAAACGACTTCATTCTTTGTTTTCAATGAATTCTGAAATTTGGTACATTCTATTAGTACCAAACGACTTCATTCTTTGTTCTCAATGTAATTCTGAAATTGGTCATATCTTATTAGTAACCAAACGACTTCATTCTTTGTTTCTCAATGTAATTCTGAAATTTGGGTACATTCTTATTAGTAACCAAACGACTTCATTCTTTGTTTCTCAATGTAATTCTGAAATTTGGTACATTTTTATTAGTAACCAAACGACTTCATTCTTTGTTTTCAATGTAATTTGAAATTGGTACATTTTTATTAGTAACCAAACGACTTCATTCTTTGTTTCTCAATGTAATTCTGAATTGTACATTCTTATTAGTAACAAACGACTTATTCTTGTTTCAATGTAATTTGAAATTTGAGTACATTCTTATTAGTAACCAAACGACTTCATTCTTTGTTTCTCAATGTAATTCTGAAATTTGGGTACATTCTTATTAGTAACCAAACGACTTCATTCTTTGTTTCTCAATGTAATTCTGAAATTTGGGTACATTCTTATTAGTAACCAAACGACTTCATTCTTTGTTTCTCAATGTAATTCTGAAATTTGGGTACATTCTTATTAGTAACCAAACGACTTCATTCTTTGTTTCTCAATGTAATTCTGAAATTTGGGTACATTCTTATTAGTAACCAAACGACTTCATTCTTTGTTTCTCAATGTAATTCTGAAATTTGGGTACATTCTTATTAGTAACCAAACCACTTCATTCTTTGTTTCTCAATGTAATTCTGAAATTTGGGTACATTCTTATTAGTAACCAAACGACTTCATTCTTTGTTTCTCAATGTAATTCTGAAATTTGGGTACATTCTTATTAGTAACCAAACGACTTCATTCTTTGTTTCTCAATGTAATTCTGAAATTTGGGTACATTCTTATTAGTAACCAAACGACTTCATTCTTTGTTTCTCAATGTAATTCAAGCAAAGTTTTGTCTCAACTTTCTTTCTCATGTTGATGTTGGTGACTCTTTCTAAAGACGAATGATATATTTCATTGCATCGGGTTTCGCTATATGACTCGGTCTCTCTCCGAAGAAATGGCATGCCACCTGTCGAGATTATTGCACAATGTATGATCTACATAGCCCCGGCAACAATTATAGAAGTCTCTGGATAAAATGTACCCGTGAACAGAAATATGTGATCTATATTCGAACCTACGACTTTCGGATAGCAGGACTTAGTAACAGGATCCTCCAAAGTGTTACTTACTCTGTTACAGGACTTAGTAACAGGATCCCCCAAAGTGTTACTTACTCTGTTACAGGACTTAGTAACAGGATCCCCCAAAGTGTTACTTACTCTGTTACTCAGTGCTTCTCTGAGACAAATTGTGATCAGGTCTTAACTGAGCACACAACCACTATCTTGAGCTGCTTCTGTGTAGGGTGTGTAGCTGTTTGCTATTTTACTTCTTCTTGTTGTATTTTAAAGGTGTAAATATTCATCATTTACTCTCTTCAATTCTTTCTTACGTACAAGATTAACAAATATGTGCACCTCTAGAGCATTTCTCATTTACTGTACGACTCATTTGTTGACATATGACAATACAATGTCTTCTCCACTAACAAGAATGACAATACAATGACTCCTCCACTAACAAGAATGACAATACAATGTCTCCTCCACTAACAAGAATGACAATAAAATGTCTTCTCCACTAACAAGAATGACAATACAATGTCTCCTCCACTAACAAGAATGACAATATCTTATTTCTCGTTACTTTTGTATATATTTGTAAAATAGTATAGAGGCATATTAACTACAATGTTCTCTATCTTCCGATGCACGAAGTCTTGAATGTTAAATGATCAATTAAGTCTTGGATTTTGTTACTGTTATAGTTAAATGTTACCTATTATTGTCATGATGTTCTCTCTTTACTGTCACATTCACTCTATCTGGCTATTATTTTGGATCTCATATGTCACTATCTCTATCGCCTAGGAATAGTAATAGGCTGGGGTTTCTTGGCTAATGCGCATGGTAGGGTTGTTGCAGAGCGAAGTGGGGCATACAGGACAACTACTTCTAGTATGAGGATGAAGGTTGAGGCCGTTACTGCTGTCCTCCATTGAATTTCTGGGACTTCATTTACTGGGGCAGTTGTTGTATCTGACTCTCAGTCGATGCTTCACAAGATCCAGAAGGGCAGGTTTCGGTATGAGTGGATGTCGTCTATAGAAGTTTCTAACCTCCAGCGGCTTACGTGGATATACTGTCCTGGGCATGCGGGTGTTTACGGTAATGAGAGAGCGGACAGGCTTGCATCAACAGCATCGATTGTTGGGAGTTGAAGATGGATAAGGGGATATTCTTCGGTCTCTTCGCGACTCTCTGTTGGATGAGGACACTAAAATCGATGTTGAATCGATCAAGCGATTTAAGCAGTTTGGAGTTATCCGTTGTTCAAGTCGAACTGGATGCCTGAGAGGCAGAGTGAGAGGTGCGTTTAATCAACGAGCCACAGGAACCATTAGTATGCATACTCTTCGATATCTGTTGGGGAGACTGAGTACCTATGGGTCTGCCCGGAGTGGAATGACGTCAGTTTAGTAACCAATAACTAGGAATAGTAGTTAACTTATATCCTTACATGAGTAGTTATTACGTTCTCGTTCCTCGTAGCACTCCTACCATAGTCTGCAATCTTCGGTGCGCAATGATGTCAGTCTTATTGTCTTTCTTCTGTACTATCGTCAACTGTTTGCCATCTCAGTATATATAGATAACTATATCATTCTAGATTTCTATCATTTGTTTCCCATGACAGGCCACAATCTTTCAACTCCACTTCTCCATGTTTCCTTTGTACTTCCAGTTCTTCTTTTCCCATCTGCTCTTCATCGGAGAGCTGTCCCAGCGAATGAGCATTCTGACATACGACGAACACACCAAATTCATCTCCATAAAGGTAGTTTACATCACTCATTTTGTTATCGGAATTATTGTTATCTCACATGTCAGATAATTCCGTCTAGAGTCTAGATAATAAGTGGTCAATATATGTGTTCATGTGGGATAACTAATCGATACATGTATGTGAGATATCGTATCGATATATATCGGTGATATCGTATCAATATAAGTATTCACGAAGCTATGTATTGTTAGGTAACATGTAGTAGTTATAGTGACCTTGATTAAGAACTTATTCTTGTCCCCACTCCTTGGTTACCTCTTTTGTTGAGTGCCTGTAGCGTAGAGGTAAGGTGCTCGCCTCTCGTTTCAGAAGTACTCGGTTCATTTCCCTTTAGAGCGATCGGATATATTTCCAGAGATCCCTGATCTCAATGTAGGTGAGATCCAGTTCCTAGCCCTATCGGAGACGAACGATAAAACGGAGATCCCGTGTTCAAGGTGTGTACGTAAAGAACAACCACTGTCACCACTGTCACCACTGTCACCACTGTCACCACTGTCACCACTGTCACCACTGTCACCACTGTCACCACTGTCCCCACCACCATGTCACCACTGTCACCACTGTCAGCTGAACATAGATAAGTAAACCACTGTCAGTTGAACATAGATAAGTAAACCACTGTCACCACTGTCACCACTGTCACCACTGTCACCACTGTCACCACTGTCACCACTGTCACAACTGTCACCACTGTCAGTTGAACATAGATAAGTGTAAGCTGCTAAGAAAACCACTGTCAGTTGAACATAGATAAGTGTAAGCTGCTAAGTAAACCACTGTCAGTTGAACATAGATAAGTGTAAGCTGCTAAGTAAACCACTGTCAGTTGAACATAGATAAGTGTAAGCTGCTAAGCAAACCACTGTCAGTTGAACATAGATAAGTGTAAGCTGCTAAGTAAACCACTGTCAGTTGAACATAGATAAGTGTAAGCTGCTAAGTAAAGAAACAAACCACTGGCAGTTGAACATAGATAAGTGTAAGCTGCTAAGTAAACCACTGTCAGTTGAACATAGATAAGTGTAAGCTGCTAAGTAAAGAAACAAACCACTGTCAGTTGAACATAGATAATGTAGCTGCTAAGTAAACCACTGTCAGTTGAACATAGATAAGTGTAAGCTGCTAAGTAAACCACTGTCAGTTGAACATAGATAAGTGTAAGCTGCTAAGTAAAGAAACAAACCACTGTCAGTTGAACATAGATAAGTGTAAGCTGCTAAGTAAAGAAACAAACCACTGTCAGTTGAACATAGATAAGTGTAAGCTGCTAAGTAAAGAAACAAACCACTGTCAGTTGAACATAGATAAGTGTAAGCTGCTAAGTAAAGAAACAAACCACTGTCAGTTGAACATAGATAAGTGTAAGCTGCTAAGTAAGAAACAAACCACTGTCAGTTGAACATAGATAAGTGAAGCTGCTAAGTAAACCACTGTCAGTTGAACATAGATAAGTGTAAGCTGCTAAGTAAACCACTGTCAGTTGAACATAGATAAGTGTAAGCTGCTAAGTAAACCACTGTCAGTTGAACATAGATAAGTGTAAGCTGCTAAGAAA
Source organism: Arion vulgaris (assembly GCA_020796225.1). NCBI lineage: Eukaryota > Metazoa > Mollusca > Gastropoda > Stylommatophora > Arionidae > Arion > Arion vulgaris. Next base: position 43,815,245 of record CM036757.1, read on the forward strand.
ACCACTGTCAGTTGAACATAGATAAGTGTAAGCTGCTAAGTAAACCACTGTCAGTTGAACATAGATAAGTGTAAGCTGCTAAGTAAACCACTGTCAGTTGAACATAGATAAGTGTAAGCTGCTAAGTAAACCACTGTCAGTTGAACATAGATAAGTGTAAGCTGCTAAGTAAACCACTGTCAGTTGAACATAGATAAGTGTAAGCTGCTAAGTAAACAACACTGCAGTTGAACATAGATAAGTGTAAGCTGCTAAGTAAACCACTGTCAGTTGAACATAGATAAGTGTAAGCTGCTAAGTAAACCACTGTCAGTTGAACATAGATAAGTGTAAGCTGCTAAGTAAACCACTGTCAGTTGAACATGGATAAGTGTAAGCTGCTAAGTAAACCACTGTCAGTTGAACATAGATAAGTGTAAGCTGCTAAGTAAACCACTGTCAGTTGAACATAGATAAGTGTAAGCTGCTAAGTAAACCACTGTCAGTTGAACATAGATAAGTGTAAGCTGCTAAGTAAACCACTGTCAGTTGAACATAGATAAGTGTAAGCTGCTAAGTAAACCACTGTCAGTTGAACATAGATAAGTGTAAGCTGCTAAGTAAACCACTGTCAGTTGAACATAGATAAGTGTAAGCTGCTAAGTAAAGAAACAAACCACTGTCAGTTGAACATAGATAAGTGTAAGCTGCTAAGTAAACCACTGTCAGTTGAACATAGATAAGTGTAAGCTGCTAAGTAAACCACTGTCAGTTGAACATAGATAAGTGTAAGCTGCTAAGTAAAGAAACAAACCACTGTCAGTTGAACATGGATAAGTGTAAGCTGCTAAGTAAACCACTGTCAGTTGAACATAGATAAGTGTAAGCTGCTAAGTAAACCACTGTCAGTTGAACATAGATAAGTGTAAGCTGCTAAGTAAACCACTGTCAGTTGAACATGATAAAGTGTAAGCTGCTAAAAGTAAACCACTGTCAGTTGAACATAGATAAGTGTAAGCTGCTAAGTAAACCACTGTCAGTTGAACATAGATAAGTGTAAGCTGCTAAGTAAACCACTGTCAGTTGAACATAGATAAGTGTAAGCTGCTAAGTAAGAACAAACCACTGTCAGTTGAACATAGATAAGTGTAAGCTGCTAAGTAAACCACTGTCAGTTGAACATAGATAAGTGTAAGCTGCTAAGAAAACCACTGTCAGTTGAACATAGATAAGTGTAAGCTGCTAAGTAAAGAAACAAACCACTGTCAGTTGAACATATATAAGTGTAAGCTGCTAAAGAAAAACCACTGGCAGTTGAACATGATAAGTGTAAGCTGCTAAGTAAACCACTGTCAGTTGAACATAGATAAGTGTAAGCTGCTAGAAAGACAAACCACTGGCAGTTGAACATAGATAAGTGTAAGCTGCTAAGTAAAGAAACAAACCACTGTCAGTTGAACATAGATAAGTGTAAGCTGCTAAGTAAACCACTGTCAGTTGAACATAGATAAGTGTAAGCTGCTAAGTAAACCACTGTCAGTTGAACATAGATAAGTGTAAGCTGCTAAGTAAACCACTGTCAGTTGAACATAGATAATGTAAGCTGCATAAGAAACAAAACCCCTGTCAGTTGAACATAGATAAGTGTAAGCTGCTAAGTAAACCACTGTCAGTTGAACATAGATAAGTGTAAGCTGCTAAGTAAACCACTGTCAGTTGAACATAGATAAGTGTAAGCTGCTAAGCAAACCACTGGCAGTTGAACATAGATAAGTGTAAGCTGCTAAGTAAAGAAACAAACCACTGTCAGTTGAACATAGATAAGTGTAAGCTGCTAAGAAAACCACTGTCAGTTGAACATAGATAAGTGTAAGCTGCTAAGCAAAACAACCATGTCAGTTGAACATAGATAAGTGTAAGCTGCTAAGAAAACCACTGTCAGTTGAACATAGATAAGTGTAAGCTGCTAAGTAAAGAAACAAACCACTGTCAGTTGAACATAGATAAGTGTAAGCTGCTAAGAAAGAAACAAACCACTGTCAGTTGAACATAGATAATGTAAGCTGCTAAGCAAAAAACAAACCACTGTCAGTTGAACATAGATAAGTGTAAGCTGCTAAGCAAAAAAACAAACCACTGGCAGTTGAACATAGATAAGTGTAAGCTGCTAAGCAAAAAACAAACCACTGTCAGTTGAACATAGATAAGTGTAAGCTGCTAAGCAAAAAAACAAACCACTGTCGGTTGAACATGGATAAGTGTAAGCTGCTAAGCAAAAAACAAACCACTAGCAGTTGAACATGGATAAGTGTAGACTGCAAAGCCGGGGCAAAATTCATAAAACAATTTAAAATAAAATTCCGAAACATATTTTACTATCTTCAAAGTTACATCGGGACTCTAGCCGGTGTTACGTAGTTCGTGCACTGTCACTGAAAACTTCCTGTGTAAGTAAGAGATCAGAGAACGCTCGGTTATTCACCGATCTGCAACACTGATGGTTCTCAATCAATCAATCAATCAATCAATCAATCCATCCATCCATGTATCCATCAGTTTGTTGTCTCTCAATGTCAGGATAAGAAGATATTTATAGAACGAGCTCATGTGTGCATGTTGTCTTTCATTGCCTCTGTTATTTCTGTTGTCCACCTTTTGAGTGTGTAACAGTTTGCTTTGTAGCCACTGTTTTCTTTCGTGAAGCAGCTTAACAGTGAAGTGAATGGGTTGATATCGTGAAGCAGCTTAACAGTGAAGTGAATGGGTTGATATAGTGAAGCAGCTTAACAGTGAAGTGAATGGGTTGTTATCGTGAAGCAGCTTAACAGTGAAGTGAATGGGTTCATAAAGAAGAGAAAAGAGACAAAAATAATAAAATATTTTGGACATATAAGACGATATAATTTTCTGAAGAAGATCAGTTTGAAGGGATTATTCCTGTCAGACGGAGAGAACAATCAAGGAGAAGATGGTTGCAAGATGTCCTATACGAGCTGAGTATGACCGCGGCAGACGCTGGACACTTCACACAAGACAGGAAGGCATTTGAGACCTGCTCTCATGGTAGAGAATAAGAAGATTTAAGAATCTCAGGCAAAACAAGGAAACCAACATTGAAACTACTATGAATAATGTATGTATGTATGTTATATGTGTCTATCTGTGTGAATGTGTGATGTTGTTTCGTATCAAATATACAAGTACAATAAGCTTATCGCATGTGCAAACACTGTTGTCTGTTGTCAATATTTTGTTTCCCATGTCAAACCACGATCTTTCAACTCACTTTTCATAGTTCTTCTACATGTTTCCTTTGTACGATCGAATCTGACCTGATTATTCTGTGTTCCATAGACGGAGCTTTTATTTGAAGGGCTCGCTGGTTGTGTTCTTAAAAGCGCTCATATTGTAGGGCTAGGCAATAAGTGCTGTAAGAAATAAGGATTTGGGGTTCGAATCCTGAATTTGGAAATTCGTTTTTTCGAACGTCCTAATACTTGTACACTGTCTATTTACTATCATGGAAGCTACTTTCCGACATGAACAAGCTAGATGATGATGATGTCAACTATTTGATATGATATGATTGACTATTAGTCCCACTATCTGGAATGCTTGATGATGACCTGTATCCACAAACCTCATTTCTAATATTGACAATCTTGTCGTCTGTTGACTTTAGTGACATTTTGGGAAATATCGATTCTCTGTTATCTTCATTGTTATTAACCTATCTTTCTATTAATTATTAACTGTTGTTACAGTTCTTAGTACTAGTATTATTTTAGCCCATTTTCATTAAATGTCTTTTTTTCATTCTCCTTACTTGTCTTCTCTTTCTTACTCACATTACATGCTATCTTGTACCCCATCTCTCTACTTGTCTTCTCTTTCTTACTCACATTACATGCTATCTTGTACCCCATCTCTCTACTTGTCTTCTCTTACTTACTCACATTACATGCTATCTTGTACCCCATCTCTCTACTTGTCTTCTCTTTCTTACTCACATTACATGCTATCTTGTACCCCATCTCTCTACTTGTCTTCTCTTACTTACTCACATTACATGCTATCTTGTACCCCATCTCTCTACTTGTCTTCTCTTACTTACTCACATTGCATGCTATTATCTTGTACCCCATCTCTCTACTTGTCTTCTCTTTCTTACTCACATTGCATGCTATCTTGTACCCCATCTCTCTACTTGTCTTCTCTTTCTTACTAACATTACATGCTATCTTGTACCCCATCTCTCTACTTGTCTTCTTTTACTTACTCACATTACATGCTATCTTGTACCCCATCTCTCTACTTGTCTTCTCTTTCTTACTCACATTACATGCTATCTTGTACCCCATCTCTCTACTTGTCTTCTCTTTCTTACTCACATTACATGCTATCTTGTACCCCATCTCTCTACTTGTCTTCTCTTTCTTACTCACATTGCATGCTATCTTGTACCCCATCTCTCTACTTGTCTTCTCTTACTTACTCACATTACATGCTATCTTGTACCCCATCTCTCTACTTGTCTTCTCTTACTTACTCACATTACATGCTATCTTGTACCCCATCTCTCTACTTGTCTTCTCTTACTTACTCACATTACATGCTATCTTGTACCCCATCTCTCTACTTGTCTTCTCTTTCTTACTCACATTGCATGCTATTATCTTGTACCCCATCTCTCTACTTGTCTTCTCTTTCTTACTCACATTACATGCTATCTTGTACCCCATCTCTCTACTTGTCTTCTCTTTCTTACTCACATTACATGCTATCTTGTACCCCATCTCTCTACTTGTCTTCTCTTACTTACTCACATTACATGCTATCTTGTACCCCATCTCTCTACTTGTCTTCTCTTTCTTACTCACATTACATGCTATCTTGTACCCCATCTCTCTACTTGTCTTCTCTTTCTTACTCACATTGCATGCTATCTTGTACCCCATCTCTCTACTTGTCTTCTCTTTCTTACTCACATTGCATGCTATCTTGTACCCCATCTCTCTACTTGTCTTCTCTTTCTTACTCACATTACATGCTATCTTGTACCCCATCTCTCTACTTGTCTTCTCTTTCTTACTCACATTACATGCTATCTTGTACCCCATCTCTCTACTTTTCTTCTCTTTCTTACTCACATTACATGCTATCTTGTACCCCATCTCTCTACTTGTCTTCTCTTACTTACTCACATTACATGCTATCTTGTACCCCATCTCTCTACTTGTCTTCTCTTACTTACTCACATTGCATGCTATTATCTTGTACCCCATCTCTCTACTTGTCTTCTCTTACTTACTCACATTGCATGCTATTATCTTGTACCCCATCTCTCTACTTGTCTTCTCTTTCTTACATTACATGCTATCTTGTACCCCATCTCTCTACTTGTCTTCTCTTTCTTACTCACATTACATGCTATCTTGTACCCCATCTCTCTACTTTTCTTCTCTTTCTTACTCACATTACATGCTATCTTGTACCCATCTCTCTACTTGTCTTCTCTTTCTTACTCACATTACATGCTATCTTGTACCCCATCTCTCTACTTGTCTTCTCTTTCTTACTCACATTACATGCTATCTTGTACCCATCTCTCTACTTGTCTTCTCTTACTTACTCACATTACATGCTATCTTGTACCCCATCTCTCTACTTGTCTTCTCTTACTTACTCACATTACATGCTATCTTGTACCCCATCTCTCTACTTGTCTTCTCTTACTTACTCACATTGCATGCTATCTTGTACCCCATCTCTCTACTTGTCTTCTCTTACTTACTCACATTACATGCTATCTTGTACCCCATCTCTCTACTTGTCTTCTCTTACTTACTCACATTGCATGCTATCTTGTACCCCATCTCTCTACTTGTCTTCTCTTACTTACTCACATTACATGCTATCTTGTACCCCATCTCTCTACTTGTCTTCTTTTACTTACTCACATTACATGCTATCTTGTACCCCATCTCTCTACTTGTCTTCTCTTTCTTACTCACATTGCATGCTATCTTGTACCCCATCTCTCTACTTGTCTTCTCTTTCTTACTCACATTGCATGCTAACTTTTTCATGTGGTTCCGCATGTTGTGCAATGGACTTTGTAAGAAAGACATGGCTATGAGTACTCTTTTAATGTAGAGCTTAGCTGGTTGTTAATCTAAACCGCTTATCTCATGACTAGGTGGTGCTGACGAGAGCAGTAAGAGATCAATATCTTTGTTTAACATGTGTGTCTCCAGGGAGTCTCATATGTATGGGAAGCTTTAGCCTGTTTAACTAGTTATCTTCTTGTTGCTGTGTCATGTTTTTCTGTGTCACCTGAAAACTAGAGTTCGGAAGCTCCTTATTCTTGTACACTGTCTATTTCATGATCATATTCATTGCTTCCGTTGCTTCCCCTGGGGTTCTTGCAAAAAAAAAACCTCCTTGCTCTTATCTTGCAATAAACTTGAAGCTACTTTGTATGATGTATGCATGTTTGTTATCCACTATCCACAAGATATTTTCTCGTCTCAAATATACAAGCACAATAAGCTTATAGCATGTTTTTGTGCAAACACTGTTCGATCGAACCTTACCTGATTATTCTGTGTCTAGCACAAACGAGGCGTTTGGGAAGGACATTCCTCAGTAAAGCCATTTAAAAAAAAAAGGGCTGCTGGTTGTGTTCGTAAGAACGTTAGTATTGCTAGGCTAGGCAGTGGGTATCGTGAGAAATGGAGTAACGGATTCAAATCCTGTGTTTGGTCATTTGTTTTTCGAAGCTCCTAATACTTGTACACTGTCTATTTATTGATCATATTCATTGCTTCTGTTGCTTTCCTGGGGTTCTTACAAAAAAAAAAAAAAAAACCCCAACAACCCTTGTTCCCATCTCTCTATTTCTATAGACCACACTTTCTCTTACTCTGCGTTCGTTTCTATATACTTATGTTAGTTTGAAAAGCATACATTTCTTTGTTTGTCAGGTTGCTTATGTATTACGCAGGTATTTTAGCAATCTCAGCTGTTTCTAGTCTCTCTGCGCGTTTATATATTCTTATGGTATTCTGTTATAGCAGCATCTGGCCAAATATGGTCTCTTATAGAACTTATATCTTATAGAACAACACTCTGTCTGTCCCCAATGTCTTGTCAGTTAACACATTTGACTAACTGTTACTTCTACTGTTGTCTTATAGAACAACACTGGGGGTCAAAGGCGCAAGGAAGCGGCGCGCCAGGATTAGGAGATAGCTCTCTAATCCCTGCTCTCACCTCCACGTGGTGACCCTGGTAACAGACGGTGGTTCCGGTCTGCCCAAGAGGGCAGGTGCTGTGGGAGAGCTACTCGGGGGCAAGTAGAGACGCAAAGATAGTCATGCTTGATGGGATCCGCTCGCAACTTGACGAGCGAACTCCCAGAGTGGCTATTAATGCTCGCCTCTCCTGAGCGATGGGAAAAGCTAGAACGATGATACATGTGAAACCTTGCGGGGTGGAGCTTGGAGCCCGCGCATTCTCTCTCTTGATGCACTTCTCTTGAGCCGATGAGCATGCCGGGCGATGAGTTCCGCCTACATGTCCGCAAGTTGGTCTACATGGGTCAAAAGTCTAGCCCTACCAAAACGAATAAAAACTATCGAAGGGACGTTGACCCGCGTGTGGCGAAATTCGGAGCCCAAGCATACACTCTCTTGAGGCACTACTCTAGAGCCAATGAGCATGCTGGGAGTCGAGTTTAGTTGCACGTGGGCATCATGGGCGAAACTCGTTTTGACCCTCGAAGTCGGACAGCCCAGAGGAATTGACGGAAATGGTGAGGTAGGCACCAGGGCAGAGCGAACGAGCATACGGACGTTGTAAGGGGGGCACCACATGGGGCGAAACCCGTGACTCCATCTCATGGGTGGGGGACCAGGTTGAGTCACAGAAGGTGACAGCCCACTCAAATATGTGCGCGACAAGGAAGGCACGAAAAATGTGAGCACGGAAAAGTCGATGGTGACAGGGCATCAGGGCAGAGCTAGCACGCACGCTGGCAAAGTCATAGTGTGCCCCATCGAGGGAAGACGGGCACGGCAAGAGGGTGAGCGTCCCACCCACATGAGTAGAACAACTGGAAAGCCCAGCAGAGGCAAAACCAGTGCAAGCGCGGCAGCGGCAAGCAGGGTGCGCGTCCCACCCAAATGTACAGAGCAATTGGAAAGCCCAGCAGAGGTAAAGCCAGTTCGCGTTTTCGCCCGCAGGGAACTACAGCTGCCTAGTAGTTGATTGGGGAGAATCAAAGGCTAGCGGAGCAAACCGCAAACAAACCTGAACGGGCGGCAAACCAAGGTGTTCATTAAAACGACCGGTTTTGCTGGGCAGATGGCGTTCATAAGCCCGGGAGGACAGGCCGTCTAAGGGTCGCTGCCCTGAAAAAAAATGGCAACCCACTGTCTTGTGGGTTCGTCTGGTGACCGCCAAAGGCTTACGGAAAGCGTACCGCAACCAAACGCTGGCTGAAATCGAACACCCCACCAAAGGATAAGCAACTGTGCTCCAATAGGTGCTGAAGGTTGGTGCACGTACATTACGTTCTGATGTTTGGCTGTTTATACATCACAATAAGAATGATAAAACTAGCCTAGAACGATCGCGAGAGAGAGAGAACAACATTCTGTCTGTCCCCAATGTATGTCAGTCTGTCTTGTCAGTTAACACATTTGTTTAACTCTTACTTCTACTGGTGTCTTATAGAACAACTCTCTGTCTCCAATCTTTCCTCGACCTGTTGTATTTTCGATGGTTACTTTGTGTCTCTCTTATTGTCTATTATATTATATGTCCTTTATCTCAATGTGTGCTATTTTCAATGACATGGTTGTCCACTATTTGTTGTGGTAGTTACATAATCAAATTATATATGTTATGATATCAATACACCAGCTTATATGAACATTTGAAAGGCAGACATAACGTACCAGCTATAAATGAATGTTAACCATTTCTTCTATGATTTTAAATCTTGATTAAGTTTCGCTTGAAGATCAAAAGAAGCCCATAAACAGATCGAATTCGTTATCTATATCTTAATCAGTGGCATTGAATGTCTCATTTATAGTTTATAGCGCTAGCAATTCTCAAATTTCTTTGGATGTGCTACACAACGTACAACTTTGAAATCTGACAACTGTTGCGGATTATCTTTTGATGCAGGTGGCCGAATACTTATTGTTTCCTCTCCTCGTTGAGCATAGGGTTGGTGTTGGAGAATTCCACCAACAATGCGGATCTCTGGGGCGTGGAGATAAGTGGAGCATAGGGCTGGTGTTGGAGAACTCCACCAACAATGCGGACCTCTGGGGCGTGGAGATAAGTGGAGCATAGGGCTGGTGTTGGAGAACTCCACCAACAATGCGGACCTCTGGGGCGTGGAGATAAGGTGCTAGCACCAACAATGCGGACCTCTGGGGCGTGGAGATAAGGTGCTAGCACCAACAATGCGGACCTCTGGAGCGTGGAGATGAGGTGCTAGCTCCAACAATGCGGACCTCTGGAGCGTGGAGATAAGGTGCTAGCACCAACAATGCAGATCCAACAATGCGGATCTCTGGGGCGTGGAGATAAGGTGCTAGCTCCAACAATGCAGATCTCTGGGGCGTGGAGATAAGGTGCTAGCTCCAACAATGCGGATCTCTGGGGCGTGGAGATAGGTGCTAGCTCCAACAATGCGGACCTCTGGGGCGTGGAGATAAGGTGCTAGCTCCAACAATGCGGACCTCTGGGGCGTGGAGATAAGGTGCTAGCACCAACAATGCGGACCTCTGGGGCGTGGAGATAAGGTGCTAACTCCAACAATGCGGATCTCTGGGACGTGGAGATAAGGTGCTAGCTCCAACAATGCGGATCTCTGGGGCGTAGAGATAAGGTGCTAGAACCAACAATGCGGACCTCTGGGGCGTAGAGATAAGGTGCTAGAACCAACAATGCGGACCTCTGGGGCGTGGAGATAAGGTGCTAGCACCAACAATGCAGATCTCTGGGGCGTGGAGATAAGGTGCTAGCACCAACAATGCGGACCTCTGGGGCGTGGAGATAAGGTGCTAGAACCAACAATGCGGACCTCTGGGGCGTGGAGATAAGGTGCTAGCACCAACAATGCGGACCTCTGGGGCGTGGAGATAAGTGCTAGCACCACAATACAGATCCAACAATGCAGATCTCTGGGGCGTGGAGATAAGGTGCTAGCACACAATGCAGATCAACAATGCAGATCCAACAATGCAGATCCAACAATGCAGATCTCTGGGGCGTGGAGATAAGTGCTAGCTCAACAATGCAGATCTCTGGGGCGTGGAGATAAGGTGCTAGCACCAACAATGCAGATCAAACAATGCAGATCCAACAATGCAGATCCAACAATGCAGATCTCTGGGGCGTGGAGATAAGGTGCTAGCACCAACAATGCGGACCTCTGGGGCGTGGAGATAAGTGCTAGCACCACCAATACAGATCCAACAATGCAGATCTCTGGGGCGTGGAGATAAGGTGCTAGCACCAACAATGCAGATCCAACAATGCAGATCCAACAATGCAGATCCAACAATGCAGATCTCTGGGGCGTGGAGATAAGGTGCTAGCTCCAACAATGCAGACCTCTGGGGCGTGGAGATAAGGTGCTAGCACCAACAATGCGGACCTCTGGGGCGTGGAGATAAGGTGCTAGCACCAACAATGCGGACCTCTGGGGCGTGGAGATAAGGTGCTAGCTCCAACAATGCGGATCTCTGGGGCGTGGAGATAAGGTGCTAGCTCCAACAATGCAGATCTCTGGGGCGTGGAGATAAGGTGCTAGCACCAACAATGCGGACCTCTGGGGCGTGGAGATAAGGTGCTAGCTCCAACAATGCGGACCTCTGGGGCGTGGAGATAAGGTGCTAGCACCAACAATGCGGACCTCTGGGGCGTGGAGATAAGTGCTAGCTCCAACAATGCGACCTCTGGGGCGTGGAGATAAGGTGCTAGCACCAACAATGCAGACCTCTGGGGCGTGGAGATAAGGTGCTAGCTCCAACAATGCGGATCTCTGGGGCGTGGAGATAAGGTGCTAGCTCCAACAATGCGGATCTCTGGGGCGTGGAGATAAGGTGCTAGCACCAACAATGCGGACCTCTGGGGCGTGGAGATAAGGTGCTAGCACCAACAATGCGGACCTCTGGGACGTGGAGATAAGGTGCTAGCTCCAACAATGCGGATCTCTGGGGCGTAGAGATAAGGTGCTAGCACCAACAATGCGGACCTCTGGGGCGTGGAGATAAGGTGCTAGAACCAACAATGCGGACCTCTGGGGCGTGGAGATAAGTGCTAGCCCAACAATGCGACCTCTGGGGCGTGGAGATAAGGTGCTAGCACCACATACAGATCAACAATGCAGATCTCTGGGGCGTGGAGATAAGGTGCTAGCACCAACAATGCAGACCAACAATGCAGATCCAACAATGCAGATCCAACAATGCAGATCTCTGGGGCGTGGAGATAAGGTGCTAGCTCCAACAATGCAGATCTCTGGGGCGTGGAGATAAGGTGCTAGCTCCAACAATGCATATCTCTGGGGCGTGGAGATAAGGTGCTAGCTCCAACAATGCAGACCTCTGGGGCGTGGAGATAAGGTGCTAGCACCAACAATGCGGACCTCTGGGGCGTGGAGATAAGGTGCTAGCACCAACAATGCGGACCTCTGGGGCGTGGAGATAAGGTGCTAGCTCCAACAATGCGGATCTCTGGGGCGTGGAGATAAGGTGCTAGCTCCAACAATGCAGATCTCTGGGGCGTGGAGATAAGGTGCTAGCACCAACAATGCGGACCTCTGGGGCGTGGAGATAAGGTGCTAGCTCCAACAATGCGGACCTCTGGGGCGTGGAGATAAGGTGCTAGCACCAACAATGCGGACCTCTGGGGCGTGGAGATAAGTGCTAGCTCCAACAATGCAGACCTCTGGGGCGTGGAGATAAGGTGCTAGCACCAACAATGCGGACCTCTGGGGCGTGGAGATAAGGTGCTAGCTCCAACAATGCGTATCTCTGGGGCGTGGAGATAAGGTGCTAGCACCAACAATGCAGATCTCTGGGGCGTGGAGATAAGGTGCTAGCACCAACAATGCGGACCTCTGGGGCGTGGAGATAAGGTGCTAGCACCAACAATGCAGACCTCTGGGGCGTGGAGATAAGGTGCTAGCACCAACAATGCAGACCTCTGGGGCGTGGAGATAAGGTGCTAGCACCAACAATCCAGATCCAACAATGCAGATCTCTGGGGCGTGGAGATAAGGTGCTAGCACCAACAATGCAGATCCAACAATGCAGATCCAACAATGCAGATCTCTGGGGCGTGGAGATAAGTTGCTAGCTCCAACAATGCGTATCTCTGGGGCGTGGAGATAAGGTGCTAGCTCCAACAATGCAGATCTCTGGGGCGTGGAGATAAGGTGCTAGCTCCAACAATGCAGATCTCTGGGGCGTGGAGATAAGGTGCTAGCTCCAACAATGCAGATCTCTGGGGCGTGGAGATAAGGTGCTAGCTCCAACAATGCGGACCTCTGGGGCGTGGAGATAAGGTGCTAGCACCAACAATGCGGACCTCTGGGGCGTGGAGATAAGGTGCTAACTCCAACAATGCGGATCTCTGGGACGTGGAGATAAGGTGCTAGCTCCAACAATGCGGATCTCTGGGGCGTAGAGATAAGGTGCTAGCACCAACAATGCAGATCTCTGGGGCGTGGAGATAAGGTGCTAGAACCAACAATGCGGACCTCTGGGGCGTGGAGATAAGGTGCTAGCACCAACAATGCAGACCTCTGGGGCGTGGAGATAAGGTGCTAGCACCACCAATACAGATCCAACAATGCAGATCTCTGGGGCGTGGAGATAAGGTGCTAGCTCCAACAATGCAGATCTCTGGGGCGTGGAGATAAGGTGCTAGCTCCAACAATGCATATCTCTGGGGCGTGGAGATAAGGTGCTAGCTCCAACAATGCAGACCTCTGGGGCGTGGAGATAAGGTGCTAGCACCAACAATGCGGACCTCTGGGGCGTGGAGATAAGGTGCTAGCACCAACAATGCAGACCTCTGGGGCGTGGAGATAAGGTGCTAGCACCAACAATGCGGACCTCTGGGGCGTGGAGATAAGGTGCTAGCTCCAACAATGCGGACCTCTGGGGCGTGGAGATAAGGTGCTAGCACCAACAATGCAGACCTCTGGGGCGTGGAGATAAGGTGCTAGCTCCAACAATGCGGATCTCTGGGGCGTGGAGATAGAGGTGCTAGCACCAACAATGCGACCTCTGGGGCGTGGAGATAAGTGCTAGCACCACAATACAGATCCAACAATGCAGATCTCTGGGGCGTGGAGATAAGTTGCTAGCTCCAACAATGCGTATCTCTGGGGCGTGGAGATAAGGTGCTAGCTCCAACAATGCAGATCTCTGGGGCGTGGAGATAAGGTGCTAGCTCCAACAATGCAGATCTCTGGGGCGTGGAGATAAGGTGCTAGCTCCAACAATGCGGACCTCTGGGGCGTGGAGATAAGTGCTAGCACCAACAATGAGACCTCTGGGCGTGGAGATAAGGTGCTAACTCCAACAATGCGGATCTCTGGGACGTGGAGATAAGGTGCTAGCTCCAACAATGCGGATCTCTGGGGCGTAGAGATAAGGTGCTAGCACCAACAATGCGGACCTCTGGGGCGTGGAGATAAGTGCTAGCACCAACAATGCGGACCTCTGGGGCGTGGAGATAAGTGCTAACTCCAACAATGCAGATCTCTGGGGCGTGGAGATAAGGTGCTAGCTCCAACAATGCAGATCTCTGGGGCGTGGAGATAAGGTGCTAGCTCCAACAATGCAGATCTCTGGGGCGTGGAGATAAGGTGCTAGCTCCAACAATGCGGACCTCTGGGGCGTGGAGATAAGGTGCTAGCACCAACAATGCGGACCTCTGGGGCGTGGAGATAAGGTGCTAGCTCAGACAATGCGGATCTCTGGGACGTGGAGATAAGGTGCTAGCTCCAACAATGCGGATCTCTGGGGCGTAGAGATAAGGTGCTAGCTCCAACAATGCGGACCTCTGGGGCGTGAGAATAAGGTGCTAGCACCAACAATGCGATCTCTGGGGCGTGGAGATAAGGTGCTAGCACCAACAATGCGGACCTCTGGGGCGTGGAGATAGTGCTAGAACCAACAATGCGGACCTCTGGGGCGTGGAGATAAGGTGCTAGCACCACAATGCAGGACCTCTGGGGCGTGGAGATAAGTGCTAGCACCACCAATCACAGATCCAACAATGCAGATCTCTGGGGCGTGGAGATAAGGTGCTAGCACCAACAATGCAGATCAAACAATGCAGATCCAACAATGCAGATCCAACAATGCAGATCTCTGGGGCGTGGAGATAAGGTGCTAGCTCCAACAATGCAGATCTCTGGGGCGTGGAGATAAGGTGCTAGCACCAACAATGCAGATCAAACAATGCAGATCCAACAATGCAGATCCAACAATGCAGATCTCTGGGGCGTGGAGATAAGGTGCTAGCACCAACAATGCGGACCTCTGGGGCGTGGAGATAAGTGCTAGCACCACCAATACAGATCAACAATGCAGATCTCTGGGGCGTGGAGATAAGGTGCTAGAACCAACAATGCAGATCAACAATGCAGATCCAACAATGCAGATCAACAATGCAGATCTCTGGGGCGTGGAGATAAGGTGCTAGCTCCAACAATGCAGACCTCTGGGGCGTGGAGATAAGGTGCTAGCACCAACAATGCGGACCTCTGGGGCGTGGAGATAAGTGCTAGCACCAACAATGCGGACCTCTGGGGCGTGGAGATAAGGTGCTAGCTCCAACAATGCGGATCTCTGGGGCGTGGAGATAAGGTGCTAGCTCCAACAATGCAGATCTCTGGGGCGTGGAGATAAGGTGCTAGCACCAACAATGCGGACCTCTGGGGCGTGGAGATAAGGTGCTAGCTCCAACAATGCGGACCTCTGGGGCGTGGAGATAAGGTGCTAGCACCAACAATGCGGACCTCTGGGGCGTGGAGATAAGGTGCTAGCTCCAACAATGCGGACCTCTGGGGCGTGGAGATAAGGTGCTAGCACCAACAATGCGGACCTCTGGGGCGTGGAGATAAGGTGCTAGCTCCAACAATGCGGATCTCTGGGGCGTGGAGATAAGGTGCTAGCTCCAACAATGCGGATCTCTGGGGCGTGGAGATAAGGTGCTAGCACCAACAATGCGGACCTCTGGGGCGTGGAGATAAGTGCTAGCACCAACAATGCGGACCTCTGGGACGTGGAGATAAGGTGCTAGCTCCAACAATGCGGATCTCTGGGGCGTAGAGATAAGGTGCTAGCACCAACAATGCGGACCTCTGGGGCGTGGAGATAAGGTGCTAGAACCAACAATGCGGACCTCTGGGGCGTGGAGATAAGGTGCTAGCACCAACAATGCGGACCTCTGGGGCGTGGAGATAAGGTGCTAGCACCACCAATCCAGATCCAACAATGCAGATCTCTGGGGCGTGGAGATAAGGTGCTAGCACCAACAATGCAGATCAAACAATGCAGATCCAACAATGCAGATCCAACAATGCAGATCTCTGGGGCGTGGAGATAAGGTGCTAGCTCCAACAATGCAGATCTCTGGGGCGTGGAGATAAGGTGCTAGCTCCAACAATGCATATCTCTGGGGCGTGGAGATAAGGTGCTAGCTCCAACAATGCAGACCTCTGGGGCGTGGAGATAAGGTGCTAGCACCAACAATGCGGACCTCTGGGGCGTGGAGATAAGGTGCTAGCACCAACAATGCGGACCTCTGGGGCGTGGAGATAAGGTGCTAGCTCCAACAATGCGGATCTCTGGGGCGTGGAGATAAGGTGCTAGCTCCAACAATGCAGATCTCTGGGGCGTGGAGATAAGGTGCTAGCACCAACAATGCGGACCTCTGGGGCGTGGAGATAAGGTGCTAGCTCCAACAATGCGGACCTCTGGGGCGTGGAGATAAGGTGCTAGCACCAACAATGCGGACCTCTGGGGCGTGGAGATAAGGTGCTAGCTCCAACAATGCGGACCTCTGGGGCGTGGAGATAAGGTGCTAGCACCAACAATGCGGACCTCTGGGGCGTGGAGATAAGGTGCTAGCTCCAACAATGCGGATCTCTGGGGCGTGGAGATAAGGTGCTAGCACCAACAATGCGGATCTCTGGGGCGTGGAGATAAGGTGCTAGCACCAACAATGCGGACCTCTGGGGCGTGGAGATAAGGTGCTAGCACCAACAATGCAGACCTCTGGGGCGTGGAGATAAGGTGCTAGCACCAACAATGCAGACCTCTGGGGCGTGGAGATAAGGTGCTAGCACCAACAATACAGATCCAACAATGCAGATCTCTGGGGCGTGGAGATAAGGTGCTAGCACCAACAATGCAGATCAAACAATGCAGATCCAACAATGCAGATCTCTGGGGCGTGGAGATAAGTTGCTAGCTCCAACAATGCGTATCTCTGGGGCGTGGAGATAAGGTGCTAGCTCCAACAATGCAGATCTCTGGGGCGTGGAGATAAGGTGCTAGCTCCAACAATGCAGATCTCTGGGGCGTGGAGATAAGGTGCTAGCTCCAACAATGCGGACCTCTGGGGCGTGGAGATAAGGTGCTAGCACCAACAATGCGGACCTCTGGGGCGTGGAGATAAGGTGCTAACTCCAACAATGCGGATCTCTGGGACGTGGAGATAAGGTGCTAGCTCCAACAATGCGGATCTCTGGGGCGTAGAGATAAGGTGCTAGCACCAACAATGCGGACCTCTGGGGCGTGGAGATAAGGTGCTAGAACCAACAATGCGGACCTCTGGGGCGTGGAGATAAGGTGCTAGCACCAACAATGCGGACCTCTGGGGCGTGGAGATAGGGTGCTAGCACCACCAATACAGATCCAACAATGCAGATCTCTGGGGCGTGGAGATAAGGTGCTAGCTCCAACAATGCAGATCTCTGGGGCGTGGAGATAAGGTGCTAGCTCCAACAATGCAGATCTCTGGGGCGTGGAGATAAGGTGCTAGCTCCAACAATGCGGACCTCTGGGGCGTGGAGATAAGGTGCTAGCACCAACAATGCGGACCTCTGGGGCGTGGAGATAAGTTGCTAGCTCCAACAATGCGGATCTCTGGGACGTGGAGATAAGGTGCTAGCTCCAACAATGCGGATCTCTGGGGCGTAGAGATAAGGTGCTAGCACCAACAATGCGGACCTCTGGGGCGTGGAGATAAGGTGCTAGAACCAACAATGCGGACCTCTGGGGCGTGGAGATAAGGTGCTAGCACCAACAATGCGGACCTCTGGGGCGTGGAGATAGGGTGCTAGCACCACCAATACAGATCCAACAATGCAGATCTCTGGGGCGTGGAGATAAGGTGCTAGCACCAACAATGCAGATCCAACAATGCAGATCCAACAATGCAGATCCAACAATGCAGATCTCTGGGGCGTGGAGATAAGGTGCTAACTCCAACAATGCGGATCTCTGGGACGTGGAGATAAGGTGCTAGCTCCAACAATGCGGATCTCTGGGGCGTAGAGATAAGGTGCTAGCACCAACAATGCGGACCTCTGGGGCGTGGAGATAAGGTGCTAGAACCAACAATGCGGACCTCTGGGGCGTGGAGATAAGGTGCTAGCACCAACAATGCGGACCTCTGGGGCGTGGAGATAAGTGCTAACACCAACAATGCGGACCTCTGGGGCGTGGAGATAAGGTGCTAGCACCAACAATGCGGACCTCTGGGGCGTGGAGATAAGGTGCTAGCACCAACAATGCGGACCTCTGGGGCGTGGAGATAAGTGCTAACTCAACAATGCAGATCTCTGGGGCGTGGAGATAAGGTGCTAGCTCCAACAATGCAGATCTCTGGGGCGTGGAGATAAGGTGCTAGCTCCAACAATGCAGATCTCTGGGGCGTGGAGATAAGGTGCTAGCTCCAACAATGCGGACCTCTGGGGCGTGGAGATAAGGTGCTAGCACCAACAATGCGGACCTCTGGGGCGTGGAGATAAGGTGCTAGCTCCAACAATGCGGATCTCTGGGACGTGGAGATAAGGTGCTAGCTCCAACAATGCGGATCTCTGGGGCGTAGAGATAAGGTGCTAGCTCCAACAATGCGGACCTCTGGGGCGTGGAGATAAGGTGCTAGCACCAACAATGCAGATCTCTGGGGCGTGGAGATAAGGTGCTAGCACCAACAATGCGGACCTCTGGGGCGTGGAGATAAGGTGCTAGAACCAACAATGCGGACCTCTGGGGCGTGGAGATAAGGTGCTAGCACCAACAATGCGGACCTCTGGGGCGTGGAGATAAGGTGCTAGCACCACCAATACAGATCCAACAATGCAGATCTCTGGGGCGTGGAGATAAGGTGCTAGCACCAACAATGCAGATCAAACAATGCAGATCCAACAATGCAGATCCAACAATGCAGATCTCTGGGGCGTGGAGATAAGGTGCTAGCTCCAACAATGCAGATCTCTGGGGCGTGGAGATAAGGTGCTAGCACCAACAATGCAGATCAAACAATGCAGATCCAACAATGCAGATCCAACAATGCAGATCTCTGGGGCGTGGAGATAAGGTGCTAGCACCAACAATGCGGACCTCTGGGGCGTGGAGATAAGTGCTAGCACCACCAATACAGATCAACAATGCAGATCTCTGGGGCGTGGAGATAAGGTGCTAGCACCAACAATGCAGATCAAACAATGCAGATCCAACAATGCAGATCCAACAATGCAGATCTCTGGGGCGTGGAGATAAGGTGCTAGCTCCAACAATGCAGACCTCTGGGGCGTGGAGATAAGGTGCTAGCACCAACAATGCGGACCTCTGGGGCGTGGAGATAAGGTGCTAGCACCAACAATGCGGACCTCTGGGGCGTGGAGATAAGGTGCTAGCTCCAACAATGCGGATCTCTGGGGCGTGGAGATAAGGTGCTAGCTCCAACAATGCAGATCTCTGGGGCGTGGAGATAAGGTGCTAGCACCAACAATGCGGACCTCTGGGGCGTGGAGATAAGTGCTAGCTCCAACAATGCGGACCTCTGGGGCGTGGAGATAGGTGCTAGCACCAACAATGCGGACCTCTGGGCGTGGAGATAAGTGCTAGCTCAACAATGCGGACCTCTGGGGCGTGGAGATAAGGTGCTAGCACCAACAATGCGGACCTCTGGGGCGTGGAGATAAGTTGCTAGCTCCAACAATGCGGATCTCTGGGGCGTGGAGATAAGGTGCTAGCTCCAACAATGCGGATCTCTGGGGCGTGGAGATAAGGTGCTAGCACCAACAATGCGGACCTCTGGGGCGTGGAGATAAGGTGCTAGCACCAACAATGCGGACCTCTGGGACGTGGAGATAAGGTGCTAGCTCCAACAATGCGGATCTCTGGGGCGTAGAGATAAGGTGCTAGCACCAACAATGCGGACCTCTGGGGCGTGGAGATAAGGTGCTAGAACCAACAATGCGGACCTCTGGGGCGTGGAGATAAGGTGCTAGCACCAACAATGCGGACCTCTGGGGCGTGGAGATAAGGTGCTAGCACCACCAATACAGATCCAACAATGCAGATCTCTGGGGCGTGGAGATAAGGTGCTAGCACCAACAATGCAGATCCAACAATGCAGATCCAACAATGCAGATCCAACAATGCAGATCTCTGGGGCGTGGAGATAAGGTGCTAGCTCCAACAATGCAGATCTCTGGGGCGTGGAGATAAGGTGCTAGCTCCAACAATGCATATCTCTGGGGCGTGGAGATAAGGTGCTAGCTCCAACAATGCAGACCTCTGGGGCGTGGAGATAAGGTGCTAGCACCAACAATGCGGACCTCTGGGGCGTGGAGATAAGTGCTAGCACCAACAATGCGGACCTCTGGGGCGTGGAGATAAGGTGCTAGCTCCAACAATGCGGATCTCTGGGGCGTGGAGATAGGTGCTAGCTCCAACAATGCAGATCTCTGGGGCGTGGAGATAAGGTGCTAGCACCAACAATGCGGACCTCTGGGGCGTGGAGATAAGGTGCTAGCTCCAACAATGCGGACCTCTGGGGCGTGGAGATAAGTGCTAGCACCAACAATGCGACCTCTGGGGCGTGGAGATAAGGTGCTAGCTCCAACAATGCGGACCTCTGGGGCGTGGAGATAAGTGCTAGCACCAACAATGCGGACCTCTGGGGCGTGGAGATAAGGTGCTAGCTCCAACAATGCGGATCTCTGGGGCGTGGAGATAAGGTGCTAGCACCAACAATGCGGATCTCTGGGGCGTGGAGATAAGGTGCTAGCACCAACAATGCGGACCTCTGGGGCGTGGAGATAAGGTGCTAGCACCAACATGCGGACCTCTGGGGCGTGGAGATAAGGTGCTAGCACCAACAATGCAGACCTCTGGGGCGTGGAGATAAGGTGCTAGCACCAACAATACAGATCCAACAATGCAGATCTCTGGGGCGTGGAGATAAGGTGCTAGCACCAACAATGCAGATCCAACAATGCAGATCCAACAATGCAGATCTCTGGGGCGTGGAGATAAGTTGCTAGCTCCAACAATGCGTATCTCTGGGGCGTGGAGATAAGGTGCTAGCTCCAACAATGCAGATCTCTGGGGCGTGGAGATAAGGTGCTAGCTCCAACAATGCAGATCTCTGGGGCGTGGAGATAAGGTGCTAGCTCCAACAATGCGGACCTCTGGGGCGTGGAGATAAGGTGCTAGCACCAACAATGCGGACCTCTGGGGCGTGGAGATAAGTGCTAACTCCAACAATGCGGATCTCTGGGACGTGGAGATAGTGCTAGCTCCAACAATGCGGATCTCTGGGGCGTAGAGATAAGGTGCTAGCACCAACAATGCGGACCTCTGGGGCGTGGAGATAAGGTGCTAGAACCAACAATGCGGACCTCTGGGGCGTGGAGATAAGGTGCTAGCACCAACAATGCGGACCTCTGGGGCGTGGAGATAAGGTGCTAGCACCACCAATACAGATCCAACAATGCAGATCTCTGGGGCGTGGAGATAAGGTGCTAGCTCCAACAATGCAGATCTCTGGGGCGTGGAGATAAGGTGCTAGCTCCAACAATGCAGATCTCTGGGGCGTGGAGATAAGGTGCTAGCTCCAACAATGCGGACCTCTGGGGCGTGGAGATAAGGTGCTAGCACCAACAATGCGGACCTCTGGGGCGTGGAGATAAGGTGCTAGCTCCAACAATGCGGATCTCTGGGACGTGGAGATAAGGTGCTAGCTCCAACAATGCAGATCTCTGGGGCGTAGAGATAAGGTGCTAGCACCAACAATGCGGACCTCTGGGGCGTGGAGATAAGGTGCTAGAACCAACAATGCGGACCTCTGGGGCGTGGAGATAAGGTGCTAGCACCAACAATGCGGACCTCTGGGGCGTGGAGATAGGGTGCTAGCACCACCAATACAGATCCAACAATGCAGATCTCTGGGGCGTGGAGATAAGGTGCTAGCACCAACAATGCAGATCCAACAATGCAGATCCAACAATGCAGATCAAACAATGCAGATCTCTGGGGCGTGGAGATAAGGTGCTAGCTCCAACAATGCAGATCTCTGGGGCGTGGAGATAAGGTGCTAGCTCCAACAATGCAGATCTCTGGGGCGTGGAGATAAGGTGCTAGCTCCAACAATGCATATCTCTGGGGCGTGGAGATAAGGTGCTAGCTCCAACAATGCAGACCTCTGGGGCGTGGAGATAAGGTGCTAGCACCAACAATGCGGACCTCTGGGGCGTGGAGATAAGGTGCTAGCACCAACAATGCGGACCTCTGGGGCGTGGAGATAAGGTGCTAGCACCAACAATGCGGACCTCTGGGGCGTGGAGATAAGTGCTAGCTCCAAATGCGGACCTCTGGGGCGTGGAGATAAGGTGCTAGCACCAACAATGCGGACCTCTGGGGCGTGGAGATAAGGTGCTAGCTCCAACAATGCGGATCTCTGGGGCGTGGAGATAAGGTGCTAGCACCAACAATGCGGACCTCTGGGGCGTGGAGATAAGGTGCTAGCACCAACAATACAGATCCAACAATGCAGATCTCTGGGGCGTGGAGATAAGGTGCTAGCACCAACAATGCAGATCCAACAATGCAGATCCAACAATGCAGATCCCTGGGGCGTGGAGATAAGTTGCTAGCTCCAACAATGCGGATCTCTGGGGCGTGGAGATAAGGTGCTAGCTCCAACAATGCATATCTCTGGGGCGTGGAGATAAGGTGCTAGCTCCAACAATGCAGATCTCTGGGGCGTAGAGATAAGGTGCTAGCACCAACAATGCGGACCTCTGGGGCGTGGAGATAAGGTGCTAGCTCCAACAATGCGGACCTCTGGGGCGTGGAGATAAGGTGCTAGCACCAACAATGCGGACCTCTGGGGCGTGGAGATAAGGTGCTAGCTCCAAAAATGCGGATCTCTGGGGCGTGGAGATAAGGTGCTAGCTCCAACAATGCAGATCTCTGGGGCGTGGAGATAAGGTGCTAGCTCCAACAATGCAGATCTCTGGGGCGTGGAGATAAGGTGCTAGCTCCAACAATGCAGATCTCTGGGGCGTGGAGATAAGGTGCTAGCTCCAACAATGCAGATCTCTGGGGCGTAGAGATAAGGTGCTAGCACCAACAATGCAGATCTCTGGGGCGTGGAGATAAGGTGCTAGCTCCAACAATGCAGATCTCTGGGGCGTGGAGATAAGGTGCTAGCACCAACAATCCAGATCCAACAATGCAGATCTCTGGGGCGTGGAGATAAGGTGCTAGCACCAAAATGCAGATCAACAATGCAGATCTCTGGGGCGTGGATATAAGGTGCTAGCACCAACAATGCAGATCCAACAATGCAGATCTCTGGGGCGTGGAGATAAGGTGCTAGCTCCAACAATGCAGATCCAACAATGCAGATCCAACAATGCAGATCCAACAATGCAGATCCAACAATGCAGATCCAACAATGCAGATCTCTGGGGCGTGGAGATAAGGTGCTAGCTCCAACAATGCAGATCTCTGGGGCGTGGAGATAAGGTGCTAGCTCCAACAATGCAGATCTCTGGGGCGTGGAGATAAGGTGCTAGCTCCAACAATGCAGATCTCTGGGGCGTGGAGATAAGGTGCTAGCACCAACAATGCAGATCTCTGGGGCGTGGAGATAAGGTGCTAGCACCAACAATGCAGATCTCTGGGGCGTGGAGATAAGGTGCTAGCTCCAAAGGTACTGGGTTCCTTCCTGCGTGAAGCAATCTGTTTCTTCTTCTTCTTCTTCTTCTTCTTCTTCTTCTTCTTCTTCTTCTTCTAGTCATCCAAGATCTCCATGTAGTTAAGGTTGAATACTTAGTATCAGTGGCGGCTCGTGATCATTTTTGTTAGTGGGGCCAGACAAAACATTATGGAACAATCATGGTTGTGGGTTGGGTTATATTTTAGTTTATAAAATAATAAACACACGTTACACATTATTTGTGGTAGGGCCCGGCTCACAAGCCCTAATGACGAGCCGCCCTGTAGTATTATCGGAGAAGGACGATCAAATGTAGGTTGTGTTAAAATTGAGCACATAAATGAATCTTTTGGTAGTTTTAAAACGATAAGAGTAGACTGTACAGTCGCTGCTAGGACAAAATACAATTTGTGCACTGTCACTAAGGTATTCATGTGCACTGTCACTAAGGTATTCATGTGCACTGTCACTAAGGTATTCATGTGCACTGTCACTAAGGTATTCATGTGCACTGTTACTAAAGTATTCATGTGCACTGTCACTAAGGTATTCATGTGCACTGTTACTAAAGTATTCATGTGCACTGTCACTAAGGTATTCATGTGCACTGTCACTAAGGTATTCATGTGCACTGTTACTAAAGTATTCATGTGCACTGTCACTAAGGTATTCATGTGCACTGCCACTAAGGTATTCATGTGCAAGAAAGAGATCGAAGCTCATAGTGTTGCTCATTGTAGAGCAATCATGATGGTACAATAAAGAAATAAATAGATAAATAAATAAATAAATAAGTAATCTGTCTATCAAAACCAGTACTACGTTTCTTGTTGGTTTACATGAGAGGCCATCAACGTTATTCAGACAATATCCGATTTGAACGCTTTACCTGGTAAGACAACCAATATATGGAACAAGATTACAAATTTAATTTGCATAAGAATGTATGCTTTTGCTGAAAAACAGAGATATATGTGTAACAAGAGTGACAGTTATTCAGTCCTAGATCCATATGTTGCTAAGAAACCACATGTTGCCGACCGGAGGATCAGCAGGTAGAATCCTCTAGTCTAGAACAGTTCAATGCGGGCGCCATAGCGTCGTCCATGTCATACATTTCAAGAAGACGAATTATTTTTCAGCCTTTTCGTAGCAATCTCATGACAACAATCTTCCTACTTCTACAGTGTTGTTTTATTTTGTAACCATTCTACTGCTGCTAACACCCTTTCCCTTCCTGAAGCGCCCTAATGTCTTCGACATCTTGTCGGTTTATTTGAACCATTCTACTTTCACTTGCCCTCTGAGAAAGCGCCATAATGTGTCTTCGACATCTTTGTCGGTTTTATTTTGTTTCCACGAGCCGCATGCAATCCTTCTGTATATTACATGTTAATATCAAATATACTCTAGTATGCGGCATAATACCGTCTATTTTTAAACGATCTAGTTAATAACTTACATTGAAGTAACATTTCCACTAGACGTCCAATCCATATCGATATGAAGGACACAAATATCTTAATCGATCGTATCGATTTTTCTGTGAAACTCACTTTTCCTCATGCGTATATTGTTCTACGTTCGGTGTTTACGAGTCTTTTTCGAGTAAGAGCGTTCTCAGATCATAGTAGTTTACGAGTCTTATTCGAGTAAGTGCGTTCTCAGATCATAGTAGTTTACGAGTCTTATTCGAGTAAGTGCGTTCTCAGATCATAGTAGTTTACGAGTCTTTTTCGAGTAAGATGTTATTGAAATCCTAGTGGTTTATGAGTATTATTCGAGTAAGATGTTACTGAAATCCTAGTGGATTACGAGTATTATTCGAGTAAGATGTTATTGAAATCCTAGTCCTTCAAAATTCGCGTAGTTATGTTGAATCATAGTGCTCTGATGGATCTCTTCTTCCATCTTCTTTTGTCGTTACACTGCTACCGAGAACCAGCGACTGCTACCGAGTTCCAGCGACTGCTACCGAGTTTCGAATTCCAACGACTGCTACCGAGTTTTGAATTCCAACGACTGCTACCGAGTTTCGAATTCCAACGACTGCTACCGAGTTCCAGCGACAGCTACCGAGTTCCAGCGACTGCTACCGAGTTCCAGTGACTGCTACCGAGTTTCGAATTCCAACGACTGCTACCGAGTTCCAGTGACTGCTACCGAGTTTCGAATTCCAACGACTGCTACTGAGTTCCAGCGACTGCTACCGAGTTCCAGTGACTGCTACCGAGTTCCAGCGACTGCTGCCGAGTTCCGAGTTCCAGCGACTGCTACTTCGAGTTCAGCGACTGCTCCGAGTTCCACGACTGCTACCGAGTTCCGAGTACCGAGTACGAGTTCAACGACTGCTACCGAGTTCTAGCGACTGCTACCGAGTTTCGAGTTCCAGCGACTGCTACCGAGTTTCGAGTTCCAACGACTGCTACCGAGTTCCGAGTTCCAGTGTCGATGGGGCATCTCTGTAGCGTCGATGTAGCGTCTCTGTAGCGTAGAGGTAAGATGCTCGCCTCTCCTTCCAAAGGTACTTATTTCATTTCCCACGTGGTTGGTGATGTCGGGATATTTCTCCAGATATCCTTGATCTCAGTGTTGGTGAGATCGATTAATCCTATCGGAGATGGTTGATAAAATGTAGGTCCTGTGTTCAAATTGAGTACTTTAAAGGACATTCAAGTTACGTTAATTGCATATCTTTTTTAGGACTTTGCCAACCAACCCCAGCTTTTTAACGCTATTTGTGATTGTTCGAGGCATTATTACGTTCAGTAGTTTGCCATTGCTTTCTGAGTGGTAGGTGCCATCGTCCTTTTGTAAAAACCCACGCGAAACAACTTGCAACCAAGCTGTCCGCAGCGTGATTCGAACTCAGAACGTCGGGGTTAATAGACCGAGTCATTATCCCTAAGCCACATACTCATTAAAGGACACTGACAGTTGAAAATTGATAAGGATAGGCTGCAAAATTGCTGACAGGAAAAATTCATTAAAAAAAATAAAATAAAAATTCCTACACAGTTTTCACTGTCTTCAAAATTACACCAGGGACCCTCGCAGGTGCTACGAAGATCGAGCACTGCCGTTGAAATCTTCCTATGTAAAAAAAGAGATCCGAGCTGTGTCATGGGTTTCTGTATTTATCTTGCATTTACCGGATTATTTGATAAATGGATTTCAGGATCTTTTAGCATGATTCTGACTCGTTATCTACCCATCTTTTCATTTGTCTTTCCGTGTCTTTCACCTCGATATTCTTATTTATAAAGTATTTATATACAGTGTGACCTGGTTACTAGACATTTTACTAAATGGTCGAGGCATCAAACTCTGTTTTTCGATGTCATTCAAGATGATACTTGTTTCAACCTAATCTCTGATGCTAGTATTTGTACTGTCTCTTCTTGTGTTGTTGGGGTATATCTAAATTGTTGAATACTATATGTTTGTTGGATCTCTTCTTGTGTTGTTGATGTATATCTAAACTGTTGAATACTATATGTTTGTTGGATCTCTTCTTGTGTTGTTGAGGTATATCTAAATTGTTGAATACTATATGTTTGTTGGATTTCTTCTTGTGTTGTTGATGTATATCTAAATTGTTGAATACTATATGTTTGTTGGATTTCTTCTTGTGTTGTTGATGTATATCTAAATTGTTGAATACTATATGTTTGTTGGATCTCTTCTTGTGTTGTTGAGGTATATCTAAATTGTTGAATACTATATGTTTGTTGGATTTCTTCTTGTGTTGTTGAGGTATATCTAAATTGTTGAATACTATATGTTTGTTGGATTTCTTCTTGTGTTGTTGAGGTATATCTAAATTGTTGAATACTATATGTTTGTTGGATCTCTTCTTGTGTTGTTGATGTATATCTAAATTGTTGAATACTATATGTTTGTTGGATCTCTTCTTGTGTTGTTGAGGTATATCTAAATTGTTGAATACTATATGTTTGTTGGATCTCTTCTTTCTTCTTCTTTTGACGTCCATATACAGAGATCTGTGCGATCTATAAGTTACGTTTAATCCTAGAGATCTGTGCGATCTATAAGTTACGTTTAATCCTAGAGATCTGCGAGATTTATAAGTGAAGAAATGAATCACAACTGGAACACATTACAGCGGATGGCCAAGAATAGAACTGAATGGCATGTATCTGTTGCTGTCCAGAACTTCAGCGGTATCACATGCAGGAGAGAGAGAAAGCGAGAGAGAATCTTGCGTTTGAGTTCATATGCAGTGTTAATTTTCCAACAAAACGAAAAGGACGTACATTACTTGTCCTTTGTTACTTTTCTTTTATACTCATGTTCGTTGA
Source organism: Arion vulgaris (assembly GCA_020796225.1). Lineage (NCBI taxonomy): Eukaryota > Metazoa > Mollusca > Gastropoda > Stylommatophora > Arionidae > Arion > Arion vulgaris. Next base: position 43,842,838 of record CM036757.1, read on the forward strand.
TCTGAACTTTCAATCCAACAATATTTTAATCAGAATATGTTGTTAGGGATCTTATTTTTCCTTCCAGTATGTGTTGTCTAAGATATACCTTCCAGTATGTGTTATCTAAGAGATACCTTCCAGTATGTGTTATCTAAGAGATACCTTCCAGTATGTGTTGTCTAAGAGATACCTTCCAGTATGTGTTATCTAAGAGATACCTTCCAGTATGTGTTATCTAAGAGATACCTTCCAGTATGTGTTATCTAAGAGATACCTTCCAGTATGTGTTATCTAAGAGATACCTTCCAGTATGTGTTATCTAAGAGATACCTTCCAGTATGTGTTGTCTAAGAGATACCTTCCAGTATGTGTTATCTAAGAGATACCTTCCAGTATGTGTTGTCTAAGAGATACCTTCCAGTATGTGTTATCTAAGAGATACATTGTTATTTTAAAGTTCATTGACCTGGTCTAACTTGGTAATCCCAATGTCTTGTAATTAATGTTCCTAAGTTTGGACTCAACAGTAAAGGGAAAGGTGGGGGAATAGGTGCGGTAACAGCAAGTTCTTTTACAATTTGAGGAAAACATAAATTATGTGAGAACCATCCCCAAATGAAATAGGTCAGCTTGCCTACTAAGTAGTGCAGAATTTACCGCATCTAAATTCTGGATTTGTCAGATTGATTATTCGGGAAACTAAAGTTATCTTTCGGACCTTAGAAAATGACACAGTAGAAGCGATAATTAGATTCTAAATTGTTTGAGCAATCAACTTCAATTGATTTAAGCTAGAGCGCTGCGATAAAACCGATCGAACAAGCGATAACTTCAAAACAGGAAAAACCCCTTCGAAAATCGAGGAAATATAATTTAAATAATATTCTTTTTAAAATCGTCGTTTCAAAGCAATGACTTTTAATCAAGATAGCAAACAGAAAAATAAACAAAAAAAGAGTATTGTGATTAAAGCATATAAGTAAAACAAGAGCATGTGTAAACAAATTAGGTCTAAACAACTTGGGGGACCTGAAAGTTCTCACACTTGGTGAGTGAACCTGCTGTGATTAAGCTTCAAATCTGAATCGCAAGTTAGAATGTTACAGTTATCAAAATTAGCTTTATCATATCAGTTCACCGCTGTCTACACTACAGTTAAGGTAGTTATGACTGCCAGGTACTGTACCATATTCTCATGTGTCTTGATCATTTCCTTTCGTTTGGGTATAGTTAACAATGGTAATCATTAGATCAGTTATACCATCCATGACATATCTATCTTGATTCTCATGCCGGCAATATCTGTTTTTGTGTAGACAGTGTCTCTTATCTATAATTAAGGTGTCTTCTCTAAATATATAAGTGCATTCTCATGACATTTATTCGTCTTGGGTGTCAAGTCATTGTATAGAATTGCAACGCCCCTGCGTATCGCTTTCTGCACACGACAATATTTCCATTATTTACAGCAGTTTTTATTTGTCTCATTTCCGAAACACATAATTCTATTACTACGTAATTTAAGTTACACCCGAACGCATTTATATTGTTTTGATGACTGAAATAGCCGGTCTTATGGCTGTGCGTCAACGTAAACAATTCCATGAGATAGAAGCAGAAGGGCAAAAGAGTTAAATCGTAGTTATGGGTGTATCGGTTACATGGAGGTATGGTACTTGCATCTCGCTTCAAAAGTACTATGTTTTTTCGTGGAGGAAACGTACTGTTTTCCCCTTTTCCCCCCAGTTTTTCTGATCTCTATATAGGTAATATCGAGTTTATAGTCTATCAGAGATAAGTACCACGTTCATGTTGATAATATAGAGAAAGCCATTAGCTGTGTCAAAACGATATGAGTAGGCTGGAAAGTGGCTGCCCAAGAAAACTTCCTAAATATCAAAGAAGAAATTCATACATATTTCAATAGTCCTCAAAATTAAATTGCAAACCCTTGACGGTGATACGGAGTAGGTGCACTGCCACTTAGATCTTCATGTGAAAGAAAGAGATTAAAGCACATACGGTTATTCACCGAAATACATTGATGATGATCCAATCAATCAAATCGTAGAGTTTGTCAAATCAATAACTAGAAACATGTTTCCAAAGAATAATCTAGAACTACATCAGACGAAGCCTCATTTATAAACTACACATCACACATATATTCAAACAAACAAAAAACTGTTCTAAAAGATATCTTCTGTAGACAAACGGAATATAGACTAGTCTTAGTGTCCTGGAATATAACAAAACACTGTTCTAGAAGATATCTTCTGTAGACAAACGGAATATAGACTAGTCTTAGTGTCCTGGAATATACAACTTGTTTTCTTCTTTTTTCTTCTTCAGCTTTCCGATCCATTGAGGTTCATTACTGTAGATACTATCCGCTTCCATTCATTTCTGTTCTCTTCCCAATTGTTGACTACTAGTATTTCTATGTCTACTTCAATAATATACCTCAATCGTTTTATTGATCTACTTCGTGGTCTCTTCTCCTTCATCTTTATTTTGTATATGTAATTATAGGTTTTTTTGTTCTCTGGTTCTCTGACATTTTTTCAATATAATTGATTGATTGATAGAACCATCATCACTGCACTTTGGTGAGTAACCATGCGTGCTCCGATCTCTTTCTTATACAGGAAGATCTCAGCTGTAGTGTACGAACTCCGTAGCACCGGCGAGGGAACCCGATGTAATTTTGAAGATGTCGAAGAGATTTTTGTAAGAATTTTACTTTTAATCTTTTCTAATGAATTTTGCAGTGGAAAAAATATTAGAATTGATGAAAATCTATACTAAGAGTTGGGGAAAAATATAGTCTTAGAGTAGAGCAAAATACTGTATTAGAAATGAACAAAACACTCATTTACAGAAATACGTTTTCAATATATTCTAGTCATCGTATTCTATTAACCTTTATGGTGATGGTAATTAATATTGATATAAATATATTCTAGTCATTGTATTCTATTAACTTTTATGGTGATGGTAATTAATATTGATATAAATATATTCTAGTCATCGTATTCTATTAACCTTTATGGTGATGGTAATTAATATTGATATAAATATATTCTAGTCATCGTATTCTATTAACCTTTATGGTGGTGGTAATTAATAGTGATATAAATATATTCTAGTCATCGTATTCTATTAACCTTTATGGTGGTGGTAATTAATATTGATATAAATATATTCTAGCCATCGTATTCTATTAACTTTTATGGTGATGGTAATTAATAGTGATATAAATATATTCTAGTCATTGTATTCTATTAACCTTTATGGTGGTGGTAATTAATATTGATATAAATATATTCTAGTCATCGTATTCTATTAACTTTTATGGTGATGGTAATTAATAGTGATATAAATATATTCTAGTCATCGTATTCTATTAACCTTTATGGTGGTGGTAATTAATATTGATATAAATATATTCTTCGTTTTCTACGAACACCCACTGTCAGTTCAGGCGGAAGTCATGACGCCTGGTATGCACTTCTGACTGAGTTTTGCGTGAGGTCTACTTACCGTTTTACCACTGTCTCTCACCATGCGGTCAGCCATCGTGGTCTTCAGAAGAACTTGAAGATATTATCCTTCAAGTGTGATCGTATACACATTCGAAATATCCTTATTGTTTCTCATTCTCCATTATTTTCACCCTTGTTGGGCTCAAATATTATTCTTTAACTATAATAGTTTAACTCATTCAATACATTAAGCTCCATGACCAGCTGTTCTGGCAGTATGACGTTTTCTTCAAGCCACCTCAAGAATAAAAACACTGAGTAGAAGAAAAAATTATTGCCTCGATATATTGATGTATAATTCTTTGCTCAGAATTATAATCTAAATGGCACAGAAATATGGACAGTCTACTCAAGACACGAGAGGAGACTTAACATCTTTCACCTTCGATGTCTCCGCAAGATTATGAACATCAGGTGGTACGACAAGATAACCAACTCTGAAGTACTGCAACGTGCAAGCCTGCCTTCCATCATGGGCATGCTCAGCAGTAGACGACTAAGGTGGTTGCGGCATGTGAGAAGAATTGAAACTTGTCGCATACCAAAACAAATGTTGTTCTGTGAACTTTCGGAGGAATAGGCACTAGGGCAGAGCACTGCTCAGATATAAAGATATCTGCAAAACCTCAATGAAAAACCTTTCTATAGGTCCGAGCACATGTGAAAAACTAGCTGATGACAGAGTTGTGTGGAAAGCCATATTGCAAAAGGGCGCAGAGTCTTTTGAGAAGAGACTTATGTATGAGCTGAACGACAAGAGAGAAAAGCGAAAACTCAGAAGTTGTCACAGTAAAACACTTGCCAATTGACCGTCTGTAAAGACGAAAAAGGCCATATATATAATTCTTTGCAGAATACAGTAAATGAATTTATAACTTATACCTTTCAGATCTGCACATGGTATAGTGTTCATAAACTTTCAGATCTGCACATGGTATAGTGTTCATAAACTTTCAGATCTGCACATGGTATAGTGTTCATAAACTTTCAGATCTGCACATGGTATAGTGTTCATAAACTTTCAGATCTGCACATGGTATAGTGTTCATAAACTTTATATCATCATCACCATCATCAAATAGCCTGTCCCTTCCGGAATTTGGCTCCCATGACAGCAGTCCTGAAAACTCTCTGTTCTGTGCAAGTTGACCGGCGTCAGCAACATTCATTCTCAGATCGTCAATGACATCTTGCACCCATCGTCTTCGAGGTCTTCCTCTCATTCTTCTTCCATGCATCATTCCCTCAAAAATTATCTTCTCTAGGAACTCATGTCGTTTGATGTTTCCGAAATATTTAATTGTCCTTGATTTGATGCTCTTTAATAGCTAACTCTCTTTAATATCAAGCTGTTGCTGGAACTTCATATAGGAAAAGTATAATCTATTTTGTGACAGTATACTCCACTATAAATTAATTGTATTCTAACAAAAGACAGCGCCAAAATATGTGGGATTTATTATGCTTACACTAAGGATTTATTATGCTTACACTAAGGATTTATTATGCTTACAATAAGAGTTGAGCAGGATCAATCCTTCAGTTATCAGTTATATGAGGACTATCATCATAGCGCTCCGGACATGTCCATAGGTGCTCCGATCTCCGCCTCAGCAAATCCAGCAGCGTCCAGCGACCCAACACGCCAGTTCGATGTTGATTAATCAATCTCTTTGCATATTTAGTATGTCGTTCTTTACAATATTATAAATCCGATTCTTAGTTTCACCATTTGCTTCCGTATTGATAATGCCTCAATAAACTTAACCCTCTTTATCTGTTATCTCTGTCGATTTCCGGTCTTTTCGTGATGGTATTTCCAAATACATCAATTTGTCGTTAATGTTCCGTGTTTTATTTTGCCTTTAATACTTAATTTATTCTATTTCCCTGATACAATTGGTGTCACTTACTCATTGTCTCTAGAAATGTCCATTTCTGTTTTGTTTCATCTGTAATTTAGTATTAAATTACGCTTCTATTTCTAGTCCAGGTTTGAATCCCTAGTTGCGTTATTTATCCATTTGTGATATTTGTGCTGTACTTCATTTGACTAATTGTGACTACATACGCAGTCGACGTGGATACAAGGCAAGGAACGACAGCTAGAGAATATACTTCTTCTTCTTCTTCTTCCTCTTTGAACGCTCTGTATCGACCACTTGTTAATCACTCTTTGTGATTTGTATGTGATCCGAGTCTAAGAGCGATTGTACGTTGTGTCAATTATGCGCCTAAAAGTAGGCCAGCACATCCGATTTCTGCAATGCTTTTTATTTACTAGGATATCTTTCCTAGGCCCTTACCTTAGTCGCCTGTTACGACATGCCTTGTTTGTCGCAGTGTTACTATTCATTGCTCCTTGAGAGCCCTGCTAACACAGGCGTGATAATAAACTATCCAGCATATCATCACTTTAACTATCCAGCATATCATCACTTTAACTATCCAGCATATCATCACTTTAACTATCCAGCATATCATCACTTTAACTGTCCAGCATATCATCACTTTAACTGTCCAGCATATCATCACTTTAACTGTCCAGCATATCATCACTTTAACTGTCCAGCATATCATCACTTTAACTATCCAGCATATCATCACTTTAACTGTCCAGCATATCATCACTTTAACTGTCCAGCATATCATCACTTTAACTGTCCAGCATATCATCACTTTAACTATCCAGCATATCATCACTTTAACTATCCAGCATATCATCACTTTAACTATCCAGCATATCATCACTTTAACTGTCGGTAATAAAGCTATACGTTTGTAGAGATCTTTGATCAACAACACTAGTGGACATGCAACATGTTGATGTCTAATCTGTTTGTGGAGATCTTTGATCAACAACGCTAGTGGACATGCAACATGTTGATGTCTAATCTGTTTGTAGAGATCTTTGATCAACAACGCTAGTGGACATGCAACATGTTGATGTCTAATCTGTTTGTGGAGATCTTTGATCAACAACGCTAGTGGACATGCAACATGTTGATGTCTAATCTGTTTGTGGAGATCTTTGATCAACAACGCTAGTGGACATGCAACATGTTGATGTCTAATCTGTTTGTGGAGATCTTTGATCAACAACGCTAGTGGACATGCAACATGTTGATGTCTAATCTGTTTGTAGAGATCTTTGATCAACAACGCTAGTGGACATGCAACATGTTGATGTCTAATCTGTTTGTAGAGATCTTTGATCAAGCAATCACTAGTGGACATGCAACATGTTGATGTCTAATCTGTTTGTAGAGATCTTTGATCAACAACGCTAGTGGACATGCAACATGTTGATGTCTAATCTGTTTGTGGAGATCTTTGATCAACAACGCTAGTGGACATGCAACATGTTGATGTCTAATCTGTTTGTGGAGATCTTTGATCAACAACGCTAGTGGACATGCAACATGTTGATGTCTAATCTGTTTGTAGAGATCTTTGATCAACAACGCTAGTGGACATGCAACATGTTGATGTCTAATCTGTTTGTGGAGATCTTTGATCAACAACGCTAGTGGACATGCAACATGTTGATGTCTAATCTGTTTGTAGAGATCTTTGATCAACAACGCTAGTGGACATGCAACATGTTGATGTCTAATCTGTTTGTGGAGATCTTTGATCAACAACGCTAGTGGACATGCAACATGTTGATGTCTAATCTGTTTGTAGAGATCTTTGATCAACAACGCTAGTGGACATGCAACATGTTGATGTCTAATCTGTTTGTAGAGATCTTTGATCAACAACGCTAGTGGACATGCAACATGTTGATGTCTAATCTGTTTGTAGAGATCTTTGATCAACAACGCTAGTGGACATGCAACATGTTGATGTCTAATCTGTTTGTAGAGATCTTTGATCAACAACGCTAGTGGACATGCAACATGTTGATGTCTAATCTGTTTGTAGAGATCTTTGATCAACAACGCTAGTGGACATGCAACATGTTGATGTCTAATCTGTTTGTGGAGATCTTTGATCAACAACGCTAGTGGACATGCAACATGTTGATGTCTAATCTGTTTGTGGAGATCTTTGATCAACAACGCTAGTGGACATGCAACATGTTGATGTCTAATCTGTTTGTGGAGATCTTTGATCAACAACGCTAGTGGACATGCAACATGTTGATGTCTAATCTGTTTGTAGAGATCTTTGATCAACAACGCTAGTGGACATGCAACATGTTGATGTCTAATCTGTTTGTAGAGATCTTTGATCAACAACGCTAGTGGACATGCAACATGTTGATGTCTAATCTGTTTGTGGAGATCTTTGATCAACAACGCTAGTGGACATGCAACATGTTGATGTCTAATCTGTTTGTAGAGATCTTTGATCAACAACGCTAGTGGACATGCAACATGTTGATGTCTAATCTGTTTGTGGAGATCTTTGATCAACAACGCTAGTGGACATGCAACATGTTGATGTCTAATCTGTTTGTGGAGATCTTTGATCAACAACGCTAGTGGACATGCAACATGTTGATGTCTAATCTGTTTGTGGAGATCTTTGATCAACAACGCTAGTGGACATGCAACATGTTGATGTCTAATCTGTTTGTAGAGATCTTTGATCAACAAGGCTAGTGGACATGCAACATGTTGATGTCTAATCTGTTTGTGGAGATCTTTGATCAACAACGCTAGTGGACATGCAACATGTTGATGTCTAATCTGTTTGTAGAGATCTTTGATCAACAACGCTAGTGGACATGCAACATGTTGATGTCTAATCTGTTTGTGGAGATCTTTGATCAACAACGCTAGTGGACATGCAACATGTTGATGTCTAATCTGTTTGTAGAGATCTTTGATCAACAACGCTAGTGGACATGCAACATGTTGATGTCTAATCTGTTTGTAGAGATCTTTGATCAACAACGCTAGTGGACATGCAACATGTTGATGTCTAATCTGTTTGTAGAGATCTTTGATCAACAACGCTAGTGGACATGCAACATGTTGATGTCTAATCTGTTTGTGGAGATCTTTGATCAACAACGCTAGTGGACATGCAACATGTTGATGTCTAATCTGTTTGTAGAGATCTTGATCAACAACGCTAGTGGACATGCAACATGTTGATGTCTAATCTGTTTGTGGAGATCTTTGATCAACAACGCTAGGGGACATGCAACATGTTGATGTCTAATCTGTTTGTAGAGATCTTTGATCAACAACGCTAGTGGACATGCAACATGTTGATGTCTAATCTGTTTGTGGAGATCTTTGATCAACAACGCTAGGGGACATGCAACATGTTGATGTCTAATCTGTTTGTAGAGATCTTTGATCAACAACGCTAGTGGACATGCAACATGTTGATGTCTAATCTGTTTGTAGAGATCTTTGATCAACAAGGCTAGTGGACATGCAACATGTTGATGTCTAATCTGTTTGTGGAGATCTTTGATCAACAACGCTAGTGGACATGCAACATGTTGATGTCTAATCTGTTTGTAGAGATCTTTGATCAACAACGCTAGTGGACATGTAACATGTTGATGTCTAATCTGTTTGTAGAGATCTTGATCAACAACTAGTGGACATGCAATGTTGTGTCTATCTGTTTGTGGAATCTTGATCAACATGCTAGTGGACATATGATGTCTAACGTTTCTTGCTTGACTTGATAAATATATTTACCAATTATCCTTTTGTTTGGTCAATTGCAGGATCTAGTGTTTTGACATTGTAATAAATATGACTGGTCGTTTTACCATTCATGCCAAATACAAATATACATATGTTTAGCGAAAGATCACTTACGTAATAACTGCGGCGGCCGTTCTGAAAAAAAACTACTAGGAAACAAACACCAGGAACTGGGGCCCGAATCCAGATGACATTCACTAAGCTACGTGGATTTCCATGACTTGCGAGATGACTGTCATTGACTGATTTCTAATATTGTTACAATCTACAATATAGTTATTCTATATCTTCACTGATTTCTAATATTGTTACAATCTACAAGATAATGTACGACAAGATAACCAACTCTGAAGTACTGCAAATTGCAAACCTGCCTTCCATCATGGGCATGCTCAACAGTAGACGACTAAGGTGGTTGCGGCATGTGAGAAGAATTGAAACTTGTCGCATACCAAAACAAATGTTGTTCTGTGAACTTTCGGATGGGAATAGGCACCAGGGCAGAGCACTGCTCAGATATAAAGATGTCTGCAAAGCATCAATGAAAAACTTTTCTATAGGTCCGAGCACATGGGAAAAACTAGCTAATTACAGAGTTGTGTGGAAAACCATATTGCAAAAGGGCGCAGAGTCTTTTGAGAAGAGACTTATGTATGAGCTGAACGACAAGAGAGAAAAGCGAAAACTCAGAAGTTGTCACAGTAAAACACTTGCCAATTGACCGTCTGTAAAGACAAAAAGACCATACACATTCCACAATATAGTTATTATATATCGTCACTGATTTCCAATATTTTTATAATGTTGATTTCCAATATTTTTATAATGTTGATTTTCAATATTTTTATAATGTTGATTTCCAATATTTTTATAATGTTGATTTCCAATATTTTTATAATGTTGTATAAGCTATCATGTATCGCAACTGAAATATAAAAGAAAAAACATGCACAAGAAGCATCGCTTGAACTGTTAAGTTTAATCTTTGAAGACACTACTACACATTATACATTTATTGCATGTAGAGTTGTCAAGAAAGCATACCATAGATATGGCAAATCAATGGAATGGCAGCAGTGTGTACAAGAATTGACCTTAGCTGTCACGTTAGTTACAACTGTTCAGTTGAAGTTCTTTAATTTTTAATTTCATGTGATGTGTTAAAAATGATGTAATAGTGTTGATCATTACACTTTATTAGAGTTGAAGGCAATACTCAATTAGAGTTCAGAAAAACTATTAGAGTTGATCAAAATACTGTATTAGAGTTGGTGAAAATACTGTTTTAGAAATGAGCAAAACACTCTTTTACAGTTGAGAAAACACTCTAATAGATTTGATGAAATAACTTGATTGAAATGGGTAAAATAATTATATTGGAATTGAGCTAAACACTCTAATGAAGTTGATCAAAACATTTTTCTAGTTGAGTTAGTATTAGCAACATATTATTATAATTGAGTACTACAGTCTATTCAAGTTTTAAAAAGCCTCTAGTATATTAGAGAATGAATATCAACGCAGGCATTGAAGTAGAATGCAAAGGGTTCAAGAAAGAGAGGAAGACCTAAGGAGACCCTGAAACGAACCTTGCTGAGAGAGGCAAGAAATATCGGTCTCAGTTGCATGGATGAGATTGAACGAATTGCCTAGGATAGAGCGGTATGGAGAAATTGCTTGCAGACCTATGTAACGTATAACAGTAGGAGAGGAATTATTATTATATTAGAGAATAGAACATTCTATTAATGTTCCGAAAAAACTTTCGAGTAGAGATATGGAATATATTCTATCAGACCTGAAAAACTTATAGAATCGACGTCACTGCACTAGCACTAAAGAAGCCTTCATATGTGCTCAGTCCGTGTTTGGACTTGCTGCTAAAAGTTGCTGCAGAGCACAGACATATTTGCTTCAACAACAACTCTTAATTATTTTCCGAAAACTCAGTCCAGTGTTCATTATCAGGTGTTAGCCACTCTTTTAGGATTTGAACCGCCTTACTTTGGTGAGTGAATCCAGATTACTAACCACTTTACTATTTTTCTTCAGGCATCGATGCAGCAACTACTTCCAGTATAAGAATGGAGGTTGAGACCGTCATTACTGTCCTCCAGTGGGTCCCTAGGATTCCGTTTAGTGTATCGGTTAATGTGTCCGACTCTCAATCGATATTTCGGAGGGTCAAAAATGACAAATTGCGGTATGAGTGGATGTAGTTTATCAAGGTTTCCAACCTACATACGCTTATGTGGATCTGCTGCAATGGACACGTGGGTGCTCGCGGCAATTAGAGAGCGCACACGATTGTATCAACAGCATCGATTGTCGTTAAGTTGAACATAGATATGGTAGGGGAAGTCCTTCGTTTGCTCTGCAATCACCTGCTGAGTGAGGACACGAACATGGATGTTGAGTCTATCTTACGATTTAAGGAGTTAGAAATTACACGTTGCAAAAGCAGAGCTGGCTGAATGAGGGGGCCTAGTTGGGAGCGTGTTTAACCATCGAACCACAAGAAACATCATTGTGCATTCCCTTAAACATCTTTTGGGTGAGACTGAGCACCTACAAGTCCACATTGAGTGCTATGTGCGTCAGTTCAGTAAACAATAATAGCTGCCTGATATTTTACTATCTATTTCGCCCTCATATAACCAAACTGATTCTTCTGTAGTCCAACGATTGTTGTTTAGGCACAAACAGTTACGTTAGAAAAACAAGCAAACATTGACCGTTTATTCAATGCTTGTGGTTTATTCAGTGACTGTATATAAATACAAACATATATATATATATATATATATATATATATACATAGACAACTGATTTATATGTATATAGAATTAACGTAGTAGTGTTTGTAGCCTGTTAAATATTCCACTGGCGGTAACACACACACATTCTTCATATTATCAGTGGAATCCGCTTCTCTGTGTCCTGAGCTGTATTGCAATATTTCAAATTACTGTATAAATTAACGTTTCTGAATTTGAGGCCGCGTGTAACTAAAAATCAACGATTTTGAATCTGAAGTCCCCATGTAACTGTATAAATCAACAATTCTGAAGTTGACATGTAATTGTTTAAATCAACCATTCTGAATCTGAGGTCCGCATGCAATGTTGCATCTGAGGTCCGCATGCAATGTTGCATCTGAGGTCCGCATGCAATGTTGCATCTGAGGTCCGCATGCAATGTTGCATCTGAGGTCCGCATGCAATGTTGCATCTGAGGTCCGCATGCAATGTTGCATCTGAGGTCCGCATGCAATGTTGCATCTGAGGTCCGCATGCAATGTTGCATCTGAGGTCCGCATGCAATGTTGCATCTGAGGTCCGCATGCAATGTTGCATCTGAGGTCCGCATGCAATGTTGCATCTGAGGTCCGCATGCAATGTTGCATCTGAGGTCCGCATGCAATGTTGCATCTGAGGTCCGCATGCAATGTTGCATCTGAGGTCCGCATGCAATGTTGCATCTGAGGTCCGCATGCAATGTTGCATGGTATTGTATTCGAACTAATGTTAGAGAGCTAAAAAATCTGATTGACTATATCAGGGCTTCCCAGCCTGGAGTATATCAGGGCTTCCCAGCCTGGAGTATATCAGGGCTTCCCAGCCTGGAGTATATCAGGGCTTCCCAGCCTGGAGTATATCAGGGCTTCCCTGCCTGGAGTATATCAGGGCTTCCCAGCCTGGAGTATATCAGGGCTTCCCTGCCTGGAGTATTCACAGCTTATTAAAGTGAGAAACTGCATTTCATAGTGTACGAGAAAGTGGGGTATGTTCTGAATATACGATACAAGTTATATATGCTCGTAATATAACCATCAGAGTAGTGAATGTGAAACGTTTCTAGTGATGTGGACAGGGAAAAATGAGAAACTCCTGTATTCAATAATTTATATTGCGGGAGAGAGATTTTATGGAAAGAGGCTTAACGATAAAGGATTGACTTCATTGAAATGGTTTTGCCAATATTGTTCGGTCCCTCTACGCAGAAATAGCATTTCACATTTCGAGAGTATTGCACAAAGCACGAACTTCGTAGCTCTGGAAACAATTCTTTTCATCTCTAAAAGAAATACACATGAGAACAGAACGCGCGATAAATGGGGTCTCTGTGACTGAGTGGTTAAGCTGCTAGCCTTTAGTTTAAAACGTTTTGGATTCGAATATTGACCATAACGTTCTGTTCACGATTGCGTTTTTTCCAGAGTCATAGGATTGTTGGCGGAGCTACGACGTTTGTGCTTTGTAAAATACTCTTGACAAAGTGCTTACTATTTGTGAGGAGAACGAGCAAGCCATATGGGATGATACCAGTGCAATATTGTAAAATACTCTTGACAAGCTGCTTACTATTGGTGAGGAGAGCGAGCAAGCCATATGGGATGATACTAGTGAAATGAAGTAAATCCTTCGTCTATAGACGCTTTTTAAACAAAGATATAAAGGAAGTTTTATATTAATAGTATTAATATATCAAATAATCCGTTATCTGCAACAGTTTGGGAATCACTGACACAATAGGCATGACTTATTAATTTGCTTTACTGACATTGTAAGTGTATTATTCTATCTGTGTTCAAGTGTGTTGGTTTAATTTTTGGCTTGCATAGTTTATGAGAAGACTTACGTAGAGATGTCGTTTAGTACTTAAAATATAAAGGAATAAAGACAATCAGCCGTATGCTAGCAAACACGTTATAACCAATTACAGGTTGGTCATTTTCACGTGCCATGCCTGTTTGCGTACATAATAATGTATTTTCACAAACGCCCGTCGTTAGTGCTACTGAATCAGTTTGTATGTTGACACTTTATGTACCATGAACCAATGCTGTTCTGACTGTACTTTCTCTCTCTCTCTATCGTTCTGATTCATCTTTCACTGGTGTTACAGGTTGTAACTATGTGTTCAAACCCTTTCTTTCCCATGACATGGTCGAAAGATGATGATTGCCGTTTTCTTGTTTTAATAATAAGTTTTCTCTGTGCCTTGAAATATATCAACTCATTAACAATAGTCATTATAATTGTAAAATCTCATCTGTGTGGCCTGTAGAGATTTTGCTCTCTGTTTATTTATTATCGAAGACTCGCTTGAAATATTTCAGCACTTTCTCTATGTAGCACCGAAAAACTCTTTTTCTGACTTCAGTTGACATTGATCTGTTGCATATAACGTCTTTCATTTTCTGACTTCAATTGACATTGATCTGTTGCATATAACGTCTTTCATTTTCTGACTTCAATTGACATTGATCTGCTGCATATAACGTCTTTCATTTTCTGACTTCAATTGACATTGATCTGTTGCATATAACGTCTTTCATTTTCTGACTTCAGTTGACATTGATCTGTTGCATATAACGTCTTTCATTTTCTGACTTCAGTTGACATTGATTTGTTGCATATAACGTCTTTCATTTTCTGACTTCAGTTGACATTGATCTGTTGCATATAACGTCTTTCATTTTCTGACTTCAGTTGACATTGATCTGTTGCATATAACGTCTTTCATTTTCTGACTTCAGTTGACATTGATCTGTTGCATATAACGTCTTTCATTTTCTGACTTCAATTGACATTGATCTGTTGCATATAACGTCTTTCATTTTCTGACTTCAGTTGACATTGATCTGTTGCCTATAACGTCTTTCATTTTCTGGCTTCAGTTGACATTGATCTGTTGCATATAACGTCTTTCATTTTCTGACTTCAATTGACATTGATCTGTTGCATATAACGTCTTTCATTTTCTGACTTCAATTGACAATGATCTGTTGCATATAACGTCTTTCATTTTCTGACTTCAGTTGACATTGATCTGTTGCATATAACGTCTTTCATTTTCTGACTTCAGTTGACATTGATCTGTTGCATATAACGTCTTTCATTTTCTGACTTCAGTTGACATTGATCTGTTGCATATAACGTCTTTCATTTTCTGACTTCAATTGACATTGATCTGTTGCATATAACGTCTTTCATTTTCTGACTTCAATTGACATTGATCTGTTGCATATAACGTCCTTCATTTTCTGACTTCAGTTGACATTGATCTGTTGCATATAACGTCTTTCATTTTCTGACTTCAATTGACAATGATCTGTTGCATATAACGTCTTTCATTTTCTGACTTCAGTTGACATTGATCTGTTGCATATAACGTCTTTCATTTTCTGACTTCAGTTGACATTGATCTGTTGCATATAACGTCTTTCATTTTCTGACTACAGTTGACATTGATCTGTTGCATATAACGTCTTTCATTTTCTGACTTCAGTTGACATTGATCTGTTGCATATAACGTCTTTCATGTTTTGAGTTAATTGACATTGATCTGTTGCATATAACGTCTTTCATTTTCTGACTTCAATTGACATTGATCTGTTGCAAATAACGTCTTTCATTTTCTGACTTCAGTTGACATTGATATGTTGCATATAACGTCTTTCATTTTCTGACTTCAGTTGACATTGATCTGTTGCATATAACGTCTTTCATTTTCTGACTTCAGTTGACATTGATCTGTTGCATATAACGTCTTTCATTTTCTGACTTCAATTGACATTGATCTGTTGCATATAACGTCTTTCATTTTCTGACTTCAGTTGACATTGATCTGTTGCATATAACGTCTTTCATTTTCTGACTTCAGTTGACATTGATCTGTTGCATATAACGTCTTTCATTTTCTGACTTCAATTGACATTGATCTGTTGCATATAACGTCTTTCATTTTCTGACTTCAGTTGACATTGATCTGTTGCATATAACGTCTTTCATTTTCTGATTTCAGTTGACATTGATCTGTTGCATATAACGTCTTTCATTTTCTGACTTCAGTTGACATTGATCTGTTGCATATAACGTCTTTCATTTTCTGACTTCAGTTGACATTGATCTGTTGCATATAACGTCTTTCATTTTCTGACTTCAATTGACATTGATCTGTTGCATATAACGTCTTTCATTTTCTGACTTCAGTTGACATTGATCTGTTGCATATAACGTCTTTCATTTTCTGACTTCAGTTGACATTGATCTGTTGCATATAACGTCTTTCATTTTCTGACTTCAATTGACATTGATCTGTTGCATATAACGTCTTTCATTTTCTGACTTCAGTTGACATTGATCTGTTGCATATAACGTCTTTCATTTTCTGATTTCAGTTGACATTGATCTGTTGCATATAACGTCTTTCATTTTCTGACTTCAGTTGACATTGATCTGTTGCATATAACGTCTTTCATTTTCTGACTTCAGTTGACATTGATCTGTTGCATATAACGTCTTTCATTTTCTGACTTCAGTTGACATTGATCTGTTGCATATAACGTCTTTCATTTTCTGACTTCAGTTGAAATTGATCTGTTGCATATAACGTCTTTCATTTTCTGACTTCAATTGACAATGATCTGTTGCATATAACGTCTTTCATTTTCTGACTTCAGTTGACATTGATCTGTTGCATATAACGTCTTTCATTTTCTGACTTCAGTTGACATTGATCTGTTGCATATAACGTCTTTCATTTTCTGACTTCAGTTGACATTGATCTGTTGCATATACCGTCTTTCATTTTCTGACTTCAATTGACATTGATCTGTTGCATATAACGTCTTTCATTTTCTGACTTCAGTTGACATTGATCTGTTGCATATAACGTCTTTCATTTTCTGAACAGAAAGCCCACCGGCCGAGAAGCTGATAATTGTGGTGCAACCGTTGACTTATTTCGCTTCGTGCTTGTAGGCTCTTGCCCCGTAGGTGGCAATTTTGGTGGGGTCATTTACTCCGGGGGAGTTAGCATTCGTTAGCTGACGACTCTTACACTGCTGTTTTTTTTAAGTTTGTGCAAAATTCGGGCAATTTTTTGTCGGACATCGGCCAGGAGATGCGTGCATTTTGTTTAGCGATTTTTGGACCAGCATTGCTTTTCCGTGCTTGCACTACCACCTCTACCTGTAGCTCTCCCTCGATCCCTGCCCCATTAGCCAGACCGGAACCAAAGTCTGTTACCAGGGTCACCGCGTGGAGGTGGGGCACAGGGTATTGATTAGTGCCAGCTCAACTAATCATGCGCGGCGTTGTCCCCATGCGCCTTTGACCCCGGTGGTCACATCTCAAAACCCTTACTTAACTGTACACACCGGGACATGCTGAAATGGCAACGAACATGCTCAATGACTTGCACATAATTCCCCTTGCTATTGAAACTGGTAGAAGTATGAGCAGAGCTGATGTTGTTAATGCAGTGCACACTGAGTTGAGGGAGTTTGCTTGCGTTGTGATCGAACTCATTACCGTTGAAGCTACGGACGCCCATATATACTTTATAATTGTAACAAAGTTTTATTCATATTATTATCATCATATATAACCAGTGAAACACAGTTGCCGTGTAACACTGAATAATTATGATCTTAGTTCAGAAAGCAATGGCAAACTACTGAACGTATAAGTGGTGCCTAGAAAAATCAACGACTCGTTTACTGTGGTTGACGATGAGGTCCTGTATAGGATAAGCCACAATTTAAGAAGTATGACCTATATCAGTGATTAACTAATTATTATCAACATCATTGTTATTTTTATAACACTGACTAATTATTATTTAGTTATTACACAACAACTGAGTTATTATACTACGTTATGTTTTATTTAGATAGAAACATAAATTAATTCTAAATAAAGAATATTTCAAAACGAAATAGTTACTCTCATTTTGTGAGGTAGGAAACGTACTGGTTACATAAATAAGTACTGGGGGTGTCGCACTAGTTTATTCTGACACGATTACACCGTTGGGTGGATGGAACATTGACTGAAGTCAATCAATAACAATCATCAGACGATCCATAATGTGCACATGATTCTACAGTGGGTAGAACGTAATAGAAAGAATAACCTTCTCCCCGACATCTTGCCAGTACAATTAACTTCTTCTTCCAACACTCCATGTCGACATCTTGCAGTACAATAACTCTTCTTCAACACTCCATGTCGACATCTTGCCAGTGACAATTAACCTTCTCCCCGACATCTTGCAGTACAATTAACTTCTTCTTCCAACACTCCATGTCGACATCTTGCCAGTACAATTAACTTCTTCTTCCAACACTCCATGTCGACATCTTGCCAGTACAATTAACTTCTTCTTCCAACGCTCCATGTCGACATCTTGCCAGTACAATTAACTTCTTCTTCCAACACTCCATGTCGACATCTTGCCAGTACAATTAACTTCTTCTTCCAACGCTCCATGTCGACATCTTGCCAGTACAATTACTTCTTCTTCCAATAGCTCCATGTCGACATCTTGCCAGTACAATTAACTTCTTCTTCCAACCTCCATGTCGACATCTTGCCAGTACAATTAACTTCTTCTTCCAACGCTCCATGTCGACATCTTGCCAGTACAATTAACTTCTTCTTCCAACGCTCCATGTCGACATCTTGCCAGTACAATTAACTTCTTCTTCCAATACTCCATGTCGACATCTTGCCAGTACAATTAACTTCTTCTTCCAACGCTCCATGTCGACATCTTGTTAACCACCCTTAGTTATTTATATGTAATGCGAGACTAAGAGCGATTGTACGTTGTGCCAGTTGTGCACCCACAAGTAGGCCAGCACATCCGAATTCTGCAACGCTTTTTATTTACTAGGTAGCTTCCCTTGTCCCTACATCAGTAGCCTCTTATGACATGCCTTGTAGGTAGCAGTGTTACTATTCTTTGCTCCTCCTACGAGCCCCATCATCACACGGGTGTGTGCAATTAACAATAGTACATTAAAGATTCAAGAAATAGCAAAAATCCAGATTGGGAAAATATCTTTCACAACTGCAGATTCTCGCTGTAATCACTGGTTTAAAAAAAAAAAAAGTGGTGCATGACTAACCACAGACGTTGTTACCAAAAATAGAATGATTGGATTTCTTACCTGCGTGTGTTTGTATTGGTTTATTTTTACCTTTGCTGTCACTAAGTAACCCATATTTGTTTAAATAAGATGGGACTAGTGCATTATATGTTACATTTAGTGATGTGTGTTCAAGTTGACCAAGTAAAAGAACCCAT
Organism: Arion vulgaris; assembly: GCA_020796225.1. Lineage (NCBI taxonomy): Eukaryota > Metazoa > Mollusca > Gastropoda > Stylommatophora > Arionidae > Arion > Arion vulgaris. The sequence goes on from CM036757.1 coordinate 43,862,144, forward strand.
CTCAGCTGCAGTGCACGAACTCCGTAGCACTGGCGAGGGTCCCGATGTAGTTTTGAAGATGGTGAAGATATTTTTGTAGGAATTTCATTTAAAATCTTTTCTTATGAATTTTTCCCGGACAGCGGCTTTCCAACCTGCTCTTCTTGATTTTGAACTGCCAAGGGTTCTTTTACATGCTGCAATTGAACACAGGACCTACGTTTTCATCCGCCTCCGATAGAACTAGGAACTCGATCTCACCTACACTGAGACCAGGTATCTCTGAAAAAATATCCAGATGTCTCCACGAGGGAGCGAACCTGGTATCTTTGGCACGAGAAACGAGCACCTAACCTCTACACCACAGAGAGATCCTGCTCTGTCATTGTCTTTCTTTGTCTTTCTTTGGCACGAGAAACGAGCACCTAACCTCTACACCACAGAGAGATCCTGCTCTTTCATTGTCTTTCTTTGGCACGAGAAACGAGCACCTAACCTCTACACCACAGAGATCCTGCTCTTTCATTGTCTTTCTTTGTCTTTCTTTGGCACGAGAAACGAGCACCTAACCTCTACACCACAGAGATCCTGCTCTTTCATTGTCTTTCTTTGTCTTTCTTTGGCACGAGAAACGAGCACCTAACCTCTACGCCACAGAGATCCGGCTCTTTCATTGTCTTTCTTTGTCTTTCTTTGGCACGAGAAACGAGCACCTAACCTCTACACCACAGAGATCCTGCTCTTTCATTGTCTTTCTTTGTCTTTCTTTGGCACGAGAAACGAACACCTAACCTCTACACCACAGAAAATCCTGCTCTTTCATTGTCTTTCTTTGTCTTTCTTTGCACGAGAAACGAGCACCTAACCTCTACACCACAGAGATCCTGCTCTTTCATTGTCTTTCTTTGTCTTTCTTTGGCACGAGAAACGAACACCTAACCTCTACACCACAGAAAATCCTGCTCTTTCATTGTCTTTCTTTGTCTTTCTTTGGCACGAGAAACGAGCACCTAACCTCTACACCACAGAGATCCTGCTCTTTCATTGTCTTTCTTTGTCTTTCTTTGGCACGAGAAACGAGCATCTAACCTCTACACCACAGAGATCCGCTCTGTCATTGTCTTTCTTTGTCTTTCTTTGGCACGAGAAACGAGCATCTAACCTCTACACCACAGAGATCCGGCTCTTTCATTGTCTTTCTTTGTCTTTCTTTGGCACGAGAAACGAGCACCTAACCTCTACACCACAGAGAGATCCTGCTCTTTCATTGTCTTTCTTTGTCTTTCTTTGTCTTTCATTGTCTTTCTTTGTCTTTCATTGTCTTTCATTGTCTTTCATTGTCTTTCTTTGTCTTTCTTTGTCTTGCTTTGTCTTTCATTGTCTTTCATTGTCTTTCTTTGTCTTTCTTTGTCTTTCTTTGTCTTTCTTTGTCTTTCTTTGTCTTCACTTAGTTCCCTCGGTTAGTCAGTTTCTGCAATATTTCTCTCTTCATCTCTAGTCATGCTCTGAATTACCTTCGTTTGTTAAGAATAGCCATTCACTAGGTTAGGCTGTTTCTATTTTAGGTCCTCTAAGAGGTAAACCCGACTTAAGAGCATGCAGAAACCGAATGTGCTAGCCTACGGATCTCAAGGCACCTAACAGACATAAAGAACTCACGCTCTAAGGGACAAATGCCATACACATCACAAATCTTGTCTTAACAAGTAGTTTCTGTCAAGCAAACAAGTAGTTTCTGTCAAGCAAACAAGTAGTTTCTGTCAAGCAAACAAGTAGTTTCTGTCAAGCAAACAAGTAGTTTCTGTCAAGCAAACAAGTAGTTTCTGTCAAGCAAACAAGTAGTTTCTGTCAAGCAAACAAGTAGTTTCTGTCAAGCAAACAAGTAGTTTCTGTCAAGCAAACAAATAAAGAGAATAGCATGGACAATTTAACAAAATACAATAAGTATGTCCCATGTCAGATACTGATATACTACTTTTTTGTCAGAAAGAGGAAAATCACATTTGTTAGTGTAATGAGAATATGACGATTGTGATACTGTGTGACTGCACATAAAATTAGTTCAGAAAGGTCCACATAACTACAAATAGAAGATAATGGACGGCGTGAGCGAATGTTATGGAAGAAAGTCTGCAACATAATTTGCTAATAGCATTAGGGACATTAGTTGTGGAGAGCTATGCCCTCAGACATGACACGAGAGAGAGAGAGAGAGAGAGAGGTGGTATTGCATTCTATAACTGCGAGTGAGATAAGGTTGAGGTAATTGTCAGTTTGTGTTTGTGTTTGCAAGTACACAGATAATGAGACAATGATACTCCCATGTCTGGCAGGTCAAACAGATAACGACTTTATTAAGAGCACGAACCGAGTTAACTCAGATCATATTCCCTCTCCTCATTGAAGTATAACTTTAGTTTATCTCTCATACAGTCTGTCAGTCTCCATACTGTAGCACTCGAAGTATAACTTCAGTTTATCTCTCATACAGTCTGTCAGTCTTTCTACTGTAACACTCAAAGTATAACTTAGTTATCTCTCCTACAGTCTGCCAGTCTCCTACTGTAACACTCAAGTATAACTTAGTTTATCTCTCATACAGTCTGTCAGTCTCCATACTGTAGCACTCGAAGTATAACTTCAGTTTATCTCTCATACAGTCTGTCAGCCTCCATACTGTAACACTCAAAGTATAACTTTAGTTTATCTCTCATACAGTCTGTCAGTCTTTCATACTGTAACACTCAAGTATAACTTAGTTATCTCTCCTACAGTCTGTCAGCTCCTACTGTAACACTCAAGTATAACTTCAGTTTTCTCTCATACAGTCTGTCAGCCTCCATACTGTAACACTCAAAGTATAACTTTAGTTTATCTCTCATACAGTCTGTCAGCCTCCATACTGTAACACTCAAAGTATAACTTCAGTTTATCTCTCCTACAGTCTGTCAGCCTCCATACTGTAACACTCAAAGTATAACTTCAGTTTATCTCTCCTACAGTCTGTCAGCCTCCATACTGTAACACTCAAAGTATAACTTCAGTTTATCTCTCATACAGTCTGTCAGCCTCCATACTGTAACACTCAAAGTATAACTTCAGTTTATCTCTCCTACAGTCTGTCAGTCTCCATACTGTAACACTCAAAGTATAACTTTAGTTTTTCTCTCATACAGTCTGTCAGTCTCCATACTGTAACACTCAAAGTATAACTTTAGTTTATCTCTCCTACAGTCTGTCAGTCTCCATACTGTAACACTCAAAGTATAACTTTAGTTTATCTCTCCTACAGTCTGTCAGCCTCCATACTGTAACACTCAAAGTATAACTTTAGTTTATCTCTCCTACAGTCTGTCAGTCTCCCTACTGTAACACTCAAAGTATAACTTCAGTTTATCTCTCATACAGTCTGTCAGCCTCCATACTGTAACACTCAAAGTATAACTTCAGTTTATCTCTCCTACAGTCTGTCAGTCTCCATACTGTAACACTCAAAGTATAACTTTAGTTTATCTCTCATACAGTCTGTCAGCCTCCATACTGTAACACTCAAAGTATAACTTCAGTTTATCTCTCCTACAGTCTGTCAGCCTCCATACTGTAACACTCAAAGTATAACTTTAGTTTATCTCTCATACAGTCTGTCAGCCTCCATACTGTAACACTCAAAGTATAACTTCAGTTTATCTCTCCTACAGTCTGTCAGCCTCCATACTGTAACACTGTGAGAAACTGATGTTTGTTAACAACTAACTGTTCATTAATTGATACGATCATCATCATTACACTTCGGTGAATAACCATGTTTGCTCCGATCACGTTTTTATAAAGATCTCAACGGCAATGCACGAATCGCCGTAGAACCAGTCCCTGATGTAATTGTGAAGATAGTAAAAATATTGTAGGAATTATATTTGAATTTGATTTAAAATCAAGTTTACATTGGAAGAATTTTGATTTAAAATCAAGTTTACATTGGAAGAATTTTGATTTAGAATCAAGTTTACATTGGAAGAATTGTTGCTACTTACTCTGATCAATGTTCAACTGACCTGGTTTTTATACGTACTTAACATGTACACCGAGTCGACATTTTATCATCCTTCTTCGATATGATCAGAAACATAAACTCATCTATATTGAGATCATGGAACTCTGGAAAAAAATCCCAATCGTCCCACATGGGGAGCGAAGCGAGTACATTTGAAGCGAGAGGCGCGCGTCTTTACTTTCGCGCCACAGAAACTCCCCACTGACCTGTATATCTTGAGTATCTTCAATCCGAGGTTATGCATTTAAAGAGTAGATTTTCTATAAGCTGAAGTTTTTATATGGCAACGATTTTGCCATGCTGTGTTCAGGTGATGATTGATTTTCCTCCCTCGATGGAAAACCATCACATTTCTATCTGGGGCTCGAACACGTGTCATCAAAACTAAGAGATCGGTGCTCTTATAAACTCTTCGGCATAATTTCCTCATTTGTAGCCATGTCTTCCTCTTGCCATCTAGTCATTAATCCTTCCATGGCACACCACAATGAAGCATAGGAAACATTGATATCATTATTTAAAAAACCAAACATTTTTTTCTTTCTCTTGTTTTACCTTGCAGAGTCAGAATAAGAAGAGATTTATAGAACGGATTTTTATGTGCGATTCATAAATAATGGTCTTCACCGCCTCTGCTTTATCTGAGGTCCACCTTTTGCGTTGGTGGCCTTTTGCTTTGTATCCACTGCATCAAGTAGCACTGCACTTTGAGGCGCACTATCTGTTGGTAATCTGCTTGTGTGGCCCAACCATTTAATTTGTTGTTTCTTGATGAAGTTTAGTACTCACTTTTTCCATGAAGTCTTAATTTCTAAACCGGTTTCTTCTTTTACTCCCAGCACATTGCAGTAGACACTTCATCTCTGTCGTGACTAGTTTTCTTTCAACGTTTGCGGTCAGCATCCAGGCTTGACACTGATAGCATAATGTTAGGGAGAAAGATTGTGTTGTACAATACTCTTTTAGTGTTCATGGTAACTTGTTTGTATTACAGAATTGGGGCCATTTGTTCTATGATTTGATTCTTTGTACAAAAACCAAACATAATGTTCATTAATGCTGCGCCATTAACATAAATGTCGGTGAAGAAGAATGTTTGAGAACAACAATCTCTGTTTGAACTTATGAGTATAATAAACTGATTGCTGATAAGAGAACAAACGGTAAAGTTTTTCAAAGCATAGTAATTGTTTAAAGGTAAACAACCATGAAAAACATGCAAGTTGTGGATTGTCATGGCTTGATCACAATAACAATCATACAACTGGTCTCTGTGACGTAAGAGGTAAGGTGTTTGTCTCTTGCTGGAAAGATACTTGGTTCGTTCCCTAATAAGCAATCGGTATATTTTCCAAGAGATTCATGATCTGATTGTAGGTAAGATCAATTTCCTGCTCCTATCAGAGACGGACGATTGAACGTAGGTCCCGAGTTCAAGATCTATCTGGTATCTATTCTCTAATCCTGTTATGCCTCTCAACGTCAGGTCGACAAAGGAGACACATGGAGCGAGCCTCTCTATGCGCCTTGTCTTTCTTTCTTTTCTTCTGTCCTGTTTTGTCTCCCAGCTTCAGGATAGGAAGAGATTTATAGAACAGACTTTTGTGTGCGCTTCATAAAGAGTGTCTGCCGTCGCCTCTGTTATCTCTGATGTCCACCTTTTACGTGGCCGGTCTTTCGCTTTTCCAGATAAGCACGTAAAATAATCATTGGCAGTTGAATATGGATAAGAGAAGTCTGCAAAGCCACGGCTGGACACATTTAATTAGATAGAGTCAAATAAAACTCCCACCAAAATGTTCACCATAAACAAAATGACGTTGGCAACATTCGCCAGTGCAGAGACATTATCACTTGTCTTCCTGTTGCATAATCGACATATGTGAATCCAATGAGTATGTTTATAAATGAGTGTTTACATCTTTGTTATTTCCTAACCGAACCGATCTAATTATGCATTCACGTTCTATATTTTTTTCTTGCGTTCGCCTGCATTCAGGCGCAGTAATGGCGCCTGGTATGGCGCTTCTAACATATATTTGCATGAAGGCATGCTTTCCCTATTACAGCGTCCTCCACCATACAGACGTGCTGTTTCCGACTTCAGAGGTATGCCATCATGTTGTATCGTGCATCTTTCAAGTGATGAAGACGTTTTGGTTGAAACGTCGATTTCATCTATTGTTGTGCTTTGTAATATTACCTTTATTTGTGTTAATCTCAGCCACATAGTAAATAGATAACTTACACGGACTCGATAGATTTCAATCTTCGTCTGCGATGTTGTCCCACGCACTCTTTGATAGTTTGTCGAATGTAGAAACCGTACTACCTATTCGAATGTTAATGTATTTTTCATAGGCTATGACTATGTACCCAAGAGAGCAACATTTTCAAACTGGTGTTAGATGGTTACCATTTAAAGCATAGATTCCCAAACTGGTGTTAGATGGTTACCATTTTAAAAGATTCATTAAGAATTCCCAAACTGGTGTTAGATGGTTACCATTTAAAGCATAGATTCCCAAACTTTTTCGGCCCTACCGCCCACTTTGCGTGACATAAACTTTGTAATGCTCCCCTCCCCATTATAAAAGTTTTCCAACGCCCCCCCCAACATTAATATACATGCTCTTTTTCACGTTGACATAGAAAATTTATATATATTTCTGTCATACATGGTCATTATTTAAATGATTATATACATGAAATAGAAAATTGTTGAAAAAATGGACCGTGTAAGATGAACATAAGATGAATTCAAATGCAGAATTCAAATTTTGAATGATTATTCAATCACAAAATTACGAAAAATAACTCCCCCCAAATGCTTCTGAATCCACTATCGCCCCCATCCTTTGGAAGGCTTTAGCGCCCACAGGGGGTGTACGCCCACTTTGGGAAACGCTAATTTAAAGTGATATTTATTGATGTGTTACTTCCCTGACATAAAACCACTGTCTTGGTGACACTCATACATATTCAGTTTATATAAAGTTTACAACACACCTGGTAGACACGTATCTACTCAGTTTATATAAAGTTTACAACACACCTGGTAGACACGTATGTACTCAGTTTATATAAAGTTTACAACACACCTGGTAGACACGTATCTACTCAGTTTATATAAAGTTTACAACACACCTAGCAGACACTTATGTACTCAGTTTATAACATTTCGTAACTGTAAGATTTATAGTTTTTCACTGTAAGTTAAGTTTAATATACATCTGGCACGCTCATCTGTGCTCAATTAATATCAACAGATAAGCGAACGGTATTCTTGATGGATTCAGTAGGAATGCTTGCTTCTTGTGATGCTCAGTCTTAAAAAAAGACAGTTGGTTTTATTTCAATATTTCATGTTATCTCTATCTCTGAATCATCTCTCCCTCATTGCACTGTCTTTCTCCATTCCCTCTCTCTCTCTCTGTCCCTCTCTGTGTCTCTGTCTGTGTGCGTGCATATATTTCATAACTGTTTACCTATTTGTCTCAGTTATTTGTCTGATTTATGTAATAGTCAGCAATATCTTCCTATCTGGTAATGCTCATTTTGTATATTGCATAGAACGTGGTTGGTGAACAGAACACGACATGCACCATGAGAATAGCAGCATATAATCGATAGTCACCTGTACATACATGAATCGATATGAGATTTCATACAATAGCCCCTGTGTAACGTCATGGGTTATATGGGGCAAACACATGCTTTAGTAGAATGTAAATTAATAAGTGTGTCTTCACATGGTTAGAACATTTTATAGTTCCGTCTTATTCTTTAGCGTATACTCTTTAACGTCAACTTTAATATGTTTGTGGTTAACTTGAGGTTGTTAACTTGTGCATCCAAAGAGCTTCTTCCAGGACGTTAGCGCTTACATTTACATTCGTTTTTGTGAATATACACAATGCGTAAGCAGTGTTAACTAGCCAACAGAAAGGTTTCACTTTCAGTTTGCAAATATCTTCCTTGCACTACGGATATGGCCATATGTGCTCCGATCACCTTCGAAATATCTTCAACAGCGTCCAGCGAATAACAATACCAGTTCGATGTTAATTGATGATCCTACTGATTTACCTGTTGTGCTGTTCTATTCTGGTTACTCTAATCTTTAACTCTTAACCATTGGCAGCTTATTAAGGTTTTTTCGATTTTTTTGATGCCCTGCTCTATATTTAGCAACCATACAAGTTCTTTGCATTGAAAATAGGCATGTTATATATGGTTGGAAAGCTAATTGGATGTGCTATCAGGATATGTGGTTTTAACATAAGTGTGATGTAATTTATGATATCCGTGACCTACTTATGAAAAGTCTAAAAATAGATTATTCTACAAAGAACAAATTTTTTTACAGTCACAAAGAAGGAAAAAATAAGTATGACGAATATAATGGAATCTTTTATTACAGTTTTTTAAAGTCTTCATATTTTCAAAACATATATGAATTTAAACATGTTTGGAAAATATGAAAGGCAGTAATCATGAAATTTATAATATTCAATATTTTCATATTGTAAAGAAAAAAGTCAATAAATATGGCCTTCAAGAGAAAATGACGGCGAATTGGTCTAGTAAGCAGCCCATGAAGAACTAACACTTATAGTATCATATATAAACATTAAATAGGTATATAATTTCTAAACCTTGCAAGTAATAGATATTATTGAACAAAAATATGATTACGCAATGATATTTGATAGACAAAATAATAAGGAAAAAAGTTATCTGGCATCTTGCAAACAGAGTCAATGTTACACACGCAAAGAATGTTCATCTGACCCAAGCATAGATATTTCAAGAATCACTGGTGTCTTCATCAGGACAGTAATCTGATTTATTAGAATCCATTTTATCACATATTTTAGGCTTTTTTGGCTCGGGCAATTTGGACGTTTCTACAAAATGGCAAAGTGGGAAATGAGGTGTGCTCCAGTAAAAGAGATTAGACATCTAAAAATATATATAATTAATTTGTTTATAATTTTTTTAATTAGATTATCATATGTTCTGCATTAGATAAGATACATTTTACCAACTTAAATGTAAAATGGATACAAAATTATGGCCACTTAAATAGGCATGTTGCATCGATCATAAATGATCGAAATTCCAATATCCCAATGGTTGAGGGTTAATCCATGCTCTAGCAATCTAGCAGTTAAAGCGCATTAAATGAAAGTCCTTTTAGTGGCCACATTCTATGAGGGACAACAGGAAGGTATTCAGACAAATTCTACACTTAAATTTGATACTTCAACGTGATAACTAGAATGTCCATGATTCTTATTTCCCAGTGAAGATCGACTAGTGCCAATATGGCAAGAATTATGGAGGCTGTATTAAAAACGTTAAAACATTATAGGACATAGACAATGAAAATTGATTAGGCTGAAAATCTGCTACATGGCAGAAATTCATTAAAAATAGAAATAAAATTCATGCAATACCTTCACTATCTTCAAAATTACATCAGGGACCTTCGCCGGTGCTACGTAGTGGTTTGTGCGCTACCGCTGAGATCTTTCTGTGCAAGAAAGAGATCGAAGCACATATAATTATTCACTGAAATGCATGATGATATTCATACTAATTAGTCAATCAATCATTCAGGGCACATAAGAAGGATAGCCGCACTCCAAGCAATAGGGACAGTTGACTGCTGCCATATAGTACATCGAAATGCATATATAATAACTAACTGTATTAGTCGATGTCAAAAAGCATCAAGATTAATATATATATATATATATACATATATATTCCTGGTTGACTGTGACTGTAAGTCATATACTTTGTGATGCAGTCTGAATGCATTGATAGAGGTAGACAAACATATACACACGCACACATACAAACACACATCCACACACAAAAGCACGCACGTACAATCATATACACACACACACACGCACGCACGCACGCACGCACGCACGCACGCACGCACGCACGCACGCACGCACGCACGCACGCACGCTGAAGACTCATACAACAAACTGCTTTACTGTAGAATACTCATCATATTTCTTTCAGTTCTAGTTATGAACCATCTTCCTCAGCTAAGTTCAAGCGTTTACTAATGTAGATATATGCTTTTTTTGCAAGACTGAATTTACTTTAAAAAAAGAGTGTCTGGTCAGACTGAGCAGGGAACTTCAGAAACTCTTATATTTTTGAATCTGACCATTGCTGGATAAAAATGAAGAAGAGCTCTTGATCCTGTACCGAGTCTGGGATCACATATGTCCTAACTTAATAGATAAGAAAAATGTAATGAGAAATACATTCTTTCATTTTTGTGTGTGTTAGCTCTTTTTGTTAACTAATACTTCAATGTGTTTACAGATGGCCAGCCTTCAGTCTGCTAGGACTCAGTGCTGCTGTTGTGCCGTCGGAGTGTTCGCCGCCATGTTCGGGATCTTCATATTATCTGCTGGCATCTGCATCGTTCTCAACGTGACCTTCATGGAGGTTAGTTTGGTATTATTTTTGATATTTTAGGCTTGTTAGATTTGCTTATGAAAGTCATGTTAATGAAAGTTTTTTTTACACCAAAGAAGTGGGGTTTGTAAAGTAAATTTAAGAGAAGGAGAGAGAGAGAGAGAGAGAGAGAGAGAGAGAGAGCGAATTGATCTAAAAAAAACTTGGATTCAAGTGCATACAGTAACTGTCGTAAGTCAGCTAAACTCAAGGAGAGACGAGGGTTGAAGTTTTCAAGTTAAGAGAATGACGCGTTCACGTTCAAGTAAAAATGTCTTCTTTTTCTTCTCTTCTTTTAGTGTACCTTAGTAAGGTATTGAAGGGAGATGTAAGGTATTGAAGGGAGATGTAAGGTATTGAAGGGAGATGTAAGGTATTGAAGGGAGATGTTAGGAGATTCCTTGCGACCTGTTACACAAAGTACTAGTAAGGATTGAAGGAGATGTAAGGACATTCTTGCGACCTGTTACACAAAGTACCTTAGTAAGGTATTGAAGGAGATGTAGTATTGAAGGGAGATGTAAGGTATTGAAGGAGATGTAAGGTATTGAAGGGAGATGTAAGGTATTGAAGGAGATGAAAGGATTGAAGGAGATGAGGTATTGAAGGAGATGTTAGGAGATTCCTTGCGACCTGTTACACAAAGTACCTTAGTAAGGTATTGAAGAGAGAAGGTATTGAAGGAGATGTAAGGTATTGAAGAGACAAGGTATTGAGGAGATGTTAGGAGATTCCTTGACCTGTTACACAAAGTACCTTAGTAAGGATTGAAGGAGATGTAAGGTATTGAAGGGAGATGTAAGGTATTGAAGGAATGTAAGGTATTGAAGGGATGTTGAATTTGACCTGTTACACAAAGTACCTTAGTAAGGTATTGAAGGGAGATGTAAGGTATTGAAGGGAGATGTAAGGATAGGAGATGTAAGGACATTCTTTGCGACCTGTTACACAAAGTACCTTAGTAAGGTATTGAAGGAGATGAAGGTATTGAAGGAGATGTAAGATATTGAAGGAGATGTAAGGACATTCTTCCACCTGTTACACAAAGTACCTTAGTAAGGTATTGAAGGAGATGTAAGGACATTCTTTGACCTGTTACACAAAGTACCTTAGTAAGGTATTGAAGGAGATGTAAGGACATTCTTCGCGACCTGTTACACAAAGTAAATAAAAATGCTAGCTGTTCATGAAACTGTACTAACAAGTGCGGTTGTCATGACGGCAGTACAATCCCATTAGCCACAACATAGAAGAATATGTAAATATATATATATATATATGTATATATGTATGCACACATGCACGTACTCACGTACACACATATATATATACACGTATCTACACACACACATACATGCGCGCAAACACAGATGCACTTACGCACACATAAATATATATGTGCAATATTAGAGTATGATGATTGCATCCTCCTAATCTCGAAAGACAATGGATGTAGAGCCCAGTTTGGGATTTGGTCACAGTTACTGCAACTTTCTAGCAAAAGTAAGCAAGCTCTGTTCCGTTCATTTCTCACGATCGTCATCCTCTCACATTGTGCACGATAATGAGTACTAAAGCTTCCAATTCAACAGTCATCTCAATGTTCCCAAGCTCACTTCAACCAAGTGGTGTTTGTTAATTATATCTTTTATCTTTGACTTAAGACAGCAAATGTGTGTGTGTGTGTCTAATTTACATTGAACTGAGTCCTTTCAATCTCCCTGATTCTGTTTATTACACGTGAAACATGGTGCATTTGGGATGTTCATCTCAGGGGATGATGTTAATCTTTTCTACGCTTATATGTGTCTCAACTTCTGAGTAACAGGGAACACTCTTAGTGGACCAGGACAAAAGCCATTTAGAGTACAAATGTCACTTAGTGTGGCTCCTGGTCCACAAGGAGTTAATGTTTGTTAATTTAAACAGTCAAATTTTTATTTGAGAAGTTTGTAATATTTGGAAACATTCAATATTTGTCAACATTTGTCTTGACAGTACAATGCTCTCAATATGAAAACATACTCACAAATTAAGTTATTTACTGTTGAATTTGCTGAAGTGACTTCATTTTATTTTCTCGTTTCTCTCTTCAAGGTTGACACTAGTGGACTTCCTCCAGGTCTGCACAATGAAAGTGGCAAGAAGGTTGTAGGCATCATTCTGATCTGTGTGGCAATAGCATGTCTTGGTATCAGTGCTACTGTCAGTATCTTGTATTTCACACTTTGTAGCAGAAAGAGTCAAGCCAAAACTATAGCAGCTAAAAACGGTGGCATTCAGAAACAGCATAAACACAACACTGCACCAGGATATGAACGTCCGAGAAGCAGAGATGGAGCCTCATCTGGAGTAAAGAGAACAGCTCCTTCGCACCTTGATGGGGTTCAGATATCAAAGCAAGTAGCGCACCTGCGTAACGAGTATATCAAACCGAAATCCTATCGAGGCCGCAAAGGTGGACTATCTCGTTCTGTGTTACCTCCACACCAAGAAGAAGATCCTGAAGCAGCAAAATCAACAATGGAACTGAACATTGCTAATGAGACATACTCACCACGTAGGTCCAATCATGGGAAAACAATAGCTCAGAAAGAAAAAGATAATGAAGTAACTGGCTCTGGTTCTGTCTTAGTGAAGTCTCTTCCTCAAATAACAACATCTATGTTTGTAGAAGAGGAGGATTTATCAACTTCAAGGAATGATGTCATGGAGACACAGTTAAACGATACAGTTTCCATATTTGATGAAGACAGTGTCTCTCATGCTTGCAGTGATTTGTATGATGAAACATCTTCAGTGGGACAGATCTCCCCTTACAGCACTATCGAGTCAGGTTCCTTAATTAAGTCATATCTCAAAGCAAGTGAATTTGACATCTTCAAGCAGAAGCAGTTGAATGATCCAGATTTAGAACCTCCACCAGAATTACCTCACAACATTGAAGTCTGGACTGGCCTTTCAACATCGACTTTGATACCTAACTCGTCTTCCCCTATAATTCTATCGGATCTTCAACATAACTGTGTTATGGTTAAACCAGCTATAGGTGCAGATATTTATACTCCGTCATCATCATCACTAGCATCAACATCATCATCAAGCGACACTGTGATTAACCAGGAGGAGAATGACCACATTTCCGATCTGCCTTTGACATTTACTCTTCAGAACTGCCAGATTTCATCACAAATCAGCACTGAACAGGACAGCAGTAGTGAAAGTAGGTCCAGTTTTAATTCAGCTTTTTCCTTTGATGGGGATGACCCAGATCAAAAGGAAATGGAACGGTTACATAAAAAAATGGAGAAACGTTTAGAAGGTGATAGTTCTGACTTTGACAAATAGAGTTATATGTTGGAAGAGCATCGGCGATGTAACTTACAATACTGTGGTTGGAGAGCTGGTTTCTCAAACCACATCTGCCTTGATCCGCTGGATTCGCAAGCCACTCTACCAAATTGTTAAGGGATATCTGTCTCTGTTGCTTTGGCATTCATAACCACCAGAGGAGTATTATAATAAATTACTCTGCCATCTGCACTTTTGGCACAAACCTACTAGAAGCGACTGAGCATTAATGGTGCCACCATGGAATCTATGATGTCTGTTCTAGTTACCATCTTTGACACTTCGTTCAGCGAACACTTGAAGCTTGCATCAGTAATATTAAGTATTATTGAAATAGTGGATTATTTCATAAACTTATGTGAATAAAATGATTTTGTCTGACATTTCTAAATTTATCATGTTAATGTTTATAGAATGCTGTATGCAGACAGTTTAGTTTATGTTTGTCTATGCAATATAGTTATAGCTTGGGATGAAACACTAGAAGTAAAGACAACAGACGAGATATTAATCGCATCACCCATCATTTACCATTGATGAAAGACAAATATTTACTTAACAATTTAGTCTTCAATATACTTCATCTCATAAAAAATTGTTCTTTATTGCTTACTTTCCTTGCAGCTTTTGCTTATACTTTGGTAAGAAATAATTTGATAAAGAGAAGAATGATACGAGATAAAGAAACATGAGAATATTGAGCAAGTGAATGTATTAGTAGTCATAGACACATATTAACAATTGTTATACATGTGTTGTAGTGATATTAGTAGTCATAGACACATATTAACAATTGTTATACATGTATTGTAGTGATATTAGTAGTCATAGACACATACTAACAATTGTTATACATCTGTTGTAGTGATAATAGTAGTCATAGACACATACTAACAATTGTTATACATGTGTTGTAGTAGTAATAGTAGTCATAGACACATACTAACAATTGTTATACATCTGTTGTAGTGATAATAGTAGTCATAGACACATACTAACAATTGTTATACATGTGTTGTAGTAGTAATAGTAGTCATAGACACATACTAACAATTGTTATACATGTGTTGTAGTGATAATAGTAGTCATAGACACATACTAACAATTGGTATATATGTGTTGTAGTAGTAATAGTAGTCATAGACACATACTAACAATTGTTATACATGTGTTGTAGTAGTAATAGTAGTCATAGACACATACTAACAATTGTTATACATGTGTTGTAGTAGTAATAGTAGTCATAGACACATACTAACAATTGTTATACATGTGTTGTGGTGATATTAGTAGTCATAGACACATACTAACAATTGTTATACATGTGTTGTAGTAGTAATAGTAGTCACAGACACATACTAACAATTGTTATACATGTGTTGTAGTGATATTAGTAGTCATAGACACATACTAACAATTGTTATACATGTGTTGTAGTGATAATAGTAGTTGTAGACACATACTAACAATTGTTATATATGTGTTGTAGTGATAATAGTAGTTGTAGACACATACTAACAATTGGTATATATGTGTTGTAGTGATAATAGTAGTTGTAGACACATACTAACAATTGTTATACATGTATTGTAGTAGTAATAGTAGTCATAGACACATACTAACAATTGTTATATATGTGTTGTAGTAGTAGTAGTAGTAGTAGTTGTGGACACATACTAACAATTGTTATACATGTGTTGTAGTGGTAATAGTAGTAACAGGAGGAATATCAGCATTCGTTTTTATGACTGCAGTTGATATTGATGTTGATATTATTGTAGCACAGTATTATTAGAAAAGTTGTAATTGCTATATGTGCAGAGGTATTTACAGCAGTACTAGCAGGAAGAGAAACTACATTTGGTTGGATTGTATTTTGACAGTTGACGGTGTCTTCTGAAGGGTTTGTTTGACCCATTACTAATTTCTTCTCCTGACCTGGGTAAGCATGAGTTTCTGTCCTGTTTTTATTCACAGGTCTGTACTTGCTACCATCTCGATCTGAAAATACACCGTTAATAAAAATGTGAATCTTATTTGTATTTAACTTGGTGACCCGCCACACTTCTGAGTCATGCAGAAAACAGTTTCACGTTTTCTCTGAATATCTTGAGCTTTGTTTCCAAACTGTGTGCATGAAGTTATTTCAAACTGTGTGCATGAGAGTTATTTCCACACTGTGTGCATGAGAGTTATTTCACACTGTATGCATAGAGTTATTTCCACACTGTGTGCATGAGAGTTATTTCCAACTGTGTGCATAGAGTTGTTTCCAAACTGTGTGCATGAAGTTATTTCACTGTGTGATAGTTATTCCACACTGTGTGCATGAGATTATTTCCACACTGTGTGCATGAGATTATTTCCAAACTGTGTGCATGAGAGTTATTTCCACATGTGTGCATGAGAGTTATTTCCACACTGTGTGCATGAGAGTTATTTCCAAACTGTGTGCATGAGAGTTATTTCCACACTGTGTGCATGAGAGTTATTTCCACACTGTGTGCATGAGAGTTATTTCCAAACTGTGTGCATGAGAGTTATTTCCACACTGTGTGCATGAGAGTTATTTCCAAACTGTGTGCATGAGAGTTATTTCCACACTGTGTTCATGAGAGTTATTTCCACACTGTGTTCATGAGAGTTATTTCCAAACTGTGTGCATGAGAGTTATTTCCACACTGTGTGCATGAGAGTTATTTCCAAACTGTGTGCATGAGAGTTATTTCCACACTGTGTGCATGAGAGTTATTTCCAAACTGTGTGCATGAGAGTTATTTCCAAACTGTGTGCATAGAGTTTTTCACACTGTTGTCATGAGAGTTATTTCCAAACTGTGTTCATGAGAGTTATTTCCAAACTGTGTGCATGAGAGTTATTTCCACACTGTGTGCATGAGAGTTATTTCCAAACTGTGTGCATGAGAGTTATTTCCACACTGTGTGCATGAGAGTTATTTCCACACTGTGTGCATGAGAGTTATTTCCAAACTGTGTGCATGAGAGTTATTTCCAAACTGTGTGCATGAGAGTTGTTTCCACACTGTGTGCATGAGAGTTATTTCCAAACTGTGTTCATGAGAGTTATTTCCACACTGTGTGCATGAGAGTTATTTCCACACTGTGTGCATGAGAGTTATTTCCAAACTGTGTGCATGAGAGTTATTTCCACACTGTGTGCATGAGAGTTATTTCCACACTGTGTGCATGAGAGTTATTTCCAAACTGTGTGCATGAGAGTTATTTCCAAACTGTGTGCATGAGAGTTATTTCCAAACTGTGTGCATGAGAGTTATTTCCACACTGTGTGCATGAGAGTTATTTCCAAACTGTGTGCATGAGAGTTATTTCCAAACTGTGTGCATGAGAGTTATTTCCACACTGTGTGCATGAGAGTTATTTCCACACTGTGTGCATGAGAGTTATTTCCACACTGTGTGCATGAGAGTTATTTCCACACTGTGTGCATGAGAGTTATTTCCACACTGTGTGCATGAGAGTTATTTCCACACTGTGTGCATGAGAGTTATTTCCACACTGTGTGCATGAGAGTTATTTCCACACTGTGTGCATGAGAGTTATTTCCACACTGTGTGCATGAGAGTTATTTCCAAACTGTGTGCATGAGAGTTATTTCCACACTGTGTGCATGAGAGTTATTTCCACACTGTGTGCATGAGAGTTATTTCCACACTGTGTGCATGAGAGTTATTTCCACACTGTGTGCATGAGAGTTATTTCCACACTGTGTGCATGAGAGTTATTTCCAAACTGTGTGCATGAGAGTTATTTCCAAACTGTGTGCATGAGAGTTATTTCCAAACTGTGTGCATGAGAATTATTTCCACACTGTGTGCACGAGAGTTATTTCCACACTGTGTGCATGAGAGTTATTTCCACACTGTGTGCATGAGAGTTATTTCCACACTGTGTGCATGAGAGTTATTTCCACACTGTGTGCATGAGAGTTGTTTCCAAACTGTGTGCATGAGAGTTGTTTCCAAACTGTGTGCATGAGAGTTATTTCCAAACTGTGTGCATGAGAGTTATTTCCACACTGTGTGCATGAGAGTTATTTCCACACTGTGTGCATGAGAGTTGTTTCCAAACTGTGTGCATGAGAGTTATTTCCACACTGTGTGCATGAGTATTCAACGTGTGATGATTATTTCCAAACTGTGTGCATGAGAGTTATTTCCAAACTGTGTGCATGAGAGCAAATTGTTGTCTGGCTTTTCTAATCCTGGCGTTATCTTCCTCATATGTACCCCTGATTGGCTGATCTTACTGCCTAGGTAGACAAATTCATCAACATCTTCTATATTCCTTACCTCATTCAATATCAAGTATTTCTGTACGATGTTGCCTGGAAGAAATTTTGGTTGTTTTAAATGGATGGTTAGTTACCCTATCTCCGAACCACAACATGGAGGAACAGGAGTAGTACATAGGTAGTAATAATTTACAATAGAGTTAGTAGTTGTAATATTTATTGCAGTAGAATTAATTGTCACAGTAGTAGTAGTTGTAATATTACAATTATCTGCAGTAGTAGTAGTAGTAAATGTAGTAGTTGTAATTATGGTAGAAATAGTTGTTGCAATAGCATAAGTAAAAGTAACTACATTAGAAGTAGTAGTTATTGTAGTACTAGTAATAGTAATTACAATAGAGGTAGTAGCTGCAGAAGTAGTAGTAGTAGTACAAGTAGTAGTTATTGTAGTACTAGTAATAGTAATTGCAACAGAGGTAGTAGCTGTAGAAGTAGTAGTAGTACAAGTAGTAGTAATAGTAATTACAATAGAGGTAGTAGCTGCAGAAGTAATAGTAGTAGTACAAGTAGTAGTTATTGTAGTACTAGTAATAGTAATTACAATAGAGGTAGTAGTCAGAGTAGTAGTTAAGTTAGTTTGAGTACTAGTAATAGTAATTACAATAGAGGTAGTAGCTGCAGAAGTAATAGTAGTAGTACAAGTAGTAGTTATTCTAGTAATAGTAATTGCAATAGAGGTAGTAGCTGCAGAAATAATAGTAGTAGAAGTAGTAGTTATTGTAGTACTAGTAATAGTAATTACAATGGAGAGTGTAGTAGTGCAGTAGTAGTATGGTAAGTAATGTTACAGAGTAGTGAAGTTAGTAGTGCTAGTAGTTATGTAATAGTAATTACAATAGAGGTAGTAGCTGCAGAAGTAATAGTAGTAGAAGTAGTAGTTATTGTAGTACTAGTAATAGTAATTGCAATAGAGGTAATAGCTGCAGGAGTAATAGTAGTAGAAGTAGTTTAATAATGAGGTATTTAACGCTATTATTACAGTCCTATTAGTTATGAATGCAGTGCATATATATAAAAGTTCAGATCATCTTTCACATCTTGTACCAATCTTTGCTTTAGTCTTCCACTTCTCCGTTGGTTGGTATCTTTGAATCAAGATATTAAAAATTGTTAAATATCTCCAAATGACATATTTAAAAAATATATAATTCAAAATGTTATCAGATATTTTTGCTGTACTGGCTCAATATATGTGTTCAACGAAATGATTTTTCTTTGGTCTCCATGTGATTCATGCATGAACTATTTAGTGATTAAACATGTGATGTAATATATTAAACAGTTTAAGCTTCATGTCACTAGATATTTTATTTTAATAATTTTTTTTGAGTTTAAGAAGAAGCGCATTGTGTGATAATCACCCCTAATAGGTGAAATAGGTCAGCTGGACATCTTTATAGTGCAGATTAGGACGGCTCCAGATTCTAGGTATGGTAGATTTATTACACGTTTAGAATTTTAGTATCTACACATAGTATTAGTATTTGCTTTAGTAGTAGTATAGATAGTCGAAGTAATATAATTATTTGAGTAGTATTAGTAACAAAGAAAATATGCTACGAATTGTCAAAGAAACATCAGATTTTAAAATTCTAAATAAAATATGGAACTCCATGTTATATAGTTTAAAAACTATTTCAATTTTGTATCAAATCTAACATATGACAGCTAGAGTTGGGAAATAATTAAATATATTTAAAGTGAGTTGAATGCATTTGAAAATAGATCTCTGAAAAAAATAGACAATGTGATGAATTCATGATAAGTGATGAAATCAGAGAAATGTCTGATTAACCATTTGTAACAACTGTTATAAGTAAGAGAAGATGGAGATATGTTGGGCATACTCAGAGAGGAAATGGTTGAAGAATCACAAAGCATGCATTGAATCAGGAGGCAAATAGTTCAAGAAAGAAAGGACACTCTAGAGGAAACCATCAAGCAAACATTACTGAGAGAGGTGAGAAATATAGAACTCAATTTCATTGCAGAGATTGAACTAGTTACCTAGGATAGAGCGGTATGGAGTGAGACATTGCTTGCGTACACTACGTAACGCATAACGGTACTAGCGGATTATAATACATTTTTATTAACAATATTGTTGATATTGTGTAATAATATTAGTGGCAATAGTATAAATAGTAATAATTGTATAAGTACCAGTAGTAGTAGTAGCAATATTGTTGCTACTCAAGAAAAATGGACAAGGTTGAACTCCTTGTGGACCAAACGCCACACTAAAGGGCTTTTGTTTAACTCTAAAAACACATTTTCCCTGGTCCACTAAGAGTTAATGAATAAGTTTGTCTGTTGAATTTGTATTATTTTCAATATATAACTAAAGACTATCAAATGTTTAGTTTAATTTATGCCAACACGATACATTTCTCCAGAGTTTGGAGTTTGTTGATGTTTTGTAATCTCCACCTTGTGTTGCCGGGATCCGCAAGGGAAGGCACTGGCAGGGAAACGGATGTTCTAGTTGCAAACATGAAACCATTTGCTTCTGGGATATAAAAACTTGGGGGATGGCGGGCAATTTCTACCGACAGAGTCGGAGATATATGGAGACACTCTATGCAGGGAAGCAATCCTTCGCCTTTAGCCTCTTTAGAATGGCATCTATTTTCAAATACATTCAACTTACTTTCTATATCTTTAGTCTGCCTATGTGACATCTATTTTCAAATACATTCAACTTACTTTCTATATCTTTAGTCGGCCTATGTAACATCTATTTTCAAATACATTCAACTTACTTTCTATATCTTTAGTCTGCCTATGTAACATCTATTTTCAAATACATTCAACTTACTTTCTATATCTTTAGTCTGCCTATGTAACGTCTATTTTCAAATACATTCAACTTACTTTCTATATCTTTAGTCTGCCTATGTGACATCTATTTTCAAATACATTCAACTTACTTTCTATATCTTTAGTCTGCCTATGTAACATCTATTTTCAAATACATTCAACTTACTTTCTATATCTTTAGTCTGCCTATGTAACATCTATTTTCAAATACATTCAACTTACTTTCTATATCTTTAGTCTGCCTATGTAACATCTATTTTCAAATACATTCAACTTACTTTCTATATCTTTAGTCTGCCTATGTAACATCTATTTTCAAATACATTCAACTTACTTTCTATATCTTTAGTCTGCCTATGTAACATCTATTTTCAAATACATTCAACTTACTTTCTATATCTTTAGTCTGCCTATGTAACGTCTATTTTCAAATACATTCAACTTATTTTCTATATCTTTAGTCTGCCTATGTAACATCTATTTTCAAATACATTCAAATTACTTTCTATATCTTTAGTCTGCTATAACATCTATTTTCAACATTCAACTTACTTCATATTTTAGTCTGTGATGTATTATTTTCAAATACTTTAACTACTTCTAATGTTTAGTTTAATTTATTTTCAACACTCAACATTTCTATATTTGAGTTGCTTGATGTTTTTAATCTTCAACTTATTTTCAGGATCTAGCTGCACTGGCAGAAACGATCTATTTGCAAAACATGAAACCATTCTTAGTCTGCTATATAAATCTTGGTAATGGCATTCAATTCTCTATACAGTCGAGATATATGAACATCTATTCAAACAATCCTTCCCTTTAGTCTGCGTTAGAATCATCTATTTTCAAATACATTCAACTTACTTTCTATATCTTTAGTCTGCCTATGTGACATCTATTTTCAAATACATTCAACTTACTTTCTATATCTTTAGTCGCCTATGTACATCTATTTTCAAATACATTCAACTTACTTTCTATATCTTTAGTCTGCCTATGTAACATCTATTTTCAAATACATTCAATTTACTTTCTATATCTTTAGTCTGCCTATGTAACATCTATTTTCAAATACATTCAACTTACTTTCTATATCTTTAGTCTGCCTATGTAACATCTATTTTCAAATACATTCAACTTACTTTCTATATCTTTAGTCTGCCTATGTAACGTCTATTTTCAAATACATTCAACTTACTTTCTATATCTTTAGTCTGCCTATGTAACATCTATTTTCAAATACATTCAACTTACTTTCTATATCTTTAGTCTGCCTATGTGACATCTATTTTCAAATACATTCAACTTACTTTCTATATCTTTAGTCTGCCTATGTGACATCTATTTTCAAATACATTCAACTTACTTTCTATATCTTTAGTCTTCCTATGTAACATCTATTTTCAAATACATTCAACTTACTTTCTATATCTTCTTCTTCTCCTTCTTTGCGTTCGTTCTTTACGACTAATTTTAATCACTCTTTGTGATATGTTTGATCTTTGCCAAGAACGTGTATACGTTACACATTGGTTTGGTAGGCCCCTAAACGCATAGACTTGTACACGTTTAGGACATGTGCCTCCGATTTCAGCCAAACCTCCTTAGTCGCCTCTTACGACATGCGTGGCAGGTAACAGTGGTTCTATTCTTTACACCCCAAATTTGGGCCCTGGTAACCACTCGGGCGACTTTCTATATCTTTAGTCGGTCTATATGTTGCTGGGTCTCTCAAGGGGAGCAAAGAATAGTAACACTGCAACTCGCAATGTATGTCGTAACAGGCGAATACAGTAGGGCCTAGGAAGCTACCCTAGTAAGAAAGCGTCACAGAAATCTGATGTACTGGTCTACTTGTAGGCACATAACTGGCCGAACGTACAAACGCTCTTAGGCTCAGATCACATGCAAATCACAAAGAGTGGATTCACAAGTGGTCGAAATGGGGCGTTTGAAGAAGAAGAAAAAGAATATCTTTAGACATTTTCCAACTCTTGCTGGCATATATTAGGATTGATACAACAGTGGAATAGAAAATTCATTCGTGATTTCATTTGATCATTGCCATCTTAAAATACATTATATGAACGAAGAATCGTGCTATTTCATCACAAGAAATCCCTTGCAGTAATCGTTACAATTTCTATGCAATGTACTAACACAATAATGTATATTAAATTTTCTACAGCAAAATATTGATGTATCTTCAGTGGAGAGAGAAAAAAACAGTCTCAAAATGATTACCAATGTTTTGTTAGCTGTCACGTTTAACAGGATTGATGTCACGTTTACGTGACTGAACTATGGGTAACTTTTAGTTTAGTATTTCATATAGACGCATTCTTCTCTTTCACCCCCGCGCCTCTCCCTCTCTCTATACATACACATATACATATATATATATGATTGATTTATTGATAGGGTCATCGTCATTGCACTTCGGTGAGTAACCATGTATGATCCAATCTCTTTTTTACACAGGCAGATCTCAGCTGCAGTGCACAAACTCTGTAGCACCGGCGAGGGTCCCGATGTAATTTTGAAGATGGTGAGGATATTTGTGTAGGAATTTAATTTTGAACCTTTACTTCTGGGTTGTTCCCCGTGTATCGGCTTTTCAGCACACTGTTATCGATTTTGAACTGTGAATGGTTCTTTTAGGTACTCACATTTAACACGGGACCTACGTTTTATCGTTCATCTCCGATAGGACTAGGAACTCGTTCTCACCTACACTGAGATCAGGGATCTCTGGAAAAATATCCAGATGGCTCTACGAGGAAGCGAACCTGGTACCTTTGGCACGAGAGACGAGTACCTAACCTCTATGCTACAGAGACGAGTACCTAACCTCTATGCTACAGAGACAGTACCTAACCTCTATGCTAGCACAGGAGACAGTCCTAACCTCTATGCTACAGAGACGAGTCCTAGCCTCTATGCTCAGAGGCCCTAGCTAGCCGACGCCTCTATGCTGCAGAGACAGTACCTAGCCTCTATGCTGCAGAGACGAGTACCTAGCCTCTATGCTACAGAGACGAGTACCTAACCTCTATGCTACAGAGACGAGTACCTAACCTCTATGCTACAGAGACGAGTACCTAACCTCTATGCTACAGAGACGAGTACCTAGCCTCTATGCTACAGAGACGAGTACCTAACCTCTATGCTACAGAGACGAGTACCTAACCTCTATGCTACAGAGACGAGTACCTAACCTCTATGCTACAGAGACGAGTACCTAGCCTCTATGCTACAGAGACGAGTACCTAGCCTCTATGCTACAGAGACGAGTACCTAGCCTCTATGCTACAGAGACGAGTACCTAACCTCTATGCTACAGAGACGAGTACCTAGCCTCTATGCTACAGAGACAGTCCTAACCTCTATGCTACAGAGACGAGTACCTAACCTCTATGCTACAGAGACGAGTACCTAGCCTCTATGCTACAGAGACAGTGCCTCTGCACAGTCCTACTCTATGCTACAGAGACGAGTACCTAACCTCTATGCTACAGAGACAGTACCTAGACCTCTATGCTACAGAGACGAGTACCTAGCCTCTATGCTACAGAGACGAGTACCTAGCCTCTATGCTACAGAGACGAGTACCTAGCCTCTATGCTACAGAGACGAGTACCTAGCCTCTATGCTACAGAGACGAGTACCTAACCTCTATGCTACAGAGACGAGTACCTAGCCTCTATGCTACAGAGACGAGTACCTAGCCTCTATGCTACAGAGACACCTATTGATCAGGAATATCGTTTAATAAAAGGCAAGAAACAACCTAGATATTGTCGAACTCAAGATTGTAAAATCAGCTTTAGAATAAGCAGAAACTTCAAGATGAAAGCATAGACTAACTCAACACTATCATAATAATAATAATAATAATAAATAAACCGAACAAAGAATACAAGGAAAATCATGTTTTGTTCTCTTGGAACATTATATAAGGCAACCACATAAAGGAACCAATATTTGTAGGTCTTTATTTGTGCAACAAATATGTTTGTGTGTGTTTGTATGAGCGTGTGTACATTTGTACATATACAGCGTTTGATTAGTAAAGTGTGTGCCAGTACAAGTTGTGTGGATCAGTACAGTGATTGCGTGTGTGTAGGTACAGTGTATGTTCTAGTTCTAGTCTAGTGTATGAGTGTTTGTCAGTATACTGTTCTGGTGTCTGACTGCACATTGCTTGTGTCTGATATAATATCATGCAGGTATATTTGTATGTACGTTTGTGGGTGTGTCTAACAGTGCAATGTTCGGTTGTGTATCTGTGGCAGAGTAGTGTGTGTGTGTGACAGTGCTAATTAAAACATTAACAATACGAAAAGCACGAGGATTAAACGAGGTGTGTATCCCACAACTAACCAAGTGCTTACCACACTTGTTGTTTTATTCAATAAAGATACAATTGATCAAATTTGTTAAGAACACGTTAATCTACCAACAAAGTCATCACTACTATTGACAAGAGAGGTAATGATTAATGTAATGTTATCAGAGACATTACAATGAAACCATTCTTATCTGGTTTTAAAAGTTAATAATACCAATGTGTATGGGTGTATATATGTAATAATTTAATAATGACAATGTGTACGTATGTATATGTGTAGTGGGGAGGTCTCTGGGGAAAAGAACCTCTCGCTCCAAAAATACTCGGTTCGTTCCTCGCATGGATCGATCATGATATTTTCTCCAGAGATCACTGATCTCGGTATAGGCGAGATCGAGTTTTTAATCCCATCGGAGACGGACGATAAAACTTAAGTCCTGTGTTCAAGTTGAGCTAGTAAAATAACTCTTGAATGTTGAAAATTTATAAGATCAACGCCGCTGCAAAGCTTCTGTTCGGGAAAAATTCATTAAACAAAGATAAAATACAATTAATCTACAAAACTGTCCACATCTTCAAATTTACAACTGGTATCCGCACTGGTGCTACGGAGTCCAGGCATTGTCGCTGAGATTTTTCTGTATAAAACAGATATTCAACAATATTTAGTTAAGGAATAAAGAATATTGAGACAGTTACTGCTACCTTGATGTGATGTTCTGGGATCTCGCTAACGAAGAACGTTAATGTGTCTCGCTCTTTATATGTACATCGAATGTGACAAAGTGCTTGTCGTCTTCATTAGAGTAAATCTACGACGGCGTGGAACTACCACGGTCTTGCGCGGATGTACTGGCCTGGACACACGGATGCTTGCGGTAATAAAAAGCTAACTTGAAGAGTGGACAATACTGTTTACAGTTGATGTAGACGAAGGAATCTCTGGTTTTTCCGCTTGGAGCTATTGCATTTTGCCCAGTGACTTCTGATCTCAATATAGTTGAGATGAAGATCTCAATATAGTTGAGATGCTCAGATCTCAATATAGTTGAGATGAAGATCTCAATATAGTTGAGATGAAGATCTCAATATAGTTGAGATGAAGATCTCAATATAGTTGAGATGAAGATCTCAATATAGTTGAGATGAAGATCTCAATATATTTTGAGATAAATGGAGAGATCTCAATATAGTTGAGATGAAGATCTCAATATAGTTGGGGATAAGAGAGATCTCAATATAGTTGAGATGAAGATCTCAATATAGTTGAGATGAAGTCTCAATAGTTGAGATGAATCTCAATATAGTTGAATGATAATGGAGAAAAATCTCAATATAGTTGAGATGAAGTTCCTATTAACACCAGGGACGTGCGTTAAAACTTCGAAAACGTTCACATTGAGTACTTTAAATTCCCATTGGCAGAGTAAATCTAAGTCTAGACATTGGCAGAGTAAATCTAAGTCTAGACATTGGCAGAGTAAATCTATGTCTAGACATTGGCAGAGTAAATCTATGTCTAGACATTGGCAGAGTAAATCTATGTCTAGACATTGGCAGAGTAAATCTAAGTCTAGACATTGGCAGAGTAAATCTAAGTCTAGACATTGGCAGAGTAAATCTAAGTCTAGACTGGAAAAGCGCTGCACAAACAACCGGTGTTTAATAACAAATAAAAAAGGTAAACATGTCAACACATATACACTATCCGCTATCCTCAAAAATACACAAAGAAAACATGCGCTGCCTTGAGGTCCACCTGTAAGAAAGAGATCAAAGAACATATGGATATTCACCAAAGTACAATGACGATGGTTCCATCAGTCAAACAAATGAAGCATAATAAAGCCACGTAATGGTCACATGTAAATTGATGCCACCACAAATGGAGAAACAGCATACAATCAGCGAGTTATGGGAACCATCAGTATGAACGGTATTTGCCACTTGCTGAGTATAATTAACCACATATTGATATTCCCGATACGTCGACAGGTTGTTCCAATTATTCACAAATCAGTAACATACAAATCGATTGTCTCCATGTTTATTTCAAATCTCAAAACATGTCTTTTTTTATTGAGACTGTTCAAATAACATAGGTTTTACTTCAGTCTCTGATCTATAAGGTCTAGATTCTTGTGGCTCCAAAACCCTAGCTAGACTCTGAACATCAAGAAGGAAACAAACTTAAAGGGATTTGGTTAATGGTGATTTCAGAGAATAGATGAAAACAAGAAGAAGAAGATAAAAATATACATCATATAAAACCTGAACATCGAGAAATATTGTTCATTAGAAATATGTTGGCCGTAATAAATCTTACCGCAGCTGAGAGAGGGAGAAAGCAATAATAGGAGATTATTTACTGGAAGACAAACTGTATGGTCGGGGCTGACAGTTATAGTGAGAACGCAGAAGAAAGACAAGGAAAGATGACAATGGCAATAGAACATTAAGGAAACCTTGAACATAAAAAGTAGGGTACGAGAGAACAGGCTGGATATATATTATTCTCAGATTAGTTGTGATAAGAGCGACGTTCTGCTATAAAAAAACACACGTGCTATATGAATATATCTAAGTGATCATTGATACACGCCCGTGACAAACAATACAAACCATTGTCTTGTTAATCGATAATTGATTGGTTTGGGATGAAGTCACACGAGAGTACACAAGTCATCGAACCAGAGCGCACTGCTATACTTGAATATAAGTATTGCACACCAATTTAAAGAACTATAGAGGTGTTTAGATCAGATACAAGACTCGTTAAGCATTTAGCAAACTAATCGACGATGTGCTAATGAGTATTGGCTTCATGTTCATATGCCGTTATGTGCTTTCATGAGCTGGGCTTTCATCAAAGATTTGCACCGTGTCCAAACAGTGCTGGTTACGATGGATCGGACAAGTATGAAGTTTCAGTTTCAGTTTCAGTTTGGAATATCTGCATTGCATTCCGGACATGTTCATATGTGCTCCAATCTCCTTCGCACATTCTCGAAACACGTATTAACAAAGTACTGTAGTCTTACAAAATACAAAAACAATGAGAATGCACAGTTAGCAACGTTTCGCCCAAATGGCCTTTATCAAGCAACCGATACAACAGGAGTGACGAATTTCACAGCACACTACATTTAGACGTTGACAAAGATTTTACAACGGTCAAAAAATGAATGAAAATATGGGACTAAAAACGAATAACGAAATAAATGCAGAAAAACTAGAAGTGGTAACAAAAAGAGAAACAATAAAAAATCACGTAAATATATGACATACACATTTAACATATACACATATAAAATATGGAGGATGAGAAAAAAAAGTACTAAGAAGTATAGGAATGTAGAGCGTGGAGTCTATGAGGTCGCAAGGTACCCTATAACGAAATAAAACGATTTTCCAGAGCTCTTATGTAACAGTCGTGGAAGCTATTTTGTGCAGCAATTTGTTCTTTCTAATCGTACCGCTGCTTACACAGTGTCAGCAAGAGAACACGAACACGATCAACCAAAAGAGACGCTAGAGATTGATCGGATATGTGTTATGCATGGAGTTTAATTCTGACAGGACTAACTGCAATGAGATGGACACCAGACGGTAAGCAAAATCGTAGAATTAAAAAAGCACATGAGGAGTACAGTATAGCAGAAATAGAAAAAAATGAATCGCAGCAAGAACACAACACCGTCGACGGCAAAGAACAGAGAAGATAGGAGTGAATTTGTAGCTGTCTTAAGCGGCAATGGAGTCACAATCTATAGAGAGATAGAGAAAGTCATACACCGTCATTGCCATGTATTGTAGTTTTTCCCCATTTTTAAATACAACTTACACACTATCATCTACACAGACGGAACGATGCTAAACAATACACGTTCACACACATGTTTAACTTACACACAATTGTCTACGAAGACGGAACGATGCTAAACAATACATGTTCAACGTTCACACACATGTTTAACTTACACACTATTGTCTACACAGACGGAACGATGCTAAACAATACACGTTCACACACATGTTTAACTTACACACAATTGTCTACGAAGATGGAACGATGCTAAACAATACACGTTCACACACATGTTTAACTTACAAACTATTGTCTACGAAGATGGAACGATGCTAAACAATACACGTTCAACGTTCACACACATGTTTAACTTACAAACTATTGTCTACGAAGATGGAACGATGCTAAACAATACACGTTCACACACATGTTTAACTTACAAACTATTGTCTACGAAGATGGAACGATGCTAAACAATACACGTTCAACGTTCACACACATGTTTAACTTACACACAATTGTCTACGAAGACGGAACGATGCTAAACAATACATGTTCAACGTTCACACACATGTTTAACTTACACACTATTGTCTACACAGACGGAACGATGCTAAACA
Organism: Arion vulgaris; assembly: GCA_020796225.1. Lineage (NCBI taxonomy): Eukaryota > Metazoa > Mollusca > Gastropoda > Stylommatophora > Arionidae > Arion > Arion vulgaris. Next base: position 43,891,951 of record CM036757.1, read on the forward strand.
ATACATGTTCAACGTTCACACACATGTTTAACTTACACACTATTGTCTACACAGACGGAACGATGCTAAACAATACACGTTCACACACATGTTTAACTTACACACAATTGTCTACGAAGATGGAACGATGCTAAACAATACACGTTCACACACATGTTTAACTTACAAACTATTGTCTACGAAGATGGAACGATGCTAAACAATACACGTTCAACGTTCACACACATGTTTAACTTACAAACTATTGTCTACGAAGATGGAACGATGCTAAACAATACACGTTCACACACATGTTTAACTTACAAACTATTGTCTACGAAGATGGAACGATGCTAAACAATACACGTTCAACGTTCACACACATGTTTAACTTACACACAATTGTCTACGAAGATGGAACGATGCTAAACAATACACGTTCAACGTTCACACACATGTTTAACTTACACACTATTGTCTACGAAGACGGTACGATGCTAAACAATACACGTTCACACACATGTTTAACTTACAAACTATTGTCTACGAAGATGGAACGATGCTAAACAATACACGTTCAACGTTCACACACATGTTTAACTTACACACAATTGTCTACGAAGATGGAACGATGCTAAACAATACACGTTCAACGTTCACACACATGTTTAACTTACACACTATTGTCTACGAAGACGGAACGATGCTAAACAATACACGTTCAACGTTCACACACATGTTTAACTTACACACTATTGTCTACGAAGACGGAACGATGCTAAACAATACACGTTCAACGTTCACACACATGTTTAACTTACAAACTATTGTCTACGAAGACGGAACGATGCTAAACAATACACGTTCACACACATGTTTAACTTACAAACTATTGTCTACGAAGATGGAACGATGCTAAACAATACACGTTCAACGTTCACACACATGTTTAACTTACAAACTATTGTCTACGAAGATGGAACGATGCTAAACAATACACGTTCAACGTTCACACACATGTTTAACTTACAAACTATTGTCTACGAAGACGGAACGATGCTAAACAATACACGTTCACACACATGTTTAACTTACAAACTATTGTCTACGAAGATGGAACGATGCTAAACAATACACGTTCAACGTTCACACACATGTTTAACTTACAAACTATTGTCTACGAAGATGGAACGATGCTAAACAATACACGTTCAACGTTCACACACATGTTTAACTTACAAACTATTGTCTACGAAGACGGAACGATGCTAAACAATACACGTTCAACGTTCACACACATGTTTAACTTACCCCTATTGTCTACGAAGACGGAACGATGCTAAACAATACACGTTCACACACATGTTTAACTTACACACTATTGTCGACGTTCTGGAGATTTCACCAGTGCATAAATGGTACTGCAAGACATAAATGCATCCAGGATTTCCAAAGCACTGACTCGGCCTGGCAGAAGTCAGACGAAAATAAAGGTATAGCTCTCCTCAAACGCTACATACAGCAGACAGACCACAATGACGAGGCAGAAAGACTCATGACTCAGGGGGCCATAGAAGAGCTTTGCAGCGCTGTTGTGTTGGATGAAGAGCTGTGTATAACTGCGGAGGTCATCAGGACAACACTAACAACGTCTGGAAGCACTGCGTCAGGTCCTGATGGCATTCGATACAAGGATTTTACTGATTTATCAAAAGACGACATCGAGAGACTGGTAAACGAATTCAACGTCAGCATCCAGGACGGTGAGATCAGGGAGGAGTGGCTTCATAGCTACCTACTACCATTGCCGAAGCCCAACAAAGATCACTCTCAGATAGCCGGCTACAGAATTATTGCACTGCAAAACACGACAGGCAAGCTTCTTGAGAAAATCGTGGCACGTTGACTGGAATGAGACCTCGAAAGTCGCCATATCTTCCCACCAACTCTTGGAGGTTACAGATCTGGGAAAGAAACATGGTGCAACGCTGCAGTCTTCGCCTATGATGTCTTCAAGGGTTTCCATGCAGGTATTGAAACATGTGCAGCAATGGTGGACTTGGGAGATGCATACAACAGAGTGCCCTATGATTATCTCATGCAACAGCTGAACAAACTCCAGGTGCATCCTATATACATAAGATGGATAGCTGCTACGCAATTCAAAAGGAAGGTTGTACTGCGATGTGGTGGTTGGTTTTCTGAACCGGTGACTATACATTGCGAATTGCCACAGGGCTCTCCTCTTTCACCTGTCTTATTCAATGTATACACGGTGTCAATCACAGAACAACAACTCGATGGCAGAGGTCGAACTCTGTCATTTGCTGATGACATCCTAGTGTATAGACAAGGGAAAGACAGGGATGCAATTGCTGGTGAGATACAGAAGGAACTCGACCGCATCACAGACTAGTGTGATGTCTCTGGTGCACTAGTTAACCCTACTAAAGCAGCAGTGACATGGTTCTCACTCAATAATCACCCTGTTAACGCATGTACGACTAGTGTGAAACTTCGCGGTGTTGGTTTGTCCGTAGATAAATCGATGAAATATTTGGGTGTGACATTTGACCGCAGCCTGTGTTTCTGGGAACATGTTGAGTATGTCATTGTCAAGGCAGACAAAGGTTTGGCGGCAATTAGAGTCATGGCGGCTGTTAACATCGAGCAACGACTGCCTGTCATCCTGTATCAGACACTGGTCCTCTCCACCATTGAATATGCAATGACCATCCTCACTGTCAGCAAAACGCAAATTGAAAGACTGGAGAGAATACAGAACGAAGCTATGCGCATCATCCTCGGTTGCACAAGGGATAAACCCTGTGTGGCGATGAGGCTTCTCCTGTATTTTCCGACCATGGAGTATAGACTCAAGATAGGTAGAGCACGTGCCTATCTCAAAATAAGTGCCAAAAAGGTTCACCAATTGCATGAACAGCTCAGCACCAGTGAAAATCGGTTATAGCGGTCATAGCGGTTATAAAAGTCATGGGTTGGCTGTGCCGCAGATATTGTTCAGCTGGTAAGCGGGCTCGATAATATTGACTATGGGGAAGAATGAATACCGATGCCTCCAATATACTGGAACACTTTTTCAACCATCATTAAATTTGACATAGGTTGCAGAGAGAGAAATCCCGCGACGTTGAATGCAGACGTCAAAGCCATCATCGATGAAAACTGCAATGCAGACGACGTGATTTACACGGAAGGATCGGTAGTTCGTCACAAAAAGTCTGCATGGGCCTTCCCTGCAAGCTCATGTGGCAGAATGGTCAAGGAAGCCAGTGTTGCATTTAGTATGACAACAAGCAGCATGACATTGGAGGTACTGGCGGAGACCAATGCACTACTCTGGCTAGAGTCACAAAACTACACTCATGCGTGCATTCTGAGTGACTCATTGAGTATGTTCCGAAAAGTGGAGGCCGGTTCGGAGCGCAGGCAATGGACTGAATCACTGCAGGCGTCAACAATTTGCAGAATTACACTTGTCTTTGTTCCTTGGCACATGGGTGTTGTTGGCAATGAGAGAGCAGACAGGCTGGCTGGCTCTGCCGCCATATAAGAGGGCCAGCCAATGGACAGAGCTGACATCTTGAACGCCCTCATATAGCGTCTAAACCATAGATTCTCAAACTTTTTCAGCCCACCGCCCACTTTGCACAACATAAACTTTGTAACGCCCCCTCCACATTATAACAGTTTGCCAACTCCCCCAATATGTATATGCTCTATTTTCTCTTTGACATAGACAATTTATATATATTCATGTCATACTTGGTCAATTTTCAAATTATTATATGCATGAAATAGAAAATTGATGAAAAAATGGATCGTGTAAGACGGGCATAAGATGAATTAAAATACAGAATTCAAATTTTAAATGATTATTCAATCGTAAAATCACGAAAATAATTTATTTTAAAATATTTATTATTAGTTTCTTCTTTAAGGAGCCACCGACGCCTAATCGTCTTAACACCCCACATTCTTCTGAACCCACCATCTCCCCCTAGAACGCTTCAGCGCCCACTGGGGGGTGGTATCGCCCACTTTGGGAAACGCTGATCTAAACCAATCCACGTCAACTACTAGGTTGCGAGAACTGGATTTGAAGATTGGTGTGGCAAGAAAAGAACTGTACAACAGGTATACGAGTAGGCTCATCAATCAAAATAGAACTGGTACGGTCAGCCGCTGGACCCTGTTGGAGATATTGCGAAGGAGATCGGAGCACCTATGGACATGTCCGGAGTGCAATGAAGATATTCCAAACTGAAACTGAAACTATTGTCTACGAAGACGGAACGATGCTAAACAATACACGTTCATACACATGTTTCACTTATATCGTTCAATCCCTTAAAGGTACCAACCAATACATGCTCAACACATGTGCACATCTATGTGTATGCGTGTGTCAGATGTCATTGAAAACTGACATCTCAACTTATCTATTATCATAGTTGCTCTATTGTTGCCGTGACTGCTTACTGTGTGAGAAAACACCATCTTGACCAAGGTCAATTTGAACTTTAGTTACTACCTGTAGATTGTCTGGTCTCTAAATGACTTGTACTGTCACATTTGGTTTCATTTCATTTTGGTTGAACTGATCATAAGATGTTGTCACTGGCTATTGTGTTGATTTTACTAATTTCATCCATTTTGCCAGCTCCGCTGTATGAATCAATTAAGGTATACATGTGATCTATCGTTATCGTCATCAACATTATCATTATTATCAATATCAACCATCAACCAAATCATAATCTTCATAATAATTATTTAACAAATTCCTCAAACAATCATTACAATACAATAACAATGACAGAAACACTGTTTTATTCAATATAATTAGCGATCCGTACACAGTAATAAGCACAATTCAAGAGTCATGCACAAGGTATAGTCACAATTTTAACAACAGTAGTAGACGCATTGGTAGTTGTAGTGACAGTAGAATTAGAGACATTAGTAGTGGTAGTAGTATTAGCATCAGCGGGAGCAGCAATATTTCGAGAATCAATTGTAGTATTAGTAGCAGTAATTGTTCTAATACTAGTAGTAGTAGTAATAATCGTGACATAGTAGTAGTAGCAGTAGCAGTAGTAGTAATTATCGTGGCATAGTAGTAGTAGCAGTAGCAGTAGTAGAAATCGTGACATAGTAGTAGTAGTAGTAGTAGTAGTAGTAGTAATCGTGACGTAGTTGCAGTAGTAGTAATCGTGGCATAGTAACAGTAGTAGTAATCGTGGCATAGTAGTAGTAGTAGTAGTAGCAGTAGTAGTAATTATCGTGACATAGTAGTAGTAGCAGTAGCAGTAGTAGTAATTATCGTGACATAGTAGTAGTAGCAGTAGTAGTAGGAGTAATTATCGTTGCATAGTAGTAGTAACAGTAGTAGTAGTAGTAAATATCGTGACATAGTAGTAGTATCAGTAGTAGTAGTAGTAATTATCGTGGCATAGTAGTAGTAGCAGTAGTAGTAATCGTGGCATAGTAGTAGTAGCAGTAGTAGTAGTAGTAGTAATTATCGTGGCATAGTAGTAGTAGCAGTAGTAGTAATCGTGGCATAGTAGTAGTAGCAGTAGTAGTAGTAGTAATTATCGTGGCATAGTAGTAGTAGCAGTAGTAGTAATCGTGGCATAGTAGTAGTAGTAGTAGTAGTAGTAGTAGTAGTAGTAGTATAATTGTTGTTGTTATATTTGTTGTTGCTGTAGTGAAGATTATCTTCAGGCATCTAAGACTAAAACGCTAAATGCACAGACATCTAACAATTGGTAAGACCAACTTGTAAATTGTGTGGGTAGAGCCCAGGAAATGTAGAACAAATTCTACAAGACATCGGAATATACGGTAATACTTTCGTATCGTTACACGTTACAGAGGGCCTGCAAGCAGTTTCTCCATACCCCTTTATCCTGGACAACTCGTTCAATTTCTTCTACCTAATTGATTTCGATATTTCATTCTCATAAGTAAAGTTCTTTTCAGGTATTCCCTAGAGTTCTGTTTTTTTCTTGCACACTTTGCCTCCCACTTCACTGCCTGCATTGCGATTGTTTTCTTCTCAGAGTATGCCCAACATATCTACATCATTTTTTCTTTCAACAGTTAGAAACAGTTTCTCATGACTACAGTAAGAAAATACTGCTTTCTAAGGCAGCAAACTTTACAAACATGCTGGACTCTGTGAATGATGTGAAGTGAAACATACACTTTTGCCAACTTTTGCCAACGCTATAGGTCTGCCCGGAGTGCTAAGACATCAATTCAATAAACAATAACCAATAGCTATATTTCGTTATAGACATATATATATATATATATATATATATAAATGTGATATCTACTGCAAACAACGTAAACAGACACTATTTCTATGAGAAAATACCGGTGTTATAAAACAGTTGTGATCAGAACTCGATAACATTCATGATATCTCTATATATCTCTATGTTCTATGTGTCCCGCTTGAGACATACGATTTCCGCTCTAGAACTCGATAACATTCATGATATCTCTATATATCTCTATATATCTCTATATATCTCTATATATCTCTATATATCTCTATATATCTCTATATATCTCTATATATCTCTATATATCTCTATGTTCTATGCTTGAGACATAAGACTTCCGCTAACGATTTCGTTTGTTGCCGTTCTGTCTCCTTTTTATTTATTGTTTCTCACGTTAGATCACAATCTTTTAATTTTGTTTCCCCGTTTTTCTCTATGCTTCCTTTGAACGTCCAGACCATCTCATCCCATCCACCCATATTCATCCCATCCACCCATCATCCCATCCACCCATATTCATCCCATCCACCCATCATCCCATCCACCCATCATCCCATCCACCCATCATCCCATCCACCCATATTCATTGTATGAAAAGAGTTCATAGTATTATCTTTTGACAAGGAAGTTCCTATTTTGGTGCATACTTCGTTATTATTTTAGTTACGTGCAATAGTTTTAACATATTGATGTGATTCATGAACTAGAACACCATCTTATAATAATAATAATTCCTCTCGTACCGTTATACGTTACATAGGGCCTGCAAGTAATTTCTCCATACCGCTCTATCCTGGGCAACTCGCTCAATCTCCTCCATGGAACTGAGACCGATATTTCCTGCCTCTCTCAGCAAAGTTCGCTTCAGGGTCTCCTTAGGTCGACCTCTCTTTCTTGAACCCTTTGCATCCCACTTCAATGCCTGCTTTGATATTCTTTGATCATTTCTCCTCAAGGTGTGCCCTACATATCTCCATCTTCTCTTTCTTATAACAGTTGTCACTAGTGGTTGACCAGACATGTCTCTGATTTCATCACTTCTCCTGAATTCGTTCCATTTTATATTCATTATTTTTCGCAGACATCTATTTTCAAATGCATTCAACTTGCTTTCTATATTTAGTCATTTTCTAACTCTCGCTGGCATATGTTAGGATTGATACAACATTTGAATTGAAAATTCGTAATTTAGTTTTAATACTATATAACTTGCAGTTCCATATTTTATTTAGACTTTTAAAAGCTGATGTTGCTTTGCCAATTCGTATCATAATTTCTTTTTAACATTTCCTGTGCAATCAAAATTGCTACCCAAATGGGTGAACTGCTCTGTTATTTTTATCATTTTAGATTCCAGTGTGATATCTGCATTACTTGCCATAGGTGTCTTTTTTTATATTTGTTTTTTCATAGCTTATCTGCAGTCCAACTTTTGATGCTATAGATGACAAGTTGTCTGTTTTTCTTTGCATATCTTGGTTGTTTCTACTTAACAAGGCAATATCATCTGCAAAATCCAAATCTTCTAGTTGACTATTTTCTACCCAATCAATGCCAGTTTCGCCCTGCAACATTTTCGCATCACCCAGTCAATGACCACTCCAAACAATTGCGGAGATAGAATACAGCCTTGCTTTACTCCGGTTTCAACCATAACACCATCTTACAGAGACAAATATGAAACCTCAGAACTGAAATATTTGTCCACGATTTTGAAGTAAAAAAATGACAAGGTTTGCAACCAGACCTGCAGTATCTTGAAGCTCAACGCTTACAGACTAAGTGAAACAGTTTCATTGACTATACTATAATCTGGTCTCCTCTAGAGAACTGAAGAGAATAGTTTACCAAGACAAGCATGCGAGGCAAAGAATCAAGAATCTAGACATAGAAAAAAGACATGTTCTGCAATGCAGTGACACTATTGGACAAATAGTGTATGAACTGTGCTTGAAGGAAATCGTTGAAGATGGATAGTTGATAGAAGTGAGTGCAGGACAATGACTCACAATATCATACATAAGCTAGAGTTTGAGAATAACAAATGTTTGCGAATAAACATGCGAGTTTCCAAATATAAACATACGAATTTCCAAATATAAACATGCGAGTTTCCAAATATAAACATGCGAGTTTCCAAATATAAACATGCCAGTTTCCAAATATAAACATGCGAGTTTCCAAATATAAACATGCGAGTTTCCAAATATAAATATGCGAGTTTCCAAATATAAACATTCGAGTTTCCAAATATAAACATGCGAGTTTCCAAATATAAACATTCGAGTTTCCAAATATAAACATGCGAGTTTCCAAATATAAACATTCGAGTTTCCAAATATAAACATGCAAGTTTCCAAATATAAACATTCGAGTTTCCAAATATAAACATGCGAGTTTCCAAATATAAACATTCGAGTTTCCAAATATAAACATGCAAGTTTCCAAATATAAACACGCGAGTTTCCAAATATAAACATGCCAGTTTCCAAATATAAACATCAAATGAAAATTTTGTAAAATCAACAAACTATGCATCGTTGGAGACAATCGGATCATTCGTCCTTTTCAGTTGAAATGCTGGCTCGTAGTAATTCCGTTGTCCTTCCTTTTCTCTGTCACATACCGTTTTCTTTATGGCTTTCCGTGATACTCCTGCAAGCTATAGTTCTCCAAGATGACTCCGTCTCCAGGTCTATTTGGTCGTTCCCTATTCCGTTTGTCTAACAGGCTCCACTCAAGTGCTTGACCAGAGGCGCTCGACTGTATCTTCTGTATACCAGACCCACCACCAGTTTATTCTCCTGACCAGTGTTCCCTTGGGTTCTTGTACATCTCCACAGATCTATGTTTGCCACTCTGTCGTACCATCTCAGTTTGTGTTTGCCACTCTATCATACCATCTCAGTTTGTGTTTGCCACTCTGTCATTCCATCTCTGTCTGTGTTTGCCACTCTGTCATACCATCTCAGTCTGTGTTTGCCACTATGTCATACCATCTCAGTCTGTGTTTGCCACTCTGTCATACCATCTCAGTCTGTGTTTGCCACTATGTCATACCATCTCAGTCTGTGTTTGCCACTCTGTCATACCATCTCAGTCTGTGTTTGCCACTCTAACATACCATCTCAGTCTGTGTTTGTCACTCTGTCATACCATCTCAGTCTGTGTTTGCCACTCTGTCATACCATCTCAGTCTGTGTTTGTCACTCTTTCATACCATCTCATTCTGTGTTTGCCACTCTGTCATTCCATCTCTGTCTGTGTTTGCCACTCTGTCATACCATCTCAGTCTGTGTTTGCCACTATGTCATACCATCTCAGTCTGTGTTTGCCACTCTGTCATACCATCTCTGTCTGTGTTTGCCACTCTAACATACCATCTCAGTCTGTGTTTGTCACTCTGTCATACCATCTCAGTCTGTGTTTGCCACTCTGTCATACCATCTCAGTCTGTGTTTGCCACTCTTTCATACCATCTCAGTCTGAGAACTACTCGAAGACATTTGTTGATAAAGCTTTAACTACATACGAATACTAAAGTGTCTGAACTCTAGCTCTCTTGTATCAGTGTCATGACACCACAAAAGCGTATACTTTCTTCTTCCTTGTTAATATATTTTTTTCCCGACATCAATACATGTAGATTGCATTTGTTATAGCCATTGTTTATTTTATATTTTTGCAGATCAAAGTTGACCAGAGAGGTAAGCTCAGTAATTTTCTATATCTCAGTATTACCGTTAACTATAGAAACTGTACATTATTTGTCCTCAGACATGTGAGCACACACACACATACACACTTATATATATAAGTGGAAATCATCATTTTTCAAACATGTGATGAGAAAAGAAGTTTTAGAACATATTGTGACCGCTTGTAAAATGAATGACAGACCAGACAGGTAAAGACAGAGATAAAATAAATTCTGGACTTGCTGGCTTATAGCACAGAAGAGTGTAAACATTCGAAATGATAGCACCAAGGGAAGACAATCGTAGAGATCCACGTTCGCCTACGCCAGCTGGAGTTGCAGCAGCACCCCAGTCAACCAAAATAAGAATCCGGCAGCATAGACAACATGGAACCACACAAGACCAGCACAGAGTTCTCCTCAGGATCAAAAGCCAGATCAACACAAAAAGCCCTTATCAGTGTTACACACAGAACAAGACCAAATGTCCTCAGGACTCACCAGAACAACACAATATCCAGCACACAGTCCACACCAGGACGAGTCCCAGTCCACATGGCCATACCTAGAAAATAGGTCATTACATCCTGATATAAAAAGGCACCTGTCTTATGTTGAAAGGGCGTGCCTCGGCCATATAGAGGCTTAATCCCCTACCAAATAAACAAACGATGTGGCTAAAATAGAATACTACCTGGGCATTTCTGACAAGTAGTAGAACCATAAATTTACATCCAGGAATTGAGTAACACATATATATGAGAACAGAGTAAGTAAATATGCAAATACATATGTAATATACACACACACACACAAAGGGTTTATGAAGAGATATATAAGCAGCTCTGTTTTCTGCTGTCCCCAGAACTAACAGTCGATGAGAATGATCAAGTTGCACTTACAGAAATGATTGATGATATTTGTATCAATCCAGTAAGTAGTACCACAACATGACACTATTTCTTTATGAGTTATAAGAAATTATTAATCTATATGTCATTATCATCAAATATCTTGTCCTGAGCAGAATCCCCTCTCCCACACCCTAACAGTTCTTCAGAATTTCTATGTCTTATAGACCATATGCCCCATCTATGCAGCTGTCGGTGACGTCTGTGGCTTAGGGTATAGTGACTCGGTCTATTAACCCCGACGTTCTGTGTTCGAATCGCGCTGCGGACAGTTTGGTTGCAAATTGATTCATGGTGATTTTTACAAAAGGACGATGGCACCACCGTTCAGAAAGCAATGGCAAACTACTGAACGTAATAATGCCTAGAAAAATCACAAACAGCGTTAAAAGCTGGGGTTGATTCGCAAAGTCCTGTAAAGGATATACAATTAACTTTTATGCAGCCGTCATGCTCAAATCATCAGTTAGATCATATATATCCATCTTCTTCATGGTCTTCCTCTTCTCGTCTTTGCCGTTATGCCTCCTTCCAAATGGACCTTCTCCAACCCTTTGTGTGTTTTTATATGTCCAAAACGTTTATTATTGTTATTTGTAGCATCAGCCAGTTTTATTTGATTTTTAGTTCCTTCTGGAAGATATATTTGTTCTCTTTTATGTCCATGATATATGTGAGCGTCTGTAGCTCAAGCGGTAGTGAGCTCGATCACGTACCTGGTTCAGACCCCACGGTGAGCAAGTTTGGAAGCAAATTCGTTTCCAAGGAATTGTTACAAAAAGGTAAAAATAGACTTCACCGTTCAGAAAGCAATGGCAAACAACTGAACGTATAAGTCGTGCCTAGAAAATCAACGACTAGTTTACTGTGGTTGATGGCTACGTCCTTTAGGACGTGCCACGGTTTTCATTTCATACGGAGGACTTTCTATAACACTAATAATCAAAAGTACACGTATGTTTTACTACTGCTTTGTTAAATGTCATTGCTTCATATCCATACGTTTCCACGGGGAATATAAATGCTGGTAGTATTCATATCTTTGTTTTCCTATCAGTTCAATCCCATACTGTTTTTAGTTGCTTTATTTTTTGTAAAGCTGTTTTTGTTCTTATTTTTAATTTCTTTCATCCCATTTCCATCACTTGTAGTGAGCCGAGACATTCAAAATTGTTTACATTTCCTATCTTCTCTCCATTGATAACAATATCTTTTGTACATGCTTGTTTCATTCGTTATCATTATTTTTGATTTTGCCTTATTGACATACAGATTTTGTTTTTTGCTTTTCTCTTGCAGTCCCTTTATTGACTTCTCAATACCTTTTTGTGTTATTAACAGTAACACTGTCTCATTAGCATGTCTTAGTTCAGGTATTTGTCTTCCTGTTATTAACAGTAACACTGTCTCATTAGCATGTCTTAGTTCAGGTATTTGTCTTCCTGTTATTAACAGTAACACTGTCTCATTAGCATGTCTTAGTTCAGGTATTTGTCTTCCTGTTATTAACAGTAACACTGTCTCATTAGCATGTCTTAGTTCAGGTATTTGTCTTCCTGTTATTAACAGTAACACTGTCTCATTAGCATGTCTTAGTTCAGGTATTTGTCTTCCTGTTATTAACAGTAACACTGTATCATTAGCATGTCTTAGTTCAGGTATTTGTCTTCCTGTTATTAACAGTAACACTGTATCATTAGCATGTCTTAGTTCAGGTATTTGTCTTCCTGTTATTAACAGTAACACTGTATCATTAGCATGTCTTAGTTCAGGTATTTGTCTTCCTGTTATTAACAGTAACACTGTATCATTAGCATGTCTTAGTTCAGGTATTTGTCTTCCTGTTATTAACAGTAACACTGTATCATTAGCATGTCTTAGTTCAGGTATTTGTCTTCCTGTTATTAACAGTAACACTGTATCATTAGCATGTCTTAGTTCAGGTATTTGTCTTCCTGTTATTAACAGTAACACTGTATCATTAGCATGTCTTATTTCAGGTATTTGTCTTCCTGTTATTAACAGTAACACTGTATCATTAGCATGTCTTAGGTCAGGTATTTGTCTTCCTGTTATTAACAGTAACACTGTATCATTAGCATGTCTTAGTTCAGGTATTTGTCTTCCTGTTATTAACAGTAACACTGTATCATTAGCATGTCTTAGTTCAGGTATTTGTCTTCCTGTTATTAACAGTAACACTGTATCATTAGCATGTCTTAGTTCAGGTATTTGTCTTCCTCCGATTAAAAAAGCATCGCAGTGTTCTTTTTGCTAACTTTGTAACATTCTTCATGATGTTTTTAACAGACAAGGCGACAGAAGAACTTTTACAAACAGATCTATATGAAAACCACATCTCTGTCGCGCCCAGAGATCTTATTCTTCAAATCCTTTTGATATCAAGACATGCACTATAAGAAAACTGAGTATTTTATTTGTAAATTGTATTGAACATAATTAATGGCGGTCACCATGGATGTATCGTGTACCAATTATATTTGTGTGTGATTTGCTATACGATAGAAACAAACATACAACAACAAAACGTGATTGATTCTTGCAGAAAAAAAACGCTGTGACCAACACAAACATGAAGTGGCCCAGTGGCACAGTTCCTTATGTCATCAGTTCACAATACAGTAAGTTTATATCATGTTAGAACGTTCAAAGCAAACGGAAGGAATGATAACGATGTCGAATGTGAGTGCTGAAATTAAGATTACAAATATTGTAGCTAAGGAATGATGGCATGTTTCTGTTAGTAAACAGGGACATGTTGCACATGTCTCTTGTTTAGGTAGTGTTGTTTACTTCTGGGCTAGCGTATGCTAGCATTTGCTTCTTTATATTTGAACTTGTAGAACCCGGTTCTTTTTTCCAGCCTCTGAATTGAGTACATGGAACGACACTGTGAGATTTGAACTTACTTCGGAATGTGTTTTGTTTGTGCCCACGGCTGCTCAGTTGTGAACTGCACATTCAGAAAATGAAGAATCTAGTGGCTGCCCCCTGCTGTAATGCTCGTGCAAACTGTTGTATTTTGTCGTCGAAAATTCAATTGGCGGATGGTTGGTGTTGGCTCTCTGGCGACTGCCATATGAATTCAATGTGTGTGTGAGCTGGCGGCTTTTGTATGTTGTATTATTAGTAACTTGTCCTATGTTGATAGCAAGGCTTTAAACTTGTTTATCGTCTTCATCCACTAACTTGTCCTAAGCAGAATTAAGCAACTACAATAGTGCATCGCAATTTCTTTCTATCATAGGTCACATATTCTGACTACGTTGCTATCATTTTTAAATCATCTGTTACATCTATATCCATTTTCACCTTAGTCTTCCTCTTCTCTGCTTTCCCGGAATGCCTTTCTGGATTGTTGTCTTTTCAAAACCCTCAGTTCTCATTACGTGTCCAACATATTCCACTTTTGTCAATGTCAATCTCTCTTAAACTAAAACTACTTTCCTTCAATTCAGAATTCTTGATTGTTGTTTTCTTTGTCCACGGGAGTTTTGAGAACTCATCTAGAACATTGTTATTTTAGAACATTTACGTTTATGTTTTTTTTTAGGACGTTTTGCAAAACAAAATCTCATACACGCATGCTACCACTGGAATATTTCATGATCATGATACTCTGACATTTATTGAACTGTCTGCTTCCATTCATACAGTTAATTTGCTTAACGTTCTGTAGGATAATATTTCATCTTTACTTAGTTTCTTTTATACTATCTCCATTTTCTTGCTATCATTCAAACAAGTTATCTTCTTTCCATTGAGAAATACATTAGTTGACATTCGTATGTTTGTTATCAATCGTCATTACCTGTTTGTCACATTGAGATATAAATGTAGATTTATATTTTATACAAAATAACGACATCACTCTCGATGCTATTTCTGTGTGCATTGCAGCTCAAACAATTCGAAGTACCATAATTGCTACAATGAGAGAGGTAGAGGGTGATGTCAATGACGTTGTTAATATTTGTGTGCAGTTTATTCCTAGAACAACTGAGATCAATTATATAAACATATATCCTGGAACTGGGTACGTCTGTATACGTTCTGTAATTTCTTAGTGCAAACAAAATCTGATTCAACTATATGTTGTCTGTAGTAAATAAGTCAACAGTAAGTATGTAAGTAAACTGTTTTGGTTATTGGTTATTAAACTGACGTCATTGCATTTCGGCAAACCCATAAGTGCCCAACAGATATCGAAGAGTATGCATACTGATGGTTCCAGTGGCTCGCCGATTAAACACACTCCTAGTTCTGCCCCTCAGGCATCCAGTTCTACTTGTACACCGGGTAACTCCAAACTGCCTAAATCGCCGTATCGATTCAACATCTATTTTAGTGTTCTCATCCACCAGACAGTCGCGAAAAAACCGATGAATATCCTCCTTATCCATCGTCAACTACCCAACAATTGATACTGTTGATGCAAGCCTATTCACTCTCTCATTACCGTAAACACTCGCATGCCCAGGACGGTATATGCACGTAAGCCGCTGGAGGTTAGACACTTCTATAGACGACATCCACTCATACCGAAACCTGCCCTTCTGGATCTTGTGAAGCTTCGACTAAGAGTCAGAAACAACAACAACAACAACAACCAGTAAATGAAGTCCCAGAAAGCCAATGGAGGGCAGCAGTAACGGCCTCAACCTCCATCCTCATACTAGACGTCGTTGTCCTATACGTTCCACTTCGCTCTGCAAGAACCCTACCATGTGCATTAGCCAAGAAACCCCAGTCTGACTTCTCACCACGATGAACCGACCCATCAGTATATACCACAACACATCATCATCCCTCGCATTATCTTCTATCAGCTGCTTAACTGCGAGATCAGCCTTTATGTTATCCCAATTTCTACATTCTCTTCCAAGAGTAATGATAACGTTGAGATAGTTGGTCATGCTACCATCTGTTGGGATCCATTCTTCCTCTATTGGTAGGGTCGCAGCCGTGGTCACCTGGCCAATTGTTCTCTCAGCCTGTGCCATCCACGACATGCCACTCTTGATTTATTTTGTTTTGTAAACCTGGAGCAACAAAGAGTTGAAGAGTCGACTAAAACAACTTTATCAAGTACATTCTAAATGAATAAAACACGACACAGTGTAATATATTCACTGAAATGAAGAGTTTGTCAGATGTTGCCCAACTTGATGCAAGAGTATTATTATGAGAAATACAGGCGAAATGTCAACAATTGAACACGAACAACTGATTTTAATATAAAAAAACCATCAAGTGACAGTGCCATCAGTCTTCAGACTGTCTGATTTGATAATGATGACATTGTACATTGTAGAGACATAATAGACTTTATCATCAGACTGTCTAATCTTATGACGATGTCAAAAGTGCAGTAGATACACGATTAGACCACTTTGTCACCAGTATTCACACGGACTTGATGATTGTGATAGGACCGGTACGTGACGTTTTGGCGCCGCTTTGCCCCGTTTTGGCGCGACCGTTTTGGCGCAGGACGTTTTGGCGCAGGATGTTTTGGCGCAGGACGTTTTAGCGCACAGATTCCTCAATAAATTTCAATAACCTTAATATTATTTTAATTTTGAGTGTACATTTATATTAACTCTAATGAAACAATATACTTATACATCAGCGTTTATTGGAACAAATGCCAGGTGTCTGAATTATATCATCAGCCGTTTCATTTGAGATGATCGAGAATTGATACGCTGACCGACTGAGTGTCATATCTTGTCCATCGCAAATGTCAGAAATCCTGCCCCTTCCAAATGTTAATAGCTTGACTATGTGCTGCCCACGACCTAACAATTACAAACTCGTTTCGTTTACCAACCCGAAACAAAACGTCATGGATACATCCCCGTTCCAAACAATGGCACCTCATTGACTACGTCATCGTAAGGAAAATGACAGACGTGACGTCAGAGTCACAAAGGCTATGTGCGGAGCAGAATGTTGGACCGATCATAGATTGATCGTGTCAAAGCTCAACCTCCGAATCAAGCCTAGAAAACGTCACCAGGGTCGCAAACCAACAAAAAGCTGGCAGTCTCCAAATTGAAAAGCTCCGCTGTCACCGAAAGTTTAATAAGAGACCTGGACGACAAATTGAAGGACCTGAAATTTGGCAAAACCAGCGTGGACGATGACTGGACTGCCCTCAGAGACACCGTGTACCTATCTACCTCTGAGCTCATAGGACACTCTGTACGCAAGAGCCACGACTGGTTTGACGAAAATGACGAAGAAATCAAGTCTATCCTTCTCACGAAACATGAGACATACAGAGCCTATCAAAATGACCCATCATCATCATCCAAAAAAAACAGCTTTCCTGGATGCTCGTAGAAGGGCTCAAGAGAGAATCAGGAAATTACAAGACGCATGGCTAAGCAAACAATCTGATGAAATCCAGATATATGCAGACAGACATGATTTCAAACGCTTCTACGATGCCCTAAAACTGTTTACGGACCTCAACAATCTCACCCCACTCCCATACTCGATGCAGATGGAGCAAGGCTACTAATTGACAAGCCTCAGATACTAAATCGCTGGGCAGAACACTTCCGTTCTGTCCTCAACCATCCATCCACTATATGTTATGAAGCCATAGAGCGCATGCCCCAGGTCCCAATCAATGCCAAGCTTGATATTCCACCTACCTTAACAGAGGTCAAGAAGGCAACAAGCCAGATGTCCAGCGGGAAGGCACCGGGTGCGGACTCAATACCAACCGAAGTCTACAAAGAAGGAGGGCCCACGTTGATGCTAAAACTGACAGAGTTATTTACATCCATTTGGTGCAACGAACGTGTGCCACAGGAATTAAAGGATGCCACTATTGTCCACCTGTACAAGCGGAAAGGAAACCGCCAGGCCTGCGATAACCACAGGGGATCTCCCTCCTGTCAATCGCTGGCAAAATACTGGCCAGAGTCCTCCTCAATCGATTAATCGATCACCTGGAACAGGACTTACTCCCTGAGACCCAATGTGGCTTCAGGGCAGGTCGTGGAACAGCAGACATGATATTTGCTGCTCGCCAACTACAGGAGAAATGCCAAGAGCAGCACCGTAACCTCTATATGGTCTTTGTCGATCTGACAAAGGCTTTCGACACGTTTAACAGGGAGGGTCTATGGAAGATCATGGAAAAATTTGGGTGCCCAAGGAAATTCATCAAGATCGTCCAACAGTTTCACGAGGGCATGATGGCACGTGTACTTGACGAAGGGGAGCTGTCGGAAGCCTTCCATGTCACCAACGGCGTCAAACAGGGCTGTGTACTGGCCCCAACACTCTTCAGCATGATGTTTGCTGCCATGCTCACGGATGTCTTTTGGGCAGGCGACGAACATGGGGTAAAGATTAGATACAGGACAGACGGTAACCTATTCAATCTTCGGAGGTTAAAATCCTCCACCAAGGTAAAAGAATCAACTATCTCAAACCTGTTGTTTGCTGATGACTGTGCCCTCGCTACCAACTCTGAGGAAGAAATGCAGACTTACATGGACAAGTTCTCAATGGCCTGTGATAGGTTTGGCCTCACCATTAACACCAAAAACAGAGGTCATGTTCCAGCCCGCCCCTAGAGAACAGTATTAATCAGTCATCAACATTAAACACCAGCGTCTCAGTCAACGGACAACTTTGCTTATCTTGGCAGCCTCCTATCCAGATCGGCAAACATAGATTCTGAGGTCCACAATAGGATATCCAAAGCCAGTGCTGCGTTCGGAAGGTTACGTGTCACTGTGTGGGAACGGAAGGGGATAAGCATAGTCACAAAGCTGAAAGTTTACCAGGCCATAGTGCTAACAACGCTGCTGTACGCAAGCGAGACATGGACAGTGTATAGCAGACACGCAAGAAAATTAAACCATTTCCACACAAGCTGTCTACGCAGAATACTAAAAATAAACTGGCAGGACAAAATTCCAGACAGCGAAGTCCTCACAAGAGCAAAGATCCCAAACGTCAACACCCTGTTGCAGAAGGCCCAACTGAGATGGGTCGGTCACGTTGCTCGAATGCCTGATAAACGCATCCCAAAACAGTTGATGTATGGCGAGCTTGAAGGGGCAGACGTTTAGCAGGTGGACAGAAAAACGCTTTAAAGACACTCTTAAAGTGTCTCTGAAATGCTTCGATATAGACAATACGTGCTGGGAATCCTTGCGCAAGATCGCCAAATGTGGCGCTGTAACAACAAAAGAGGAACCCGAATAGCTGAGAATCATCGTATTGTTGAGTCACAGAGAAAACGAGCAGCGCGAAAAGACAGAGCACACAACACGCACATGTCTAACCTTGATCATGTATGCCCCACCTGTGGTCGGGGATTCTGTTCTAGGATTGGACTCTACAGTCACCTCCGCACACACCAGAGAGGTGCAACAGTACACGTCTGAGATTGTTGTCATCATCGCTTGCGATGGACGGCTATTATTATAGCTTGACCCGTTTACCCGTAAAGTGACCTAATCCGGTATTTGCCGCTTCTGCCTAATCACACGTGCGCTTTTAGTCTATAAAAGTGTAAGAATGTTCTAGACTCAATCTCAAAATAAGTAGAATTAGATAAATTTATCACATACTATTATTATAATTCTGTGAACCCATTAAAATGGAAAATGTTCCGTCAAAGTGTGGCAAAGAAAAGTTGAATCACGAAGGATACTTTTATGTGTTCGATAAGTTCAGTGCAGACCATTCCAAGAAGTTCTGGCGACCTTCATCTAAACCAATCCACGTCAACTACTAGATTGTGAGAACTGTGTTTGAAGATTGGTGTGGCAAGAAAAGAACGGTACAACAGGTATACGAATAGGCTCATCAATCAAAATAGAACTGGTACGGTCAGTCGCTTGACGCTGATGGAGATATTGCGAAGGAGATCGGAGCACCTATGGACATGTCCGGAGTGCAATGAAGATATTCCAAACTGAAACTGAAACTGAGAGGAATTGCGCATAATTTTTGGATGGATTAAAAACACGGACTTTCGGAAAACTTATTAAAGGTAAAATATTGAACAAGATTCGTTAAACTTTATTCAAGTTTTATAAGTTGATTATTTGCATTGGCTAAAAGTAAAATATTTAACAGTATTCGTTAAACGTTTTTAATTGATATATTTTGGATTGGATTTATTAAAAATTTATAATTTATTGAAAATAGTTATTTATAAACATTAAGTTAAATATGAAGTTAGATGACATGGCCGCATCAAGGGTCAGTGAGCTGGTACAGGACCATACCCTATCTCCACAGGGTAGTTCTAGAAACAGAATGCTGCATCGCAGTCTGGCAACGTGAATAAAGATCAAAGGGAAGCTGCCATAATGAGTCTAAAGAAAAAATGGCCCAAAGATGAAAGATTTACTTCATTGCATCGGTTTTCCTTAATACTCGGTCCTTCTTCACAAAAATCTACTGAGATTATTGCACAAATCACAGACTCCGTAGCTCAGGCAAAAATCATAGTCATAAGTGATCTCGGTGGTTGAGTGGTTTGCTTTTTGTTCCGAAGGACGTTGATTCAAATCTGGAACGCGCCGTTCTGTCAACGAGTGCTTTTTCCGGAGATCCTAGTATTGTTAATGGAGTTACGTAAGTCGTGCATTATTCAATACTCACAGCAGGTTGCTCGTAATTTATGCGTAGTGGTACCAAGTCATTTATGCGTAGTGGTACTAAGTCATTTATGTGTAGTGGTACCAAGTCATTTATGTGTAGTGGTACCAAGTCATTTATTCGTAGTGGCACCAAGTAATTTATGCGTAGTGGTACCAAGTCATTTATGCGTATAAGTACCAAGTAATTTATGCGTAGAGGTACCAAGTCATTTATGCGTAGTGGTACCAAGTCATTTATGCGTATAAGTACCAAGTAATTTATGCGTAGAGGTACCAAGTCATTTATGCTTAGAGGTACCAAGTCATTTATGCGTAGAGGTATCAAGTAATTTATGCGTAGTGGTACCAAGTCATTTATGCTTAGAGGTACCAAGTCATTTATGCGTAGAGGTATCAAGTAATTTATGCGTAGTGGTACCAAGTCATTTATGCTTAGAGGTACCAAGTAATTTATGCGTAGAGGCACCAAGTCATTTATGGAAACTTGATACAATGAAGTCAATCATTCATTTTTGAAACGAATGAAGATACCGTGCGATTAGTTAGTATTGTCAGTGCATAAGCGAGTAGGACGAGATTTGTTCACACATCAGACTAGCAGTATCTCATAGTGATTGTGTCTACATGAGTCACATGACCAACGTCTACAGATAAATAACTGGCACAGAAGCGTGCATTTATTTCTCTTGCCCGTAGCAGAATTGGGAAGCTCCGACGAACTCTGTAAATAGATGATGTTACTGCGCCCTAGCTGTAAAAGCCACTGATATGTAACAATAAAGCCCACTGACTGGTCTTGTCAATACGATTGATGGAAACATACATGTACTGTATCTAATGTTTCTACTTCCTTAGAAAAAGATACTTAGTGAAAACTCCAAATTCTTTGAGGGTGACAAAAATTGCATATGTCCCAAATACAGTTAAAATATTTCTTATACGGAAGAACTAACCGAGTCAGAAAAAAGGAAAACATGAGCATTCTCTTTGGCTCAGATCACACACAAACTGCATTGACTGCCAGAGAAGTGATTAATAAAGAAGGATTTGCATTCAGTGGTAGAAAGAACGACCGCTTAAGAGACTGTCAGGCCAGACAAACACAAGGACAATCCTATTCTAATGAAATGATTGTGTTCAACGTTCTACTTTCTTTCTTTCACGAATCCTGTATGCCTCACAGCGTCAGGTCAGGAAGAGATTTCTAAAACGGGCCCTAGTATGCGCTTCGTAGATAGTCTCTTTCGTCGCCTCTGTTATCTCTGAGGTCCATCTTTTGCGTGGCCGGCCTTTTGCTTTGTACCCATTGTATCGGAGCAGCATTGCTCTTTGGGGTGTACTGTCTGATGGTAATCTGCTTACGTGACCGAACCATTTAATTTGTTGTTTCTTGATGAAGTCTAGTACTGATGTTGTACCCACTTTTTCCTGATGTCTTCATTTCTCAACCGGTCTCTTCTTGTTACACCCAGCATTCTGCGTAGACACTTCATCTCTGTTGTGACTAGTTTTCTTCTATCGTTTGTTGTCAGCGTCCAGGTTTGGCACTGGTAACATAATGTGGGGAGAAGATTGTGTTGAACATTGCTCTTTTTGTGTTCATGGTGACGTGTTTGCATCTTAAAATTGGCGTAATTTGCCCTATCATTTGATTTGCTTTGTTGCTTCTGTGTTGAATTTCATTAGTTATTCTTCCATTTGCTGAAAAATGCTCCCCAGATATGTGAAATCTTTTACTTGATTTAGTAGGTGATTATCGTTCTACTGTAAAATACCTAAACATGATTTAATTACTTTCATTTAATAGATGTCATTGTAATAATGATGTTCTACTATACAGGTTGATGATCATTAGATTTTCTTTTCTATTGGATTTTTATGTCTCCGTGTCACCGTCAAACTTCCAGTTGTACTTATTTCCGTATTTGTTTCTGATATCACAAACATCACCACACTTATTCTCCATGAAAATCATTTCTATTGTAGAGAACTATAGATTGGTTATTGGTTATTGGTTACTAAACTGACGTCATTGCACTCCGGTCAGACCCATAGGTGCTCAGTCTCCCCAACAGATATCGAAGAGTATGCATACTGATGGTGCCTGTGGCTCGCTGATTAAACACACCTCTCACTCTGCCTCTCAGGCATCCAGTTGGACTTGAACAGAGAACTATAGAACATTGCCATAATGAATTTATCTCACGAAATCGTTATTTGTGTTGTGGTTTTCTAAGATATTTATCTCTTTAATTCCTTATTCACATAAACAAGATGTCATTCTGACGTCGGAATGATCAACACAGGCTCGCAAGATGTTTCCATTGGTCCAGGATGCGAGGTCAGAGGTGTTATCATGCATGAGCTGCTTCATGTTTTGGGTTTCTGGCACGAGCATAGTCGATATGATCGTGACAATTACATAAACATAGATTTAACTAACGTGATCGATGGTAAGTACTTCAGATAACTATTAGTCAAGTGTTGGACATAATGTTGGTGAATATAAATAGTGAATTGGTTAGATAACTATTCTTCAAGTGTTGGACATAATGTTGCTGAATATAAATAGTGAATTAGTTAGATAACTATTGGTCAAGTGTTGAACATAATGTTGCTGAATATAAATAGTGAATTGGTTAGATAACTATTTGTCAAGTGTTGGACATAATGTTGGTGAATATAAATAGTGAATTGGTTAGATAACTATTCTTCAAGTGTTGGACATAATGTTGCTGAATATAAATAGTGAATTAGTTAGATAACTATTAGTCAAGTGTTGGACATAATGTTGGTGAATATAAATAGTGAATTGGTTAGATAACTATTCTTCAAGTGTTGGACATAATGTTGCTGAATATAAATAGTGAATTAGTTAGATAACTATTGGTCAAGTGTTGAACATAATGTTGCTGAATATAAATAGTGAATTGGTTAGATAACTATTTGTCAAGTGTTGGACAAAATGTTGGTGAATATAAATAGTGAATTAGTTAGATAATTATTGGTCAAGTGTTGGATATAATGTTGGTGAATACAAATAGTGAATTAGTTAGATAACTATTTGTCAAGTGTTGGACATAATGTTGGTGAATACAAATAGTGAATTAGTTAGATAACTATTTGTCAAGTGTTGGACATAATGTTGGTGAATACAAATAGTGAATTAGTTAGATAACTATTGATCAAGTGTTGGACATAATGTTGGTGAATACAAATAGTGAATTGGTAAGATAACTACCGGTCAAGTGTTGGGTATTTGTTTTCAATCTTTTCTGTGAAATTGAGACCAATATATCTAGCAATTATCTAGCAATTATCTAGCAATTATCTAGCAATTATCTAGCAATTATCTAGCAATTATCTAGCAATTATCTAGCAATTATCTAGCAATTATCTAGCAATTATCTAGCAATTATCTAGCAATTATCTAGCAATTATCAATTAAATTTATTTTAGTGTTTCATTTGGCCATCATTTCTCTCTTGTGCTAGCAGAACTTTTGGCAGCCTACATAGAAAAGTCTGGCCCAGATTTGTTAAGTCACAAAACTGACGGTATATCGAGCTGTCGTGCTTCCAGTCCTTCTTCATGCGTGCGAAACTTGGACTGTATATCATCGACACACAAGGAAGCTAAACCATTTTCACACAGTCTGTCTTAGAAAAATAATGAACATCAAATGGCAGGATATGATCCCAGACACAGAGGTCCTAAAAGATCTGCTCTCCTAGCATCTATACAATCTTGATGCAATCCCAGACACGATGGGCAGGACATGTGGCTCGAATGTCGGATTGCAGAATACTCCAACGACTCTTTTATGGTGAGCTGCATAGCGGTAAACGCTAACAGGGTGGTCAGAAAAAACGCTTCAAAGACACACTCAAGAACTCGATGAAATCCTTTGGCATAGATGTAGACAACTGGGAGAATGTTGCTCAAGACAGATCAGCCTAGCGCACACTTCTTCGACATGGTTCCTCGGCCTGCGAGGCAGATAGAACAGCACGGATGGAACAAAAACGTCAAAATAGAAAGGCAGTAAAACTCTCAAGTGCAAGTATACCTTGCCCACACTGTACAAGAACATTTCACGCCCGCATAGGGCTCACTTGTCATCTACGCACACACAGACAAACATAACGCAACTACATTTCCTTGGATGAAAATTGTGTGTGTGTGGTCAACATCACCAGTGATGGACGAGCATCATCATTTCTCTCTTGTTAAGTGAATGATTGAAAGTCAATTTGTTAACTGAGACAGTTGAATATTAAGTTGTAAGCTCTTACACCTTATTATTGTGTTATGTGTGAGACAGTAGTACAACTATCGTGTGAGTTGTATAGTGAGTAGTGAGACAGTAGTACAACTCTCGTGTGAGTGGTATAGTGAGTAGTGAGACAGTAGTACAACTCTCGTGTGAGTTGTATAGTGAGTAGTGAGACAGTAGTACAACTCTCGTGTGAGTGGTATAGTGAGTAGTGAGACAGTAGTACAACTCTCGTGTGAGTTGTATAGTGAGTAGTGAGACAGTAGTTCAACTCTTTGAGTTGTATAGTGGTAGGGCAATAGGGAATTGATCAATGAAAGGGACACTATAACTTTGAACTGTAAGCTGGACAATAAGGGCAATTGTCTATAAATAAGCAGTAGAACTTTGACCTTTTAGATGAACAGTAGGACATTAACCTACAAGTCGAACAGTAGGACTTTGTCTTGTTAGCTGAACTCTAGGACATTAACCTACAAGTCGGACAGTCTGACTTTGTCCTGTTAGTTGGACAGTAGGACATTAACCTGTTAGTGAGACTGTTTCACTGTGACCTTAAGTTATGAGTTTGACAAAAGAATTAAATAAATATATTTGTTTCTCAAACCAACCGCTAGCCCAGAAGTCAAACTTCAACAAAGCGACTGCCTCCATGTTAAACACACTGAACACTTCATACGACTTTACCTCCATTATGCACTATGGTCCTTACACACTGGCAAAGAATGGGCATTCCTGTCATAACGCCAAAACCTGGTCTGGCTATCGGGGTGAAATTAGGACAACGAATATCATTATCTGACCTGGACGTTATTCGAATTCAGAGATGGTATAGCTGCAATGAAGGTATAAGCAATGTCTTATATTTCTATCTTTCTTTCTTCTGGCTATCAATCAGGAACACAAATACGCACGCACGTCTGCACGCATGCATAATCATACACACAACAAACACACACACACACCACACATCTCTCTCTCTCTCTCTCTCTCTCTCACCCAAACACATAAATACACACTCACATTGTTTAAATGTTTCATTTATTCAATCCCCCTTTTTATTATCGTGTTAATATTAATGGAAGCAGAAGTTAACTAATTCCGTACTAGCTGCAGCTGGGTGCGCCAATATTGTATATTAAAATAATCCAACTGCTGCACACTGCAACAAACACTGTTTTATGTACAATTATTGCAACGATAGATTGTATAAATATCAAGGTACTAAGAGACTGTATTAATAGTTTTCATGATATATTTCATACTTATTTTTTCCTTCTTTGTGACCTGTAAATTATTTGAAATTTGTAGAACAATCTATTCTTAGCATCACTAAAATTAGGTTACTGATATCACATATTACATGACACTGATATTAAAACCACATAGTTTGATAGTACATTCAATTAGCTTTCAACCATATATATGTCTATGTTCAATTCATGGAGTATAAATGGCTTCTATAGAGAGCCTTCAAAATAAAAAAAACTAAAAACTCATGATCGTTTAAGAGTTAACCCATGACGACACAGATTAAGAGGAGAAAATAAAAACTCATGATCGTTTAAGAGTTAACCCATGACGACACAGATTAAGAGGAGAAAATAAAAACTCATGATCGTTTAAGAGTTAACCCATGACGACACAGATTAAGAGGAGAAAATAAAAACTCATGATCGTTTAAGAGTTAACCCATGACGACACAGATTAAGAGGAGAAAATAAAAACTCATGATCGTTTAAGAGTTAACCCATGACGACACAGATTAAGAGGAGAAAATAAAAACTCATGAGCGTTTAAGAGTTAACCCATGACGACACAGATTAAGAGGAGAAAATGGCGATGGGTCAGACATATCCTACGGAAGACATAGTCGAGTCTGACTAGATAAAGTGTCCATTGAGTGAAACTCGCAAGGAAAATGGAAAATCGGGCATCCTAAACAGACCTTTAGAGCATAAAGAAAACAGCTAGGGACCGGGAAAAGTGGCGAACAACTGTTGAGGCCCTATGCTCCACGTAGAGCTGAGATGATATGTAAGTAAGTAAGTGCAACGATTGGTTGATTGGATCATCATCATAGAACTTCGGTGAATAACCATGTGTGCTCTGATTTCTGTCTTACACAGGAAGTGACTATATTTATCTAATATCCAGTTAAAATATATTTTAGTGTTTTAAAATAGTTTTAATTGCTAGATATACTTTTCTCTGTTCTCTTCTCAGACACTAGTCACATCACAAGAACGATTTTAACAGGTAAGTTAGGCATTTTGTACAGAAACATTGCTATAAACATTATAGGACGCATTTCATCTCTTAAATGTTGCAAAGCGAAGGATCTATTTATCCATCTGTTCCATATTATCCGTTAATCTTATCCTTTTCATCCATCCATCCATCCGTCTATCCATACATCCGTTCGTCCGTTTGTTCGTTGGTTCATCTGTTTTTCTGTCTGTCTCTTTACCTATATAAATCTCAAAATGTATGTCTATCTGTTTGTCTTCTGTCTGTGTGCATGTATGTCTATGTGATTGTGTAAATAATGCATTTGTAAATTTCTGTTCTGTATTGAGAATGTAGAGATTGGGGCAACATGAAGCTGATCTCGCAGTTAGGCAGCTGATAGAAGATAATGCAAGGGATGATGATATTGTTGTATATACCGATGGGTCGGTTCAACGTGGTGAGAAGTCCGGCTGGGGTTTCTTGGCTAATGCGCATGGTAGGGTTGTTGCAGAGCGAAGTGGGGCATACAGGACAACTACTTATAATATGAGGATGGAGGTTGAGGCCGTTACTGCTGCCCTCCATTGGATCTCTGGGACTTCATTTACTGGGGCAGTTGTTGTGTCTGACTCTCAGTCGATGCCTCACAAGATCCAGAAGGGCAGGTTTCGGTGTGAGTGGATGCCGTCTATAGAAGTTTCTAACCTCCAGCGGCTTACGTGGATATACTGTCCTGGGCATGCAGGTCTTTACGGTAATGAGAGAGCGGACAGGCTTGCACCAACAGCATCGATTGTTGGGGTGTTGAAGATGGATAAGGGGGACATTATTCGGTCTCTTCGCGACTGTCTTTTGGGATGTGGACATTAAAATCGATGTTGAAACTGCGATCCCCTTGTTTACCAGTGGTTATAGGATAAACGACAGCCTATCCCAAGTGTTTTTCTGCATTTCTACCAAAGTTACTACCAACTTATTTGAAAATTTAATAACTCTGTTATTTTTTGGAATATTTGTTTGAAATTTTGTATTTTGATATAAAATATGTATGTTTTGATAATAAAAAATTGTGTTTGTACTGCTTTATTGTTTTTTTTTTTTTTAAAAAAAAAAAAAAAAAATGGCTGCAAAATTCTGGTATTTTAGCATAAATAATAATGTAAAACGACATAAACATACACATAAACATACATTCAGACTTACCACAAGTCACATCCAGTATATAGCCTTCGAATGATAATCCTCAAAGCATTCCCCCAAGCACAGGCCTGGTTTGGAGGGGCAGGAGCGACAGTAAAAGCGAGACTCCTTTCGCTTTTTTTTTTTAGGCACACTCTACAGGGCTTGTATGGTTTAGCTTTCTGTGTTGGGGGTAGCATATAAATGTAATGCTTTTCAATCATTCGAACTGCATCATCATCAGCATCACCAGTGTTGACAGAGACTGTGCCAGGTACAGGTACCGTTGGAGGAGGGCCATTGTTGAACATCCATGATGCAGCAACTGACTCGAGGAAATCAAGAAATCTTTTTGAATATCCAGTCTTCTTGGCAAGAATGAAAGCATTACATGCTGCCAATTGAAGACAATGGAAAAAAAGTTTCTTGGTCCACTTGAGAGACTTCCTGGTGCAGTCATAAGGCTGTATCAGCTGATCATGTTTGTCAACACCTCCCATGTTCCTGTTGTACTGGGTTGATACTTTGGGCCTGCGGGTGATCCCCTTATTCCTGGTATCAGGAATTTCATCCTCCGCATGCCCATGAACAGTGGACAGTAGATGGACTACTTTTGTACTGTGGTACTTGGTGGCCACAACTTTTCCGTCACCACAGATGGCAGATGAGGCCCCTTTATCCAGCTGGACTAGTTGCAACTGCTCCGGTATGCCCCTTCCCACACGGATTGTGCCGCAGGCAAGAGTTTGTTTCTCTAGCAGGTAGAGAAACAGTCGCAAACTAGTGTACCAGTTGTCGCAGTACACATGGTGGCCTTTGCCTAGCAGGGGAGCAATGAGGTACACAACAATCCGCTCGCTCACTGACAAGTGTTCAGCATCAGCAGGAATAACCTGCTGGATGTCGCTCACGTTGTTTTCTTTGCCTGCGTAGATTTTGAATCTATAACAATAACCACCACTGCCACTCACTTCACCATCCGACTCACAGCACAGGTAGATTTTTATGCCAAACCTGGCTCGCTTGAGTGGGATGTACTGTCGAAATAGCAGACGGCCTTTCCATAGTAGTAGACTTTCATCTACACACACATCACGGCGAGGTTGATAAACTTGTTGAAATTTGTCGAATAAGTGGTCAACAACAGGCCGGATCTTGTACAGGCGGTCATATGCAGGGTCATCCTTGGCAGGCAAGTGTGCATTGTCATTGAAATGCAGGTATTTCAAAATATCAAAATATCTGTTCCGTGACATCACAGAGCGGAATACTGGCAAATTGTAGAGAGATTTTGTCGACCAGTAGTTTCGGATGTTTGGGAGTTTTATTATCCCCATCAATAGGGACATTCCTAAAAACTTTTTTATCTCAACATAGTCGACTTCTTTCCACTGAAATTTTGCCAGCTTCTCTGGATTCAAACCATCCCTGTACTGCTGTGCATAGAGGTTAGTCTGCAGAACTAGGTTGTTCACAAAATTTTCATTGATGAACAGTTCTACAAACTGCGCCTCTGTAAATCCATCAGTGTTACACTGGAGGCCTGGAACACTTTCAAATAGTATATCTGGATTAGGAGGTTGATGTCCTGCATCAATCCAGTTATCTATACTATCGTTAGTAGTATTTCCAGCACCAGCAACACGACGATAACCTCCTCTAGTGGCTCTAGCAGCAACAGGCAGTCCTCTGCCACGCCCTCTTTGAATTGTTTGGGCACCCTTGTTGGCTCCCTTGGTTACCACAACCTCCAGGTCTTCCTAGTTGTGAACCCTGTCCACTATTACTAGTTCTAGTAGTACTTGCTACTCGCTCAGTACTAGTACTTGCGACAGGGTCGGTTCTAGAACGCTTGCTTGGGCGTAAATCACATTCATGAGTAATAGTATCAGTATCACTATTTTCGTTTTCAGTGTCACTGACCTGTACATCAGAATTTTCAGAATCTGAGTGAACAGATTCACTTGATGAGAATATATCATCATCTCCGCTATCTACATCGTTGAATATGTCGTCAGCACCATATGACAACAACGCTAAAGCTTTTTGTGTTGGTGTAATCGTTCTGGAAGATTTTCTAGACGCCATTTTGCTTGAACTACTTTTGACAAAGAGAAACACTCTTTCAAAGTTATAAATAACCTTCGTGCGGCGCGAAAAACTGACCAATGACAATGTTTTAAATAAAGGAAGGTATCCCCAATGCTATAGATAGTCTATTGTTGCAGTAGTTCCCCATTTACTTTAGTAGTACCCCGTATATTTTGCCGATGAGTTTACTACGTGACCTCACGTAGTGGATATGGCGACGCCCATTTACTACGTCACCCTCACGTAGTGGTAAACAAGCGGTTGTACTTAATGTGTAATTTACGCAGTATGTACTATTTGTAATTGCTTCACCCACTGCCTTGTGGAGAGGGGCTCGGGAGAGCTAAAGGCTAGGGAAGTAAACTCTGATCAAACATCCCCACTGCCTTGTGGGTCAGCACGGTACTGCAGAAGTTAAGAGAGGAGTAAACCTTGACCAAAAATGGAGGGAGGACCCTAAGGCAGTTGATGGTTAAGTGTGTATTCTTGCCATCTTCTGGAATCTCCTGCAAACCCTGCTTGATTCCAAACGTACAGACTGTCTTTCCTTTGGATGAAACAGTAGGGTAGAGAGGGGGTTTGTGCAAATGGGCAAGGCACATTCTCCATATCAGCTGCCCAGGCTAGGCACAAAGAGAGACGACGCTTCAGCTTTGCTTTCGGCTCGGGCACAAAACGAAAAGCAACAGTTACATAGAAACAGGACAAATAAACCTCTTAGATTTGGCACATGGAACGTAAGGACTGTAAGGAATGTAGCGTAGATGAAAAGTGGAACATTCTAAAATCTATCATATATGACTGTGCCATTGATTCCTTTGGCACCAAGAAATTCTCCAACAAAGACTGGGTGGAACAAAATGAAACAACCCTAAGCCCTCTACTTGAGGAAAGAGAAGAGCCCTAATAAATTACCAAAAGAAACCTCGCAAAGTTCAAAGGACCATCTCCAGCGCACAAAATCAGTATTGCAACGAGAGTCAAGGAGGTGTGTAAATGAATACTGGTCAAATCTATGTTCTGCGATACAAAATGCTGCAGATATGGGCAACACCAATGCAATGTACGAAAATATCAGAGTAGCTCTGGGACCAAACATAACAAAAATTGCCCCACTAAGATCTGAAACAGGTGAGCCAATAACAGATATGACCAAACAGATCGAAAGATGGGTGGAACACTATTCAAATCTTTACTCTGTGGAGAAACCAGCACACCCAGTCCTCGATCAGATCATACCGAAACATCATGAACTAACCGAGCTGGATACCGAACCCACAGAGTTGGAACTTTCCGAAGCAATCAACAAACTTTCAAATGACAAGGCATCAGGACTAGACAACATTCCTGCAGAAGTCCTCAAATACAATAGGATATCCTCCTGCCCCACCCTCTACAATCTCCTTATTCAGTGTTGGAGAGAGGGAACATTTCCTCAGGACATGAGGGATGCAAAGATAGTGACACTCTATAAAAACAAAGGGGATAAGGGGGATAGTAATAATTACAGAGGAATCTCCCTTTTAAGTGTCACAGCAAGGCTTTTGCACTAGTCCTTTCAAAACGACTATAGAAACTAGCAGAGCGTGTTCTCCCAGAGTCACAATGTGGATTCAGAGCGGAAATTCATCTCAGGGACCTCCTTTTCGCTGACGATTCTGCCTTAGTCGCCCACAGTGAGACTACACTGCAATGCCTAATCAATAATTTGTCAAAGGCATGCGACCTTTTTCTCTATAACTGACTATAAGTGACTCCAAAACAGTTGTACTATGTCACGGAGGTAATACAACAAATATCACTTTAAATGGTAACGATCTAACACCAGTTCAAAAATTGTGCTCCCTCGGGTCCATGGTCACTGCCAAGCGAGCGTAGGACAACACAAAACTGACATTGCAGACGAAGATTCAAATATATCGAGCCTGTGTAATTAGTTCTTTACTATATGGCTAAGAAACATGGACATCCTACTCAAGACACGAGAGGAGACTTAACATCTTTCACCTTCGATGTCTCTGCAAGATTATGAACATCAGGTGGTACGACAAGATAACCAACTCTGAAGTACTGCAACGTGCAAACCTGCCTTCCATCATGGGCATGCTCAGCAGTAGACAACTAAGATGGTTGGGGCATGTGAGAAGTATGGAAACTTATCGCATACCAAAACAAATGTTCTGTGAACTTTCGGAGGGAAGAGGCACCAGGGCAGACCACTGCTCATATATAAAGATGTCTGCAAAGCCTCACTGAAAAACTTTTCTATAGGTCCCAGCACATGGGAAAGACTAGCTGATGACAGAGTTGTGTGGAAAGCCAAATTACGAAAGGGCACAGAGTCTTTTGAGAAGAGACTTATGTATGAGTTCAATGACAAGAGAGAAAAGCGAAAACTCAGAAGTTGTTACAGTAAAACACTTGCAATTGACCTTCTGTAAAGACGAAAAAGGCCATATAATATCTTAATATCTATAATAGTTTTCATATACTTTATTTCGCCGGTCTGTTGCTAAAAGGGAGCAAAGAATAGTAACACTGCTACCGACATGGCATGTCGTAAGAGGCGACTGAAGTAGGTCCTAGAGAAGCTGCCCTAGTAAATAAAAAGCGTCCTAGAAATTGAATGTGATGGACTACTTGTAGGCGCATAACTGGCACAACGTACAATCGCTCTTAGGCTCAGATTACATACACATAACAAAGAGTGGGTTAACTAGTGGTCGATATGGAGCATTTGAAGAAGAAGAAGTAAGACTTTATTTTATGCACCCCATTATTATAAGTACGAAATTAACTTCCACGCATAAGGACACATACACACGTATATATTATAATAATAATAATTCCTCTCGTACCGTTATACGTTACATAGGGCCTGCAAGTAATTTATCCATACCGCTCTATCCTGGGCAACTCGCTCAATCTCCTCCATGGAACTGAGACCGATATTTCCTGCCTCTCTCAGCAAAGTTCGCTTCAGGTCTCTCTAGGTCGACCTCTCTTTCTTGAACCCTTTGCATCCACTTCAATGCCTGCTTTGATATTCTTTGATCATTTCTCCTCATGGTGTGTCCAACATATCTCCATCTTCTCTTTCTTATAACAGTTGTCACTAGTGGTTGACCAGACATGTCTCTGATTTCATCACTTCTCCTGAATTCGTTCCATTTTATATTCATTATTTTTCGCAGACATCTATTTTCAAATTCATTCAACTTGCTTTCTATATCTTTAGTCATTTTCCAACTCTCGCTGGCATATGTTAGGATTAATACAACATTTGACTTGAATATTCGTAATTTACTTTTAATACTATATAACTTGCAGTTCCATATTTTATTTAGACTTTTAAAAGCTGATGTTGCTTTGCCAATTTGTATCATTCGTATATATATTCGATATATATATATATATATATATATATATATATATATATATATATATATATATACACAGACACACACACACCCACACATACTCATACACACGTATCCGGTTTGCCTCAACAGGACTGACTGGATCACATATAAACACATACAGACACGGACAGAACGTGAACATTTTCTTCCATAGTCACTACTAAAATATAATTACTTCTTTATTGTACACATAAATGTCATATTTATTACAGATAGTGTTTCAAGATGTGACTTTACCAGTGACATCTGTAATCTAACACAGGACATGTCCACCAATTTACAATGGGCAGTTACGCAAGGGGTCAGCGCTGCTGGACCTCAGGCTGGAAACACTAATGGTGCAGGTTTGTATGACATGTAAACGATGACACTGATCTAAAAGTTGATCTCAAATCTTTCTTATCAATGTTTCTTCTGGATATGCTAGTCAATTTTGTGTTCCGTTTGTCAGACATTTGCAACCAGTGTCGTTATTCAACCATATAGTTACCACATTAGCTGAATTTTCGAAGGATATTAATCACGCATAAATTGTTTTTTTCTTCCATCCTGTTGTTACCTGACCAGACTTATCATATCTTCCTGCTTCATGTTAGTTCCTTACACACTTCTATACTTCATGTAGATGGCCATCATGCTCTCAAGCTCTTTCTCAATAGGACAATTAGCCCAGCTGTCTCCACCTCTGCTCTCATTCAACTCACACAACTAGTTCTCAATATAAACGTTTCAGTTTAAGGGCCAATTCTTCGAGCAGATCAGTGATGTTGCCATGGGCACTAAAATAGGACCTTGTTTTGTTTGTTCATGACTTCCCTTGAGTTAACACCCATGATATCCCTCGTCTGTACATTCATCATATACACATTGATGACGGCATTGGTATTAATGGAACATTGTCAATGTGAATAGTAAGTTTGGCTTCATGAGAACATGCAACCCTTTTTCACAGCCTGTCATTAATGAAGATCATGCACATTTGATGCACCTAATGCAGTTTGCTAAGTGGCTGGAGGCATGTCAACATCTTGATGGTCAGAGCGGTAAACTCACTACTGAGACCTTCAATGCACTGACTCGTACCATGAATGCAGTGATCCAGTTGTCTGAGAATGCCCTCAGCACTTTAGACATTCAATATATTCTACTGGAGAAATTGTAGACATATAACCTTGAAGCAAGATTTGGTGAATTGGCGAATACAAGCAACTGTCAGGAGCTAACTATCTTGTTTCAGTACAACAGATACTGGAAATAAAGAAGAAGTTGAAAATGTATTCTGTACTAAGCATGTGTTCATCAAGCTGTGGTGATGGTGCTATTTTCGACCTGTCAACAGTAGGGAAGACTGGGGCACAATGGGTCACGGGGTACAGTGGGTCATTATGGTTAACTATGTACAGAAATCAGTGAGAAATAATACAAAATATTCTAGAGTTCCATCTCTTAGCTTATTATGCCATCAATGTCATTTTGAACGTTTGGTGTTGAATCTAAGACTTGTACAGTTACGGTTTAGTTTCATGTGTCTGAACTAATTTGTGACATCACGGGGACAATTGTTAAGATTCACAACTGGTGTAAGCAAACCATTACTTTTTATTGCTCTAATCTTATTTGTAGTATTAGGAATTCTCTAATATATCAAAACAAGATGGAAACCTCTAGAAGACCAAACAACGGAAAGTGGAGACATGCAATGTAAGATATGAAAGTATGAAGACAGACAGATGTTGGAAACGACAACAAATTAATTATATCAAAAGTTGAACTGATAGTGAGGTAGACTAAAATGAAGAACAAAATTAGTATTCACCATAAGATGAGAAATGAGAGCATTGTTTCCATGGTCAGTGTTAGTGGGGCAGAGTGGGTCACACCAACGGGGCACAGTGGGTCATGATCTCTTGGTCAGGAATTGCCATTTATGTTGTTGGAGAACCCATGGGAGAATGCATTTGTTCAAGCATTACTCCTTCCAATATTCAGTATGGGTTTACGGCTTGTGGTATTTATCCCTTCAACAGAATGATTTTTACTGAGGATGATTTCTGACCTTCAACTGTAACGGACCATACTTCAATCTACTAGCACAGTGCCAAAATATTAGTGACGATGAACGTAGGCCTATAATATCTGTGACTGTAGGACAAGATGGTAGGCCTACACTTTCCCTTGTTTGTACTCTGCCTACAAGGATACACAGTTCTATAGTAACACCAGCACACATTTCCCCACATCGCCAAGCAGTCTCAAAACCATCCACACTAAGTCAGCATAGAAAGAGGACATAGACAACCATCTTAACTGATACCCGTGTAAAAGAAATATCGGAAGCAGAACTGCTTTCCAAACTAGAGAGAGTAAAACCTAAAACTAAACATCACGTACATTGACCACATTTGTAAAATAGCTAACACCAGCGAAGGAAACAACCTCGAGAACTCTTAAATGAATTTCTTTTGCAGACGATCAGGCAATCATATCAACAACAGAAGAACAGCTACAACAACACATCAACAGACTCCAGTTAGCATGTAACGAATACAACATGAGAATAAACATCGACAAAACAGAAGTAATGACATTCGCCAGAGAGGAAAACACTACCAACATCTCCATCGATAATCACCTACTAAATCAAGTAAAAGATTTCACATATCTGGGGAGCATTTTTTCAGCAAATGGAAGAATAACTATTGAAATTCAACACAGATGCAACAAAGCAAATCAAATGATAGGCAAATGGCGCCAATTTTAAGATGCAAACACGTCACCATGAACACAAAAGAGCAATGTTCAACACAATCTTTCTCCCACATTATGTTACCAGTGCCAAACCTGGACGCTGACAACAAACGATAGAGGAAAACTAGTCACAACAGAGATGAAGTGTCTACGCAGAATGCTGGGTGTAACAAGAAGAGACCGGTTGAGAAATGAAGACATCAGGAAAAAGTGGGTACAACATCAGTACTAGACTTCATCAAGAAACAACAAATTAAATGGTTCGGTCACGTAAGCAGATTACCATCAGACAGTGCACCCCAAAGAGCAATGCTGCTCCGATACAATGGGTACAAAGCAAAAGGCCGGCCACGCAAAAGATGGACCTCAGAGATAACAGAGGCGACGAAAGAGACTATCTACGAAGCGCATACTAGGGCCCGTTTTAGAAATCTCTTCCTGACCTGACGCTGTGAGGCATACAGGATTCGAGAAAGAAAGAAAGAGAAAGAAATCTCTACTTCTTGTATCAACATTCGGGACAAGCACTATCACCATTCACCAGTCCAACATAAAAACATCAGTATGTTAAATGTTTCCTGATTCACAACGTTTTATTCCCAACACCTCTTCCCATCCCCCGGTTTGGACTTATTGACATTCTCCCAACTCTTGCCTGATCATCGCCTGTATTTGCAAGGATGATGCCTTTCTTGTTTGTGCTCGCAAGATGATCGTTTTCTTGCGCAGCCACCTATGCCCAGAGAATGTGCTTACATCTTCAGTACTTCGGGTTCAGCAAATTTCTCGCCAGGATGCCCGTAACATCAAGACAGAACTTCCTCTACTGACAAGGTTAAACTTATCTTGACTTTCCATTCACATAGTTCAATGGTGAAAAATCTATTTTTCCGACATTTTTCTGTTCTGAAATATGATTCAGAGATACGTTCAACCTAGGAACAGGTAACTTTTTGTTGCAAGACCAAAATAAAATGACTGAAATTCTCGTCAATATTTTGTTATGTGTTTATGTCACTAAAATAATGATAACGTTTTCTGTCCGGGACATAACATTTTGCTATAATTTATACGAAACTAAATTATTATGTTATGTGTATATGTCGATATATTATGTTATGTGTATATGTCGATATATTATGTTATGTGTATATGTCGATATATTATGTTATGTGTATATGTTGATATATTATGTTATGTGTATATGTCGATATATTATGTTATGTGTATATTTCGATATATTATGTTATGTGTATATGTCGATATATTATGTTATGTGTATATGTCGATATATTATTTAATGTGTATATATATAAGGCTGTATTCTATCTCCACTATTGTTTTGAGTGACCATTGACTAGATGATGCGAAAATGTTGCAGGGGCGAAACTGGCATCGATTGGGTAGAAAATAGTCAACTAGAAGATTTTGATTTTGCAGATGATATTGCCCTGTTAAGTAGAAACAACCAAGATATGCAAAGAAAAACAGAAAACTTGTCATCTATAGCATCAAAAGTTGGACTGAAGATAAGCTATGAAAAAACAAATATAATTTTTTTTCTTTTTCCGATCCAGAAGCACTTGAGCTTTTCATCTCTTCGGCTCGGTGCCATGGACATCGTAACCCTTCGGTTCGGTGCCACGAACACCGTAAATCTGGAGAATCTGTGGCTTTTTCTGCCGTCCCGCGGAATTGAACCCGCACACACGAGGGATAGTCACCCGTAGTCCAACGCGCTACGAACACGCTGGGCAGACAAACAAATATAATAAAAACACCTATGGCAAGTAACGCAGATATCACCCTAGAATCTAAAATAATAAAAATAACAGAGCAGTTCACTTATTTAGGTAGCAATTTTGATTGCACAGGAAATGTTAAAAAAATAATTATGATACGAATTGGCAAAGCAACATTAGCTTTTAAAAGTCTAAATAAAATATGGAACTGCAAGTTATATAGTATTAAAAGTAAATTACGAATATTCAAGTCAAATGTATCAATCCTAACATATGCCAGCGAGAGTTGGAAAATGACTAAAGATATAGAAAGCAAGTTTAATGCATTTGAAAATAGATGTCTGCGAAAAATAATGAATATAAATGGAACTAATTCAGGAGAAGTGATGATATCAGAGACATGTCTGGTCTACCAGTGACAACTGTTATAAGAAGAAGATGGAGATATGTTGGAACACCTTGAGGAGAAATGATCAACGAATATCAAAGCAGGCACTGAAGTGGGATGCACAGGGTTCAAGAAAGAGAGGTCGACCTAACGAGACCCTCAAACGAACTTTGCTGAGAGAGGCAAGAAATATCGGTCTCAGTTCCACGGATGAGATTGAGCGAGTTGCCCAGGATAGAGCGGTATGGAGAAATTACTTGCAGGCCCAATGTAACGTATAACGGTACGATAGATTATATATATATATATATATATGTCGATATATTATGTTATGTGTATATTACACTAACTTATGTTATGTTTATGTGAAACTAATGTATCTTATGTTTATATGACAATAACTCGAGTCATGATTATATGGTATTAGCTTACGTTATGTTGATATTAGAATAACGTATGTTTATGTTTATGTGAAACAAAATTATGTTTTGTTTCTGTAAAACTAGATTATAAATGCTATTCTACTGCTAAAATGTGTTTACATAAATATATATATATATATATATGATAATTTCTATAAGAAATACGGATGATCACGTCTGTTTATAATTTTCAACTTTCAACGCTAGATCCATACTTGGTTGCTATAGCAACGGGTCCAAGCAGAATAGCTCGTGTGGTGACACCATTCTTCAATGTTGGCCGTGTTTGTTGCACTTTACAGGTTCCAAAAGGACCTTCGTATCTCAATATGATAGCATCAGGACCAAATATAGCTCGGACTGTGTTTAGGTCATTTCAAGGTAACAACGTGAATAAATGGAGACCAGCTCAACTTGGCCTGAACGTTCCTGTCGGCGCATCCTTTCAGGTAGCTTTGTATTTTAGTTCTAACGCACATGTTATGTATATATACATATATATGAAGTAGATGGACGACAGTAAGACAATTCTATCAACTTAACTACATCGAAACCGAAATAACATCATTTAGTAGATGCATATGAGAATTAAAGAGTCGTGGGTACCATCACACTTTGGAGTAGAAACAGAAATCACATAATTGAAAAAGAGCTTCATGGACATTAGAAAAGAGCCTAAACTATCCAACGATGACTACCACAAACTTAACAGACAAGGACAGACTACCACACACTCGACAGACAAGGACAGACTACATCTTCCGACCCACGATAGGACATAACAGATTGACAAAATACCTACACAGATACGATTGTCCCCATCCTATTTGTCCCTGTGACACCTCTGATCAAACCACAGAACATGTCTGCAAGACTGTCCACTGTGTGTACCTATAGAAGAATTGGTACTACAATTCAAACTACATTAAAACTACATAGTACCAGATGGCTCAGACAACAGTCGACTCACTGAACGTCTAACGAAATCATAAAACAGTACGAGATGAGCTCAGACACAGTCGACTTCATCATAAGAAGTCTTGATAATCATAAAAGTACCAGAGATGAGCTAGACAACATGACTTCATCATAGAAGGTCTAACGGTATAATATCAACTAAGTACGAGATGAGCTCCAGACCAGTCGACTTCATAAGAACGTCTACGTATAACTAAAACAAGTCAGAGATGAGTCAGACAACGCGACTTATCGAAGGCGTCTAACGGAATCATCAAAACACATAGTACCAGAGATGAGCTCCAGACACAGTCGACTTATTAAGAACGCACTACGGTATATCATCAAACTACAGTACAGAGATGAGCTCAGACAACGTCGCTTATATAGAACGCAACTAACGGATAATATAAAACTATAGTACCAGATACGCCAACAACAGTCACTTCATCATAAGAACGCGTCTAACGGTATAATCTCAAAACAATAGTACCAGAGATGAGCTCAGCAGTCATCACAGAAGCGTCTAACGAATCATCAAAACTCTACGAGATGACCAGAACAGTCGACTCATCAAGAACGCGTCTAGGATAATCATCAACACAGTACCAGATGAGCTCCAGAACAGTCGACTTCATCAAAGAACCCACATAATATCCCCATCCTATAGTACCTGGGATGAGCTCCAAAGACAACAGTCGACTTCCACTTAAGAACGCGATTACGGCTATCAATCATCAAAACTACATAGTACCAGAGATGAGCTCCAGACAACAGTCGACTTCATCATAAGAACGCGATTAACGGTATAATCATCAAAACTACATAGTACCAGAGATGAGCTCCAGACAACAGTCGACTTCATCATAAGAACGCAACTAACGGTATAATCATCAAAACTACATAGTACCAGAGATGAGCTCCAGACAACAGTCGACTTCATCATAAGAACGCGTCTAACGGTATAATCATCAAAACTACATAGTACCAGAGATAGCTCAGACAACAGTCGACTTCATCATAAGAACGCAACTAACGGTATAATCATCAAAACTACATAGTACCAGAGATGAGCTCCAGACAACAGTCGACTTCATCATAAGAACGCAACTAACGGTATAATCATCAAAACTACATAGTACCAGAGATGAGCTCCAGACAACAGTCGACTTCATCATAAGAACGCGTCTAACGGTATAATCATCAAAACTACATAGTACCAAAGATGAGCTCCAGACAACAGTCGACTTCATCATAAGAACGCGTCTAACGGTATAATCATCAAAACTACATAGTACCAGAGATGAGCTCCAGACAACAGTCGACTTCATCATAAGAACGCGTCTAACGGTATAATCATCAAAACTACATAGTACCAGAGATGAGCTCCAGACAACAGTCGACTTCATCATAAGAACGCAACTAACGGTATAATCATCAAAACTACATAGTACCAGAGATGAGCTCCAGACAACAGTCGACTTCATCATAAGAACGCAACTAACGGTATAATCATCAAAACTACATAGTACCAGAGATGAGCTCCAGACAACAGTCGACTTCATCATAAGAACGCAACTAACGGTATAATCATCAAAACTACTAGTACGAGATACCAGCAGATGATAGAACTCACGACAACAGAGTCAGACTTCATCATAAGAACGCGTCTAACGGTATAATCATCAAAACTACATAGTACCAGAGATGAGCTCCAGACAACAGTCGACTTCATCATAAGAACGCGTCTAACGGTATAATCATCAAAACTATATGGCACCAGAGATGAGCTCCAGACAACAGTCGACTTCATCGACAAGAACCCTCTAACGGTAGTAATCATCAAACACATAGTACCAGAGATGAGCTCCAGACAACAGTCGACTTCATCATAAGAACGCAACTAACGGTATAATCATCAAAACTACATAGTACCAGAGATGAGCTCCAGACAACAGTCGACTTCATCATAAGAACGCGTCTAACGGTATAATCATTAAAATAACGATCGCAAAAAAGAATTAGAAATAAAGAGGAGAATCAGTCAGGTAAAAACATGATTTTAGAAAATGAAAGACATTATGTAGCGAACACGTCATTCTTCAATTGACGTCAGAAAGAGAATACGTCATGCTCAGAAAGAGGCACGTACTAACATATAGCAACAACTCTTATGGCTACATAGATGTGGTTTTGCACGAGAATGTTAAGAATCCCATGCTCTTCTTTAATGACAAATGTTGATGTATTGAAAAAGGTCACGACACAAGGAAACAAGTATTATCAATAAAAGAAA
Source organism: Arion vulgaris (assembly GCA_020796225.1). NCBI lineage: Eukaryota > Metazoa > Mollusca > Gastropoda > Stylommatophora > Arionidae > Arion > Arion vulgaris. The sequence continues at coordinate 43,934,273 of CM036757.1, forward strand.
GAAACATTTATCATTTTTCGGGATTGCAATGAGAAATAGAAATTTAGAAAAACATGTGACAACTGGTAACATCAATGTGACAAGAGACACAGGAAGACAGAGAAAGAAAATTCTAGAAAGTCTGGCTCCTTGACACGGAAGACTGTCAATATCAGAACTGATAATCAGCACTAAAGACATACGTTTGTGGAGATGCACAATCTTCTATTCCTGCCAGGTATGGTTTATGATGATGAGGATGATAGATACGTTTTATAGGACGATAGAAACTATTGGGGATCAGCGGCAGCAAAATGTATTTCAAATGTGTTCCGCGGTAATGCAAAGTTTGGGAATCGCTGATTTATGATAATGAGGATGATAGATACTTATACGGTCGGTGATATATGTTTTAGAATTTAGAGAAGAATTATTCTTCTCCTTCTTCTTTGCGTTCGTTCTTTACGACCAATTTTAATAACTATTTGTGATATGTTTGATCTTTTCCAAGAACGTGTATACGTTGCACATTGGTTTGGTAGGCTCCTAAATGCATAGACTTGTACATGTTTAGGACACATGCATCCGATTTCAACCAAACCTCCTTAGTCTCCTCTTACGACATGCGTGGCGAGTAACAGTGGTTCTATTCTTTACACCCCAAATTTGGGCCCGTAACCACTCGGGCGGGAGAAGAATTAATATCTTCCCATCAGTTTCAGGTTCTATTATGTATCATCAGTTTCAGGTTCTATTATGTATCATAATTTTCAGGTTCTATTATGTATCATAAGATCCAGGTTCTATTATGTATCATCAGTTTCAGGTTCTATTATGTATCATCAGTTTCAGGTTCTATTATGTATCATCAGTTTCAGGTTCTTTTATGTATCATCAGTTTCAGGTTCTTTTATGTATCATAATTTTCAGGTTCTATTATGTATCATAATTTTCAGGTTCTATTATGTATCATAATTTTCAGGTTCTATTATGTATCATCAGTTTCAGGTTCTATTATGTATCATCAGTTTCAGGTTCTATTATGTATCATAATTTTCAGGTTCTATTATGTATCATCAGTTTCAGGTTCTATTATGTATCATACGTTTGAACATCTACTCATTATCTATACCTACTAAAAATAAGTTACATATTTTTAATTCATATGTTTATCACATATTCTAATCTATTCATCTTCTTCTATATAACTATAATTTACTATACGGTGTGTAGTTCATGGAAGAAGAAGAAGTTGCTGAGCAGCTCTATTTCGCCCTGTAGGTTGAGAGTTCAGATCCAGAAGGTCGCTGGGTTCACAACAGCAGTTTTTTCCTGTGATTATTATGATTGTTATTGTATCGACGGATTCATTGCTATGTGTATTACTCTCATTAGATGACATGACATTTCTGTTGATAGTAACTGAGTCATATAAATGGAAAGCTGTTGCAATGAAAACAATCCTTTGTTTTTAGATTCCCTTGTTTAGTATGTGATCTGACATTCATTTGTAACAATTAACTTTAGTAAAACTCCCTGATGTTACGATCACTGACAAGTAGACAACTGTGTCTAGTAAAGTGTTCATTGTCACGTATAATGTCAGCTTTGATACTTTAAAGAAAAATGCAAATACACACATGATTTCTTGATATATTTCATATCATCAAGTCAGTGCAAGAAAACAACGAGAAACAATTTATAAAGTCAATTGATGTCGTAAACCAATCTTTATTTATCCTTCCATTCATTCCTTCATCATCAAATGTATTGACATATAACGTACTCTCTCTTTCTCTTTAGCCTGTTACGCCCCTGGCGTTTAGGGCAACAACAAACGTACACCATTCTTCCCTGTTCATGGCCTTCCTCTGTATTGTGTTCCAGCTATGATTCATTTCCTTCAGCTCTTGCTCTATCGTTCTCCTCCAGGTTGTCTTGGGTCTTCCACGCTTTCGCCTACCCTCTGGAGTCCATCTCAGTGCAGTTTTCGTGTCGGAGCCAGTCTCCATGCGCATCACATGTCCAATCCATCTCCAGCGTCGTCTTCGGATGATAGTGCCCATATTCTCTTGTTGGCATCGTGCAAGCAATTCTTGATTCGAGATAGTAGTCGGCCAGTACACGCGTAAGATTTTTCGCAGACAAGTTGTATGAAAGGCGGAGAGTCTGGACATATCCTGTTCTGTCATTCTCCAGCATTCCGATCCGTACAGCAAAGTTGACAGCACACAGCTGTTATAGATACTAGTCTTGGTTCTGATGCTGTATTGGGCAGATTTCCAGTCTGAAGGGTCATGAATGCACTGCGTGCTTTACTCAGTATGTTTTTAATGTCAGATCCAGCGCCTCCTTCATTGCTAATAACACTTCCAAGGTATGTGAAAGCGGTTGTATCTCGGAGGGTTTTACCTTCTAGTTTGACTGGTGCTGGGGTTGCTATGTTCAGAGTCATTACTTCAGTTTTCTTCTGATTTATTTTCAGCCCAACCATCTCACTATATTGGTTAAGGCGGCAGGTCTTTTCCTGGATATCTCTATGTGTATGAGATAGGAGTGCGATGTCGTCTGCAAAATCTAGGTCTTCCAGAGTGGTTGTAAGCGTCCATCTAATACCTCTTGCCTTATCTTCCGTTGTTTTACGCATCACCCAATCTATGACAGTGTTGAATAATAGGGCTGACATAACACATCCTTGTCGCACGCCTGTTTTTACTTCAAACTTTAGTTCTGAAGTTTCAACACTGCATGCAAACTTGCTGTAGCAGCTTTTATAATATTTATAAAACACAGTGGGATTCCATACCATCTTAAGATACGCCATAGACTTTCGCGGTGTATGCTATCAAAAGCCTTTTCAAAATCTACAAAGTTGATATAGAGTTTGCTTTGCCATTCTGTGCATTGTTCTATGATATTTCTAAGAGCAAATATTTGGCCTATACAGCTCCGTCCTCTGCGAAATCCTGCTTGTTCCTTTCTCAGTTTCTTATCCACAGCGTCAGTAATACGTTGTACGATGATTTTGCTTAAGATTTTACTTGGGACAGAAAGCAGTGTTATTCCACGCCAATTATTACAATCGGCAAGGAGCCCTTTTTGGGTATCTTGATGATGACTCCTCTGTTCCATGCATCAGGTATTATTTGGGCATTCCATATAGTAGTAAACAAGGGTTGCAATATATTAGCTGCAAGTTCTGGGTCTATTTTGAATAGTTCTGCGTTTAAGTTATCATTCCTGGTGCCTTGTTATTCTTAAGAGATTTAATTGCTGTAATGATCTCATCCTGGCTGGGTGTTTCAATGCCAATTTCTAACTCCTCTGTTGGTTCTGGTATGTCTGCTACTACCGTTGGAGGTGGTCTGTTTAGCAATTCTTTAAAATGCTCTGTCCATCGTATTTCTTGTTCCTTTTCCGTTGTCAATAGTATTCCATTCTTATCCTTTATGAAGAGTATTTGATCTTCTGTAATGTTTCCCCTTATTAGCTTTTGTAATTTTGTACACTGTTCCTGATCACACTTTTTGCTGCTTCTTCTGCCTGTCTGCCAGGTCTTCAACATACATTCTTTGTCGGTCTCACAGCCCGTTTGATTTCTTTACTTGCGCTTTTGTACTGTTCTTGGTATCTTGCTTTCAGTCTTTCGGGCTTTGCTTTTAACAAATTTTTTTTAATATTCTTCGGCTGTCTATTATTTTCCATGTTGTTGGTGTTTATTTTTCTTCTTTTGTGCGGGACCTAGACATGTTTCACTGCTCTTGCTATATATAGATGCTATGTTGTCCCATGTTCTATCTATGTTGTCAGTTTCATCCGTAGTTCATTACTTTCTAGGGCTTGGAATCTGTTCTTTATCTGCATTATAAACTTATCCCTTACTTGTCTTTTAGTCTATCCACATCGAACCTCTTTTGGAAGTTTTTCTGTTGTCCTGTTTTTCTTAGTTTAGTTTGACATAAGCTGTGACTAGGTGGTGGACACCAACATCTGCACCTCTCTTGACTACAACATCTGGGAAGGAGCGTCTCCAGGGTCCATTGATCATTATATGGTCTATTTGGTTTTATCTCTGCCATTAGGAATACCAGTTAATTTGTGGATATCTAAATGTTGAAATAGGGTTCCTCCTATAACAAGATTGTTTTATGCTGCGAAGTTTACTAAACGTTCCCATTTTCGTTCATCATACCACATCCATATTTTCCCATAGTTCTATAACTATGGGGTTGTCTTGTCCGACCTTCGCATTTAGATCTCCCATAACAATGATAACATCATGATGGGGGACTTGTCTAATTTCTGCTTGTAGTTTTCTGGGATACGAGTCTTTCTTTGTATTAAATATCATTAGTTGGCATAGCATTGTAGGATTGTGATGTTTGTACCCCCCTTTTGTCTGATCTTAATCAAGCCGCTGCTGATAGGTTTCCATTCTAACAGACACTTTTCCACGCCCTTTCTTAGGATTACTTTCTCCTTCATGGTGTGGTCATCGTCTCGTCCAGAAAAAGGACTGTTTCACCTGTTGCAGTGGTACTTCTTCCATTTCCGGTCCATCTGCTCTCGCTAACCCCTAGGATATGTAGATTATATCTTCTCATTTTTGCTGTTATTTGTGATAGTTTTCCAGTTTCGTACATTGTTCTTGCATTCCAGCATCCAATTCTGGTCTTGGTTTTGGCATTCAGGACTTCCGTCCTCATGAAAGTAGCTTCCTTTCGGCTTTCACCACTTCCAGTCATGTGAGTCAATGACTCTGTAGCCCTTCATTCCCGTAGATAGGTTGTATGTTTGTTGTTGTTTCCGTAACTTTAATTTTTTTAAAGGATGGGATCGTTAGTCCCAAGCCCAACCCCAACCTGGAGGACCAGGAGACCATGCTTCGTCTGTCTCCTCCTCAGTGACCTTTCCGGCTTGTAACTTCCGGGAACATAAGTTCCCGCCGTCATAGCTCACTGTATCATTGAGCACGCAAGCTCCCCACCACTACAAGGTAACCTCATGGGGAGGAAACGTACTACTGTCATATATTTCTACTTCTTTCTTTTTGTCGTCACACTGTTACCGGGTTATTGTACAACATCGTGGTTTCTGTTTTTATCGTCACACTGCTACCGGGTTGTTGTACAATATCGTGATTTATGTTTTGTCTCGTTGTTCTATGAATTGGTCAATGTTAGTAACGTCATCCAACTCTTAAATTCAACATCAATGTTTATATCGTTATCCAACTCTGAGATTCAACATCGATGTTTGTATCGTCATCTAACTCTGAGATTCAAACAAGTGTAATGTAGATAACTTGACATCATATTATTATAACCATTGTTAGATATTTTGTTGGTGGTAGTAAAACTTCATTACTGTATAGTTAATAGTTTTTCATTTACTTGTAGATAACATTTGAAGCTCAAGTATCTAGCGGTGATGTAGCTATAGATGATATCAACATATACAAGGGAGTGTGTATATGATCAGCTACAGAATGTCAGATGACGTGTACACAAGATATAAGATTAACAACAAGAACTTATGTGTATGAATTCTTGTGATCAATACAAAATTACATAGACGGTTTTACTAAAATTCAGCTTGAGTTTGAATGTTTACTTTAGTTAACCTTTTCATTGTGTTCATTCTTTGCTGTCTTCATCGTCGTTTTCAATCAGTTTTATATGTTGTCTGTTTTCCTACCGTCTTTAATTCTCTATTATTACATATATGCTATCTCGAAATATAAAGTATTTCAGTCACAGTTTAGAAACTCTTTGCTACTTTTTAATATGTTGTTATTCATTCGTTATCAGTTTGAGCCACATTGTTGAATATTTACATATAATTAGAATGTGTATTATTAATGTCATTGTGATGATTGTTTCGTTCAGTTACATCTGAAAGTTGGTTTAACTTTTAATTTATGTTTGGTATACAATAACATTAATGTAGAAAAACAATGGTTTATGGTAGAAATATTAATGAGAAAATTGAGGTATTGTGAACATATAAAAAGACATCAAGAGTTGGAGAAAATAATTACAGAAATAGGCATTCCGATAAAAAGGAAATAAGGATGACAACGGAGAAGATGGATTAAAGATGTAACTGATGATTGGAGAATAACGGTTTCAGAAGCGGGGCATTTTGCCCATTAGAGAAAGAAAGAAAGAGAGAGAGATAGTCCAATGAACTGTTAAGGAGGCACATCTCTGCTAAGAACAAGGTCTTTGATGATCAGTTGGCAACATAAAGAAGAAGTCGCACTATAATTAAAAAAACAACTAACAATACCCTAATAAATGAACGTCTCTTCTGTCTTTCGCAATCTCTAGTCATTCACTTAATCAACTGTCAATCACAAACTAGGCAGTCAAAGATCTACCATGTTAATTTCCAAATTTGCCACAAAATGTTGTTATATTGTGCTCTATGCTCCAACAAAATATAATAAAATGCATGAAATGTTTTAGAATTACTGTTTAAGTGTACAAAATTCAGTACAAAGAAACTATTAAAAATGATACCAGAAATAATAGTAATAATCATTCCTCTCTACTGTTATATGTTTCATAGGGCCTGAAAGTAATTTCCATATCGCTCTATCCTGGGCAACTCACTCAATCTCCATGGAACTGAGACGATATTTATGATCTCTAAGAAAAGTTCGTTTCAGAGTCTTTTAATGGCATCCTCTCTTTCTTGACCCCTTTGTATCCCACTTCAATGCCTGCTATGATATTCTTTGATAATTTCTTCTCAAATTATGTCCAACATATCTCCATCTTCTCCTCTTATAACAGTTGTTACTAGTGGTTGACTAGACATTTCTATGATTTGATCACTTCTCCTGAGTTCGTCCAATTTTATGCTTAACAATGTGGCACATCGTAAAAATGTCATCTATGTATGATTTTGTTTATCTATAACGTGCTTGTTCTTTCTAAATTGTTATGTTCTAATGCTGCATTTATTATATCAAAGATCACTTTACTATTTTATTTTATGATAACATTGCTCTCTTCAACTGTTATATTATTTTCTTAAATTCTACTTTTTTGTAACTTGACAATAGAACTCTATTCTTCGAGAATTGTTTCTTAATTCTCTATAGGGTATATCATTTACAATTTTGCTCCGGAATCTTGATGTTTCTGATTCTAACAATACATCCATTTATACGCAAACTCCAACACTTTTCTGATGTTGTATTCTTCTTCTTGTCTCTTAATCTAGATGTTACCGTAATGACCATTTCTTAATCTCTTTCATTTGTTCAAATTATATCTCATGATGATGATGATATTCATTATTTCTTTTTTTTATTTTCTGTATCCCAGTAGATTACTTATAGCTAACCTGACACAACTTTGTTCATTTTTTATATTGCCATTTTTTTGGGTCTCTTCTTGTAGTAGAGTGACATTCATTTGAAAAGTAACCTGAAGTTTTGTTTCGTTTCTGGATTTATAGTTTTCTGGTGTCAACTGGTTGTTGTCTCTGTTCTCCTATTTTAGTCTACCTCAATTTCAGTACAAGTTTTGATATCATTAATTTGTTGTCTCTGTACTCCTATTTTAGTCTCACTCAATTTCAGTACAAGTTTTGATGTCATTAATTTGTTGTCTCTGTTCTCCTATTTTAGTCTACCTCAATTTCAGTACAAGTTATGATATCATTAATTTGTTGTCTCTGTACTCCTATTTTAGCCTACCTCAATTTCAGCACAAATTTTGATATCATTAATTTGTTTTCTCTGTTCTCCTATTTTACCCTACCTCAATTTCAGCACAAATTTTGATATAATTAATTTGTTGTCTCTGTTCTCCTATTTTAGCCTACCTCAATTTCAGTACAAGTTTTGATATCATTAATTTGTTGTCTCTGTACTCCTATTTTAGTCTACCTCAATTTCAGTACAAGTTTTGATATCATTAATTTGTTGTCTCTGTACTCCTATTTTAGTCTACCTCAATTTCAGTACAAGTTTTGATATCATTAATTTGTTGTCTTTGTACTCCTATTTTAGTCTACCTCAATTTCAGTACAAGTTTTGATATCATTAATTTGTTGTCTCTGTACTCCTATTTTAGTCTACCTCAATTTCAGTACAAGTTTTGATATCATTAATTTGTTGTCTCTGTACTCCTATTTTAGTCTACCTCAATTTCAGTACAAGTTTTGATATCATTAATTTGTTGTCTTTGTACTCCTATTTTAGTCTACCTCAATTTCAGTACAAGTTTTGATATCATTAATTTGTTGTCTCTGTACTCCTATTTTAGTCTACCTCAATTTCAGTACAAGTTTTGATATCATTAATGTGTTGTCTCTGTTCTCCTATTTTAGCCTAGCTCAATTTCAGTACAAGTTTTGATATCATTAATTTGTTGTCTCTGTACTCCTATTTTAGCCTACCTCAATTTCAGTACAAATTTTGATATCATTAATTTGTTGTCTTTGTTCTCCTATTTTAGCCTACCTCAATTTCAGTACAAGTTTTGATATCATTAATTTGTTGTCGCTGTTCTCCTATTTTAGCCTACCTCAATTTTAGTACAAGTTTTGATATCATTAATTTGTTGTCGCTGTTCTCCTATTTTAGTCTACCTCAATTTCAGTACAAGTTTTGATATCATTAATTTGTTGTCTCTGTACTCCTATTTTAGTCTACCTCAATTTCAGTACAAGTTTTGATATCATTAATTTGTTGTCTCTGTTCTCCTATTTTAGCCTACCTCAATTTCAGTACAAGTTTTGATATCATTAATTTGTTGTCTCTGTTCTCCTCTTTTAGTCTAGCTCAATTTCAGTACAAGTTTTGATATCATTAATTTGTTGTCTCTGTTCTCCTATTTTAGCCTACCTCAATTTTAGTACAAGTTTTGATATCATTAATTTGTTGTCTCTGTACTCCTATTTTAGTCTACCTCAATTTCAGTACAAGTTTTGATATCATTAATTTGTTGTCTCTGTACTCCTATTTTAGTCTACCTCAATTTCAGTACAAGTTTTGATATCATTAATTTGTTGTCTCTGTTCTCCTATTTTAGTCTACCTCAATTTCAGTACAAGTTTTGATATCATTAATTTGTTGTCTCTGTTCTCCTATTTTAGTCTACCTCAATTTTAGTACACGTTTTGATATCATTAATTTGTTGTCTCTGTTCTCCTATTTTAGTCTACCTCAATTTTAGTACAAGTTTTGATATCATAATTTGTTGTCTCTGTTCTCCCTTTAGCCTACCTCAATTTCAGTACAAGTTTTGATATCATTAATTTGTTGTCTCTGTACTCCTATTTTAGTCTACCTCAATTTCAGTACAAGTTTTGATATCATTAATTTGTTGTCTTTGTACTCCTATTTTAGTCTACCTCAATTTCAGTACAAGTTTTGATATCATTAATTTGTTGTCTCTGTACTCCTATTTTAGTCTACCTCAATTTCAGTACAAATTTTGATATCATTAATTTGTTGCCTCTGTTCTCCTATTTTAGTCTACCTCAATTTCAGCACAAGTTTTGATATCATTAATTTGTTGTCTCTGTTCTCCTATTTTAGCCTACCTCAATTTCAGTACAAGTTTTGATATCATTAATTTGTTGCCTCTGTTCTCCTATTTTAGCCTACCTCAATTTCAGTACCAGTTTTGATATCATTAATTTGTTGTCTATGTACTCCTATTTTAGCCTACCTCAATTTCAGCACAAATTTTGATATCATTAATTTGTTGTCTCTGTTCTCCTATTTTAGTCTACCTCAATTTTAGTACAAGTTTTGATATCATTAATTTGTTGTCTCTGTTCTCCTATTTTAGCCTACCTCAATTTCAGTACAAGTTTTGATATCATTAATTTGTTGTCTCTGTAATCCTATTTTAGCCTACCTCAATTTCAGCACAAGTTTTGATATCATTAATTTGTTGTCTCTGTACTCCTATTTTAGCTCCTACTAATTTCAGTACAAATTTTGATATCATTAATTTGTTGTCTTTGTTCTCCTATTTTAGCCTACCTCAATTTCAGTACAAGTTTTGATATCATTAATTTGTTGTCGCTGTTCTCCTATTTTAGCCTACCTCAATTTTAGTACAAGTTTTGATATCATTAATTTGTTGTCGCTGTTCTCCTATTTTAGTCTACCTCAATTTCAGTACAAGTTTTGATATCATTAATTTGTTGTCTCTGTACTCCTATTTTAGTCTACCTCAATTTCAGTACAAGTTTTGATATCATTAATTTGTTGTCTCTGTTCTCCTATTTTAGCCTACCTCAATTTCAGTACAAGTTTTGATATCATTAATTTGTTGTCTCTGTTCTCCTCTTTTAGTCTAGCTCAATTTCAGTACAAGTTTTGATATCATTAATTTGTTGTCTCTGTTCTCCTATTTTAGCCTACCTCAATTTTAGTACAAGTTTTGATATCATTAATTTGTTGTCTCTGTACTCCTATTTTAGTCTACCTCAATTTCAGTACAAGTTTTGATATCATTAATTTGTTGTCTCTGTACTCCTATTTTAGTCTACCTCAATTTCAGTACAAGTTTTGATATCATTAATTTGTTGTCTCTGTTCTCCTATTTTAGTCTACCTCAATTTCAGTACAAGTTTTGATATCATTAATTTGTTGTCTCTGTTCTCCTATTTTAGTCTACCTCAATTTTAGTACACGTTTTGATATCATTAATTTGTTGTCTCTGTTCTCCTATTTTAGTCTACCTCAATTTTAGTACAAGTTTTGATATCATAATTTGTTGTCTCTGTTCTCCTCTTTTAGCCTACCTCAATTTCAGTACAAGTTTTGATATCATTAATTTGTTGTCTCTGTACTCCTATTTTAGTCTACCTCAATTTCAGTACAAGTTTTGATATCATTAATTTGTTGTCTTTGTACTCCTATTTTAGTCTACCTCAATTTCAGTACAAGTTTTGATATCATTAATTTGTTGTCTCTGTACTCCTATTTTAGTCTACCTCAATTTCAGTACAAATTTTGATATCATTAATTTGTTGCCTCTGTTCTCCTATTTTAGTCTACCTCAATTTCAGCACAAGTTTTGATATCATTAATTTGTTGTCTCTGTTCTCCTATTTTAGCCTACCTCAATTTCAGTACAAGTTTTGATATCATTAATTTGTTGCCTCTGTTCTCCTATTTTAGCCTACCTCAATTTCAGTACCAGTTTTGATATCATTAATTTGTTGTCTATGTTCTCCTATTTTAGTCTACCTCAATTTTAGTACAAGTTTTGATATCATTAATTTGTTGTCTCTGTTCTCCTATTTTAGCCTACCTCAATTTCAGTACAAGTTTTGATATCATTAATTTGTTGTCTCTGTAATCCTATTTTAGCCTACCTCAATTTCAGCACAAGTTTTGATATCATTAATTTGTTGTCTCTGTTCGCCTATTTTAGTCTACCTCAATTTCAGTACAAGTTTTGATATCATTAATTTGTTGTCTCTGTTCGCCTATTTTAGTCTACCTCAATTTCAGTACAAGTTTTGATATCATTAATTTGTTGTCTCTGTACTCCTATTTTAGTCTACCTCAATTTTAGTACAAGTTTTGATATCATTAATTTGTTGTCTCTGTACTCCTATTTTAGCCTACCTCAATTTCAGTACAAATTTTGATATCATTAATGTGTTGTCTCTGTTCTCCTATTTTAGCCTACCTTAATTTCAGTACAAGTTTTGATATCATTAATTTGTTGTCTTTGTACTCCTATTTTAGTCTACCTCAATTTCAGTACAAGTTTTGATATCATTAATTTGTTGTCTCTGTTCTCCTATTTTAGTCTACCTCAATTTCAGTACAAGTTGTTATAGAATTAATGTGTTATGTGCCCCAAAAAGACTGAGAAATGTTCCTAATCCGAAACGATCTCACATAGTCAGAAAGGGTGCACAGTGTAGACAAACTCTTTGGCATAGATCATAATGCCCAAATATACGGCGAAAGATGATCGTAAAAGGGCAATGCATACACAAAGCACCCGACAAGTGACCGTTCCAATGACCAGTCCTAGAAGAGGAATGCCTATACCGAACACTCACCCAGTCATCTGCAGAGAAAGTGCTCTGGCGTAGATCCGCCAAAATATAGGTCATTAAAAGAGTGCTATCGTACATGGAGAATAAACGCCACCATCATAAAGGTTTTAGTACATAAGGTTTTGTAGATCCAAGCCAAAATATACGGCACAACGGATCGTTAAAGAGAACTTGCACAATTAAGGGATATGTTAGGGACTGACTGTCAACGAGATAGACTAAAAAACACTTCCCGTAGGAGAAAACGGTAGCCTTGACTACACCAGTGTATGGTACCATACACAAAGTGGGACCTAATTTTAACAGGGTTCAACGTCAGACGTTCTTTTCAATAATCGATTATATATCACAAAAAGAATGATAAAATTGACCTCGAATAACGAACGCTAGGAAGAAGAAGAAGAAGATTCAGAACATATATTGGCAGCAAACAGCAGCTATAAGAATAGACAAATAAGATAGGAACTTTCCAGAAGATCAAAATAGGTGTTAGACAGGATGCGTATCTGTTCACACTGCATTGTGAAAATATTTTTAGGTCTATAACGGATGTTCCTGGAATAGCTGTAGGAGGACATACAATAAATAATCTGAGATACGCTGATGATACTGTCTTAACAGTAAGAAATGAAATGGAGCTCCAGCAATTAATTGATACGGTTGTGACAAAAAGTAACAATAAATGACTAAGTTTGTATATAAAGAATACAGAAGTTATTACCATATCACAAAGCAGACTTTGTCAAAATGCACCATCACAGTAAATGGGACTGATCTAAGACAAGTGCAGCAATTTAAATACTTCGGAGTCCTGGTAACATCAGATGGCAGATGCCAATCAGAAATAAAGAGCAGAATAGGACAAGCGAAAACATCGTTCCTGAAAATGAGAAGCATTATCTCCAACAAGTCCTTGTCAATTAGATTAGAGTGCGAGTTACTTAGTGCTACATAGAACTAATACTTACACACGGATGCGAGTCATGGACAATAAACAAACAGTTGGAAACATTTCTGGAGGCCACAGAGATGTGGTTTTACAGAAGAATGATGAGAATCTCATGGACTGATTAAATCATTAATCTTTAGGTGTTGAATGATGTCAAGACAAAGAGCAAACTTATTATCAATATAAGAAAGAGGCAGTCATCATTTTTCGGGCATGTGATGAGGAGGGAGGTTTAGAACACATTGTAACAACTGGTAAAATCGAAGGTAAACGAGACAGAGGAAGACAGAGAAAGAACATTTTGGATAACCTGACATCATGGCACGTTAGAGCGTTACCATCTGAGTTGATAACAAACACAAAAGATAGAGATTTGTGGAGATCCATGATCGCCTACGCCAGCTGGCGCGACACCTGATGATATATATATAATCATATATGTAACGGCCACGATCTATTATTGAAACAACTTCCCTTTACTTAATCCTAGTCACTACTTTATAAAATCTCAAGTCGTTATCGTTACAATAATTAACATTGAATATCTATTTTGCTAATAACGTGAAAACCTCAATTTCACCTTTAGTTTAATTAAGTGTTGTACTTTGTAATTTCACCTTTAGTTTAATTAAGTGTTGTACTTTGTAATTTCACCTTTAGTTTAATTAAGTGTTGTACTTTGTAATTTCACCTTTAGTTTAATTAAGTGTTGTACTTTGTAATTTCACCTTTAGTTTAATTAAGTGTTGTACTTTGTAATTTCACCTTTAGTTTAATTAAGTGTTGTACTTTGTAATTTCACCTTTAGTTTAATTAAGTGTTGTACTTTGTAATTTCACCTTTAGTTTAATTAAGTGTTGTACTTTGTAATTTCACCTTTAGTTTAATTAAGTGTTGTACTTTGTAATTTCACCTTTAGTTTAATTAAGTGTTGTACTTTGTAATTACACCTTTAGTTTAATTAAGTGTTGTACTTTGTAATTTCACCTTTAGTTTAATTAAGTGTTGTACTTTGTAATTTCACCTTTAGTTTAATTAAGTGTTGTACTTTGTAATTTCACCTTTAGTTTAATTAAGTGTTGTACTTTGTAATTTCACCTTTAGTTTAATTAAGTGTTGTACTTTGTAATTTCACCTTTAGTTTAATTAAGTGTTGTACTTTGTAATTTCACCTTTAGTTTAATTAAGTGTTGTACTTTGTAATTTCACCTTTAGTTTAATTAAGTGTTGTACTTTGTAATTTCACCTTTAGTTTAATTAAGTGTTGTACTTTGTAATTACACCTTTAGTTTAATTAAGTGTTGTACTTTGTAATTTCACCTTTAGTTTAATTAAGTGTTGTACTTTGTAATTTCACCTTTAGTTTAATTAAGTGTTGTACTTTGTAATTTCACCTTTAGTTTAATTAAGTGTTGTACTTTGTAATTTCACCTTTAGTTTAATTAAGTGTTGTACTTTGTAATTTCTTTGCGTTTGGGAAGATTATGGGTCTGAATCGAGATCAGTTCATTTCAATAACAGTTTCTTGCTATTCTGACAGAAGGAGTGCAGGTCTCAGAACTAATAACAGTTTCTTGCTATTCTGACAGAAGGAGTGCAGGTCTCAGAACTAATAACAGTTTCTTGCTATTCTGACAGAAGGAGTGCAGGTCTCAGAACTAATAACAGTTTCTTGCTATTCTGACAGAAGGAGTGCAGGTCTCAGAACTAATAACAGTTTCTTGCTATTCTGACAGAAGGAGTGCAGGTCTCAGAACTAATAACAGTTTCTTGCTATTCTGACAGAAGGAATGCAGGTCTCAGAACTAATAACAGTTTCTTGCTATTCTGACAGAAGGAGTGCAGGTCTCAGAACTAATAACAGTTTCTTGCTATTCTGACAGAAGGAGTGCAGGTCTCAGAACTAATAACAGTTTCTTGCTATTCTGACAGAAGGAATGCAGGTCTCAGAACTAATAACAGTTTCTTGCTATTCTGACAGAAGGAATGCAGGTCTCAGAACTAATAACAGTTTCTTGCTATTCTGACAGAAGGAGTGCAGGTCTCAGAACTAATAACAGTTTCTTGCTATTCTGACAGAAGGAGTGCAGGTCTCAGAACTAATAACAGTTTCTTGCTATTCTGACAGAAGGAATGCAGGTCTCAGAACTAATAACAGTTTCTTGCTATTCTGACAGAAGGAATGCAGGTCTCAGAACTAATAACAGTTTCTTGCTATTCTGACAGAAGGAATGCAGGTCTCAGAACTAATAACAGTTTCTTGCTATTCTGACAGAAGGAATGCAGGTCTCAGAACTAATAACAGTTTCTTGCTATTCTGACAGAAGGAATGCAGGTCTCAGAACTAATAACAGTTTCTTGCTATTCTGACAGAAGGAATGCAGGTCTCAGAACTAATAACAGTTTCTTGCTATTCTGACAGAAGGAATGCAGGTCTCAGAACTAATAACAGTTTCTTGCTATTCTGACAGAAGGAATGCAGGTCTCAGAACTAATAACAGTTTCTTGCTATTCTGACAGAAGGAATGCAGGTCTCAGAACTAATAACAGTTTCTTGCTATTCTGACAGAAGGAATGCAGGTCTCAGAACTAACTAATAACAGTTTCTTGCTATTCTGACAGAAGGAATGCAGGTCTCAGAACTAATAACAGTTTCTTGCTATTCTGACAGAAGGAATGCAGGTCTCAGAACTAATAACAGTTTCTTGCTATTCTGACAGAAGGAATGCAGGTCTCAGAACTAATAACAGTTTCTTGCTATTCTGACAGAAGGAGTGCAGGTCTCAGAACTAATAACAGTTTCTTGCTATTCTGACAGAAGGAATGCAGGTCTCAGAACTAATAACAGTTTCTTACTATTCTGACAGAAGGAATGCAGGTCTCAGAACTAATAACAGTTTCTTGCTATTCTGACAGAAGGAATGCAGGTCTCAGAACTAATAACAGTTTCTTGCTATTCTGACAGAAGGAATGCAGGTCTCAGAACTAATAACAGTTTCTTGCTATTCTGACAGAAGGAGTGCAGGTCTCAGAACTAATAACAGTTTCTTGCTATTCTGACAGAAGGAATGCAGGTCTCAGAACTAATAACAGTTTCTTGCTATTCTGACAGAAGGAATGCAGGTCTCAGAACTAATAACAGTTTCTTGCTATTCTGACAGAAGGAGTGCAGGTCTCAGAACTAATAACAGTTTCTTGCTATTCTGACAGAAGGAGTGCAGGTCTCAGAACTAATAACAGTTTCTTGCTATTCTGACAGAAGGAGTGCAGGTCTCAGAACTAATAACAGTTTCTTGCTATTCTGACAGAAGGAATGCAGGTCTCAGAACTAATAACAGTTTCTTGCTATTCTGACAGAAGGAATGCAGGTCTCAGAACTAATAACAGTTTCTTGCTATTCTGACAGAAGGAATGCAGGTCTCAGAACTAATAACAGTTTCTTGCTATTCTGACAGAAGGAATGCAGGTCTCAGAACTAATAACAGTTTCTTGCTATTCTGACAGAAGGAATGCAGGTCTCAGAACTAATAACAGTTTCTTGCTATTCTGACAGAAGGAATGCAGGTCTCAGAACTAATAACAGTTTCTTGCTATTCTGACAGAAGGAATGCAGGTCTCAGAACTAATAACAGTTTCTTGCTATTCTGACAGAAGGAATGCAGGTCTCAGAACTAATAACAGTTTCTTGCTATTCTGACAGAAGGAATGCAGGTCTCAGAACTAATAACAGTTTCTTGCTATTCTGACAGAAGGAATGCAGGTCTCAGAACTAATAACAGTTTCTTGCTATTCTGACAGAAGGAATGCAGGTCTCAGAATTAATCTCTGTATAAACGGAGGACGGATACTGGGACGAAGGTCCGACATGAAATGTCATCAACAATCTAATACAACTTCATACTTGATAATCTAAGTTGATTAAACGGTCCTGATATCTCAGCAGGAAGTTAGAGTTCAATATGTGACAATCGTGTCTCCATGGGAATAGTTTGGGTATATAACGACGGAAACATCAAACCAAAATGTCAAACTAAGTTCTAGTCACTAGAAATAAATACTCGATATCAAAACTAGTCTGCTGTCTTTCATCCTACATCACATTCGATATCAAAACTAGTCTGCTGTCTTTCATCCTACATCACATTCGATATCAAAACTAGTCTGCTGTCTTTCATCCTACATCAGAAGGTAAAAGGAAATTTCTATATAACCAACAAAAAAAGTTAACAAAATACTCCATCTATCCAAGAGCTAAACATGGCGTCGGATTCATCATTGACCCAGATCTAGCTAAGTCAATACTACACATAGGTTACATCTCAGAAAGAATAATGACAATCACAATACGGGAGAACGACATGGACACGACCTACATTCAAATTTACGCGCCGTGTAATAGTGCTGACAATATAGAAGAATGCGATGAATTTATGACGTCATCAGCGATACTATAAATAGAATCAAATCAGGGGAGACTACTTTCTATTGGGTGATTTTAATGCACATTTAGGTTCTGATAGGACAGGAGTTGAGCTATATCTAGGTCACTTCGGAGACAACACTAGTCAGAGAAATGGAAACGGCATAAGACTTCTGGAATTGTGTAACCAGCATGACCTAATTATTACCAACACACAATTTCAACACTGGCAATCACACATTTATACCTGGTACAAATGGAACAACTTGAAAATATTTGACTGCAAGAGCCAAATAGATTTCATTCTAGTCAAAAGATCAAAAGAAGGTCAGTGGTAGACGCTAGGCTATACAAATTTATGCATAGACACGGACCACAAAGCGGTAGTTATGACTATCAGAACACACAAGAAGAGTACCAGAGGGCAACACACGACTACAAAAGAAATAATCAAAATCAATAAATTAACAGATGCCAACACACAAGAGTCATATCTTCAAAGAGTCACAGATAATTTTGCTAAACTAACTGAAGAAAGCAAGTCAGTAGAAGAAGAATGGACAGTATTTAAGAGAACTTTATTAGAAGCAGCCAAAGAAACATGCGGAACAGTAAAATACAGAGGTACCAGACCAAAAATCACAACTTGGTGGAATGACGAAGTAAAACTAGCGGTAAAGGAGAAAAACACAGATACAACTTATGGGCAAAAAAAAAACATCAAAACGACCTCACTGAGTATAGAACAGCTAGAAAACAAGCCAAGGAGATAATAAAGAAGTCTAAAATACAAGCATGGCAAGATTATGGCGAAACATTAAATTCAGACTACAAAAATTCAACAAGACATTTTTACAAGAAAATTAAAGCTATGCGGGAAAGACAAGAACAATATGACCCAACTGAAATTATTAACGATGAAAACGGCCAAGCTGATCCAAAAATGATAATGAACAGATGGCGACAATACTTTAGTGAACTTCTCAACCTACAACAAGAGGACCAACCGAACACTCAAGAACACACAGTAAATGTAACTTCAGAAGTAGAACCAAGCATAACACTATCAGAGATCAGAAATGCTGTAAATATGGCCCCACCTAATAAAACACCAGGCCCAGACAATATCCCGGCCGACCTAATCAAAGCAACTAAAGAGGTAGGAATCAGCTGGCTCCATAGACTATTCAACCAAGTCTGGATCACACAAGAAACACCAGAAGATTGGAGGAATGCTACAATTGTTCCCATCTGGAAGAAAAAAGGTAGCAAGAGGGACTGCACAAAGTATAGAGGCATAGCGCTACTGAGCCACACTGGGAAAATATTCTGCAAAATACTTGAGAAAGGCTCCGCCACATCATCGAGCCACAGCTTAATGACTCCCAAATGGGATTCAGGAAGAACAAAGCTGTACAGACGCAATATTTGCCCTCAGACAGTTAGTAGAAAGGACTATCGAATCCGACAAACATTTACACGTTGCATTTGTAGATCAGGAAAAAGCGTTCGACCGCGTAGATAGGCACAAGTTGTGGAAAATACTAACAACCTATGGGGTTAATGAACACCTAATCAACCTTGCAAGAACATTTATACTGACAGACAATGACAGCCACATTTGTAAAATAGCTAACACCAGCGAAGGAAACAACCTCGAGAACTCTTAAATGAATTTCTTTTGCAGACGATCAGGCAATCATATCAACAACAGAAGAACAGCTACAACAACACATCAACAGACTCCAGTTAGCATGTAACGAATACAACATGAGAATTAACATCGACAAAACAGAAGTAATGACATTCGCCAGAGAGGAAAACACTACCAACATCTCCATCGATAATCACCTACTAAATCAAGTAAAAGATTTCACATACCTGGGAGCATTTTTTCAGCAAATGGAAGAATAACTAATGAAATTCAACACAGATGCAACAAAGCAAATCAAATGATAGGGCAAATGGCGCCAATTTTAAGATGCAAACACGTCACCATGAACACAAAAGAGCAATGTTCAACACAATTTTTCTCCCCACATTATGTTACCAGTGCCAAACCTGGGCGCTGACAACAAACGATAGAAGAAAACTAGTCACAACAGAGATGAAGTGTCTACGCAGAATGCTGGGTGTAACAAGAAGAGACCGGTTGAAAAATGAAGACATCAGGAAAAAAGTGGGTACAACATCAGTACTAGACTTCATCAAGAAACAACAAATTAAATGGTTCGGTCACGTAAGCAGATTACCATCAGACAGTGCACCCAAAGAGCAATGCTGCTCCGATACAATGGGTACAAAGCAAAAGGCCGGCCACGCAAAGATGGACCTCAGAGATAACAGAGGCGACGAAAGAGACTATCTACGAAGCGCATACTAGGGCCCGTTTTAGAAATCTCTTCCTGACCTGACGCTGTGAGGCATACAGGATTCGAGAAAGAAGAAGAAGAAGATCCAAGAATGACAGCTATAGGGAGATGTTTTTTTTATCTGATAAAGGAAAGCAGCTTGATCTCTCTTCTCTTGTTTCATCTTGATAAATCTATATTCTTTTGTTATAGTTCCCCAGGTGGCAGCGGAGGAATGGACAGCCAGCCAGATAGTTAGAGTAGTATAATTAGATTATTTAATAGTTGAGACTATGTGTTGTACTCTATGCAGAAGTGCAACACATAACTACGAGACATGACGCTTTTGTGTAGTTAAATAGTGACGAATTAGTTACGGGGGAAGAGTAAACGTTTTAGAAACAGAGGGATGACATTAAACATTGAGCACGAACAGACGTGTTCTGTCAAAGCATAAATAAATATGTGGATAAAAAGACATCAAATGGAGTTCAGTGTTATGTAATAAGCTGTGTCATCATCTGAGTTGTGTCATCAGTCAACAGCATCATCATACAAATATCTTGAAGGGGGTTAAAGATGTATAAGAAAACCATTCAAAACCTGTTGGTCTCATTTACCCAAAGGGGCCCCCTTCAACAATGGTGTCCAGAAGTAAAGAAGATCTGCCCTCCTGCTTGAATGGACATTCGTGGACCAGAACGTGAGTGTCTATTTTTATCTTTCTACTGCCGTTGACCTCCATGCCAACCTGCCATTAGGAGACGCAAGGCTAGTCCTTTCGTTGCCTACTTCTTCATAGGATCTAATATATATCCTATTGTTCGCCCTTCCCTGGTGCGATGGCGTGAAGACCCGCCGCCCAGGATCCCTGATTAAGTATACTTTTTCATAGGACCTACGTTAGTCCTATCTGACCCGTCCTCTGTTTACGTCAAGTTACACCGTTCTTGGTGTTATACGTCAAGGGACCCTACGCTGGTCTGAGGTTGTTTTATTCCTAACCAATCATCGTTTGCATCGCTCACATTGTATGATGTGGATTAATGCTTATCTCTGGATTTCTACCTATTAAATCACCTGGCCCAATCAAGGGATATCTGAACATTGCGACTACATATCTGTTGATTTTCTGTGTCCAGAAGTGGGTTGTTGACACTAACGTTGGATTGTCCCTGCCTGTAGGATGGTCTGGCCTGCTCGACGGATCGTTGTACATGGATCAAGGTTTTTTTGAACATTTTACTAACTGACTATCCATTTACTAATGTCGCGAGATGGATGTTTCTTTTTACTATCTTCACGCCAACTCCCATGGGACATTTGATTTCACTTGCTTAGTGACGGATTACCTATTGGTGCTTATTTATCTACCACTCAATGACTTCGATGAATCATGACATTTTGCTGGGATGATGAGTCTTGACGTTATATGCTGTGATTGTGTTTCGTTACATACTATGTACATGATTACCTGTGATTAGAGTAAGTATTTGTTTCTATTTCGACATACATTCACTACTAATTCATTGATTGACTATGTTCTGATCGCTTGTTTTCAGCTTGTTTAATTTATATACATTTATTCCAGCTAGGGACTCCGCATTTTTCACGGATTTCCAATTTTTCACTATTATACTCATACTGGTGCGTGTTTTTTGTGAGTTATATTTTCTACTCGTAACTATTACCTATTTAGGATGGCTCATAGAAATACGGGAAGTGGAAACACATGTGAGGAGATTATGTTGGAGGTGGCGCCTCCGGAGCCATTACGCCCTGCTGCTGCCCTGTCTGAACCTCAGGTTCAGATTAGGTGCTACCCAGTGATCTCGGCATTGCCGTCAGCTCCGTGGAATTTTCCACAACCCTCCGTTCGGCACATGCGCATATTTGGATCGTGCGACGGTCCTTCAGTGGTTGAGTTCGCGAGGGACATCCGCCTCTATTGGAGGTACTATGGTCTTGAGGGCCAGGACAAGATCGATGCTCTTTTCGATCATGTGTCCGACGCAGTTCGATGTGAACTAGATATTCAAATGATGACAACGCAGGACCCAGAAACCTTACTAACTGGTCTTATGGGTGTGTATGGAGACAATAGGTCGGCCCATGCTCTCCTGTCCGCTTTCTTTGGCACTTCCCAGCGAGTTGGTGAGTCCTGCCTGGACTTCTCCCATCGTCTTGCGTGTCTGTTTGAAAAGGTCACGGCTGCCCAAACTCGGGAAGGTTCAATCCCCCTAGATGCCAACAATCTTAGGGATCATTTTGTTGTGTCCCTGAGTAACAGGTTGTGTTCTGGGATGTTGTTGGCCAAAGTGGCGGGAACCCCATCCACCACTTTCCTGCATTGCAGAGACGATGCTTTGCGATGGGAATCAATCCCATCCCGCGTCAGACACCCATGCAATTTCTGGAATACAAAGTCGTATGGGCGTTCTGGAATCGAAGGTGGCGGAACGTCACTCTGAGATACGCTGCCGAGACCCTCTCAGACCCTCCCACCACACCTCATCCATGGAAGAAGAATTTTCGTCAGAATCGATTAAGGGGTTATGATAGTCGCATTGAGAGGAGAATTTGGGGGACATTTTGTTCTTCTTTCCACAGCCAGGACATCAGAAGGAGCGCACAACCCTGGGTGTCCGGGGGTAGGACCTATGAAAGGCCGCCCATTGCCACATATGATGAGGTGAGAGAGGAGCGGCAATTCTCTCCCATTAGTCCCTCTATATCGATAGATAGTTGCCAGGTAGAACCAAGACATACTTGTAATGATTTGTTCGATAGCCTATTGAACGAACAACTGAATTTCTTCCAGGCTTCGAATGACGTTGCCGGGAAAACAAATTGTTGATATGACTTTTTCCGATGTTGATGATTTAAGTACCATGCCTAATTTTTTATTAGATTTTCCCCGTGTAGAGGAAAATCACGATTTGATTTCAGTTATCAAAGATTCAGATGCAGAGCCGAATTTATTTCTACATTTTTCCTGTGTAGAGGAGATTGATTCTAAAGATTGCGATACAATGGAATCTTTGGTGGAGTAATCCAATATTGATCCCATTGCTTTGGTATCATCCGTCGATGTATCATGTGTAGAGCCGAATATCTTACTACCTTCTTCCTGTGTGGTAGTGGTTTCTCCTCAAGTCTGCCATACATTGGAATCCGTTGTCGATTGGTCCGATGATGAGCCATATGTCTTAACAGACCCTCCCTTGATAGCGGAGGTAAATTTTCAGGAAATCCATAGGGTGAATGAGTCCTTCATCTGTGAGACAATTGTAGCGCAGGATATAAAAGAGGATAATCAGTGTGCATTTGAGGATAATATACATGAACATGAAGTGACTGACATTAGGGAAGTCATTATTGGTCCCGGTGAGGAATTGAGAGTTGCGCAAAGCAGTTTATCGCCGCCTTCTGGAAAGGTCATCCACGACAATGAACGACCAATAGAACATGTGATATTGTTCATGTTCACCACTCAAGATTAAAACGCAATGTAAATCGTATACTTTATCCTCATGGGACACATATCATTGAATCTATGAGCGCGAAGGCAGCTCGTACAGGTTACAAGATTAATACATCAGGTTTTAAGGATACTAACAATGTTCAAACAAAAGTAAAACGGCGAGGAATTTATAAAAGAGTACAGGTTAATTCGAAAAATTGTAAACAAGCGTTGGTGGGCCACAATAGTAAGAGGCGTATGTTTCAATTCAAGGGTGCTGCCCGTAGCAGTCAGTCCGAAAGAGTGCAGAGAAAAGCAAAGTGGCCTAAGTCTATCTTTAGATTAGACCCTAATGATCATTTACAACAGGAACAGGTTAGGGATCCGCCTGTACAAGAATCGAGTCGACTGACGGTGTCTCCATCCAGGGACACGTCAAAATCGACAACACGAGTAATTGAGATCTCAGTGGTTGATTTCAACAATGACGATATAAAAATTTCAGGATCCAGTGAGT
Organism: Arion vulgaris; assembly: GCA_020796225.1. Taxonomy (NCBI): domain Eukaryota; kingdom Metazoa; phylum Mollusca; class Gastropoda; order Stylommatophora; family Arionidae; genus Arion; species Arion vulgaris. Next base: position 43,958,006 of record CM036757.1, read on the forward strand.
GTGCCTACGTGCATACTGCTAGTGTTAACCCCCCAGTAGACAGTGGTGGTGAAAATAAATGCACCTCACTACCAATAAGTTCGAAAATGTATAGGACAGATGCCAAATCCCGGAACTCAGAATATAAGCACAATATAAACTGCAACGCTAAAATTGATTTTCATATCTGGCCAAAATCAGATACAGTGCGCACTGGTTCTGATGTGCAAAATAGTGTGCATCTTGACCGAAATTTTATCGGTCAGATGGACAATGCGTTGTTCCATTGCGTACATTCCAGGTCCAGGTGTGTGCGATGGAATACTGTAGTGATGGGGTTCTTGTTGCTCTTGTTTAGCGTTGGTACCCTATGTTTACATCCTCAGAGTTTACATGGGTTGATTCCTTCATTCTACGGGCCAGGGTTTGGTACTGGTTTACTTCATTTAATGTTTGGGGCCTACGTTTCCCTAGATAAATTACTTCGGGACAGACATATTGGGGATGGTACACGTGATACCATTGACATGGCTCCCAGGATGGTCCTATGGGAAAGATATTTGATCATGTCAAGGACAACCATGATTCATGTGGTTTCTATGATACCACATTGAACACGAGAGCGGCCCACAACTGGCCTAGGTTTTTTTTATTGGGATCCTGGGAGATTGAGAGATGGATGGTGATAGGTATGTCGAGGATAATATTAAACCAGGCGAGGATAATTGGGTTTTTGGACAGGTCCCTGGATATGGGAAAATGGATTGTATTACCTCATATATTGAGGTTATCCGATTTTGAACCAAATAAGCAAATTACTGGGGAATTCCTTTGATTCCTTGGTTGTATGGTGATGATTTGATCCATGGTTGTTTTATAATTTGCACTCAAATATTGAATATGTTTGATTTGTGTTTGAGTCAAGGATGTAAAATATTTTGAATTGTAATTTATTCCTTTGGTATATATAAATTGGAACTCAAATATTAGGTGGTTGATACTATTTGATTTGTTGAGTGGACACTGACGTCTCATTGACTTCAGTTTCTGCAATGTAGATTCAATAAGTGGAATATTGTGGAATTTAATACCTCGTTGAGGTTGCGCTGTGTCGAATGCAATATATTTGACACATTTGGAATCGTTATTTTATTCCTTTTGGGTGATTTTATTGCCTCCTGAAGGTTATATGATGTCGATCCGAGTGTTTCAGATCCTTGGAGTTATGATTTGTTTAATTGGCGGATTTAGTGTGGACTTGCGTCGCGTGTATGTAATCCTACACTTTGATGTGTTAATTATGTTAATAAGAAGATGGGGAATTTTAACAGGAGAAGGTTAGGAGATAGTGGAGCAGCGTTGAATATTGGACGTTTATAATGGAGTTTAATATTTGAAGCTCATTCATTCCCTGAGATTGGGAGATGGTTAATAATACCTCGTGGAGGTGATATAGTGTTGTTGCTTGGACATTATATATTTTTTTTGATGTATTATGTTGAATATTGGGAGATTGTTCATCCCTGGATCGGGAGTTGGTTATTATTTCCTCATAGAGGTCAGATACTGTTGGTGATTTGACCAGTATAAAGAGATGTTTTTCATATCATGTTCAGTTTGTAACTAGTTCTTTTGTTTGAGCTTTCAGATTGCATGACCAGACTCTAACGAACACAAGCGACATAGAGACACGACAGATGTGAGCTGCCCCTCGCCATACTACGACTTGTGAGGGCTGGATGTCGCAGTACAGCCACCTCACATTGACCAAGTGTTATGCTGTTGGGTCGCCGTCGGAGTTCTATGGCGCATATTTTCCAATTCATTAATGTACTGCTGATTAATTTCTATTACTATTGTTTCAGCACAAGAGCACAGAGGGTTTACTATTGGTGTTAACCATGGTCACCTATGACCAGTTGACGAGTCACGTTCAACGACGTGTGGTGACTAGTTCCCATTTAGCTCGTTCAACTGGGTCTTCCTGAGATCCCGTCAGGATTTTCTTTTCTTTTCGACCATGGTTGGCTGTTATAGTTAGTTGTTGTGGAGCCACGTTTATCACGTGAGGTAAATGAGACCAACGGGTTTTGAATGGTTTTCTTATACATCTTTAACCCCCTTCAAGATATTTGTATGATGATGCTGTTGACTGATGACACAACTCAGATGATGACACAGCTTATTACATAACACTGAACTCCATTTGATGTCTTTTTATCCACATATTTATTTATGCTTTGACAGAACACGTCTGTTCGTGCTCAATGTTTAATGTCATCCCTCTGTTTCTAAAACGTTTACTCTCCCCCGTAACTAAATCGTCACTATTTAACTACACAAAAGCGTCATGTCTCGTAGTTATGTGTTGCACTTCTGCATAGAGAGTACAACACATAGTCTCAACTATTAAATAATATAATTATACTACTCTAACTATCTGGCTGGCTGTCCATTCCTCCGCTGCCACCTGGGGAACTATAACACTTTGACAGTTGCCTGCGGTCGATTCGTATCGTCAGTGTTTCAGCGTCCTTGCTGGTTTTGCTGCTACGCGTTATCTATCTCTGGCATGGATCCTTAGATCGTTCTAGACTCGAGTTATTTCATATTTGCAACATGTTTTATTTGGCTGGGTAGTCAGCACATCACACCCCTCCTTCCCCAAACCGGGTAGACTTTCTCTTTTGACCTGTTAGGCTATGAAACAGTAGATTTCTAAATGATAAATTGTATAAGCAAATGTTTCTGCAGGCATAGCTCATGAGGTTATTGAGGCACACACGCCATATCACAATTATATCACTAACGCAACTTAAGGGTCGCATTGAGGGAGTTATCATACGTTGATTTTTAGAAAATATTTCATTAATATTTACCATACTTACAATACCAAAAGGCTTTTAAAAAGCCTTTGATAGTCTACACAGAATCTCTCTGTGGAATATTCTGAGATGCTATGGAATACCAGACAAAATAATAAACATTATAAAGAGCCTCTATGATGGTTCACAGTGTGCAGTTCGCACTGATGGTGGACACAGCGACTGGTTTATGGTTGAAACCGGAGTAAAGCAAGGCTGTATTCTATCTCCGCTATTGTTTGAGTGGCCATTGGCTGGGTGATGCGAACATGTTGCAGGGGCGAAACTGGCATCGATTGGGTAGAAAATAGTTAACTAGAAGATTTGGATTTTGCAGATGATATTGCCTTGTTAAGTAGAAACAACCAAGATATGCAAAGAAAATAGACAACTTGTCATCTATAGCATCAAAAGTTGGACTGCAGATAGCTATGAAAAAACAAATATAATGAAGACATCTATGGCAAATAATGCAGATATCACACTGGAATCTAAAATGATAAAAATAACAGAGCAGTTCACCTATTTGGGTAGCAATTTTGATTGCGCAGGAAATGTTAAAAAATAAATTATGATACGAATTGGCAAAGCTACATCAGCTTTTAAAAGTCTAAATAAAATATGGAACTGCAAGTTATATAGTATTAAACTAAATTACGAATTTTCAATTCAAATGTTGTATCAATCCTAACATATGCCAGCGAGAGTTGGAAAATGACTAAAGATATAGAAAGCAAGTTGAATGCATTTTAAAATAGATGTCTGCGAAAATAATGAATATAAAATGGAACGAATTCAGGAGAAGTGATGAAATCAGAGACATGTCTGGTCAACCACTAGTGACAACTGTTATAAGAAAGAGAAGATGGAGATATGTTGGGCAACTTGAGGAGAAATGATGAAAGAATATCAAAGCAGGCATTGAAGTGGGATGCAAAGGGTTCAAGAAAGAGAGGTCGACCTAAGGAGACCCTGAAGCGAACTTTGCTGAGAGAGGCAGGAAATATCGGTCTCAGTTCCATGGAGGAGATTGAGCGAGTTGCTCAGGATAGAGCGTATGGAGAAATTACTTGTAAGCCCTATGTAACTTATAATGGTACGAGAGGAATTATTTATACTTAGAATACCAAATCGTTATAAATGCAAACCAAATAATCAGTAATGCAACATCAAATTAACTAACTAGCAATATAAAATTATAATTCATACAATAACAAAACATCATTGCTACGACATAACATGATCGTATTTATCTCACTAAACCATCATTACTACAACATCAAAACATCATTGCTACGACATAACATGATCGTATTTATCTCACTAAACCATCATTACTACAACATCAAAACATCATTACTACAACACCGTCTAATCAATATAATGATAGCAAATAAAGAACTTTTAAAGTAATCAAACTGTGCATCATTGGATACCATTGCCAAGAGAAAGATGAAGTGAATTGGTCATATGTGTCGTATGCCAGTAGTAGGGTATTGTATGTGTCGTATGCCAGTAGTAGGGTATTGACATATGTGTCGTATGCCAGTAGTAGGGTATTGTATGTGTTGTATGCCAGTAGTAGGGTATTGACATATGTGTCGTATGCCAGTAGTAGGGTATTGTATGTGTCGTATGCCAGTAGTAGGGTATTGACATATGTGTCGTATGCCAGTAGTAGGGTATTGACATATGTGTTGTATGCCAGTAGTAGGGTATTGTATGTGTCGTATGCCAGTAGTAGGGTATTGACATATGTGTCGTATGCCAGTAGTAGGGTATTGTATGTGTTGTATGCCAGTAGTAGGGTATTGTATGTGTCGTATGCCAGTAGTAGGGTATTGTATGTGTCGTATGCCAGTAGTAGGGTATTGTATGTGTTGTATGCCAGTAGTAGGGTATTGACATATGTGTCGTATGCCAGTAGTAGGGTATTGACATATGTGTTGTATGCCAGTAGTAGGGTATTGTATGTGTCGTATGCCAGTAGTAGGGTATTGACATATGTGTCGTATGCCAGTAGTAGGGTATTGTATGTGTCGTATGCCAGTAGTAGGGTATTGTATGTGTCGTATGCCAGTAGTAGGGTATTGACATATGTGTCGTATGCCAGTAGTAGGGTATTGTATGTGTTGTATGCCAGTAGTAGGGTATTGACATATGTGTTGTATGCCAGTAGTAGGGTATTGTATGTGTCGTATGCCAGTAGTAGGGTATTGACATATGTGTCGTATGCCAGTAGTAGGGTATTGACATATGTGTTGTATGCCAGTAGTAGGGTATTGACATATGTGTCGTATGCCAGTAGTAGGGTATTGACATATGTGTCGTATGCCAGTAGTAGGGTATTGACATATGTGTCGTATGCCAGTAGTAGGGTATTGTATGTGTCGTATGCCAGTAGTAGGGTATTGACATATGTGTCGTATGCCAGTAGTAGGGTATTGTATGTGTTGTATGCCAGTAGTAGGGTATTGTATGTGTCGTATGCCAGTAGTAGGGTATTGACATATGTGTCGTATGCCAGTAGTAGGGTATTGTATGTGTCGTATGCCAGTAGTAGGTTTGTATGTGTCTATGCCAGTAGTAGGGTATTGTATGTGTTGTATGCCAGTAGTAGGGTATTGACATATGTGTTGTATGCCAGTAGTAGGGTATTGTATGTGTCGTTTGCCAGTAGTAGGGTATTGTATGTGTCGTATGCCAATAGTAGGGTATTGTATGTGTTGTATGCCAGTAGTAGGGTATTGTATGTGTCGTATGCCAGTAGTAGGGTATTGACATATGTGTTGTATGCCAGTAGTAGGGTATTGACATATGTGTCGTATGCCAGTAGTAGGGTATTGACATATGTGTCGTATGCCAGTAGTAGGGTATTGACATATGTGTCGTATGCCAGTAGTAGGGTATTGTATGTGTCGTATGCCAGTAGTAGGGTATTGACATATGTGTCGTATGCCAGTAGTAGGGTATTGTATGTGTTGTATGCCAGTAGTAGGGTATTGTATGTGTCGTATGCCAGTAGTAGGGTATTATATGTGTCGTATGCCAGTAGGGTATTGACTATGACAGCTCTCGGATGGATATCGAATGAGAAAATAAAACTTAGATGTTGTAATGAAACGTAGAAAAGAACTGTGCAAAGAGCGTTGAACGAATGTTGTCTGACGTGGGAAACAGTAGATCGGATGACAGAGTCACATATAGCGAAGTAGACCACGGTGCCAGTGACTACGTGTCGTGGAAATGGTAGAGTTAGGGCCAGCTTGAGCCAAAGCTCTGATGTGCTCATGATACACAATTGGACTATGGTAAACACTATTCCTTTGCTTGGAGATTTAGATTACAAATACTTCTGAATAAATGGCTCACTTAAATATGGCCGTGGAATATTGGTGATTAGGAAAGCAAGCCTTCAAGCGAAATACCCGTTAGAGTTGGCATATTTGGTGCCACAACTATGCTTGGATTCGTTGCAGGCGAAACAATAAAATAATACATATATAATATATATATATATAAATATATAAATAAATAAGAAAGATAACATAACAGCAAATATGAAACGCTTTAGTGGGAGACTTTTTGTGTCAAACGGGATACGACGTGGAAATAAATAGATAGAAATAATGAATATTAAATAATAACATTACTATAACTATACCAACATTATTAACAACACCAGCTTGTCATTACTACAACATCAACTAATCATTACTAGAAGACTACATCATTATACAGCTACAAATTATTATGGTATATCAACCACATAGTACTTGCTGATTTCCACTACTGAAACACCTCTCACTTTTACTCTCAATCTATCTCTCTGTCTCTCTTTCTATCGCTTGTCTCATTTTCCCGTGTTCTTTATCAGAAACATGCCATCGCTCCCTACCTACATATCTTCTAAATCATAACTGTAACAGTCATATTTTTTTTTTGGATCCAGAAGTACTTGAGCTGAAAGCTCTTCGGCTCGGTGTCATGGACATCGTAACCCTTCGGCCCGGTGCCACGAACACCGTAAATCTGGGGAACCTGTAGCTTTTCTTCCAGTCCGCGGAGTTGAACCCGCACTTACAGAGGACTAGTCACCCGTAGTCCAACGCGCTACGAACACGCTGGGCACGCGGGCTAACAGTCATATACAAACTCATTGGCTTACAGACGTTTTAGTTTCAGCAAACAGCAGAGGCGTATACTTACTGTATCTTAAGTGAAATACATATGAACTATGCCTTTCGGCCATTTAGTCCTAGGGTCAGGCGGAAGAAGAATAACCTGTAATAAAAAATCATAAGTTGCTATTCTTGATATGTGTTAATATGTTTCACACTCTTTCTTTCCTTCTATTTCAATATCTCATTATTCATTATCATTAATTAAAGGGATAACGACCACTTAATTAATCTGTGCTAGACATTATGCTATCAGTGTCAAACACGGACGCTGACATCCAATGATAGAAGAAATCTAGTCACAAGAGAAATGAAGTGTCAACGCAGTCTGCGGAGGTAACAAGAACAGGCCGGTTGAGAAATGAAGACATGACAAAAGTGGGTACAACATCAGTACTGGACAACAAATTAAATAGCTCGGCCACATAAGCAGATTGCCAACTGACAGTGCACCTCAATGAGCAATGTTGCTCCGATACAATGGACAGAAAGCAAACGGGTGGACACTCAAAAAGTGGACCTCCAAGATAACAGAGGCGACGAAAACACTATTCATGAAGCGCACACAAGGGATAGTTCTAGAAATATCTTCGTATCCTGATATTCTAAGACAAAACAGGATTAGAGAAAAGAAAGAGATTCTAATACAAAAAGCATGTGTACAAGTAGAACAAACACATTTCTATCAGAAAGTTCCACATTAGATCTAGAATAAAGCAAAGTTGCATACTATCACCGCTGTTGTTCTTAACATATTTCCACCAAATCTGTCAAATAGCTAACACCAGTGAATGAGACGTCTTGGAGAAATCCTTAATGAATCAGACCAGCATATCATTAGCAACAGAACAGTTACAACAAGACATTAACAGACAACAGTTTAACATGTGATAAATATAACATGAAAAGAAAACATAAACAAGTTAGAAGTCATGCCATTTCCTAGAGAGACAAGAACTATCATCATCAAACACCAATTAAAACATGTTTAAAACTTGACATAACTGGGGTAACTTTTTCAGTAAAGAAGAACAATTAAACGATATCCATCATAGATGTAGTCATCATCATCAGGTGCCCCTCCACACTGAAGGTTGGCTGCAATGAATCTCCAGCATCCTCTGTCTTTCACCTTGGTGTTGCACTCTGTCAATTTGTATCATGTCCATTTCTTTAAATTGTTCTCCCACTTATCTCTCGGTCTTCCGCTTGCTCTTCGCCCTTCAACTTTCCCCTCTAGTAAATGTTTTATCATGGTGTCATGCCTTTTATGTGCCCAAAATACTTGTCTGAATTTTATTTCTCTTAATAGTTGTTTCTTCATGCCTAGTTTTCCTAAAACTTGTTTATTTGTTTTTTTTTCTGTCCATGAAACCCTGCCTATTCTTCTCTCTCTCTCTCTCGATCCCGGCCTAGACTGATGAACCAACTTTTATCATGAATTATACCGTGGTTTTGAGGGACTCCGTTCCTCCGTACATCTTCTCTGCAAGCTTTTGTTTAGGAGCCAGGTTTCTTTTCTTATACCTGCTATCAGTTGACAATCTTGCAGTACATATTCTGCCGTCATGTCCGCCTCTTTGCAGGGGCACAGGCTAGTTGTGCCAATTTTAAATTTGTGAAACATGTGGGCGCAGAGCTTGTTGTGGCCGGTACGGAGGCGGAGGATGGCAACTTGTTCCCTGCGAGTCAGACCATAGTACCCGTCGCTGGTGTTATACTAAGGATGTCTTTTTACCATTTGTCTTTATAGTGCCAGCCGATGGTTGTTCTGGGTTCCTAATAACCGATCTCGAGATCAGTCTGAGGTAGTCACCCGCCTTCTTTAGCTAGCTTGTCGGCGTGTTCGTTTCTGCTAATGTTGCAGTGTGATGGTATCCACTGAATGACGGTGCGTTTGTGTGAGCGCGCTAGTGCATCGAGTGTCACTTTCAGCTCATTGAGCTCTGTTTTGCCTACATTTTTGAGTGCCGTGATGACCGATAGAGCATCGGTGAATATCACGACTTTGTTGCGAGATGTGTCTCTTCTCTCTAGGAGCATTTCGGCCGCTGTTCTTATTGACTCTAACTTTGCTCAGTAGTTATTTGAATATGTGCCTGTGGCAATCGCTTTTGTGACCGTCACTTTCTTTGAGAGTTTAAGCATTATTCCACCTCCGTCATCGCTGATTGCGTTCTTTGCCGATCCGTCAGTATACACGTGTATCCACTCGTTTTCAGGGTACTCGTTTGCTATGTGTTTTTCTGTGATTACTTTTCTTTCCCAGATTTTTTGTTGCCCTTTTTTTAGTATGCCTGTGATTGATTCCCTTAGTTCCGACATTTTGTTTTTTCACGGCGGGCAGTTATCGGTTGCCGGAATTGATTTGACTTTGCAGTTTGCTAGGACCGGACGGATGGTCTGCGGTCAGAGCTTTGGCGTTTTTTGCGAAGCTGGTCCTCTGTATTCTGCCCTTCCGAATCCGTTCATTCTTTCGTACATAGGGTGGGAATATAGCCTTTTAAGTTTTTCCGCTAATACCAAGACTTTTCTGTCCCGTCGATCTGCCATTGGTTGGATGCCCGTGATTGTTTCCATCGCCTTGATGGGCGTGGACTTTATGGCTCCTGTGATAATTCGCATTGCACGGTTTTGGCTATTGTTCACTTTGGCGAATTGCTTGTTGGATGCACTACTCCACGCTGTAATGCCGTACTCTAGGACCGGTCGCACTCTTCCAGAGTAGAGTGTTTTGAGGACTTCGTGTTTGCTCCCACGTGGAGCTTGCGAGTTTGTGCATCATCGTGAGCCTGTGTCTTGCTTTTGTCGTAGCATTTTCAATTTGGGGGCACCAAGTCAGTAGTTCTTAAGACCTACGGCTTCTAGGAAAAATACATCAACATTATAAAAGCCTTCTATTCTGAAGCATCCTGCTGTGTAAGAACAGATGCAGAAAACTCAGACTGGTTCACAGTCAATTCGGGTATGAAACAGGGCTGTGTTATGTCACCTATGCTTTTTGGGATAGCTATAGACTGCATCATGCGCAAATGCACCCAAGATGATCAACCAGGCATCAAATGGCTTAATAACAGCAGACTATTTAATCTTGATTTTGCCGATGACGTGGCCATATTGAATTCAACCACACAAGCAACCCACAAACTAACGAGCAATCTTTGCACACTTGCAGAACAGGTTGCTCTCCCGATTAACTCTGTCAAGACCAAAATTATGGACCTCACAAACTCGACAGACAACATCGTAATAAATGGCCAAACACTGGAGAAAGTTGAACATTTTACATATTTGGGTAGTAAAGTGTCAAACAACGGAGACACGATGAAAAAATAAACTCTCGTATTGCTATAGCAGCTAGTGCCTTCACTAAATTAACAAATATCTGGCAATCTCAAGACCGTAGTATATGCACAAAAGTTAAATTATTTAGGTCATGTGTGATTCATGTACTGACCTACGGTTGTGAAAGTTGAAAATCAACAAAGAAAATTGATACGAAACTGGACAGCTTTGAGAATAAATGTCTTAAAATTATTAAAAGTAAAATGGAGTGATTTCGTTTCTAACAACACAGTGAGAGATAGAACACACCAACAACCTGTATCAAATATTATAAGGAAACGAAGGTGGAAATATTTAGGTCATGTTCTTAGATCAGACGAAAAGAGACTAAATCGACAAGTCCTTATGTGGTCACCAGTTGGGAAAAGAAAACGTGAAAGACCAAAGACCACTCTTCGAAGAACCATCCAACAAGAAAGTAAACTATTGAGATATCAAACCACACAAGATCTCCAACTGCTAGCAACGAACCGCATCACATGGCGATCTAAAACCTCTGCCCTATGTGCCGCCTTTGGCACGAAAGGAACAAACTAACTAAGTCAGTTTTCGCTCGAGTGTGACTCCAAGGTACGTTGGGGTTTTGTTTTCTGGAAGGTCTTGGCCATTGATTTTAAGCTTCATTTTTCTGCTCCTGGTTGTTCTGGCAGAACACAGTGTAGGTTGTCTTAGTGGCATTTATTTTCATTTTTCACTTTTTTGACCACACTTATAAGTTATTTAGCGTATCCTGCAGTCGATTTGTTGCTATGGGCATTGACTCTTCTCTCACCCATATTGCCAGGTCGTCGGCCTACATGGCAGAGTGTACTCGCTTTGGTAGGCATGTTGCTATGTCATTGACAAAGATTAAAAAGAGAGTTGGTGAGAGCACTCCTCCTTGGGGGACTCTTTGCTCTCATGTGGCTTTCATTCTAGTGTACCCCTCAACTTGAACCCTTGCTGTTCTGTTCTCTAGGTATCTATCAAGCCATTTGTACATTCTTCCTTTATACCGAGGGTGATGAGTTTTAGTTTTAGCCCTTCTTTCCAAACTGTGTCAAACGCCTTCTCCATATCAACCAAAACTGCCAGAGTATGTTTCTTTTCTTGGAAACCATCCTCGATTTCCTGGGCTAAGTAGGTTACTTGATCTTCTTTAGATCGGTGCTTCCGAAAGTCTTCCTGTTGTGCCATGAGAAGCCCTTTGCTTTCCAAGTGTCAAGATAGCCGTTTGTTCACCATGCGTTCCATGAGTTTGCCCGTGTAGCTTAGGAGGCTTATTGGTCTGTAACTCGCCGGGTCGAGTTTATTTTTGCCTGGTTTAAGGATGGGTACCATGATCGCTTCCTTCCATTCTCATGGTACTATGCCTGTCCTCCACGACATATTTAGTTATTGGTTATTGGTTACTAAACTGACGTCATTGCACTCCGAGCAGACCCATAGCTGCTCAGTCTCCCCAACAGATATCGAAGAGTATGCTTACTGATGGTTCCTGTGGCTCACTGATTAAACACATCTCTCACTCCAGTTCGACTTGAACAACGGGTAACTCAAAACTGCCTAAATCGCCTGATCGATTCAACATCGATTTTAGTGTCCTCATCCAACAGACAGTCGCAAAGAGACCGAAGAATATCCCCTTATCCATCTTCAACTCCCCAACAATCGATGCTGTTGATGCAAGCACTGACCACTCTCTCATTACAGTAAACTACCCGCATGCCCAGGACATTATATACAAGTAAGCCGCTGGAGGTTAGAAACTTCTATAGACGACATACACTCATACCGAAACCTGCCCTTCTGGATCTTGTGAAGCATCGACTGAGAGTCAGATACAACAACTGCCCCAGTAAATGAAGTCCCAGAGTTCCAATGGAGGGCAGCAGTAACGGCCTCATCCTCCATCTTCATACTAGAAGTAGTTGTCCTGTATGCCCCACTTCGCTCTGCAACAACCCTACCATGCGTATTAGCCAAGAAACCTCAGCCGGACTTCTCACCACGTTGAACCGACCCATCGGTATAAACAACATCATCATCCCTTGCATTATCTTCTATCAACTGCTTAACTGCGAGATCAGCCTTCATGTTGCCCCAATCTCTACATTCTCTTCCAAGAGTAATGATAACGTTGAGGTAGTTGGTCATGCTACCATCTGTTGGGATCTCTCTCTCTCTTTCGATCGTTCTAGGCCTGTTTTAATCATTTTCTTTGTGATATATAAACAGCCAAACATCAAAACGTAAATAGTGCACCAAACCCTCAGCACATATTTGAGCTCAGTTGCTTATCCTTCGGTGGGGTGTTAGATTTCAGCCAGCTATTGTATGCGGGTTCGCTTTTTCCGCTAGTCTTTGACTGTCCCCAGCCCCACCCACAAGGCAGTGGCTGCTATTTTTTCAGGGCAGCAACCCTTAGACGGCCTGCCCTACCGGGCTTATGAGCGCCATCTTCCCAGCAAACCGGACGTTTTAATGAAAACCTTTGATTGTCCCCAATCAATCTACAAGGCAGCAGTAGTTCCTGCGATCGGAAACGCGCACTGGTTATGCCTCTGCTGGGTTTTCCCGCTGCTCTGTACATTTGGGTGGACGACACCCTCCTACGATGCTGCTGCGATGCTGTTGCGATGCTGCTGCTGCCACGCTTGCACTGATTTTGCCTCTGCTTGGCTTACCAGTTGTTCTACTGGGTGGGACGCGCACCCTCTTGCCGTGCCTGCCCTCGATGAGGCCCACTATGACTTTTGTTAGCATGCGTGCTAGCCCTGTACTTATACCCTGTCACCATCATCTTTTTCGTGCTCACATTTTTCGCAAAATGTGGCTCCGCCCTTGCAGCCGTGTGCGCGCTAGCTTTGCCCTGGAGCCTACCTCACCGTTTCCGTCAATTCCTGCTGGGCTGTCCGAGATCCGAGTTTGTCCCATGTTTCCAAGTGCAACTCAACTCATTACCCGGCATTCTCATCGGCTCTAGAAAGTCCGCAACTAGAGTGAGAATGCGTGGGTTCCGAAATTCGCCACACGCGGGTCAACCTCTCTTCGATGATCTTGATTCGATCATTGGACTCATGTGGACCTGCGCACGGTCCAACTCATCACCCGGCATTCTCATCGGCTCAAGAAACACTCAACAAGAGAGAGAATGCGTGGGTTCGAGTTTCGCCCGCGAGGTTCCACATGTGTCGTTCAATTTTTCCCCTTCAACCGGGAGAGGCGAGCATTAATAGTCACTCTGGGAGTTCGCTCGTCTATGTTGCGAACGGATCCCATCTGCATGACTACCTTTGCATCTCTACTTATACCAGAGTAGCTCTCCCTGATCCCTGCCCCCTATAGCCAGACCGGAACCAGAGTCTCTTTCTAGGGTCACCTCGTGGAGGTTGTGGGCAGGGTCTTGGTTAGCGCGCCCTCGACAACCCTGGCTCATGTTACCACCATGACCTCATGAGCCTTAAGAATTGAACCTCGACTGATTTAATGAGCCATTCGCGATTTCACCGTGAGACAGTGTGAACGTAGACATGCATGGCTTAATCTTTGAGACAAGCATATGATTACTGGCAGAATCAACCAGATAGCTGTCATGGACGTGACTGGACCGACAATGCTCGGGGTAGGGATACAGCGCTATGTGCAGAGCGGATCCCGACATCCCCGGCAAAAATGCGAATTGAAGCGAAACGACCGAGCGCTCGCTTCCAACCATTTTACTGGCAAGACTGCGCCTCGCCAAGCAAAGAACGACACCATATTTCTACCTGCGGACCCACAAGCTCGTTGCGAGCCAGGCCTTTTAACGAGACCACCGTCGAGCGTTTAAAATTTTAGACTGACTGTATCACATCGCGACCGAGAAACTTCGATATACGGACACACACACCACCAATAAGACCGCGCGAGCGAGCGAGTCTTAATAGCAAACGCTACCTTGTCCTTATTTATGGAAGCCTCGTTCGCGTGAAGAAGCGAAGAGGCATGCGCAGCCGTTAGAGACTATGCACGCAATTGGTTATCCACACTGGGGAACCGCGTTCGCTTACTGGCTCGATCGTCCGGTTATTTTCAAAACGAGGAGGCACAGTTTGCAGACGCAAAACCCAGATCTTCCCCTTTTGGTAGTGTCGCAACCGCAGTCACCTGACCAATTGTTCTCTCAGCCTGGGCCATTCACAACATGTCATGCTTGATTCTCGTGCCCTTAACATCATTAGTGTTCTTGTGTAGTGGATGTCTCTTATCCGCAGTAACCAAAATATATACCTTGGTTTGGGCGATTGCATGACGGGAGCGTAGTGACAGAAGGCCAAGCATATATCTCATCTTCACAATGGGGTATCTCTAGTGCAGCCCAGGACTATACGCATACCTTTATTCTGAACACGTTCGTGTCGTTCACATTGTGATCTTGATATCGTAAGAAGTCCGAGTCCATAATCTACCACTGACATAACCAGTCGATCGAACAAAATGGCAAGTAGTCTCTGCTCAAGGTGTGCGCCCACCATAACTTTGAGAGCCGCGAGACCACGCTTGCACCGTTGTATCGTCTGTTCAATATGGTGTTTGAAAGATAGACTACGATCAAAGGTTATTCCAAGATAGCGCAGCATGTCTCTGCGTTCGATGGTATAGTCATAAAAGATTACATGGGGTAGGTCAGCCTTGACTATGTGATTATTCAACGAGCACCACAACATACACGCTTTTTCAGGATTGACCTGAGAGCGAGACTCTCTACACCAACCCGAGATGGTACGCAATGTTTTCTGAATGTCATCAACCATCTCTCGTCTATCTGACCCTGTCCTATATATTAAGATATCATCTGCAAATGTCAATGTCCGACCAATCCGGTTGACTGAATTTTAACTACATTTGCTGTGTAAATATTAAACAACACGGGTGATAGAGGAGAACCCTGGGGTAATCCCGGCATATACGTGCAGGATCCGATGTCCATGTTCCGACACGTAGTGTAACGGTTCTCTCCATTAAGGAAGCAGCTATCCAGTTCACCAGCCAAGAATTAACTTCACATTTAATCAAAGAGAGCACTATTATTGAAAAATTCACCTTGTTATAAGCATCCTCCAAGTCGATGACCACAGCAACAGTCTCTTGCTTGGATTGAAAGCCTTCATAAACATATATCAAACGTGCCAGCATTGTTCCATGTCCCTTTCATTGGCCGGTGGCTACCCAAAGTGTCAGAGAGGATGTGGTCATTCTCCAAGTGACACATTACCTTTCTGGCCACTATCTTCTATAGTAATTTGCCATATACATTTTGCAAGGTGAGTATGCGGTAGCTGCTAAGCAGTTTAGGATCCTTCCTATGTTTGTAGAGCGGTCGTAAATAACTAAGAAGCCAATCCTCGGGTACCACAGCATTCAGTACACTGTTATTAATATCCATCACAACTGCTTTAATAACAATCTCGTCCAGCTGTTTGATGTGATGATATTGCACCATCAGGCCCTGGAGCGGTGCTGTGGCGTGCCTTGAGTGCATTAACAACATCCTCATTTGTTATTAAGTCAATGTAAGGTTCTCCAGAGCTAGTAATATCAGAAGAACACTATGATATTATGACGGTCAGTTGTATCACCTTTTTCTGTCTGTTCCACGAAACGATGAAGGAACCCCTGCCCTTTTCTGCATCTGTTGTCAAGACGGATCCTGACGAGTCACGTAAAGTAGGAAAAGACTGGC
The DNA here is from genome assembly GCA_020796225.1 of Arion vulgaris. Taxonomy (NCBI): domain Eukaryota; kingdom Metazoa; phylum Mollusca; class Gastropoda; order Stylommatophora; family Arionidae; genus Arion; species Arion vulgaris. Next base: position 43,974,079 of record CM036757.1, read on the forward strand.
TGGTATTCCTCCTGTTCATTTTGCGATGAAACTGCCAGCAATGATATAGAGACTTGTCGTCACAGACTTGTGTTATGAAAGTCTCCCATAACCCACTCTTTGCCTCACTAGCCAATACTTGAAATCCCCAGTGGCTTTGTGGCGAATAGCAGACTTTTCAGCCACATCACACATATTTCTAGGTCGCTTCTTTCAGGCTCTCTGCCATGACTTTGTAGTAGCCTCTTTTGTCAGCCATGCTTTTTCAACATTTTCATTCCACCAAGGTGGTTGCAGGAAAGAAGTCCTAGCAGTCTTCTTCTCGCAGTCTGTCGATATACGTAATGGGTTTTCGTGATCAGAGTGGCATGCGTGTACTGAAAGACAGATTTGGGCCTCTGTGTCGCAAATTATTGATCTTATTAAGAAGCACAACGCAGGGGAGATGATCACTATCTTGAGCCTCGAGAACATTCCATCGAGCAAAAGTAGCATCAGTTGTGGAAATCAGTGCCAGATCAATAACAACATCAGTGTCCTCAGGTCTAGAAGCTAATCGAGTTGGGCGACCGTCATTCAACATCGTCAAGTCAGAGTTTAGTAGAGCAGAACTCAATGCGAAGCCCTGTCTATTCTCGGTAGCGTTGCCCACCTTTGTCGAGCATTGAAATCCCTGCTATAAGAAACATCTGAGAGCTTCTCAAGGAAATCCCAGTTATCTGCAATATGGAGTTTATCCACATGGGCGTACACATTATAGATTTGCCATACCTGATCACGAATTGTTAATTGAATTCATTGTAATTCCACACCTCGTTAAGAAGACATGTGTGTCAAGGAGTTGTGGGAAGGCCATGTTTCACATAGATAGCCTGACCTCGTCCTACTCCGGGTTCACTGGGAGGGAAATAACATTTGAAGCCTGGACAGTCAAGGGCTTTATCCTGCTGCAAGTTGGTTTCCTGAATCATGAATATGTCGAAGTCAACATGTCAGAGATTGTAATTCCTACCCTAACAACGACGCATAAACAATATATTTACTAATATATTTTACATTTTTAGAACATCCCGTTGTCGTTAGATAGCATAGGGTAATTTTTGACTGCAAAAGTTCAACAACGCATGACATATACCATTTTGGAAACTGCATGATTCCATGACGTTGAAAACAGCAATGCCCATCTGGGCACAGCGACAGCGATTTAAAAAAACGATTAATTTTCAATATTCTGTTTGAGTTTTTTTTTAATTTATCACTTCATGTTTTTATAGTAATTTTTCATTCATAGGAACGTTCGTATTTTTACATTTGGGAATTTTTTAAGTGTTTAACCTTCATATCGTTTCAAGTGACAAAAAGATTCCATTTAGTTTGTTATCCTACATCGTGGAAGAAGTGAACAAAATACGGGTTCTATTCAAGTTTTTTGGGATTTATATTTCCCCCAATTAAAATTTAAAGTTTTTGTTTTCGGGTTTAAGTGTCTAATTTGTATTATATGGGCCCAGCCGGTGTGGGGGGGTTTGCACTGTTGACTGGCCTCCAGCGGATGACAAGAAAATATGCATACAAAAGAAGAGGTAGAGGGAAAGAGAAATGAACGTAAGAAAAGAGATGGACAGAGACGGTTTTGATAAAAGAAGATCGACTTGTCTGAAATATCTACGAGGGCATAAATTTTCGAAGTGCAAAACAGAGAGGACCAATTTACAAAAGTTTTATATGACATTTTTTTAAACGGCCAGAAAATCCCCTTTGGTCAGAACCCAATTTTCTATTCAATTTTCCCATCTAAATGATAAATTCTTACTAACGATTTCATTGTCCATTTTTCCCCGAGTCATACTTTAAAATAGGATAAATATAGCATTTGATCATTCTCATTTTTGCCCGCTTTAATTTGTTTGATGTAATTTTCTTTACTATTGAAATTATTTTGACATTTATTCTCTTTTAATTTTTTTAACATCTCCCATCATCTTTATCATCTGCCCGAGATATAATGTTTTTACTTGATGTAGAAATTTTCCCCATGTTTTTTTATATTTTTTTTTAGGTTTCACCTTTTCCCTTTGGGATTACCATAGTGTTTGTTTTTATGTTAAATCTAATCCATATCCCTTACTATAGTGCGCAAAAGTTCGGTCAACGATTGACCTCAAATATCTCCATATTTTTGAGGATGAATGTTTTTTTGCATGGGTGTTGTATTTTGATGTCCCAACGATTTTAAAACAATGGCAGGTAGTGTACTTTTTTGAAAATTTTTTGATTTTTTCAAACCTTTAAATTATTTGGGCTGGAAGAAGATAATTTAGAAATTTTAAAAAATCACATATTTTCGGATAGGCGTTATAAATTAATTTTTGGGAGGGTGAGATAATCATATTATATAAACAATAAAGTTTTATCACTTATTCTGAGTCCAATGAGTCTAAATTTGATGATATTTTTGGCTGCACGAACGACAGTCCATTTTTGTCCCAGTAGTCTTTTTCCCTCCTTTAAGACATTTTCCCTTTTACACCAATAACCTGTCTATTTTCACAGGCGGCATATGTTAGTTTTTTTCATATTGCTTAGCTTGAAAGTTTTATTTTCAGTTGTAAGTCCTTAACTTTGGCCCAAATGAGTTAATTGGGGTTATTAATGATAAGGGGGAGCTCAAACACACATGACCATGCTGTTGAATCAACTTGTCTGTTTGGAATACCCCGGTCTTCTGTGATGTTTTAACAATAGATAGTAATTCAGGCTTAAAAAACCCCTCGTTAAATGGAATGGTCTCTTTCTGGAAAAAATTTTATAGCACTTTGTACCCAAAAATGTCGGGATTTTGTCTTTTTCTGAACAGGTTGTGGTATGATGGGTCCATTATCACACAGGATGGTCTGTTTAGGGACGGGAAAAAGAGTATGTTCAACCAATTCTAAATATGCTACCATTCATCTCGGTAATAGTCCCTGTTGTTTTGTATAATTTGGGAAATGAAAAAAAGTTCACATCTTTTAACCCGCCCATTTTGTCTGCTACCTGCATGGCATTATCAGAGGTGTCCTTTCACAGGACACGAATTGTTCCATCGGATAACTGCCACTCCTTTTTATTATGTGGTGAGCATCGATCCAGGTTTATCCCATAAAAATATCGTAACCTTGATTACGATTTCCCCTATTTACGTAAATATTTACTTCAGACGTATAAAGCGGTTTTTCGCAGATGACATTTCTCCCCTTAGGGACTTCCAAAAATAAAACGATGTTCTAAATTCTCCATAACGTTGATTTGATACATCAATGTCATTTGTATTCTTTAAACCCAATCTTCAGTTTTCTTATGTCACAGTTTCTTTGGGAAACGAACATTTCTAATTTCTTTTAGCAATCATCCTGTCAAAATTGTCTACTACTTTCTTTCTGCTTTTTGTCAATGTATTGACTGTACGACAGTCCATTAAATTGAGTAATTTATGTGATATTTTACTTGCCAAAGAGAAGTTCTCTGTTCAGGATTTGATATACGAAAGTTTCCAAGATTAAATTCTCTGATAAAATTTTTACATTTTCACAGCCACTGTATGGTAAACTTGATTTTCATACCCATTGTATAACAAACAGAATACTAAACGTTTGAATACACCTATTTGAAAAAAAACGGTAAATTGTAATAAACACACCGGGAAAGGGTCATTATACATTTTTTTAAAATAAAGGAAAAACGGGGGAACCCATGAAAAGTGCGTCCCGGGAACTTGAACATTCACAAATATGAAGGGGGAATATTTTATTTTATGGTTGGCTAAGGATTACTTTTTTATACTTTTTTAAAAAAGAAAATTTAAACCAAGTTTTTATTGAGTAAAAATATAACTCGACATTAGATATTAGATCATACAAAGTTACAAAATTAGATCAAGCGGTTGCAGAGATATTAAATTTTCCGCGGAAAATCATTTTTAAACGCACTATAATTTTGTCTAATTGGTCCACTAGTTCCGGTAATTCTTTTTCACTTTCTGCTACCAATACTGTGTCATTTGCATATCCTACAATTTGGCCAGTTTCACATGCAAATTCTCGCGACGCTTTTTCACGGGGATAGGTCCTGGCCCTAAATCAGTAGCCTCTGACGCATTGTAGGTCACAGTGGTACTATTCTTGCTTCCCTTACGTGCCCAGCATCACACGGGCGCCATGCCCTGATCAAATGTTCACACCCCCCGTTCCTAGTTTTTATTTTTGTTATAGTCTGTTCACCTCATTTTTCTCTCTTCTTCTTAAGACTGTGACGCCCTTGGCGATCAAAAGAAAACATCCAATCAACTCTTCTTTGTGTATGGCTGTACAATATATTGCTATGGAGTTGTGATTAATTTCTGTCAATTTTGTTGTACTTTTCTTCTTCAGGTCATTTTTTTATCTTCCATATTTTCGTTTACTCTCAGGTGTCCATTTCTGTGATATTTGGTAACAAATTTAATCTGCATGCGTACCCTGTCTGATTCATCTCCAGCATCTCATTTATATAATGATGTTCATATTCTCTTTACTTACAATGTATAAGCAGTTCTAGGTTCATCGTCATCATCAGGTGCCGTCTCCACATCGAAGGTTGGCTGCAATGAATATCCAGCACCCTCTGTCTTTTGCCTTGGTGTTGCACACTGCCAGACTCTAACTTGTCCATTTCTTAAAATTTCTCTCCACTTATTTTCGGTCTTCCTCATGCTCTTCCCCCCCAACTTTCTCTCTAGAAAATGTTTATCATGGTGTCATGTCTTTTTATGTGTCCAAACGCTTACTTGTCTGAATTTTGTTTCTCTTAATAATTGTTTCTTCATGCCTAGTTTTCCTAAAAGTATTTTATTTGTCTGTTTTTCTGTCCATGAAACTCTATTCTTCTATATATCCACATCTCAAATGCATCAATTCTGTCTTCTAACTGCTTGTTCATTGTCCATGTTTCTAGGTTAGAGAAATATAATATGCGTTACATCTCTCCTGCAAGTTTAATGAAATGGGACACGTCTTCTGTCAATGTCTATCAATTTGATTAGTATTGCAAAGTAAATAACACACAGCTGTGGTATATATTAAATCTTCTGTGATAAATACTAATTTGGTATTGTTTCATCTACTTTAAGTTCTAACATTTCAACATTCGGTAACAAACCTGAACTTGAGTAATAGAAGTTTGCATTTCTGGATGGAGACTTCCCCCTCAGCTTTGATCTCGCTAAGTGATAAACAAATTTGACTGTTTGACTTCTCTCTATTTACATATTGCATCAAATGTAACTATTACTTTTAGTTTCGTAAAATAATATTGTTTTCAGAAATGGGAGTCAGTCTCTTTCTCAACCTCAAGCCTGGATAACCAGAAGGCCACATCGTGTCTGTCCTCTATCACTTAACCTGTTGGTGTTCTTACCAATAGATACGCTTATGACAGTATATCTGTTCGGATCATGGAGATACCGAATCATGCCCCCAACACAACAAGGTAGTGATATCATGAAGAGATAATGCTCTGACATGCCCACTGAACTACTTCATGCAAGAGGGAAAGCAAGTGTTCTCAATTACTATACATTGTGCGTGTCGTTCAGTAATAATGTAGACATACCACATCATACACAACTCAAAGAAACAAAACAAGGATTTGTGTGCACAAATTATCGTACTAACTGGTTTAATTAGTCATGACAGCAACATCAAATTGCCAACTATTATGATGAGGATAGACAGAACGTTAGAATACAAAATGCATGTCGTATAAGAGAACTACATACATGCGTTATGCGTATAGGGACATACATGCGTTATGAGTCTGTCTACAAGAAGATAGATGGTATTTTATGTGCGCACAGATTTACAAAGAGACAGACAAAACTGTTAAATACCAATATAAATAACAAAGTAATTGTTTCATTGCTTTTATGATTGTTTACATACACATATATAATGTAGTAGTATTAATCATATGTAAGAGTCAAGTGTAGTTCTGCAGTAGATCACGAACACCGCCCTTTGTATATCATGACGTCGTCTATGGCTACATTTCCGACAGTTACGTACGCTAAAAATTGTATCTGTAGGAAAACAAGTGAAGGCAAGTCAACTATTTGTGTGTTTCTTTGTGAGAATATATTGTAGATAAAACAAGGTAGCACAGTGTGCCAATAACAAAGTCAGAAACATACTATTATTAATACCATTATGATTCATTTAGTGCAAGTTCGTCGACGTAAAACATATACGTTCCGGGGTTGGTGGTTCTCTGTGCCGTGGAGACAAGGACATGGCATGTTGTTTCAAAGATACTAGGTTCGTTTCCCTCGTAGAGCTATAGAACAAAATATTTTCGTTGATCCCTAATTTCAATGTAGGTGAGATCGAGTTTCTAGTTCTAGCGGAGATTGAGGACCAACTCTGAGTTCTGTGTTCTAGTTGAACACGTAAAAGAAACATATGACAGTTAAAAATTGACAAGAGTAGGCTGCAAAGTCGTTGTTCGAGCAAAGTCCAATACAGCAAGTAAAATTAATATACCTATACAATTTTAATTGTCTTCAAGATTACACTGGGACCTTCGCCGATGCTAATCGGTTAGTGAATATCGTTCGATCTTTATTTATAAGAAAGAGATCGAAGTACGCATAATTATTTACTGAAGTGCAAATGTGATGATCATAGCATTCAATCAATCATTCAATCAAGACATGTTTCGTAACGTTACAATATATTTTGTGAATATATTACATCACACATGTTTCACACATGTCACCTCCCCATGAGGCCATTACCTTGTAGTGGTGGGGAGGCTTGCGTGCTCAAATGATACAGTGAGCTAGGACGGCGGGAACTTATGTTCCCGGAAGGGTTACAAGCCGGAAAGGTCACTGAAGAGGGGACAGACGAAGCATGGTCTCCTGGTCCTCCAGGTTGGGGGTTGGGCTTGGGACTAACTATCCCATCCTTTAAAAAAAATTAAAGTTACAGAAACAACAACAAACATACAACCTATCTACGGTCATGAAGGGCTACCAGAGTCATTGACTCACATGACTGGAAGTGGTGAAAGCCGAAGGAAGCTACTTTCATGAGGACGGAAGTCCTGAATGCCAAAACCAAGACCAGGATTGGATGCTGGAATGTAAGAACAATGTACGAAACCGGAAAACTGTCACAAATAACAGCAGAAATGAGAAGATATAGTCTACATATCCTAGGGGTTAGCGAGAGCAGATGGACAGGAAATGGAAGAAGTACCACTGCAACAGGTGAAACAGTCCTTTTTCTGGACGAGACGATGACCTACACCATGAAGGAGTAGCAGTAATCCTAAGAAAAGGCGTGGAAAAGTGTCTGTTAGAATGGAAACCTATCAGTAGCCGCTTGATTAAGATCAGACTAAAGGGGAAGCATACAAACATCACAATCCTACAATGCTATGCGCCAACTAATGATAGCGAGGATACAAAGAAAGACTCTTACTACGAAAACCTACAAGCAGAATTAGACAAGTCACCATCCCATGATGTTATCATTGTTATGGGAGATCTAAATGCGAAGGTCGGACAAGACAACACGCATAGTTATAGAACTATGGGAAAATATGGATGTGGTATGATGAACGAAAATGGGAACGTTTAGTAAACTTCTGCAGCATGAACAATCTCGTTATAGGAGGAACCTATTTCAACATTTAGATATCCACAAATTAACATGGTATTCCCCTAATGGCAGAGATAAAAACCAAATAGACCATATAATGATCAATGGACCCTGGAGACGCTCGCTGCTAGATGTTGTAGTCAAGAGAGGTGCAGATGTTGGTAGCGACCACCACCTAGTCACAGCTTATGTCAAACTTAAACTAAGAAAAACAGGACAACAGAAAAACTTCCAAAGAGGTTCGATGTGGATAGACTAAAGACACGGAAGTAAGGGATAAGTTTATAATGCAGATAAAGAACAGATTCCAAGCCCTAGAAAGTAATGAAACTACGGATGAAACTGACAACATAGATAGAACATGGGACAACATAGCATCTATATATAGCAAGATCAGTGAAACATGTCTAGGGTACCGCACAAAGAAAAGAAAAGAATGGATAACACCAACAACATGGAAAATAATAGACAGCCGAAGAATATTAAAAAATAAATTGTTAGAAGCAAAGTCCGAAAGACTGAAAGCAAGATACCAAGAACAGTACAAAAGCGCAAGTAAAGAAATCAAACGGGCTGTGAGAGCTGACAAAAGAATGTATGTTGAAGACCTGGCAGTGCAGGCTGAAGAAGCAGCAAAAAAGTGTGATCAGGGAACAGTGTACAAAATTACAAAGCTAATAAGCGGGAAACATTACAGGAGATCAAATACTCTCATAAAGGATAAGAATGGAATACTATTGACAACGGAAAAGGAACAAGAAATACGATGGACAGAGCATTTTAAAGAATTGCTAAATAGACCATCGCCAACGGTAGTAGCAGACATACCAGAACCAACAGAGGAGTTAGAAATTGGCATTGAAACACCCAGCCGGGATGAGATCATTACAGCAATTAAATCTCTTAAGAATAACAAGGCACCAGGAATGATAACTTAAACGCAGAACTATTCAAAATAGACCCAGAACTTGCAGCTAATATATTGCAACCCTTGTTTACTACTATATGGAATACCCAAATAATACCTGATGCATGGAACAGAGGAGTCATCATCAAGATCCCCAAGAAGGCCTCCCTTGCCGATTGTAATAATTGGCGTGGAATAACACTGCTTTCTGTCCCAAGTAAAATCTTAAGCAAAATCATCGTACAACGTATTACTGATGCTGTGGATAAGAAACTAAGAAAGGAACAAGCAGGATTTCGCAGAGGATGGAGCTGTATAGGCCAAATATTTGCTCTTAGAAATATCATAGAGCAATGCACAGAATGGCAAAGCAAACTCTATATCAACTTTGTAGATTTTGAAAAAGCTTTTGATAGCATACACCGCGCAAGTCTATGGCGTATCTTAAGATGGTATGGAATCCCACTGTGTTTTATAAATATTATAAAAGCTGCTACAGCAAGTTTGCATGCAGTGTTGAAACTTCAGAACTAAAGTTTGAAGTAAAAACAGGCGTGCGACAAGGATGTGTTATGTCAGCCCTATTATTCAACACTGTCATAGATTGGGTGATGCGTAAAACAACGGAAGATAAGGCAAGAGGTATTAGATGGACGCTCACATCCACTCTGGAAGACCTAGATTTTGCAGATGACATCACACTCCTATCTCATACACATAGAGATATCCAGGAAAAGACCTGCCGCCTTAACCAATATATTGAGATGGTTGGGCTGAAAATAAATCAGAAGAAAACTGAAGTAATGACTCTGAACATAGCAACCCCAGCACCAGTCAAACTAGAAGGTAAAACCCTCCGAGATACAACCGCTTTCACATACCTTGGAAGTGTTATTAGCAATGAAGGAGGCGCTGGATCTGACATTAAAAACAGACTGAGTAAGGCACGAAGTGCATTCACGACCCTTCAGACCGCCTGGAAATCTGCCCAATACAGCATCAGAACCAAGACTAGTATCTATAACAGCTGTGTGCTGTCAACATTGCTGTACGGATCGGAATGCTGGAGAATGACAGAACAGGATATGTCCAGATTCTCCGCCTTTCATACAACTTGTCTGCGAAAAATCTTACACGTGTACTGGCCGACTACTATCTCGAATCAAGAATTGCTTGCACGATGCCAACAAGAGAATATGGGCACTATCATCCGAAGACGACGCTGGAGATGGATTGGACATGTGATGCGCATGGAGACTGGCTCCGACACGAAAACTGCACTGAGATGGACTCCAGATGGTAGGCTAAAGCGTGGAAGACCCAGACGACCTGGAGGAGAACGATAGAGCAAGAGCTGAAGGAAATGAATCATAGCTGGAACACAATACAGAGGAAGGCCATGAACAGGGAAGAATGGTGTACGTTTGTTGCTGCCCTAAACGCCAAGGGCGTAACAGGCTAAGAGAGAGACACATGTTTCAATATGTTTTAATATTGCAGATATATAATTATATATATATATATATATCATCATCCTCATCAAATAGCTTGTCCTGAGCAGAACTTTGCCACTCCAACAGTCCTCCGGAATTTCTCTCCTCATAGGTCAGATGTCCTGCCTCTGCAGCCATCATTTTCAAACCATCAGTTACATCCTGAATCCATCTTTTCCGTGGTCCTCCTCCTCTCCCTGCCGGCATGCCTCCCTCTGTACAGCCATCTGCCGCATGCCTCCTCTGTACAGTCATCTGCCGGCATGCCTCCCTCCGTACAGCCATCTGCCGTCATGCTTCCCTCCGTACAGTCATCTGCCGGCATGCCTCCCTCCGTACAGTCATCTGCCGGCATGCCTCCCTCCGTACAGTCATCTGCCGGCATGCCTCCCTCCGTACAGTCATCTGTCGGCATGCCTCCCTCCGTACAGTCATCTGCCGGCATGCCTCCCTCCGTACAGTCATCTGCCGGCATGCCTCCCTCCGTACAGTCATCTGCCGGCATGCCTCCCTCCGTACAGCCATCTGCCGGCATGCCTCCCTCCGTACAGTCATCTGCCGGCATGCCTCCCTCCGTACAGTCATCTGTCGGCATGCCTCCCTCCGTACAGCTATCTGCCGGCATGCCTCCCTCCGTACAGCCATCTATATAGCCCCCTTAATGTCCGTACAGTCATCTATATAGCCCCCTTAATGTCTTTCCATATGTTCAAATTATCTCAATTATATCTTTCTGTAGTATCAACCAGCTTTCTCTGACCCTGAGTTCCTTCTGCATTTCTAGATTCACCTGCTCTACGTTCTGTCCATGACACACGGAGAACTACACGTTGGCTATTAATTAAAGAACATACCATCAAAGACAATTAAATATTTCGGGCACATCAAACGATATGAGCGCCTAGAAAAGATTTTATTTTAAAAGCAATTTCGCGTTACCCGCATTACAAACTACACTTACTTATCTATTCCGCCAGCGAGACTCTATAAATATTGGGTGATTTTGTAATATATAATCTCTCTTGGTAAACTTGTCAGCTGTGTAAACGAAAGTGAAAGTACATTGTCGTAGACAAATGTATATTGATGGAATAGGCGATTAACTTAAACTATTCTATGATGATTAGTAACTTATTTCTATAATTTTCTAAAAATTTATACTATTTTTATATATGATTCGTGATTCAATCGATATTTGAAAGGACTATTTAATCAAGAAATGAGTTAACACGTAAGAATACGATAGTTACCGAATGAAAATGACGTAATTGTTTTGACAATTATCATTTCAGGTAAACTTCAAAGGTCGCTATGTAACATCTTTCATAGGCACATTTTGAAATGAACTACCGAAAAATAGTGCGCTGTGATATGTGTGACTGTATTCAGAGTGTATTTACTATTTAAAAAATGATATTTTATATAATATTAAGATTACTATGTTATTATGATATAATATTTATATTTTAGTGTTATATATTCAATTTTCAAAGCTCATCAGTGTCAAGTTAAAAGTAATATTGATGAAGAAATACTTTTAAAAAAAAATAAGTACATGTTATTCATTTTTGGTTGGGCGAGGGGGGAGGGGCGGACCTAACTGGCCCTTAATGACGAGGGGCGTATACTAATGAGGGAGGAAAGATGCTGAATTTCAGAAGTCAGACTGTGTGATGTTTTAGTGTTATATATCAACTTTTAAAGCTAATCAGTATCAATATCTTTCGCAGGCGCCTATATCCGGAGAGGGTGCTTGTTTGGGCTATGTATCGAGTTCAGAAAATCACTCGCCAGCAGGCCCTTTCCAGTCAGCATAGGACCACTAACTCTGACAGAGTAAAACTTATTTTAACTTTCCACCCCAATAGTTCACTGGTGAAAAATGTTTTACTCCGTCATTTGTCTATCCTTAAGTCCGCTTCTAAGACCCGTTCTGTCTTCCCCTACTATCCTTTAGTGGCTTACAGACGGGACAAAAGTCTTAAGGATATATTGGTACACAGTCGCCTTAAGTCAATATCCAGACTCATTTTGGCACTGTTCAGTGTGGCCGTAGGCGTTGTAACACGTGTGCATATGTGATACAGACGAGCACTGTTTGTTTTCCTTTAGCCACGTTTCTTATTGACGATGGTTTCACATGCGAGTCCGTAATCTTATCTATGCCATTATCTGTAAGCGGTGTAACAAGGCTTATATCGGCGAGACAGGCAAGAGGCTCAGTGACCGATTCGTCCAACACTTGCGCGACATACGCCAATGCTTTGTGACCCCTGTAGCCACCCATTTCAATGATACTGGCCATTGAGGAGCTCACGATGTCCAGGTCACAGCCATCCGATCGTGTTCCTCGGATGATCGCAGTCGATTTGCTCTGGAGAATCGGTTGATTCCTTTGTATGGTACCTTGCGACCACGTGACTCAACGTATTACATTCTTATGCTTCTTAGTACTTTCTCTTCCCATGCCTTGTAATCTATATGGGTATATGTTGCATGTATTCAAGTTATATATTTACTAGATTTTCATTGTTTCTCTTCCGTTCTATTTCTAGTTTTTATGTTTGTTTTTGTGTTTCATTTATTTCGTTATTCGTTTTTATTCCCAGTTTTTCGTTTTATTTTCAGATTTTCATTAGAAACGTTTGTTTTTGGTCGTCCATTTCTTTTTTAAATTTGTCACTCCTGTTGTTCGTTTGCTTGATAAAGGCCTTGTTGATCGAAACGTTGCTGTATTTTGTCATTGTTTTGTAATTTGTAAAACTACAGTACTTTGTGATTACGTGTTTTGCGATTCAAATAGTTTTACTGCAGTCTCATCTATTTTGTGAAGACCCTCATACAGAGAAAATCTGTAGTAGACTGGAAGACAAACACTGAATATGATTATGGAAAAGACTCCATCAAAGACCTAAGCAGAACAGACCAGGTCGTTATATTTCGATTACGTACCGGACACTGCAGACTCAACAAACACTTATATAGACTAGGAATAAGTCAAACAGCTCTCTGCCAGTGTCAGCAGCAGAGCATGTACTCAAGACTTTCGTCTCCTGGGTGAGCTGAGAAGCAACATGTGGCTACACCCAGTCGACCTGAAAACTAAGCTTTGGGGACACCTGACAGACCTAAAGCTGATGACTGCCCAGTTTGTGATCCACATTAAATTAAGCGCATGACCAGAGATCGCAGAAGAAGAAGATTTCTTATCAGAGTATTCCCAACATATCTTCTCTTTCTTATAACAATTGTTACTAGTTGTTGACCCGATATTTATCTCATTTCCTCACTTTTATTGAATTATTCACATCTTATGCTCATTATTTATACAGACATCTATTTCTAAATGCATTTAGCTTACTTTATACATCTTTATTCATTTTACTACATTTCTTCTTCGCCAACGCCCGCTGTTAATTCAGACAGAAAGTCATGACGCCGGGTATTGCGCTTCTGACTGATTCTTGCATGGGCTATATTACCTTTTACGGGTGTCCCTCAATCATACGGACAGCCTCGCCGACTTCCAGGTACTTGAAGCTTAGATCCTTCAAGAGTGATCGTTGCAGGAGACCTGATATCATTGTAACTCTTTCTCGGACAGAGTTAGTTTTAGTGAAGGCATAACGATGACTTCTCTAATGACTTTCTTGCTTTTAGTGAGGTCGTTCCATACGCAACGTAAGAAAAACACTCTTTAATGGTCTTTAAGTGCCATACATTTGGGCTTAGATCTATACCAAAGAGCATTATCTTACATGTGCTGACTGGGTGAGGTCGCTAAGGTATAGACCTGAACGATCTTTACCCATCTAGGGCTAGTTACAGGAAGTATCTTCTTTTTTTTTGTTGCTTTGTCAAACAAACGATCATATGTTGGCGGTATGCTTAGCCTTTACGTGATCTTAGCCAAGACATTTGGACGTCATCTGTATAGGATGATCGGCGTCCGAAAAGTATTGCCCTTAGCCAATGCTTGGGTTTGTACCAGTCATGCCTTTGCATTATCGGCCATATTTTTTTTATCCACAGTGAGTTTGTTCCTGGTAGAGTATTCTTAGCCGCTTCGGGGCGCGTGTCGTTATTTGGCAATTTGCAAGGATTGTACCTATATTTTCCTATCCCCGGAAACACTGGTCTGGGGCTGAGCACAGATATTCTGGAGGGACGTTTCAATCGGCGCTAGTCTCGATTTCTCTGTCCATCTTTCCATCTGCTGTGAATATACTCCCGAGATATTTGAATTCTGGAGTCTGTTGTATTTTGACATTATTCACGTGTATATTTAGTTGTCCTGTTGACCTACTTATAGTCATGACTTCTACTTTGGAGGTGTTAATGTTCATGTCATATTTTTTGCATGTCGCTTGCAGTGCTTTTATGTGTTGTTGAAGTTTGTGTTCGTTGTTGTAAATTATACTCTGATCATCTGCAAAAGTAGTTCGTTGATTAAATTGTAGTTGTCATCGAGGTTGTTATCTGTCTTGGTTTCTTGCGTTATCCTGTCTATGTATATATTGAAAAGTATAAGCGAAAGCACACATCCTTGCCTTACTCCTGATGATAATTCAAATTCGTCTGTCAGGCCGTCGCTTGTTTGTGCTGCGCCTGAGCATTTTTGGTATAGCGCTCAAATATTGTCTGATAGTTGGCCTTGAATTCTGTATTCACTTAGTATGGCTCATAGCTTGTTTTTGTTTATTTTATCAAAGGCCATTTCTTGGTCTATGAATGCTTAGTTGAGCTGTTTGTCATTTTCTATGATGTTTTCACTTCTTCTTCTTCTGCGTTCAACTTTTGCTATGCGACTACTCCGGTATGTGTCATAAACAGGGCGGTGCGCTTGAGGTCTTCACCGGTTCCCATAGTTTGTCTTGTAGTGTTGTTTATGTTGGCCAGATCTCATATCTCTCACTACTCAGACTAGGGCAGTCTTGCAGGATGTGCTCTGGGGACTGCTTTGGTGCTCCACAGGTGCAGGCCGCCGAGTCCCTGAGACCCATTTTGTGGAGGTGTGCTCTGAGACTGCAGTGTCCGTTCTAAGTCTGAAGATTGTGGTCTGTGCTTTTCTGTTTAGTGTATTTATACTGTTGTGCTCTGGCTTGTATCCTCCATTTGTTTTTCTCCAGATCATTTTCCTGGATTGTTTCAGGAGAGTCTTTGCTTCTGTAAAACTTTGTGTTGGGTGGTGTTGTGTTAGGCTACCCCCAACCTTTGCGAGTTTGTCAGCCTTTTCGTTTCCTGGTATGCCACAGTGAGCTGGTATCCACTGTAAGACCAGTTCGGATTTTTTTACAACAAGCTGATATTTTGCCGTATGTCCTGAATGAGCTTGTCTTGTCTGGGACTTGAGATAGCCTGGAGAACGGATCTTGAATCGCTAAAGACTGCAATATTTTTGCTGACACTTGCTGGTCGTTGAGAATCTGTATGGCTGCAAGAAGGGCTGTTGCCTCTGCTCTAAAGTTGGTGCATGTTTCTCCTGCTGCCAGAGAGTGTGTTTCTGTGTTTCCTTGAGGGTGAGTGATGTAGATTCCGCTGCCTCCCTTTCTGGTAGCATCTGTAGCTGAGCCATCTGTGAACACATGTGTCCATGTGCTGGTGGGATATTGCTCTCGTAGCATTTGGAGTGAAATGGCTCTTTGTTCTGTCTCTGTTTGTATTCTTTTGGAGATTATTCCTGAGACTTCTAGGTGTATTTGGGCCGTGTTTTGGTAACATGTCCATGGCTCTGGTATTATGGGTTCCCACATTTCTGGGTCAGTTTCTAGGATGTCTGTATGTTGCATATAGCTAAACACGTAAACACAAAGTACTACAGTTTTACAAAATACATAAACAGTGACGATAAACAGCAACGTTTCGACCAAAAGGCCTTTATCAAGCAACCATTACAACAAGAATGACGAATTTCGAGGACACTACAAATGGACGATTACATGTGGAAACATAAACCTATCTAATGAAAATCTGGGAATAAAAACGAACAACGAAATGAGTGCAACACAAAAAACCGAAAGTGGAAAAGAAGAGAAACAATAAACAATATAGTGGATAAATGACACATATATAGAGCAAACACACATATAGATAACAAGGCACGAGATAAGACAGTACTAAGAAGCATAGGAATGTAATGCGTTGAGTCCAAGAGGTCGCAAAGTGCCATATAATGAAATAAAACGGTTCTCCAGGGCGAATCGACTGCGATCATCGGAGGAACATGATCGGATGGCTGTGACCTGGACATCGTCAACTCCTGAATGGCCAGTATCGTTGAAATGAGTGGCCACAGGAGTCACAGAGCGTTGGCGAATATCACGTAAGTGTTGGGTGAATCGGTCACTGAGTCTCTTACCGGTTTCGCCAATATAGGACTTGTTGCATCGTTTGCAGGTGATGGCATAGATGATATTGCGGGACTCACACGTGAAACTGTCTTGAATGGCATACGTAGCTTTGGAAAAGAGACAGTGGGGGGTCTGTATTACATATGCACATGTATTACAGCGCCGACGTCCGCACTGGATGGTGCCAAAGTGACTCTGGATATTAGGCTTGAGGCGACTGTGTACCAACAAATCCTTGAGGCTTCTGTCCCGTCTGTAAGCCACCAAAGGATAGTGTTGGAAGACTGAACGTGTCTCAGGATCAGACTGAAGAATAGGGAGATGATGGAATAAGACCTTTTCACCAGGGAACTATGAGGGTGGAAAGTTAAGATAAGTTTAACCCTGTCAGACTTGGGGTTCTATGTATGTGAGAAAGGGCCTCTGGCGAGCAATTAGCTGAACCCGATGCATGGCAGATGTAAGCACATTCTCCGGGTATAGGCGCTGGCGGAAGAAATCCAGCATCTCGTGAGCTCTATCAAGAAAATCGTCGTCCTCACTACAGAGGCGACGAAGGCGTAGAGTTGAGAGAAAGGTAAAGAGTCACGACAGGCCTGGGGATGGGAAGAGGTATACAGAAGAAAGCTATGTGTATCAGTAGGCTTGTAGTATACTGATGTAGTGATAGTGGATAGGCTGATGGTGATAGTGATGTCAAGAAAATTGACACAGGAGGTAGAGATGTGAGAGGTGAACCGAATAGCAGGATTGAAGGCATTGATGAAGGTGATGAAGCGTGACAAATCGGCTTCAGACATATCAGGTAACTCAATACAATCATCGATGTATCTATGATACACGGACGGAAGAGGGCCATCATAGGTGTTCCATACTAAGTGTTCAAGGTGACCCATGAATAGACAAGCATAGCTGGGTCCCATTTTAGTACCCATGGCGACCCCACTAATCTGTTCGAAGAACTGGTCATTGAACTGAAAGGAGTTGAGAGTGAGAACTAGTTCAGCAAGACGAAGGAGAGTCGAGGTGGAGACAAGAGGGTTAGTTCTCCTGTCGAGAAAAACTGGAGAGCTTGAAGTCCGTCAGAATGAGGTATAGAGGTATACAGTGAGCAGACATCAAGGAGGAAGAGGCGATAAGTCCTGCCAGGCAACAACTAATAGAAGAAAAAACAGACAAAGTGTGGTTAGTATCCTTCAAGAATGAAGGTAGTGTGGTGACTATAGGATTGAAGATACTATCAAGGAATTCGGAGATATGTTCCGTAGGACAAGAGCAAGCAGAAACAATAGGCCTACCAGGATTGTGAAGTTTATGAATTTTTGGGAGCATATAGAATGCGGGTTTGCCCAAACAACTGTCGATGACACATAGTGATGATGCGCCGGTAGGAAGGTCTTTGGAGGCAATGAGGTTCTTGATGACTGTACGGACCTTACTATTGTTGGATAGTGTAGCATCAGAAGGAATATTATTGTAGAATAGGTTGTTACGTAGTTGGTTGTGGCCTTGCTGAAGGTATAGTTCTTTACTTCATACGACTATGGCACCACCTTTATCAGCGGGTTTGATAACAATGTCATCACGTCGACGGAGGTGTGATAGAGCACGAAACTCGGACGGTGACATGTTAGAACGCCCTAGGCGTTTACTGTGGAGAAGTCCAATGTCGTATGAAGTATTCTTGATGTAGAGATCAAGAGCGTTAGAGGCACCAGGTTTAGGAGTCCAATCATGTTTGCGAGTGGAATACTTGGAGAACATACTCGAGTCGTGATGTTCTAGAGGGTCCTCCTGGTGATGAAAGTGGAATTTGAGTCGCAGGCCACGGTGGAAACGGTTCACATCCTGAAGAGTAGAGTAGTGGTCAATGGAGGGACGGAGAGGAACAAACTTGAGACCCTTACTTAAAACACATCTCTCGCTGTCAGATAAGAGAAGGTCTGGAGGGATGCAGACAACCTGGGTAGGAGGAGAAGATAGTAGTGGACAATTGAGAGGAGTGGTAGAAGGTACCGGGCGAAGAAGGTCAAGTTTTTGTTGATGATGCATGCAAATAAATACATTTTGCAGCTCTATTTTTTTGTTTCTAACGCCTTCCGCGTTCCACTGCATTATTTTCAAATCTTGATTCGTGTGTTTACTCTCGTCTTCTCTGGCTGGTCTGAGAGTGTGAGGAATTGTGTTTGCTGTTGTGTTTGGAGAATGGGGTTCCGGTGTTGAGCCTGCCTGGTTTCGACCTGTAAATATTACACCGTACCGGAGTAGTGTTGGTTGCATAGTTTCGGTTGTAGTGCGTAGATGCGCGTTTTTATTCCCGTGCCGCTTGGGCATGCATCTTCCGACTTCGACGGTTGAGGTTTCATTTCTGGGATCCTCCTACCATAGGCAGATTGCCTTTTTCAGCTTAAGGGCTCTGCCTACCCCGGACCGCCGTATTTAACACATAGCGAATGCGGCGTATCGGTAGCAATCGCAATTCTGATCGGTCACCATCGTACTTCCGAGTCGCTTAACTACACCACAAAACATATCCATGAATAACACAATATATCCTGCGTGCAAATGAATGAAAAGTAATAATCCAGGCCACGGAAGCAAGATGAAGTGATCAAAATTTATTGCTGACGCTAACCGATACGTTCGCTCAGCGCCATTTGTAAACCGGAAGTCGATGTTTTCACTGAGTTGCCTTAGTGTGAACAGGGCATCGGTGCAACTTTTTCCCTTTCTGAACCTAAACTGAGCGATGTTCAGCTGTGGCTCTATTATAGGTTTTATTCTAGATTTCAAAATTGTAGCATATAATTTCCCAACATGACTTAATAATGATATGCATCTGTATGTATTGCATTCTCTTTTGTTGCCCTTTTTTTTCCCATATTGGTATTATGATGGCTTTCTGCCAATCTTTGCGAACTTCTCTTTCTGTCCAGGCTGACTTGAAGATTCTATGTATCCATTGTATTCCTGTTTCTCTGCATGCCTTGATAACGCTGTGTAAAAATATTTGTCATCTTGTTGTTCATATCGTTTTGTATGTCCTCTTCCTCTAATGTTTTCAGGTTGGTGACGAAAATTTGATTTGTCTTTCTCTGTTTAGTTCCTTTTGCCTTGAATTGTGTTAGTATGACTGGTCTGTGATCTGTGTCTATATCTATATTCGATATGGTTCTTGCATCTATTATATTCCTCTTTTGTCTTTGTCTAACAAGTATATAGTCAATTTGAGATGACTGTTCTATGTTGTTCTACTTGTACCATCTTTGTGTATGGCTTCTTCGATGCTGGAATAGTGTGTTTGTTATGATCAGGTCGTGTTCGTAGCAGAGGTTGATCATTTCTTCTCCATTGTTGTTTCGTTCTGCTTCCGTATCGCTGATATTTTCTAGGCATGTCTCGTGTCGTATTTTGCTTCCAACTCTTCCATTGAAGTCTCCCATTATAATTAACTTATCTTGATCATTTGTTTTATTAATAGTGTCTAGCAGTTGGTCAAAGAATTCATAAATTGCGCTATAAGTCGCGTAATAACTGGAGGTCCATCACCGCCTGTCATTCCTCTTTCTGTGCCGCAGTGATTTTAGCATAAATATTAGCTAAACGATGAGAATAATCGCGGTATGAATCCCCATCCATTTGGGACGCCCTAACAGAAAAGAGCGCAGTGAGTGGCCTGTTGTCGCCATACAACCTGACCAATGTCATTAATAACTTCTCAGGGTCTTGTACCGTGAACATTTGTATCTTCAGTTCAATGCGAATGGACTCAGTCACGTGAGCCAGGAACACATCAATCTTGTCTTGGCCCTCGAGCCCATAAAGTCTCCAATACAACTTTATATCCCTGGCAAATTTCTCAACTGAAGGGCCGTCACTAATTCCGAATGTCCGCACTGTTGTACTGGGCGGACGTTGAAAGATCCAGGGGGCAGAATGTAACGGAGCTGAAACACCTGGCCGCATATCTTCGATCTGCGCCGGAGGATTCAACAATGCAGTAACAGGAATCACCGGCTCGGGAGGCGCCACCTCCAACACATCATCCTCACAGAGTTTACCTGCTCTCGTATTTCTATGAGTCATGATAAATATTACACAGTTGCAATATAAAAGACAAATATATCAAGCAATAGTACAATAGTCAAAAAGTGACCACCTAAAAACAATCAATTAGTTATCATAAATTGTACAAAGAAAGAAATTGCTGTATAGAAAAAATTGTTGGTTAACACTCAAGAAACAAAGTGTGGTAAAGGTATGTAAAAAAATACTCACACTAAGAAAGTCATTAACACGGAAACAGCATAACGACTTGAGAGTCTCCCAACCAGTTCCATAGTTGTGCAAATTCTAGTAGTAAAACTCGCCACATGCAGGTGGTACGTACTTGACAGGGTATCACAGGCAAGTGTTGAAGTACTAGTCTGATGGAGTAAATGTTCTACTTGCAACGAGGAATGCAGACTGGTGAAAGCACAAGCTTGCCGCCGAGCTGCGTCGAAGGTCAAACAAGGTACTGGCTCCAGGTTCCGAAGTTGCTTGAAGAAACGTGGGCAAAAAATTGACAAGTGTTATGCCTCAATGTTGATTGAAGACTTGAATGAAATGCACAGCAAGGTTGATTGAAGAAACGTGGGCGGACAATTGACAAGTGGTATGCCCCAAGGAGGTAAATAATAGAGAGCATCCCAGTATACGGGTCAGAAGGCAATGTGACCAGCAGGCAATATGTACAGAACAATTGAAGCTTGGTAAACGATGTATAATATATGTACAGGGTGGGCTCAAATTCTGGTCCACAAATGTTGGTAGGGCAGATCTTGTTTTCTTCGTCACCATTGAAGTAGGGGCCCCATATTTGTCCGTGGTACTTATGAGTCGTAGTATTTGTTGAAGATGATGACACTGGTAATTGATGGTAATGATTTACAGCACAAATAATAAATATCTCTTAGGC
Source organism: Arion vulgaris (assembly GCA_020796225.1). Classification (NCBI taxonomy): domain Eukaryota; kingdom Metazoa; phylum Mollusca; class Gastropoda; order Stylommatophora; family Arionidae; genus Arion; species Arion vulgaris. Next base: position 43,995,447 of record CM036757.1, read on the forward strand.
TTCATAGTTTGTTTATTTGTTGATGGTTCTGCCTAATCAGACAAAACACGTCTGGTCGTGCCCAATGGTTCATGTCGTCTCTACTATTTAATCAATTACTGTTGCTATTCGTCACTACACAACACTACGTCGTTTTGCTTTCATTTCGTCAATGTCTCGTTTTAGTGTTTGACATCTGTTTAGAGAGTGCAAACACTAAGTCTCTGCTATTAAAATATCTAATTATATGCAAACTACACTAAAGCTAACTGTCTGGTTCCTCAGCTGCCACCTGGGGGAACTGGCTATCCACTACAGAGAGATAGAGGATCGAAAGAGAGAGAGAGAGGCGACAGATAGAGAGAGACAACTCAGATAATGAAGGAGGACATAATATGTCGAGAGATGGAAAACATGACAACAAACAAATGAAGAGAAGATAATGTCTCAGTTTTTACAGTATCTCGACAGGCAGCAAGTATTGTAAATATTGCTAGTTCACGGACAGTGGAACCATGAGCTGGGAACATAATGAAGTTGTGTTATTGGAAACATTGTTGAAACATTGAGACTAGATCATTCTCTCCGTTAAGGTTATGGACAGATTGAGATGTGAAAGCTAGCAAGGATGATGTATGAGTGGGTATATATTGTTGTCGTTGTGAGTTATGGTCTGGTTAGCACGACGGACTGATATAGTTTTAAACAACATTTTAAACAAGAACTTCTGAAAGCTTGAGTCAGACAACGATATTTGTCATGTAACAGAGTGGTATAAAATATCCACAGTTGTGTGTTGTCTTGATCAGTCAGACAGCGATATTTGTGATCTAACAGAATGGTATAAAACATTCACAGTTGTGTGTTGTATTGTTCAGTCAGACAGAGATATTTATCATCTAACAGAATGGTATAAAACATCCACAGTTGTTAGTTGTCATGTTCAGTCAGACAGCGATATTTGTCATCTAACAGAGTGTTATAAAACATCCACAATTGTGTGATGTCATGATCGATCGACGAACCTGAGGGATCACCAACATGGCATCATCACAGGTTTTCCCATCTGGTAGTCCTATGAGTCATAAAATATTCAGACGTAGACGACTAATGAGCAAGAGCGACATAGAGACATGACAGTTAATGTGAGCTGCCCCTTGCCCATCCCACGACATGTGAGGACAGGATGTCGCAGTACAGCCACCTCATATTTGCCAATGTTGTTGGGTCGCCATGGAAGACATATGGCGCTTATAGTCCATTTATTATGATATGCAATATCTGATTGATTTCTATTAAAACTGTTTCAGCACAAGAGCACAGAGGGTTTACTGTTGATGTTAACCATGGTCACCTATGACCAGTTGATGAGTCATGTTCAACAACGTGTGGTGACTAGTTCCCATTTAGCTCATTCAACTTGGTTATCCTGAGATCCGTCAGAGTTTTCCTTCTTTTCGACTCATGGTTGACTGTTGTAAGTAGTTGTTGTGGAGCCACGTTTTACAGACGTGTAGTGACTTGTTCCTATGTAGCTCTTACAACTCTAATAACCCTGATGGACTCTACCTGTGCGATTTTTTGGGGGATTTCCGTCGTGTCGATAGCGAGGACTCAGGGGTGTAGTGATAGCCAGTCCCCCCTCCCAGGTGGCAACTGAGGAACAGACAAATAGCTTTAGTTTATAGTATAGTTGGTAGGGTATTTTAATAACGGACTTAGTGTTTACTCTCTAAGAAAAAGGGTAACATTAAACGAGACAATGACGTTTTGTAGTTAGGAGTGACGATAGAGTAACAGTTAGTAAACAACAAGAATGGACTAAAAAGACATTGCAATGAGAGGACATGTTGTGATATACTCTTGAAATTAATATATATATAAAATAAAAGAATGTGAACTGAAATTTGGCATTTGCATCCTTTCATCTCTGTATAAGTTGTCGACAAGCATGTATATACAACAATAAATCTTAAATTAAATAAGGATGATGTAACGACGATGGAAGATAGTACCCAACGGACTGAATAAATAACCGGGACTTACTACAATCCAGGCATACTCAATAAATGGAATAAATAGATCAATGAGATGGATTGCAATGACAACAATGTGTACTATATCCCTTGTAGAGAACATATCTGTATCTTCACAAGATAATCAAACAAGGATCCCCTGAAACTATCAGCTGGATAGACCATCAATATTACTATCAAACTCTCAGTGACCAGCACTAGCACAAAGAAAGAGAGCGCTTCCCTAGAAAATAGGATACAAAAAATTGGGACCCTACTACAATTTACCTACCTATCTACCTACCTACCTACCTACCTACCTAGATACCTACCTGCCTACCTACCTACCTACCTAACTATCTATCTATCTGAAGTAGTTCCGATTAATGTTGAAGTAGTTCCTATTAATGGTTGATGTTATAGTTTTTGTTTCTATTGTTGGTGGTGATAGTAGTAGAGGTTGTTGGTGATATACTGGACGATATAAATCGACAAACACATTCTTGCAGACCTTATATGTATTTATTTCTTGATGATATTCATGAGTACTTCTTCGGACATAAAACACGCCCGTCTGTGTTGAATATTTATTGTTGTCTCCTTGTGTTTACTACCGTTTCTAAGCAGTCACTACCCAACTACGTCGATTAGTTTCGCTACGTCATTGTCTCGTTTTAATGTTGCCATTCTGCTTAGAGAGTGCAAACACTAAGTCTGCTAATAAAATATATAAATATATACAAGCTACACACTAAAGCTACTTGTCCCTACCAACGTCGGTCTCGGGCCCTGTCCTAGTGCACCCAGGGTCGTGCCCTTCCCCCTGAGTGGCTACCGTTTAAAGGGGGGCACTGACATTCTCGACCCCACCTATAGCATCCGCGGCACCGAAATGTCCCCGGCTGGCCGCTGTTATGTGGGGAACTGGAGGCGGACACCACAGGACGGTCATTATGGTTGAGATGACGCTCACCAGGGGTCCTTCTTGCTCTGGTCTCTAAATCATGTACTCGACGCTGTAGCGCCTGCACGTGGGAACTTATATCTACCGCAGCCGGTGGGATGGGATCGCTCTCCCAACGAGAAGCAGCCTCGCGACATTGGAGGAAGGAGATGGACGGTCTATCCACTACCTTTTCCAGTAACATTTTAGAGCATAGCCGATCACTTGAAGAATTAATAAAATGATCCCTCAAGATGGAGGTATCCATCACGGCCTGATGTTCTCTAGCCTGAGCGGCGGTGATTTTAGTGTACAGCTGCGTCAGGCGATGGGAATAGTCACGTGAAGATTCCCCAACCCCTTGGAGCGATCTGTAAAAAACGGATACAAGATCGTGAGCCGACCTCTTATCCCCGTACTCGCTAACAATTCGAGACAATAGCTGGTCCGGATCCTGGCTAGTAAATGACTGAATCGTAATTTCAGTCCGGATCGATTCGGAGACATGGTCAATTAGAGCGTCCACCCTATACTGACCCTCCAGGCCATAAAATTTCCAGTAGAGACGAATATCCCTCGCAAATTCGTCCACGGAGGGGCCATCAGGCAACCCAAGGATCCTAACTGGCCTGCTTGGGTGACGTGGACCACACAAAGCAGATAGCCGCTCCAATCCACTGTGGTTTACACCTCCTTCCACCTGTACTGAGGGTCCTGCTGAGATAGCAATAGGAATCGATGAATCCTGAGGATCACCTCCAACATGGCATCATCACAGGCTTTACCACCTCTGGTAGTCCTATGAGTCATCATAAATATTCAGATCGTATGACCGGACTAATGAGCAAGAGCGACATAGAGACATGACAGTTAATGTGAGCTGCCCCTTGCCCATCCCACGACATGTGAGGACAGGATGTCGCAGTACAGCCACCTCATATTTGCCAATGTTGTTGGGTCGCCATGGAAGACATATGGCGCTTATAGTCCATTTATTATGATATGCAATAATACTGATTGATTTCTATTAAAACTGTTTCAGCACAAGAGCACAGAGGGTTTACTGTTGATGTTAACCATGGTCACCTATGACCAGTTGATGAGTCATGTTCAACAACGTGTGGTGACTAGTTCCCATTTAGCTCATTCAACTTGGTTATCCTGAGATCCCGTCAGGAGTTTTCCTTTCTTTTCGACCATGGTTGACTGTTGTAGTTAGTTGTTGTGGAGCCACGTTTTACGACGTGTAGTGACTTGTTCCTATGTAGCTCTTACAACTCTAATAACCCTGATGGACTCTACCTGTGCGATTTTTTGGGGGGATTTCGCCGTCGTGTCGATAGCGAGGACTCCAGGGGGGTGTAGTGGATAGCCAGTCCCCCTCCCAGGTGGCAACTGAGGAACAGACAAATAGCTTTAGTTTATAGTATAGTTGGTAGGGTATTTTAATAACGGACTTAGTGTTTACTCTCTAAGAAAAAGGGTAACATTAAACGAGACAATGACGTTTTGCGTAGTTAGGGAGTGACGATAGAGTAACAGTTAGTAAACAACAAGAATGGACTAAAAAGACATTGCAATGAGAGGACATGTTGTGATATACTCTTGAAATTAATATATATATAAAATAAAAGAATGTGAACTGAAATTTGGCATTTGCATCCTTTCATCTCTGTATAAGTTGTCGACAAGCATGTATATACAACAATAAATCTTAAATTAAATAAGGATGATGTAACGACGATGGAAGATAGTACCCAACGGACTGAATAAATAACCGGGACTTACTACAATCCAGGCATACTCAATAAATGGAATAAATAGATCAATGAGATGGATTGCAATGACAACAATGTGTACTATATCCCTTGTAGAGAACATATCTGTATCTTCACAAGATAATCAAACAAGGATCCCCTGAAACTATCAGCTGGATAGACCATCAATATTACTATCAAACTCTCAGTGACCAGCACTAGCACAAAGAAGAGAGCGCTTCCTAGAAAATAGGATACAAAAATTGGGACCTACTACAATTTACCTACCTATCTACCTACCTACCTACCTACCTACCTAGATACCTACCTGCCTACCTACCTACCTACCTAACTATCTATCTATCTGAAGTAGTTCCGATTAATGTTGAAGTAGTTCCTATTAATGGTTGATGTTATAGTTTTTGTTTCTATTGTTGGTGGTGATAGTAGTAGAGGTTGTTGGTGATATACTGGACGATATAAATCGACAAACACATTCTTGCAGACCTTATATGTATTTATTTCTTGATGATATTCATGAGTACTTCTTCGGACATAAAACACGCCCGTCTGTGTTGAATATTTATTGTTGTCTCCTTGTGTTTACTACCGTTTCTAGCAGTCACTACCTAACTACGTCGATTAGTTTCGCTACGTCATTGTCTCGTCTTTAATGTTGCCATTCTGCTTAGAGAGTGCAAACACTAAGTCTGCTAATAAAATATATAAATATATACAAACTACACACTAAAGCTACTTGTCCCTACCAACGTCGGTCTCGGCCCGTCCTAGTGCACCCAGGTCGTGCCCTTCCCTGAGTGCGACCGTTAAAGGGGCACTGACATTCTCGACCCCACCATAGCATCCGCGGCACCGAAATGTCCCCGGCTGGCCGCTGTTATGTGGGGAACTGGAGGCGGACATCACAGGACGGTCATTATGGTTGAGATGACGCTCACCAGGGTCCTTCTTGCTCTGGTCTCTAAAGCATGTACTGACGCTGTAGCGCCTGCACGTGGAACTTATATCTACCGCAGCCGGTGGGATGGGATCGCTCTCCCAACGAGAAGCAGCCTCGCGACATTGGAGGAAGGAGATGGACGGTCTATCCACTACCTTTTCCAGTAACATTTTAGAGCATAGCCGATCACTTGAAGAATTAAAAAAATGACCCCTCAAGATGGAGGTATCCATCACGGCCTGATGTTCTCTAGCCTGAGCGGCGGTGATTTTAGTGTACAGCTGCGTCAGGCGATGGGAATAGTCACGTGAAGATTCCCCCAAACCCCCTTGGAGCGATCTGTAAAACGGATACAAGATCGTGAGCCGACCTCTTATCCCCGTATGCCAACAATTCGAGACAATAGCTGGTCCGATCCTGGTAGTAAATGACTGAATCGTATTTCAGTCCGGATCGATTCGGAGACATGGTCAATTAGAGCGTCCACCCTATACTGACCCTCCAGGCCATAAAATTTCCAGTAGAGACGAATATCCCTCGCAAATTCGTCCACGGAGGGGCCATCAGGCAACCCAAGGATCCTAACTGGCCTGCTTGGGTGACGTGGACCACACAAAGCAGATAGCCGCTCCAATCCACTGTGGTTTACACCTCCTTCCACCTGTACTGAGGGTCCTGCTGAGATAGCAATAGGAATCGATGAACTGAGGATCACCTCCAACATGGCATCATCACAGGCTTTACCACCTCTGGTAGTCCTATGAGTCATCATAAATATTCAGATCGTATGACCGGACTAATGAGCAAGAGCGACATAGAGACATGACAGTTAATGTGAGCTGCCCCTTGCCCATCCCACGACATGTGAGGACAGGATGTCGCAGTACAGCCACCTCATATTTGCCAATGTTGTTGGGTCGCCATGGAAGACATATGGCGCTTATAGTCCATTTATTATGATATGCAATAATACTGATTGATTTCTATTAAAACTGTTTCAGCACAAGAGCACAGAGGGTTTACTGTTGATGTTAACCATGGTCACCTATGACCAGTTGATGAGTCATGTTCAACAACGTGTGGTGACTAGTTCCCATTTAGCTCATTCAACTTGGTTATCCTGAGATCCCGTCAGGATTTTTCCCTTCTTTCGACCATGGTTGACTGTTGTTTAGTTGTTGTGGAGCCACGTTTTACGACGTGTAGTGACTTGTTCCTATGTAGCTCTTACAACTCTAATAACCCTGATGGACTCTACCTGTGCGATTTTTTGGGGGGATTTCGCCGTCGTGTCGATAGCGAGGACTCCAGGGGGTGTAGGATAGCCAGTCCCTCCCAGGTGGCAACTGAGGAACAGACAAATAGCTTTAGTTTATAGTATAGTTGGTAGGGTATTTTAATAACGGACTTAGTGTTTACTCTCTAAGAAAAAGGGTAACATTAAACGAGACAATGACGTTTTGCGTAGTTAGGGAGTGACGATAGAGTAACAGTTAGTAAACAACAAGAATGGACTAAAAAGACATTGCAATGAGAGGACATGTTGTGATATACTCTTGAAATTAATATATATATAAAATAAAAGAATGTGAACTGAAATTTGGCATTTGCATCCTTTCATCTCTGTATAAGTTGTCGACAAGCATGTATATACAACAATAAATCTTAAATTAAATAAGGATGATGTAACGACGATGGAAGATAGTACCCAACGGACTGAATAAATAATCGGACTTACTACAATCCAGGCATACTCAATAAATGGAATAAATAGATCAATGAGATGGATTGCAATGACAACAATGTGTACTATATCCCTTGTAGAGAACATATCTGTATCTTCACAAGATAATCAAACAAGGATCCTCGAAACTATCAGCTGGATAGACCATCAATATTACTATCAAACTCTCAGTGACCAGCACTAGCACAAAGAAAGAGAGCGCTTCCCTAGAAAATAGGATACAAAAAATTGGGACCCTACTACAATTTACCTACCTATCTACCTACCTACCTACCTACCTACCTAGATACCTACCTGCCTACCTACCTACCTACCTAACTATCTATCTATCTGAAGTAGTTCCGATTAATGTTGAAGTAGTTCCTATTAATGGTTGATGTTATAGTTTTTGTTTCTATTGTTGGTGGTGATAGTAGTAGAGGTTGTTGGTGATATACTGGACGATATAAATCGACAAACACATTCTTGCAGACCTTATATGTATTTATTTCTTGATGATATTCATGAGTACTTCTTCGGACATAAAACACGCCCGTCTGTGTTGAATATTTATTGTTGTCTCCTTGTGTTTACTACCGTTTCTAAGCAGTCACTACCCAACTACGTCGATTAGTTTCGCTACGTCATTGTCTCGTTTTAATGTTGCCATTCTGCTTAGAGAGTGCAAACACTAAGTCTGCTAATAAAATATATAAATATATACAAGCTACACACTAAAGCTACTTGTCCCTACCAACGTCGGTCTCGGGCCCTGTCCTAGTGCACCCAGGGTCGTGCCCTTCCCCCTGAGTGGCGACCGTTTAAAGGGGGGCACTGACATTCTCGACCCCACCTATAGCATCCGCGGCACCGAAATGTCCGGCTGCCGCTGTTATGTGGGAACTGGAGGCGACACCACAGGACGGCATTATGGTTGAGATGACGCTCACCAGGGTCCTTCTTGCTCTGGTCTCTAAAGCATGTACTCGACGCTGTAGCGCCTGCACGTGGGAACTTATATCTACCGCAGCCGGTGGGATGGGATCGCTCTCCCAACGAGAAGCAGCCTCGCGACATTGGAGGAAGGAGATGGACGGTCTATCCACTACCTTTTCCAGTAACATTTTGAGCATAGCGATCACTTGAAGAATTAATAAAATGATCCCTCAAGATGGAGGTATCCATCACGGCCTGATGTTCTCTAGCCTGAGCGGCGGTGATTTTAGTGTACAGCTGCGTCAGGCGATGGAATAGTCGCGAAGATTCCCAACCCTTGGAGCGATCTGTAAAAACGGATACAAGATCGTGAGCCGACCTCTTATCCCCGTACTCGCTAACAATTCGAGACAATAGCTGGTCCGGATCCTGATAGTAAATGACTGAATCGTAATTTCAGCCCGGGATCGATTCGGAGACATGGTCAATTAGAGCGTCCACTCTATACTGACCCTCCAGGCCATAAAATTTCCAGAGACGAATATCCTCGCAAATTCGTCCACGGAGGGGCCATCAGGCAACCCAAGGATCCTAACTGGCCTGCTTGGGTGACGTGGACCACACAAAGCAGATAGCCGCCCAACCACTGTGGTTTACACCTCCTTCCACCTGTACTGAGGGTCCTGCTGAGATAGCAATAGGAATCGATGAATCCTGAGGATCACCCAACATGGCATCATCACAGGCTTTTACCACCTCTGGTAGTCCTATGAGTCATCATAAATATTCAGATCGTATGACCGGACTAATGAGCAAGAGCGACATAGAGACATGACAGTTAATGTGAGCTGCCCCTTGCCCATCCCACGACATGTGAGGACAGGATGTCGCAGTACAGCCACCTCATATTTGCCAATGTTGTTGGGTCGCTAGGAAGAACAATGGCGCTATAGTCCATTTATTATGATATGCAATAATACTGATTGATTTCTATTAAAACTGTTTCAGCACAAGAGCACAGAGGGTTTACTGTTGATGTTAACCATGGTCACCTATGACCAGTTGATGAGTCATGTTCAACAACGTGTGGTGACTAGTTCCCATTTAGCTCATTCAACTTGGTTATCCTGAGATCCCGTCAGGAGTTTTCCTTCTTTCGACCATGGTTGACTGTTGTAGTTAGTTGTTGTGGAGCCACGTTTTACGACGTGTAGTGACTTGTTCCTATGTAGCTCTTACAACTCTAATAACCCTGATGGACTCTACCTGTGCGATTTTTTGGGGATTTCGCTCGTGTCGATAGCGAGGACTCCAGGGGTGTAGTGGATAGCCAGTCCCCCTCCCAGGTGGCAACTGAGGAACAGACAAATAGCTTTAGTTTATAGTATAGTTGGTAGGGTATTTTAATAACGGACTTAGTGTTTACTTCCCAAGAAAAAGGGGAACATTAAACGAGACAATGACGTTTTGCGTAGTTAGGGAGTGACGATAGAGTAACAGTTAGTAAACAACAAGAATGGACTAAAAAGACATTGCAATGAGAGGACATGTTGTGATATACTCTTGAAATTAATATATATATAAAATAAAAGAATGTGAACTGAAATTTGGCATTTGCATCCTTTCATCTCTGTATAAGTTGTCGACAAGCATGTATATACAACAATAAATCTTAAATTAAATAAGGATGATGTAACGACGATGGAAGATAGTACCCAACGGACTGAATAAATAACCGGGACTTACTACAATCCAGGCATACTCAATAAATGGAATAAATAGATCAATGAGATGGATTGCAATGACAACAATGTGTACTATATCCCTTGTAGAGAACATATCTGTATCTTCACAAGATAATCAAACAAGGATCCCCTGAAACTATCAGCTGGATAGACCATCAATATTACTATCAAACTCTCAGTGACCAGCACTAGCACAAAGAAAGAGAGCGCTTCCCTAGAAAATAGGATACAAAAATTGGGACCTACTACAATTTACCTACCTATCTACCTACCTACCTACCTACCTACCTAGATACCTACCTGCCTACCTACCTACCTACCTAACTATCTATCTATCTGAAGTAGTTCCGATTAATGTTGAAGTAGTTCCTATTAATGGTTGATGTTATAGTTTTTGTTTCTATTGTTGGTGGTGATAGTAGTAGAGGTTGTTGGTGATATACTGGACGATATAAATCGACAAACACATTCTTGCAGACCTTATATGTATTTATTTCTTGATGATATTCATGAGTACTTCTTCGGACATAAAACACGCCCGTCTGTGTTGAATATTTATTGTTGTCTCCTTGTGTTTACTACCGTTTCTAAGCAGTCACTACCCAACTACGTCGATTAGTTTCGCTACGTCATTGTCTCGTTTTAATGTTGCCATTCTGCTTAGAGAGTGCAAACACTAAGTCTGCTAATAAAATATATAAATATATACAAGCTACACACTAAAGCTACTTGTCCCTACCAACGTCGGTCTCGGGCCCTGTCCTAGTGCACCCAGGGTCGTGCCCTTCCCCCTGAGTGGCGACCGTTTAAAGGGGGGCACTGACATTCTCGACCCCACCTATAGCATCCGCGGCACCGAAATGTCCCCGGCTGGCCGCTGTTATGTGGGGAACTGGAGGCGGACACCACAGGACGGTCATTATGGTTGAGATGACGCTCACCAGGGGTCCTTCTTGCTCTGGTCTCTAAATCATGTACTCGACGCTGTAGCGCCTGCACGTGGGAACTTATATCTACCGCAGCCGGTGGGATGGGATCGCTCTCCCAACGAGAAGCAGCCTCGCGACATTGGAGGAAGGAGATGGACGGTCTATCCACTACCTTTTCCAGTAACATTTTAGAGCATAGCCGATCACTTGAAGAATTAATAAAATGATCCCTCAAGATGGAGGTATCCATCACGGCCTGATGTTCTCTAGCCTGAGCGGCGGTGATTTTAGTGTACAGCTGCGTCAGGCGATGGGAATAGTCACGTGAAGATTCCCAACCCTTGGAGCGATCTGTAAAAACGGATACAAGATCGTGAGCCGACCTCTTATCCCCGTACTCGCTAACAATTCGAGACAATAGCTGGTCCGGATCCTGGCTAGTAAATGACTGAATCGTAATTTCAGTCCGGATCGATTCGGAGACATGGTCAATTAGAGCGTCCACCCTATACTGACCCTCCAGGCCATAAAATTTCCAGTAGAGACGAATATCCCTCGCAAATTCGTCCACGGAGGGCCATCAGGCACCAAGGATCCTTACTGGCCTGCTTGGGTGACGTGGACCACACAAAGCAGATAGCCGCTCCAATCCACTGTGGTTTACACCTCCTTCCACCTGTACTGAGGGTCCTGCTGAGATAGCAATAGGAATCGATGAATCCTGAGGGATCACCTCCAACATGGCATCATCACAGGCTTTACCACCTATGGTAGTCCTATGAGTCATCATAAATATTCAGATCGTATGACCGGACTAATGAGCAAGAGCGACATAGAGACATGACAGTTAATGTGAGCTGCCCCTTGCCCATCCCACGACATGTGAGGACAGGATGTCGCAGTACAGCCACCTCATATTTGCCAATGTTGTTGGGTCGCCATGGAAGACATATGGCGCTTATAGTCCATTTATTATGATATGCAATAATACTGATTGATTTCTATTAAAACTGTTTCAGCACAAGAGCACAGAGGGTTTACTGTTGATGTTAACCATGGTCACCTATGACCAGTTGATGAGTCATGTTCAACAACGTGTGGTGACTAGTTCCCATTTAGCTCATTCAACTTGGTTATCCTGAGATCCCGTCAGGAGTTTTCCTTTCTTTTCGACCATGGTTGACTGTTGTAGTTAGTTGTTGTGGAGCCACGTTTTACGACGTGTAGTGACTTGTTCCTATGTAGCTCTTACAACTCTAATAACCCTGATGGACTCTACCTGTGCGATTTTTGGGGGGATTTCGCCGTCGTGTCGATAGCGAGGACTCCAGGGGGGTGTAGTGGATAGCCAGTCCCCTCCCAGGTGGCAACTGAGGAACAGACAAATAGCTTTAGTTTATAGTATAGTTGGTAGGGTATTTTAATAACGGACTTAGTGTTTACTCTCTAAGAAAAAGGGTAACATTAAACGAGACAATGACGTTTTGCGTAGTTAGGGAGTGACGATAGAGTAACAGTTAGTAAACAACAAGAATGGACTAAAAAGACATTGCAATGAGAGGACATGTTGTGATATACTCTTGAAATTAATATATATATAAAATAAAAGAATGTGAACTGAAATTTGGCATTTGCATCCTTTCATCTCTGTATAAGTTGTCGACAAGCATGTATATACAACAATAAATCTTAAATTAAATAAGGATGATGTAACGACGATGGAAGATAGTACCCAACGGACTGAATAAATAACCGGGACTTACTACAATCCAGGCATACTCAATAAATGGAATAAATAGATCAATGAGATGGATTGCAATGACAACAATGTGTACTATATCCCTTGTAGAGAACATATCTGTATCTTCACAAGATAATCAAACAAGGATCCCCTGAAACTATCAGCTGGATAGACCATCAATATTACTATCAAACTCTCAGTGACCAGCACTAGCACAAAGAAAGAGAGCGCTTCCCTAGAAAATAGGATACAAAAAATTGGGACCCTACTACAATTTACCTACCTATCTACCTACCTACCTACCTACCTACCTAGATACCTACCTGCCTACCTACCTACCTACCTAACTATCTATCTATCTGAAGTAGTTCCGATTAATGTTGAAGTAGTTCCTATTAATGGTTGATGTTATAGTTTTTGTTTCTATTGTTGGTGGTGATAGTAGTAGAGGTTGTTGGTGATATACTGGACGATATAAATCGACAAACACATTCTTGCAGACCTTATATGTATTTATTTCTTGATGATATTCATGAGTACTTCTTCGGACATAAAACACGCCCGTCTGTGTTGAATATTTATTGTTGTCTCCTTGTGTTTACTACCGTTTCTAAGCAGTCACTACCCAACTACGTCGATTAGTTTCGCTACGTCATTGTCTCGTTTTAATGTTGCCATTCTGCTTAGAGAGTGCAAACACTAAGTCTGCTAATAAAATATATAAATATATACAAGCTACACACTAAAGCTACTTGTCCCTACCAACGTCGGTCTCGGGCCCTGTCCTAGTGCACCCAGGGTCGTGCCCTTCCCCCTGAGTGGCGACCGTTTAAAGGGGGGCACTGACATTCTCGACCCCACCTATAGCATCCGCGGCACCGAAATGTCCCCGGCTGGCCGCTGTTATGTGGGGAACTGGAGGCGGACACCACAGGACGGTCATTATGGTTGAGATGACGCTCACCAGGGTCCTTCTTGCTCTGGTCTCTAAATCATGTACTCGACGCTGTAGCGCCTGCACGTGGGAACTTATATCTACCGCAGCCGGTGGGATGGGATCGCTCTCCCAACGAGAAGCAGCCTCGCGACATTGGAGGAAGGAGATGGACGGTCTATCCACTACCTTTTCCAGTAACATTTTAGAGCATAGCCGATCACTTGAAGAATTAATAAAATGATCCCTCAAGATGGAGGTATCCATCACGGCCTGATGTTCTCTAGCCTGAGCGGCGGTGATTTTAGTGTACAGCTGCGTCAGGCGATGGGAATAGTCACGTGAAGATTCCCCAACCCCTTGGAGCGATCTGTAAAAAACGGATACAAGATCGTGAGCCGACCTCTTATCCCCGTACTCGCTAACAATTCGAGACAATAGCTGGTCCGGATCCTGGCTAGTAAATGACTGAATCGTAATTTCAGTCCGGATCGATTCGGAGACATGGTCAATTAGAGCGTCCACCCTATACTGACCCTCCAGGCCATAAAATTTCCAGTAGAGACGAATATCCCTCGCAAATTCGTCCACGGAGGGCCATCAGGCACCAAGGATCCTAACTGGCCTGCTTGGGTGACGTGGACCACACAAAGCAGATAGCCGCTCCAATCCACTGTGGTTTACACCTCCTTCCACCTGTACTGAGGGTCCTGCTGAGATAGCAATAGGAATCGATGAATCCTGAGGGATCACCTCCAACATGGCATCATCACAGGCTTTACCACCTCTGGTAGTCCTATGAGTCATCATAAATATTCAGATCGTATGACCGGACTAATGAGCAAGAGCGACATAGAGACATGACAGTTAATGTGAGCTGCCCCTTGCCCATCCCACGACATGTGAGGACAGGATGTCGCAGTACAGCCACCTCATATTTGCCAATGTTGTTGGGTCGCCATGGAAGACATATGGCGCTTATAGTCCATTTATTATGATATGCAATAATACTGATTGATTTCTATTAAAACTGTTTCAGCACAAGAGCACAGAGGGTTTACTGTTGATGTTAACCATGGTCACCTATGACCAGTTGATGAGTCATGTTCAACAACGTGTGGTGACTAGTTCCCATTTAGCTCATTCAACTTGGTTATCCTGAGATCCCGTCAGGAGTTTTCCTTTCTTTTCGACCATGGTTGACTGTTGTAGTTAGTTGTTGTGGAGCCACGTTTTACGACGTGTAGTGACTTGTTCCTATGTAGCTCTTACAACTCTAATAACCCTGATGGACTCTACCTGTGCGATTTTTTGGGGGGATTTCGCCGTCGTGTCGATAGCGAGGACTCCAGGGGGGTGTAGTGGATAGCCAGTCCCCCTCCCAGGTGGCAACTGAGGAACAGACAAATAGCTTTAGTTTATAGTATAGTTGGTAGGGTATTTTAATAACGGACTTAGTGTTTACTCTCTAAGAAAAAGGGTAACATTAAACGAGACAATGACGTTTTGCGTAGTTAGGGAGTGACGATAGAGTAACAGTTAGTAAACAACAAGAATGGACTAAAAAGACATTGCAATGAGAGGACATGTTGTGATATACTCTTGAAATTAATATATATATAAAATAAAAGAATGTGAACTGAAATTTGGCATTTGCATCCTTTCATCTCTGTATAAGTTGTCGACAAGCATGTATATACAACAATAAATCTTAAATTAAATAAGGATGATGTAACGACGATGGAAGATAGTACCCAACGGACTGAATAAATAACCGGGACTTACTACAATCCAGGCATACTCAATAAATGGAATAAATAGATCAATGAGATGGATTGCAATGACAACAATGTGTACTATATCCCTTGTAGAGAACATATCTGTATCTTCACAAGATAATCAAACAAGGATCCCCTGAAACTATCAGCTGGATAGACCATCAATATTACTATCAAACTCTCAGTGACCAGCACTAGCACAAAGAAAGAGAGCGCTTCCCTAGAAAATAGGATACAAAAAATTGGGACCCTACTACAATTTACCTACCTATCTACCTACCTACCTACCTACCTACCTAGATACCTACCTGCCTACCTACCTACCTACCTAACTATCTATCTATCTGAAGTAGTTCCGATTAATGTTGAAGTAGTTCCTATTAATGGTTGATGTTATAGTTTTTGTTTCTATTGTTGGTGGTGATAGTAGTAGAGGTTGTTGGTGATATACTGGACGATATAAATCGACAAACACATTCTTGCAGACCTTATATGTATTTATTTCTTGATGATATTCATGAGTACTTCTTCGGACATAAAACACGCCCGTCTGTGTTGAATATTTATTGTTGTCTCCTTGTGTTTACTACCGTTTCTAAGCAGTCACTACCCAACTACGTCGATTAGTTTCGCTACGTCATTGTCTCGTTTTAATGTTGCCATTCTGCTTAGAGAGTGCAAACACTAAGTCTGCTAATAAAATATATAAATATATACAAGCTACACACTAAAGCTACTTGTCTGGTTCCTCAGCTGCCAACTGGGGGGTGGGGAGACATAGCTATGACACCCCCCGAAAGACTTCACTATCGACGCGACGGCGAAATTCCCTCATGTGCACAGGTAGAGTCCATCACGGTTATTAGAGTTGTTAGAGCTGAATAGGAAAAAGTCACTACACGTCGTTAAACGTGGCTCCACAACAACTAACTACAACAGCCAACCATGGTCGAAAAGAAAGGAAAAATCCTGAAGGGATCTCAGGACAACCAAGTTGAATGAGCTCTACTGGAACTAGTCACCACACGTCGTTGAACGTGACTCATCAACTAGTCATAGGTGACCATGGTTAACAGCAACAGTAAACCCTCTGTGCTCCAGACTGAAACAAAGTATTAATGAAAAATTATTCAGCAACATTGCACATAGGCATGATAAATGGAATATAAACGTCATATGTCTCCTAAGGCGACCCAACGGCGTCTCAATTTCCGCAAGCAGAGCTAACAACTGGCCAATGTGAGGTGGCTGTACTGTGACATCCTATTCTCACATGTCGTAGGATGGGCTGGGTGAAGCTCACATCATTCACTGTCGCTATGTCACTCTTTGCCTGTCAGAGTCTGGTCATAAAATCTGAAAACTCAAACAAAAGAACTAGTTACAAACTGAACATGATATGAAAAAACCAGATATATAATTTTAAACTTGTCACATTATATGACCTCCATGAGGTAATAACAACCAACCCCCAATCCCGGGGAAGGAACAAAACCCAAGAATCCATATTGCTTTGCTATCTGTCATAGAAAGCAAGGAAATTCACAATAATGGAATTCTCAACTATAATGTCCAAATCAACATTATCAGACCTCCATGAGGCGATATTAACCAACCCCCAATCCCAGGGAATGAACTAACTTTCAACATGTAAATCTGCTCCAACATCTTTCAGAGCCCAGAGTCATCGAAGTCCACAACCCTTTCCACCACAGTTTGAGCCCACGTCTCCCAGACGAAAGGTCAAAAAAAAATCTCAACTAATCTATTCCAATCTCCAACATTTGTTTCAACATCATATACTCTTGAGTGCAATTAACATCCACCCCCAACCCCAAAAGGAATAAATTAACATTCTAAACACATTAAATATCTTTAATTGAACATAATGTAGCCGCGATGAGACCACATATCCATTACATTTCCATTGTTTACATCTACCTTACGACTTATGGAACCTTCAGGATATATTAAATGTATCCAACTCATACATTAGCATGTTCACATCTCTTGATGTGTCGGCCGGATATTATCAGCCGAGATTGACCATTATCATCCATGGGGACTATAACATAATACCCAGAATGAACATCAGGTATCTGGACTACACGGTATATCTGTCTTGAATATAGGTTTTCTAATTTATTGGCGTCTCTATTATGCCCTATTCTTCTATGCACCAAACTATTAATTGGAATGATATCCATATCTCCTTGTGCAATGTCCTGCTTTTTGTAGAGATGTGCCAATCTGTTACTGGCATCTCAATGTGCTTCAGTCCATTTATGATGAAAGAATATATCGTCTTTCTTCTGCACATTAGGGTGAAATAAATCTTCTATAATGTGTGTTTATCATACAGTAAATAATATGGTGACCCCCCTGTTGATGTATGTGGAGTAATATTATATCCCAAAACGACATGTGGCCCATGGCGAGACCATTCCAATTTCTCCGAGTCCTCCAACGAACGGAGCATCGCCAACAATGTACCATTAAATCTCTCACATATTCCATTGCCTCTTGGATTATACGTTTGGTCCTAGACTTTTTAATCCCATACTTCTGGCAAAGTGCAACCATAACAGCAGATTCGAATACCTTTCCTTATCCGAGTGGAATTTACTAGGTATTCCGAAGTCCGGAATTCATCCTGACTGAATGACCTCCACCACTATTTTTGCTGTCTGATCAATGGTAGGATATGCGACCACATACTTCGTGAACACATCGGTCATTACCAACACATGCTTAAACCCACATGAATCTCTCGGTAATTCTATAAAATCCATGGCCACCATTTCTAACGGACGGGTGGCCACTATATGGCCGTAGATGGTCTTAATCTTTTGCAGAGGTTTAGTCATATTACAAATAGTACAAGACTTCACTAAATCACTAACATCTCTTGTCATACCACACCAGAAAAATTGGATTTTTATCAATGCTAGCGTCTTGTCACGACCTTGATGACCGATCTCATGGACAAAAGAGAACACAATCGGTCGTAAGGAGCGAGGTAAAATAATTTTTAAACCATTACATTCAATATCATCATCTTTTTCATACAAAGTATCCCTTTATGGATGCAAAGTTTATCCTGGGACAACCACAGCCGCTGTGATTCCCGAGACCAAACAGTTATCTCTATCGGAGTATCTGTCTCCATAGACTTTAGAACTACCTGAAGCACCGAATCCTGTTGCAGCAAATGTTGTAACTCTGTCAAACCATAAGTTCTAGACTGTTTCCCTGAAGTAATTCCCATCGTCTGTACAGTCAAATCGCAACCGTAAGAAGGCGGTTTTAAAATAGCAAGTTAATCCCAATATCCTCATTCTGTCTTATTCTTTGTGATAGGAAGGGATACCTGGACAGGAAATCTGCATTCCTTTTCAACGAGCCCCTACGGTGTTTGATCTCATAATCAAAGACAGCCATCTGAGCCAGCCATCTTTGCTCAATAGCACCTAATTGTGCCTTATTAGAAAATGTAAGACCTTATTTATCTGTGTACACAGTAACTTTATTTCCAAACAGATAAGACCGAAATTTTTCAGTCAAAGCCCATTTCAGCCCCAATAATTATAATTTTAAACTACTCTTGATGTTTTTTTTCTTCTCTACGAAGAGTCCTACTAGCATAGGCTATTACTTTGCTTAATCGATCTTGTATCTGACTTAAAACCGCACTCAGACCAGTATAGGATGCATCAATATCCAACACAAATGGTTTACTAAAGTCGGAAACCTAAAACTGGCGCAGAGGTCAACTTAGTTTGAAGGTTCGAAATGAACTCACGCATTCACTGCTCCATCTAAAATCAGATGTTCCCCTTGTCTTATGTTGTTGTGTTCTCCCAGGCAGCTCAGAAGGATTGTTATTAACCATGTCCAGTAAAGGTTTTGCTACATGAGAAAACCTGGGGATAAA
Organism: Arion vulgaris; assembly: GCA_020796225.1. Lineage (NCBI taxonomy): Eukaryota > Metazoa > Mollusca > Gastropoda > Stylommatophora > Arionidae > Arion > Arion vulgaris. The sequence continues at coordinate 44,014,822 of CM036757.1, forward strand.
TTTCCGATAATATCCAGCCATGCCTAGAAATGCCCTCACTTGCTTTACACTAGTGGGCGGACCAAGTTGCTGGATCGAGGAGATCTTAGACTGTTGGGTTGCAATACCAACATCAGAAATAGTGTGACCCAGAAAGTCTACCTTGTTCCTACAGAAAACACATTTATCAGGATTAATTTTTAGTCCTATTGTTCTTATTCTCTCCAAAACATTTCCTAAAAGAATCAAATGGTCATCAAAATTAGCTGAAAAAATCAACATGTCATCCAATTACTAACAAATACTTAAACATAAAATCACTCATAGAGTTTTGCATTAACTCTTTATGTCCACGAAACACCATATTGAACAGACGATACAACGGTGCAAGCGTGGTCTTGCGCTCTCAAAGTTATGGTGGCCGCACACCTTGAGCAGAGACTACTTGCCCTTTTGTTCGATCGACTGGTAATGTCAGTGGTAGATTACGGACTCGGAATTCTTACGATATCAAGATCACAATGTGAACGACTTAAACGGGTTCAGAATGAAGGTATGCGTATAGTTCTGGGCTGCACTAGAGATACCCCATTGTGAAGATGAGATATATGCTTGGCCTTCTGTCACTACGCTCCGTCATGCAATCGCCCAAACCAAGGCATATATGCGGGTACTTCGGATAAGAGACATCCACTTCACAGGAACACTAATGATGTTAAGGGCACGAGAATCAAGCGTGGCATGTCGTGAATGGCCCAGGCTGAGAGAACGATTGGCCAGGTGACTACGGTTGCGACTCTACCAAAAGGGAAGAATGGATCCCAACAGATGGAAGCATGATGAACTATCTCAACGTTATCATTACTCTTGGAAGAGAATGTAGAGATTGGGGCAACATGAAGGCTGATCTCGCAGTTAAGCAGCTGATAGAAGATAATGCAGGGATGATGATGTTGTTGTATATACCGATGGGTCGGTTCAACGTGGTGAGAAATCCGGCTGGGTTTCTTGGCTAATGCGCATGGTAGGGTTGTTGCAGAGCGAAGTGGGGCATACAGGACAACTACTTCTAGTATGAGGATGGCGGTTGAGGCCGTTACTGCTGCCCTCCATTGGATTTCTGGGACTTCATTTACTGGGGCAGTTGTTGTATCTGACTCTCAGTCGATGCTTCACAAGATCCAGAAGGGCAGGTTTCGGTATGAGTGGATGTCGTCTATAGAAGTTTCTAACCTCCAGCGGCTTACGTGGATATACTGTCCTGGGCATGCGGGTGTTTACGGTAATGAGAGAGCGGACAGGCTTGCATCAACAGCATCGATTGTTGGGGAGTTGAAGATGGATATTCTTCGGTCTCTTCGAGACTCTCTGTTGGATGAGGACACTAAAATCGATGTTGAATCGATCAAGCGATTTAAGCAGTTTGGAATTACCCTTTGTTCAAGTCGAACTGGATGCCTGAGAGGCAGAGTGAGAGGTGTGTTTAATCAGCGAGCCACAGGAACCATCAGTATGCATACTCTTCGATATCTGTTGGGGAGACTGAGCACCTATGGGTTTGCCCGGAGTGCAATGACGTCAGTTTAGTAACCAATAACCAATAACCAGTCCACGAAAATTTTGGGGGTAATCACGCTCTGCCAGAACACATTTCTAGCAAAATTTTTCAAAATGGAATGATCTTGGAAATATGCCTATAACTTAAGTTCTTCGTATGCTAGATTTATACTGTTGGTATCAAAATATGCAGAATTAAATTCTGAAAAATCTTATAATAAATAGTTATATGTAAATCAGTATTTATTTAGTAAATTATTGTTGTATTTCATGTTCAGAGTAACTACTACGACTTTCAAACTTGAATCAATGCTTAGCCATTGCTGAATTCTCCATCATTGTCGGTGAAATCATAAACATGAAACACTGTGTGTGTTTAATTGAACTTTGGAACAAATCCATGTCTTGTTCGGTACTTTATCGACGTGGAGGATGAAACAACATCTTGTAACTAAACTTTTCACATGAAAGTTCACTTTTTCACAACAGGAAAAATATATTTGCGAATTAAACTATTTACTAAAAATCCGAAACTAAATTCTACCATTCTGTATAGTATATGAATGAAATGGGAGTTATCTGCCCGTTGAATTCTGTAAACAAAAACAGTGTCGGACGTATAGTAGCTGAACAGTAAAACAAAACGTGCATGGACTCAAATTAGACGTTGGCAGCGTGTTTTGGCATAATGAGAGAACTGTTTTGTACGCTGGGAGCGTCGACTGGACATATTTAACCGTTGAAAAGTACCCGCGGAATTGGTCAAACCCATGGGCATTCGCGTATATTCGTATAGACCAAAGGACGTACAAAATGGCGTTTTATCGATATCATCCTTTCTCATAGCCACCTGTTAATATCCACCAGTCAAATACAAAGTGGAAAACAATTTAACGCCGTTTAATGAATCCAGGTAGTCATCGATGTGAGGTAGGGGGTACGCGTCTTTAATTGTCTTTTTGTTCAATTCACGATAGTCCACACAAAGACGCAAAGATCAATTTTTCTTTTTGACCAATACAACCGGCGCTGCCCAGGGACTGACACTCTCACGAATAACCTGCTTCCGTAGTAGGTCTGCAATGTGATTCTACACCTCAGAGTAGAACGCGGAAGGAATCCGCTTGTACGGTAGTTTAATGGGATTGGTATCCTGTAACAACCGGATCTGGTGCTGAACTTTATCCGCATACCCAACATCGGAGTCATCATATGAGAAAACATCGTCATATCTACACAAAAGAGATAACAGTGCAGCCTTTTGATCAGTAGACCCATACATATTATCAAGATCAAATCGGCACGAACCGTCCTGCAGATCATTAGAACTAACAAAATCCACATTGTCCCCACCAGGTATAGAGCACTCTACAGAATTTGTAGAAATAACATTAAATCATACATCACTAATGGGATCCACTGTATATATATCCCCCACCACTGTCACATTCGAGAGCAAAATAATTTCATTATAAGTAACATTCATGACATGAATAGCACATACACTACGATTTAAATTTGTCACTGTGTTACAACAAACGATATCTTTCTGTATCAATGCTCGATTAGATTCGAAAAGGACCTGTTGACCCATCTGACCCCCATTCTTGACCCTTACCCATACAACTCCCAAAGAGTTCACTTGAATATGGGATTCTTTCCTTAGCAGACCAAATAAAGGCAGGTAGAGATGATGGCAATGATTTCCTAGGGGTTGGTTTCATCGGAGATATCAAAATAGACTGAAACACCGCAACCTGCTAAGGATATTAGTCCCAATAATGCCCTGATAATCACAGTTGGTCTGCGAGGAGTGTCTTTAAAATGTAAAATCCACAATTCATTAGGTAAGTACCATAGAGCTCGATGTTAACAATCATATGCCCTATATAAGGAATCTGAAGACCATTCGCAGCTTTTAGCTGCACCCAATTATCCCCATTTAATATAGATGCAGGGAAAAATGCACGAAAAAAACTTTCTGAGAGAGTCGAGACCTGGGAACCAGTGTCAATCAGACACCTGAAAACATTTCCACCAATCCAAACATCTTTTAATAGGTGACCGCCTACCAACGTTGGTTCCGGGCTCTGTCTTCTGGCACCCAGGGTCGTGCCCTCTCCTGAGTGGCGCCCGTTTAAAATGTGACCCCTACATGCGTTTACGCTATGGCCATCACGGCCACATCGAGAACAGCGGGGTTGTGTCCTATGTCCCTCTTCACCACCTTGAACACGGGAGGCGTAGGCACCAGAACTACTTCGGTTTTCCGGATGGTGTCCCCTGGAATTCCCTCGTGAATCCCGGTTCACCCAGGATTCCAAGTCACCCAAACGATGATCTAATCTATCAATGGCCATGGAATCCGTTCAAGGAATGGGGTTGGACTCCCAACGTAAAGCCTCATCACGGCAGTGCAGGAAGGTGGTGGAGGGCGCTCCCGCCACCTGATCCAGCAACATCCCAGAGTATAACCTATTACTTAGGGACGCCACAAAATGGTCCCTAAGATTATTTGGGTCCAAAGGGACTGATCCCTCCCGAGCTTGAGCCGCAGTGACCTTTGCAAACAGCCCCGCCAGACGATAGGAAAAGTCAAGGTAGGACTCTCCAATGTTGGGACGAGCCAAAGAACGCGTACAGGAGAGCGTTTGCTGACCAGTTTTGTCCCCAAACACCCTCAGGAGACCCGTCAATAGTAGTTCCGGATCCTGTATCGTCATCATCTGAATTTGCAGTTCCTGCGAACTGGAGTCGGACACCTGGTCGAACAAAGCGTCGATCCTGCCCTGGTCCTCAAGTCCATAAGCCACCAGTGCCTTCGCATGTCCCTGGCAAACTGAAGAACCGTCGCACGTTCCAAATATGCGCATGGGCCGAACAGGGGGTTGTGGAAAATTTCACGGAGCTGAGGCAATGCCGAGATCACTGGGTAAGCACCCTAATCTGAACCTGATTTTCAGACAGGGCAGCAGTAGGGCGTAATGGCTCCTGAGGTGCAACCTCCAACAAAGCATCCTCACACAATTTACCACCTCTCGTGTTCCTATGAGCCATCACAAGAAAATCGCACAGGTGTAATGTAAAAAAAAAACAGTATTACAACCGTGGTGTCCAAATGCATAAATCGTTAGAAATATAAAACCTGAAATACAATGATGCAAAATGCCAGGACAAATTCAGAAATCAATAGTGGTAGACACAAAATTCTGAAATTGACAGGTTATCGTGCGTTTCAAAACGTTCGGTCAACGATTGACCTCAAATATCTCCATATTCATTGCATGGATGAACGTGATTTTTGCATGTGGTGTTGTATTTCCGATGTCCCAACGATTTTCTAAAATTCAATGTTGCAGGTAGTTACTTTCTTGCAACGGCGAATTCCTTTAATCTTTTCAAACCTAGTTATTATTTGGTGCTGGAAGGGAATAATTACAGTAAATTTAAAAAATCACATATTTTCGCTTAGGCGTATATACAATTCAATTTTGGAGGGTGAGATAACTCATATTATATAAATCATATAAAGTGTTTATTCACTTATTCTGAGTCCGACGAGTCTAACATATTGATGACTATTCTTGGCTGCACGAACGACAGTCCATCTTTGTTCCAGTAGTCATTTTCCTCCTTTAAGACATGTTCTTCGCATTTACACCAATAATCTCTGTCTATCTTCGACAGGGCGGCATATGTTAGTTCTTTCATATTGCTTGGCTTGAAAGTTTTATTTTCAGCTGCTACCAGTCCTTTAACTTTGGCCCAAATGAGTTCAATTGGCTTTAAGTGTGAATGATAAGGTGGTAGTCTCAAACACACATGACCATGCTGTTGAATCAACTTGTCTGTTTGGAATATCTGGTCTTCTGTGATGTTTTAACAATAGGTAGTAATTCAAGGCTTCAAAAACACTCGTTAAATAGAATGTTCTCCTTTCTGAGCCAAAGTTTTATAGCATCTTTTGTACTCAAGATGTCGGGATTTTGTCTTCTTCTGACACAGTGTTGTGGTATGATGCGTTGTCCATTATCACACAGGATCGTCTGTCTAGTGACGGAAGAAGAGTATATTCAATCAATCTCTAAATATGTTACTTTTCATCTCGATATGATAGTCCCTGTTGTCCGTATAATTGGAAGTGAAAATAAGTTCAGCATCTTTAACCAGCCCATTTTGTCTGCTGCCTGCATGTGCCATTATCAGACGTTGTCCTTTTCCACTAAGTACATATCGTTTAATTGTTCCATCTGATAACTACACTCCTTTTCATTAGTGTAGTGAGCATTGATCCATGTTTCATCCACATACACAATATCATAACCTTGATTACGCATTTCCCGTACTTAACGTAAATATTTACTTCTCAGACGTACTAAATGCGACTTCTTGCAGATGACATTTCTGCCATTAGCGTACTTTCTAAAAGTAAAGCCGATGCTTCTAACAGTTCTCCATAACGTTGATTTCGATACATCAATGTCATTGTGTATTCTTAACCTAATCTTCAGCTTTCTTAGTGTCACAGTTTCTTTGGAATCAAACATTCTGCTAATTTCTCTTCTAATCACATCCCTGTCAAAATTGTCTACTACTTTCTTTCTGCCTTTAGTCAATGTATTGACTGTACTGACAGCTCCATTAACATTGAGTAATTAATGTAGATATCTTTTACTTAAGCCCAAAGCATGCATAGTTCTCTGTTCAGGATTTGATATGCTCCGATACAGTTTTCCACGATTAGATTCTCTGATAAAATATGTATACCTTTACACAGCCACTGTATGCAGTGTAAGAAACTTGATTTTCATACCCATTGTATAACAAATCTAAAATACTAAACGTTTTGTACACACCTATGCTCTGAAAACACAAACATGTAAATTGTAACTAAACACACCGGAAGGATCATTATACATTTTTTTAAAAGTGCGATAAAGCAATTTAAATCGGGAAAACCATGTGAAAAACGTGCGTCGTGGAACTTGCAACATCTCACAAATATGAAAGGGTAATACTTCTCATTATATGGTTGGCTAAGGAGATGGTCACTTTTATATACTTTACATAACGAAAATTTTAAACCATACGTTTGTTATTGAGTAAAAAAATATCAACCTCAGGACATTACGATCATTAGATCATATGCAAAGTTACAACAATTACGGTCAAGCGTTTGCAGAGATATTAAATTTTCCCCAGGAAAATCATTTTTGAAACACTATAGTATTACATTAGGATTACACTTAGAAATTTGCATAGTATTACAAAATAGATACTCACACTAAGATAATCATTAACTCGTACATCACATCATCCCAATAGTATCTCCAACAGTCCCAAAAGTCTGGTAGAAAAGGATATTCTGTTCCAAAGTAATACTGGTAGCCTTTGTTTAAACAATATTTCTTCTCGATATGTAGGATCCTGATCACCAGGTGCAATGAAGGGCAAACGAAGATTGGCACGCAGTTCCCAGGTGGATTGAAGAATAGTCTACTTGAAATGTAGTGAAGGGCAAAAAATGACAGCAGTTATGTCCCAAGATTGATTGAAGAAATGTTCAATTGAAGAGGTAGCTCCTGACCAGGGGAATTATACACTGGTCGCCCAATATGATTGAAGGGTAAATAGGACATACATTATGTACTGGTCGCTTGAAGAAATGTTCAATTGAAGAGATAGCTCCAGACAGTGATTACGCACTGGTCGTCATATGATTGAATGGCAAAAGGACATACATTATGTCACTAGGTTGCGTGAAGAGATGAGGACATGCAGGAAAAACAGCCATGTATATAGATAAAAAATACTCACCAGCCACAGCCAGACATTCTGGTCCACGAATGTAAATTCATAGTAAAATGGGCGAACATAGTCAATTTACTTCTGACACCATTGAAGTAGTTCCGATTAATGTTGAAGTAGTTCCTATTAATGGTTGATGTTATATTTTTGTTTCTATTGTTGGTGGTGATAGTAGTAGAGGTTGTTGGTGAAATACTGGACGATATAAATCGACAAACACATTCTTGCAGACCTTATATGTATTTATTTGTTGATGACATTCATGAGTACTTCTTCGGACATAAAACACGCCCGTCTGTGTTGAATATTAATTGTTGTCTCCTTGTGTTTACTAACCGTTTCTAAGCAGTCACTACCCAACTACGTCGATTAGTTTCGCACAGTCATTATCTCGTTTTAGTGTTGCCATTCTGCTTAGAGAGTGCAAACACTAAGTCTGCTAATAAATATATAAATATATACAAGCTACATACTAAAGCTACTTGTCTGGTTCCTCAGCTTCCACCTGGGGAGGGGAGGCATAGCAATGACACCCCGGAGACCTCGCTGTCGACACGACGGCGAAATTCCCTCATGTGCACTTGTAGAGTCCATCAGGGTTATTAGAGTTGTTAGAGCTTAATAGGGACAAATCACTACACGTTGTCAAACGTGGCTCCACAACAACTAATTGCAACATATCTATCTATCTATCTATCTATCTATCAGTAGTAGCAAGCCAGTTCCCCCCTAGGTGGCAGTTAAGGAACCAGACAGTTAGCTTTAGTGTGTAGCTTGTCTATATTTTATATATTTTATTAGCAGACTTAGTGGTTGTATTCTCTAAGCAGAATGGCAACACTAAAACGAGACATTGACGTAGGAAACTAATTGACGTAGAGTTGGGTAGTGACGGTAGTAAACAAGGACTTGTTAGGAAAGAATTCATGAGAGATGGACGGGTCGCGATGATCTGTAAACTCATATACTAATATCTACAAATAAACTTGTCTATGTAAACTTTACAAGGTTGTCAAGTATGTCTTGATTACGGATGCATGGTTTAGGAGAGAAAGGAATGGTGGCCATGGATTTTATAGAATTACCGAGAGGTTCGTGTGGGTTTAAGCATGTGTTGGTAATGACCGATGTGTTCACGAAGTATGTGGTCTCATATCCTACCATTGATCAGACAGCAAAAATAGTGGTTGAGGTAATTCAGTCCAGATGGATTCCGGACTTCGGAATACCTAGTAAATACCACTCGGATCAGGGGAAGGGATTCGAATCCTCCGTTATGGTGGCACTTTGCCAGAAATATGGGATTAAAAAGTCTAGGACCACAACGTATAATCCAAGAGGCAATGGAATATGTGAGAGATTTAATAGGACATTGTTGGCGATGCTCCGTTCGTTGGAGGACTCGGAGAAATTGGAATGGTCTCGCCATGGGCCGCATGTCGTTTTGGGATATAATAATACTCCCCATACATCAACAGGGGGGTCACCATATTATTTACTGTATGGTAGACACCCTAAGTTGTCTATAAATTTCATTATAGAAGATTTATTTCACCCTAATGTGCAGAAGAAAGACGAACTATTCTTTCATCATAAATGGACTGAAGCACATGGAGATGCCAGTAACATATTGGCACTTCTCCACAAAAAGGAAGACATTGCACAGGGCGATATGGATATCATTCCAATTAATAGTATGGTGCGTCGAAAGATATGCCATAATAGAGACGCCAATAAATTAGAAAACCTATATTCAAGACAGATATACCATGTAGTCCAGACACCTGATATTCACTCTGGGTATTATGTTATAGTCCCCATGGACGATACTGGTCAATCTCGGCTGATAATATCCGGTCGACACATCAAAAGATCTGAGAGTTCCGAGTAGTGAATAAATTTAGGATATACAATATAAGCTATATGCTTATTCTGTTCTGACGTTGCTTGATAATTACCTATAGGGTGCAATTTTGTAAATCCAAGAAATATTTCTAAGGTTTCCAGTGGTATTTCAGGGCCATATGTGGAATGTTAATTCATTCTTTTGGGGTTGTAAAATAATTCCTTTGGGGTTGTTGGTAACATTTTAAATGTTGATAATGATTTTTATATGTTGACTCAAAGGTTTGGAGGTTAAATTGATTAATTTGTAATGTTTGTGTGGACTTGCACCTTGGATACGTGATCCCATTCTATGATAGAGTAAATATGTAAAATATTGAGAGTTTCCTTGGCTTCTATGACAGATAAGGGAGCGAGGCTCCTTTTTGGGAGTTCATTATTCCCTAGATTGGGGTTGTTATTAATACCTCATGGAGGTTTTATGATGTGTTGAGTTTCACATTATATACTTTACGCTGTGATGGATTTTCTTTGCTGGAGGTTATATGATGTGTGAGTTTCATTATATACTTTACGCTGTGATTGAATTTCTTTGCTTGCTATGACTAGTAGCAAAGCGAAGTTGATGTTGGGCAGTTTAGTTTTTCCCTTAGGGATGAGGTGGTTGATATCACATCATGGAGGTTGTATAATGTGACATTATATATATGTTTTTTTCATATCATGTTCAGCTTGTAACTAGTTCTTTTGTTTGAGTTTTCAGATTGCATGACAAGACTTCGACATGCAAGAGTGACATAGTGACATGACAGATGTGAGCTGCCCCTAGCCCATCCTACGACATGTGTGGAGAGGATGTCGCTGTACAGCCAACTGACATTGGCCAGTTGTTAGCTTTGCTTGAGGAAATTGAGACGCTGTTGGGTCGCCTTAGGAGACATATGGCGCTTAGATTCCATGTATCCTATGCAATGTTGCTGAATAATTTTTATTAATACTGTTTCAGCCTAGAGCACAGAAGGTTTACTGTTATTGTTAACCATGGTCACCTATGACCAGTTGATGAGTCCCGTTCAACGACGTGTGGTGACTTGTTCCCATTTAGCTCATTCAACTTGGTTATCCTGATATCCCGTCAGCATGTTTCCTTTCTTTCCGACCATAGTTCGCTGTTGTAGTTAGTTGTTGTGGAGCCACGTTTAACAACGTGTAGTGACTTGTTCCTATTCAGCTCTAACAATTCTAATAACCCTGATGGACTCTACCTGTGCAACTTCGAAGTTGGAATTTCACTGTCGTGTCAACAGCGAGGTCTCCAGGGGGTGTAGTAGCTATGCATTCCCTCCCTAGGTGGCAGCTAAGGAACCAGACAGTTAGCTTTAGTGTGTAGGAGTTCTTTGCCACTACCGGTAGACCGGTGGGTTTTCCCCGGTCTCAATTATTTCTGTCTGGTATATACGTTATTATCTCATTGTGACTTGACCTTCGTCGGCGTTTCATTATCACTAAGCAGCCTGGACCTTCATCTAATGCCAATCGTCTCCTGCTTCAATTCCGCTTTTGGAGATAGAACACTTGCTATTTGTTTGCTACATTCTGCATGGACTTCAGCGTTTCACTTGCTCGGCGACAGATTAACTATGGTGCTTATTTATCTGCTACACAATGACATCGATGGAGTGTGACATTTTTGCTAGAATGTTGATTCTTACATCAGGGCATGATTGTGGTTCTTTACAAAATTTACCGTGATTGCCTATGTTTAAAGTATTTGTTTCTACCTGCAAATACATTTACTACTAATTATTTACTTATCCATGTTCTGGATTGCTTGTTTTCAGCCAATTTTTTTCCGGTTTTACCTTTTATATATTATACACTAACTGGTGCGTTCTTTCGTGAGCTATATATTTACACATCAATATTCCCAATTAGTTGATTAACCGGCTTCGCACGGGTGAAAGTTGAGTAATCCTTGATGAGGAATTGGGACCCCGTTCCAAGAGATATCATTTTCTTCTGCTTATTTTAACGTTATATTTAAATATCGTTAGGCCTGAATAAAAAACATTTTTTGTTTTCCGTGAAACATCATGTCTTGAAGTTGTTCTATTGAGTGCACATTATTGCAAAGTCCTTCTGAGCTTGTTTTGGTCAGTGTTTGGTCCTCCCCGCCCATCTCCTCAAGGGGAATTAATCAGAAAATTTGTCAAGCATTGACATCCCTGTAAAGGGAAACCTCATGTTGGTAGTTAATTTTAAATTTGAACATGTCTCCAAAGATAGGATTATTTCAGACACCCCTTGAGATAAAGCCATTGTTCCTCTGGGAATACAGGGAAGGGGTTTGCCTGAAATCACAGAAAGAACCACTACTGCCCAATCTTTTACTGATGTTGAATTGGCTCTTCAGTACTTGCTAAATCGAGTGGCAATTTAAGAGTAGAGGGTAGTTAGTCCTCCTTGAAGGAAAGTTGTTGCTATTCCAGAAGAAGCCATTGTAATTGCAATATGCGATTGAAAGCGAATTTTTGAAAGGAGTAAATTCATCACAAACGTCTTTCCTGTCCGTCCTGGTGCATCAATGAAGAATAGACTGCCTGTACCACCATTCACTCGGTTCATAATTATATCGTAAACATGTCTTTGGTCATGAACTAATTTTTTCTCATTGATGGTTACGAAAGCTCTAAGTCCCCGGCGTTGTGCGTTTTTGTATTTCTTCTGCAAATCGATTGATGTTGTTTCTTGCTGGATGGGGAAGCCCCAATCTTGTAAAGTTTTACCAACCATCAATAACTTTATCCTCATGAAAATTTAAAGATTTCGTTAAATATATCTTCGTTGCAATCAATTTGCAAGTCAGGATTCTGTTCTCTTTGTCGATTAAGAATATCTTCGACATATGTTCATTGAATGTGTCCAAAATTTTTTGGGATTTGATGAATTGCATGAGGTAATAAGAATAATGAAAAGTGATCTGATCTTTTATGGTGATTCTGATGCAACTGTTTCTCCCATCGAGCATTGCCATTGATTGTCGTCCTCCAGTAAACCCAAGCTTTTGGGCATGCTTCACGGAATGATGACAAACTTGACCTCAACCGTCTTTAATTCAGTAAATGATATTGACCTCTAACGGTATAAGTAGGATGCGGAGGTAAAACATTCGAAATTGTTTGGATGAACAGAATAAACAAGTCCCAAAACATTGCTAGATTTAACTCCATCGAACCCAACAACTGTGACTCCTTGCTTTCTTCTATTAAAAGCTTTCCTTGACCTATCCCAGGGTAATTTTAGGAACGTCAAAGTAAAGTAAAGTCTTTGCAAATCGTTATTTTGAGAAGCTCCAAAAAAAAGAAAGTGTTTTGGAAGTTGTTGAACTCATGCTGAAAATTTTCGTATTGAAGTAAACTTCTGTCCGTTTTCAAGGTGGACGCTTAGTTGCATTACGGAGGGATATCTTCATGAACGGGAAATCAATTTCCCGCAAACCGCTTCATTGCTGCTGAAAGCGGCCAGAACGATAACCTTTTTATTTCATCAATCAATTCTCCATCTTTGAATGCCAAACACAGCTTGATCAGAACCTTTTGTATGTATTTTAACACATATTTGATCGATTTTACTGAATTTCAGTACTCAACATTAATATGTGCATCAAACATTAGTGACAACTTTGGGACAATACGGAACAATCCATCTATTGTCGATGTTAAATTCAACTGAACAATTGCTCTTAAGTTTCTTAGTTGCTTCGAATCCTCCTTCAGCTAACTTTCTTCTTCGATATAGTGGATAGCCATCTTCTCCAGTTTGAGTTTCGAGCAACAGACTCTTCGGATATCGTTTGGTACATTTGCCGTCCTTCATACATGGGGAATTCGGATTGATGTATCCACATGGTCCATGCACATTTGCTCTAAACGGTTTTATGTAGTTGTGGATCTAAGTTCGGATCAGAATCAATCCCAAAGCGATCAATATTATTTCGGTCAATCTTATTTAATAACCAAAATAATAAAGGGTTTTGTGGCAAACCCCATTTTTGCCATTCTGTTGAAGACACCCAACATTTACAGGACCAAGATCTCTCCTTCGTTATGTTGATGAATTTAATTAACTTTTGACGAAACACACGTGCAATTAGATCATGTCTATCCAAATGTGACTGTCCTGGTAGTAATTCATCTTGTATTTCTTTTCATTTTGGGTTACATGTCAACGTTATGAAGAGATCAGGTTTTCCATAATTGGAACATAAGAAATAATCTTGGGTATATTCATGCATATACCGCGGACCTCCGGTAAACGTTGATGGCAAAATAACCAACCTGTCATAGATGTTTGCCTGGCCATCTATCGCAATAGCATCTCTCAAATGAACATATTCTTCTGAACGTAGTTTTGTTTGGTTCAATCGAATATAGAGCAATCGTTCGCATTCAGTTTTTGCGAACATATCTATCAAAAATTGATGGAATAGTTGGCGACAATTTAAAGGTGATTTGAGTATCTCTGATCATGATTTGAAATGAGTAGAAATCTTTTGAAGAAACAAACTTGTTTGAAATCACTTTAGTGACTGGATCCCTTTGATTGATGCAAATGTAGTAGCTGTCTTCATCCGTGGAAATAAAATTGATACTGAAGGGCATCGTAAGATCTGTGTTTCTGAAATTCGTTGCAGCTTGTTGTCTCGTTTTTTGTAAAATTACGTCCCGCTTTCCAAAATCATTTCCTGCTATGATAATGGCAACTTCGTTTACTTCAGGTGCATTATAAGTCCGCCCATGTTGACCGGTCGGAATTATGTCAGCGCGGATTGCAATTTTCCCGTCGCGGGGCAACTGATCCCAATACAGTCTTTAAACTTTGAATAATCTGGGTAAGTGTAGCATACGTTGAATAGCTAACACTGTATTGTGATTAGTTCCTGGATTACAATTGATGCGCTGATTTGACTCAGCTTCTTCATTACCCATGAAATAAATTTGAAGAAATTTTGGGTCTTTATTTGGCTGTGCAAGAGTAAACCAAATTGATGATATACTTGACCTTGAATTTTAAAAGTTGGTATAAATCCTTGATGAAAATGAGAAGTTGTGCCAAAAATGTCATCTGAAAGCATGAATTGTATTTTCTGATATTTTTTAAGAAGTTAGAGTCAGCTATGCCGTCCATAAACGATTTTAATGGTTCAGGTGGTTCTTGTAATGCAGGCAACTGAACTTTTCCTCCAGAGCAACACATTCCAGGTGTTTCACCAATCCATTTTGCCTTTGCAGTGGGACAAACTGCGTCAACCCCAAAGAAATTATTGGCTATTTTTCGTATTCACGATTATTATTGTAGTTGAATGCTTCATTCTTCAACAAAGACCATTTGGCAACTCGTGCCGTCGTCTGGCGTTTTGTTCGAGTGACACTGTCAACCATGCGTGTCCTTTTAGCTTCACGTTGAATTAAGACAGCATCCTCGTCTTCTTGAACTCTAGCATTGGCCATTCTGACCTATTAGCCTTCCGATTTTCTGATATCATTACATTTTCTGCAGACCACTTTTGCCGCTATCGTTTACAGTCGATATTCTGGACTGACTGAAGAGTTTTCTTTCTTAGGGGGCATTGCATATAATGAATAGTTTAACAATACAATAAAAATGACCTGTGGAATTTTTACAAACACGCAAACCTAATATTTATCTATTTTAAAAAATGAGATACGTTTTAGCTTTGACATTGACATTTTCCGTTGTTGAATAATCTGTTGAGTGCAGGAAATGACAATCCGGATCTTAGCGCATTGCGTATATGAGCACATGAAATGATGACGCTATGGTTTGTGCGGTCAACTTAGTAAATATAGGCAAATGTTGGGGTCGTTGTGATAAAATGGTTTTATTTTTTTCAAAAAGAATATTGATTCGATTTCGAATTTCTTTCCACTGTTAATATAATTTTTAGTCGCATGCATGTTTTTACCTATTTCGTGGATTGTTGATGAAATTGAGGTCAGCTTGTTTGAACAATCGAATGACGATTGTTATACTATGAAAGAGGCCCAGGTTTCCATAGTTTCAAAAATACGCCCTTTTTAAACTTGTGATATATTATGTGATAATAGCCGTCCATCGCAAGCGATGATAAAATCTCAGACGTGTGCTGTGCACCTCTCTGGTGTGTGCGGAGGTGACTGTAGAGTCCAACCTAGAACAGAATCCCGACCACAGGGGGGATAAATGATCAAGGTAGACATGTGCGTGTTGTGTGCTCTGTCTTTTCGCGCTGCTCGTTTTTCTCTGTGACTCAACAATACGATGATTCTCAGCTATTCGGGTTCCTCTTTGTTGTTACAGCGCCACATTTGGCGATCTTGCGCAAGGGATTCCACACGTATTGTCTATATCAGCATTTCAGAGACACTTTAAGAGTGTCTTTAAAGCGTTTTTTTTTGTCCACCAGCTAAACGTCTGCCCCCTTTAAGCTCGCCATGCATCAATTGTTTTGGGATGCGTTTATCAGGCATCCGAGCAACGTGACCGACCCATCCCACTTGGGCCTTCTGCAACAGGGTGTTGACGCTTGGGATCTTTGTCTTGGAGGACTTTTGCTGTCTGGAATTTTGTCCTGCCAGTTTATTTTTAGTATTCTGCTAGAAGCTTGTGTGGAAATGGTTTAATTTTCTTGCGTGTCTGCTATACACTGTCCATGTCTCGCTTGCGCACAGCAGCGTGGTTAGCACTATGGCCTGGTAAACATTCAGCTTTGTATTAATGTGTACACCCTAAGACGTACGACAAATTGTAAACAAAATTGGGTAGGATAGCAAACTTGGTTTTAAATTATTTAAAAACTAATATTGATCCGATTTGAAAATCTTTCCACTGTTAACCTTATTTTGGTCTCCGTGTTTCTGCCAACGTGATTTGTGGATGAAACTGACGCCATGTATAGTGAGACAAACAACCCAGACTTTGGAAAATATAGATACAGATAATAATTCCTTTCGTACCGTTATACGTTACATAGGCCTGCAAGTAATTTCTCCATACCGCTCTATCCTGGGCAACTCGCTCAATCTCCTCATGGAACTGAGACCGATATTTCCTGCCTCTCTCAGCAAAGTTCGTTTCAGGGTCTCCTTAGGTCGACTCTCTTTCTTGAACCCTTTGCATCCCACTTCAATGCCTGCTTTGATATTCGTTGATCATTTCTCCTCAAGGTGTGCCCAACATATCTCCATCTTCTCTTTCTTATAACAGTTGTCACTAGTGGTTGACCAGATATGTCTCTGATTTCATCACTTCTCCTGAATTGGTTCCATTTTATATTCATTATTTTTCGCAGACATCTATTTTCAAATGCATTCAACTTGCTTTCTATATCTTTAGTCATTTTCCAACTCTCGTTGGCATATGTTAGGATTGATACGACATTTGAATTGAAAATTCGTAATTTAGTTTTAATACTATATAACTTGCAGTTCCATATTTTATTTGACTTTTAAAAGCTGATGTTGCTTTGCCAATTCGTATCATAATTTTTTTTTTAACATTTCCTGTGCAATCAAAATTGCTACCTAAATAGGGAACTGCTCTGTATTTTTATCATTTTAGATTCCAGGTGATATCTGCATTACTTGCCATAGGTGTCTTCATTATATTTGTTTTTTCATAGCTTATCTGCAGTCCAACTTTTGATGCTATAGATGACAAGTTGTCTGTTTTTTTTTGCATATCTTGGTTGTTTCTACTTAACAAGGCAATATCATCTGCAAATTCCAAATCTTCTAGTTGACTATTTTCTACCCAATCGATGCCAGTTTCGCCCCAGCAACATTTTCGCATCACCCAACCAATGGCCACTCCAAACAATAGTGGAGATAGAATACAGCCTTGCTTTACTCCGGTTTCAACCACAAACCAGTCGCTGTGTCCATCATCAGTGCGAACTGCACACTGTGAACCATCATAGAGGCTCTTAATAATGTTTATTATGTTGACTGGTATTCCATAGCATCTCAGAATATTCCACAAGGAGATTATGTGTAGACTATCAAAGGTTTTTTAAAATCGATGAAATTTAGTATGAGTGGTTGTTGCTTCTCAATATGTTCCTCCAAAATTAGTTGTAGGGTAATTATTTGGTCTAAGCAGCTTCTCCCAGATCTAAAACCAACTTGTTCTTCTCTCAGAGTTGTGTCCACTGCTCCTTTGATTCTATTAAGAATGATTTTGCAGAAAGTCTTGGTCATTACTGATAATAGGTGATCCCTCTCCAGTTGTTACAATCTCCAGTTGTTACACGCATATATATATAATATATCACAGTCGTCTAAAAAGCATAATCAGGTGCCGTGAAGCTGGAGTAGGCGATCATGGATCACCACAAATCTCTGTTTCTGATGTTTGCTATCATCTCACATGCTCTAGATCATAGATTCCCAAACTATTCCGGCCCACCGCCCACTTTGCACAACATAAACTTTGTAACGTCCCCTCTGCATTTTAAAAGTTTGCGAACGCCCCCCTCCCAAATAAATACATGCTCTATTTTCATGACATAGGAAATTGATATATATTTCTGTAATACATTGTCAATTTTCAAATGATTATATACATGAAATAGAAAATTGATGAAAAAGTGGATCGTGTAAGATGAATTAAAATGCAGAATTCAAATTTTAAATGATTATTCAAAGACAAAATCACGAAAATAACTTATTTTAAAATAATTATTATTAATTTCTTCTTTAAGGAGCCACCGACCCCTAATCGTCTGAGCACCCCTAAAATTCTTCTGAGCCCACTATCCTCCTCCCCCTTAGAACACTTCAGCGCCGCTGAGGGGGCGGTACCGCCCACATTAGGTAACGCTGCTCTAGATAAACAACATAAAACGTAATATTTGTTATACAAAACTTTTATTGACATATAGGCAGATATAGTAAGCGGATCTAGCAGGGAATTAGAAGACCAGAGGTGATATGGATACATTCTCGCTGTTGACAGACACATCGGTCTATAGAGCAATATGGTCTATGGCGGGTGATGGTGGAAGGGGGTGGATTAGTTCTTCCTTTTAGTCTTTTTTCCTCATAACGTAGATTGAAATGATTTATTTTATTCATTGTTAGTTTGATGAGCTAAACTTGTGAAAGTTGATACTCCATTGCCTAAGACAAATGGACACTCACTAGTTTCTCAAATGTCACCATCAATCAGAGTGAGCTAATTGAATACCTGCTGCCTCCTCGCACTCAGTGTAGTACTCTCTCCGGTCTCTTGTCACGAGTATATACATTTTGTTGGCTAATGTCCTGAGTGAATTCATTTATTAAAAACACATATATAGATAGGTTTGAACAACGTCAGGTATAAAAAAAAGCTTTATAAGAAAACAAATTGTCAATACTAATTATGTATCATAGATGGAAACAGGCATTTATGATCTGATCTTGATCACCTGCCATTCTTGATCTTCTTTTTCTTCTTCTTCGAACGCTCCATATCGACCACTTGTTAACCACTCTGTGTAATTTGTATGTGATCTGAGACTAACAGCGATAGTACGTTGTGTCAATTAAGCGCCTCCACGTAGGCAAGCACATCCAATTTCTACGACGCTTTTATTTACAAGGTAGATCCCCTAGGTCTTATATCAGTCGCCTCTTACGACATGCGTTGTAGGTCACAGTGGTACTATTCTTTGCTTTCCTAGCGTACCTTTACCACACGGGCGCCATTCCTGCTCCAATGATCAATCCTCCGTTCCTAGTTTTTTTTTTTTTCTCTAAAGTCTGTTCACCTCATTTCTCTCTCTTTTTTAGCCAGTAACGCCCTTGGCGATCAAGAAAGCAAGAAACACAATCGACTCTTCTCTGTTCATGGCCGTACAATATATTGTGTTGGAGTTGTGATTAATTTCTGTTAGTTTTGTTCTACTGATTTTCTTCATGTCATTTTTTCATTTTCCATGTTTTCGTTTACTCTCCGTTGTCCATTTATGTGATTTTTGGTAACATAATTAATCTCCATGCGTATCACATATCCGATCCATTTCCATCATCTCATTTATATAATGTTCATATTCTCTTTACTGATAATGTATAAGCAGTTCTTGGTTAAATTAAGAACTAAAATCCAGTCCTTCGAAACTAAATGCTACAGAAAGATCCTAGAATACCATGGACAGAAAAAGAAAGAATACTATGTCCTGAAAGAACTAAATGTTAAAGAGAATTGGCTGATAAACAACATACTATACAGAAAGATTATATACTTTGGTCACATCAAGCGTCACGATGGCCTGGAAAGAACAATACTAAGGGCAGCGTCCCAGGATGCAGAGGCAGACCAAGAATAAGATGGCTACAAGATATTAAAGAAAAAATTAACATGACCATCGACGAAGTGGGTGAACTGGCAAGAGACAGCGTGAATTTCAGACGTGCTGCAAAGAGAGCAACGTCATATAAAGGATACGCACCTTGATGATGATGAGTTCTTGGTTAGAGAAATAAAATACGTGTAACATCTCTCGCCTGCAAGTTGTATGTAACATCTCTAGCCTGCAAGTTGTATGTAACATCTCTCGCCTGCAAGTTGTGTGAAACATCTCTCGCCTGCAAGTTGTATGAAACATCTCTCGCCTGCAAGTTGTATGAAACATCTCTCGCCTGTAAGTTGTATTAGAAACATCTGCCTGCAAGTGGGTGATGCTAGAGACGCTGATTTCAGATGTGTGCAAGGAGCAATCTATCGTCTGCCCTGCAAGATGATGAGTTCTTTGCTGCAAATAAATGTGAAACATCTCTCGCCTGCAAGTTGTATGAAACATCTCTCGCCTGCAAGTTGTATGAAACATCTCTCGCCTGTAAGTTGTATGAAACATCTCTCGCCTGCAAGTTGTATGTAACATCTCTCGCCTGCAAGTTGTATGAAACATCTCTCGCCTGCAAGTTGTATGAAACATCTCTCGCCTGTAAGTTGTATGAAATATCTCTCGCCTGCAAGTTGTATGTAACATCTCTCGCCTGCAAGTTGTATGAAACATCTCTCGCCTGCAAGTTGTATGAAACATCTCTCGCCTGCAAGTTGTATGTAACATCTCTCGCCTGCAAGTTGTATGTAACATCTCTCGCCTGCAAGTTGTATGTAACATCTCTCGCCTGCAAGTTGTGTGAAATGGAACAGTTTAGACAAATATATTCTGTCAATTCTAGCAATTTGATCGGTATTGTAAATTAGATAACACATCGCTGTGGAAAGTATTAGATAAAGCAGAAAATGGGAACAATTTCAGAGAAAGAAAACAACAAAGTTATGAAAAAGTAACAATCAAAACAAAAGAAGT
This sequence comes from Arion vulgaris, assembly GCA_020796225.1. NCBI lineage: Eukaryota > Metazoa > Mollusca > Gastropoda > Stylommatophora > Arionidae > Arion > Arion vulgaris. The sequence continues at coordinate 44,035,370 of CM036757.1, forward strand.
GGATGAGAAATGGAGTAACTTGAAAGACAGATTTAAAATGATTGCCCAAAAAATATGTGGCACCAAAACGAAAGGGAACCCAAGGTATAAAATTTCAATATGGTGGAGCCAAGAAATAAAAAAAATAGTGAATAGCAAAAAGAAAGCCTTTACATGCTGGCTAAAAAGGGAATGATGTAAATGATGCAATCTATAGGCAGATCAGAGGGAAACACATACATCAATAATAAAAGCAAAAAAAGCATGAGAAACATTTGAAGCATGCTGGTTGAAGAAGAAAGAACAGCATTAAGAGAATATTACATTAAAGTAAGAGAAATACGACACCATAACGAAGATTTAAAATTTTAAATTTTAGATTTTAAACCTAACAGGAATTTTAAATGACGAAAAATGGCAACCTATCTTGGGGTGGAAGTTAATATTAGAAAATTGGAGACATTACTTTGAAGAGCTACTTAATTATGATAAAACTTAAGGGATGATAAACTGTTATAATACAAACGAAGAAATAGAGAGATTAGAACCAGGAATACTACAACATAAAAGAAAAAGTAATACATTTGCACCAAAACGCAAATCAACAAGGCACAGATGATCAGCAGAAGCCATCAAATCAGCTGGAGAGGCAGGTGCAAAATGGGTTAACCTATAGTTTCTAAACTTTTGGACCACTGCCCACTTTGCACTACATAAACTTTGTAACGTCCCTCTGTTCATTACAAATGTTTGTAACAGCCCTACCCCCTATATATCATGCTCTATTGTCTCTTGACATAGAAAATTGATATATAATTATTGTAATACATGGTCAATTTTCAAATGATTATCTACATGAAATAGAAAATTGATGAATAATGGGTCGTGTACGTTGGGCATAAGATGAATTCAAATGCAGAATTAAAATTTGTAATGATTAGTCAAGAGCAAAACATGTAAAAAACTTCCCCAAATGCTTCTGAACTAACTATCGCCCCCGGAATGCTTCAGCGCCCATTGGAGGAGCCCTGGGTTAGACGAATGTTCCAAGTCGAGTGGAAGAAGCAAGAAACACCAGAAGATTGATAAAACAGCAATAATCACACCAACTTGGAAAACAAAGGCAACGAGAAAAAATGTAATAATTTAGGGAATCTCACTACAAGCCACATAGGAAAAATGCAGCTAAGATAATTGAAAGAAGACTAAGACCAACAGTTAAAGAAAAGAAATTTTTGATGAAGCATTGAGCGATGGGTTTCAGACCAAAACAGTAAAGGGCCTGTATTTCAGACTGACAATAGACTTTCATATCCCCCCCTCAGGGCAGAACAATTTGAAGAAGGTAAGAGCTGTTACAAACTCCCGAACATAACAAGACATGTAGTGTGGTATTCATAAACAAGGAAAAGGCCTTCGACAGAGTCGATAGAACAAACATATTGTCTACAAAAATATGGAATCAGCAAACATTGCACCAAGGTCTGCTAGAGCATATACATTTCAAGTAAAAGTTACATAACGTAACAAAGCACCAATAATACATATATAATTATTAGTGTCATTAGTGCGTCCTACAGAGTTAAGACATAAACAAATAATAGAGGGAGGAGAGAAGAAGACAAATTACTATAAAGCAAGGAAGGGCTGATATCTCTTCTTGACCTAACACTTACCAAACATGAACATGAACTCATAAAAATGACAGAACAACACATATTTTGTTCAAATTCAAATTCTATTTTAATTTGATTGAATTATGTTCGCTCTCTCTCTTCAGAAAGAGCTCAAAAAATGATAATTTCTTTTCAATTCTCAAAGTTTTGAACATTTACACGTTAACAAAAAACGAAGAAATACCATACAAATGAGAAATGGAACTCTGCAGGGAATCTATCTTATCACTCTGCTACTTCATAGGAAAAACGCCACATTTCCAGTTACAACTGATTGTTCTTCTCCTTCCTGTACAGGTCCTACCTTGAAACGTAAACCACGTTACCAATATCAATTATTATTATAAGTCAAATTAAACAATCAATTGCATTATCTTATCAATATTTTAAAAAAGTTCTTTGTTCAGTCCATCAATGTCACACTTTGCCCTGTCTGCAGAAATTTCTTTCACTGCCCTAACCGTTAGCTTAACCTATCACCACAATTTGATTGTTCTAATACATTCTACCGTTTAGTAAGTAAAACTGTCTAAGTTCGATAGAACCAATGGATAATAAGAAGGTTCAGTCCTTTCCTGTCAGAAATGTAACTGCTTGAACACGGTTTCAGCATCCAACTGGTTGTAGCCGTCTCTCAATGGATCCTCATGGACGCCGCCATACGAATGGGTAGTCGACTAGCTTCCTGGTTAGGTTCGATGTAGTTTTGTCTCTGTCCGTTCAGGAAACCGTTTCTGGTCGTCCAGGATGATGATTATAGGTTTCGTTATCGCATAACAACAGTCGAATCAATCCTGGATATATCTAGCTTTCTAGTTTAAGTTCTGTCAAGTAGAACTGAATTGATTTCAACCTCTAGCAGCAAGTATACAAGGATACTTGCAAAAACAATAGTTGGTTAAAACAAATCCTCAGTCTAACCGACTCTATTCTATATCATCTACTGCTTTGTTGTTCGTTCAACATGTTACTTTATAAATCTCTGAGATAAATCACCATGTTCATTGGTCTTGATAGATTGTCTCACAGACATAACATTCACAATAGCGCACCTGAACTCTTACTAGTTTTCTAACGTCCTCTCTCGTCCTGCTCTAATGTGTCTTTCTCTATCTGTTTTCTTATTTCACTTTCCCAGCAAAACTCTACAATAATGACATCTCTTTGACTTCTGTTGCCCTTCAAATGGGTCGACTGCAAAATAAATGAACACTGATTACCCGACCGGTAGCCCACACTGCAAAGGTGGAGTATGGTTGGCCAGTTGACAATCAGTTTCCCATTTGTCTTTTCCTATAGGAGAGCATACTCTGTCCCAATAACAAAAATAGCCAGAACATCAAAAACATTCACAGTAAACTTAGGAGTTAGACAGTGATGTGTGCTCTCTCCACTGCTGTTTATAACATACATGGACAACATAAGTAGAAAACAGGAATAAAGGAAGGAAATAATATTTCAGAAATTTCGTTTGCAGACGACCAAGTACTGATTGCAGAAAACTTAGAATCTATTCATAATTATCTGAGCTTAGTTAACATCAAGGGGAAGGAGTACAACATGAAAATAAATATAATAAAGACAGAGACAATGACAATAAGTAGACAAAAATAAAATCCTAAAATAAAACTTCAGAACGTAGACATAAAACAAACCATTGAGGTCAAATAATTAGAAACAATTTTCCCCTGCAGACGGAAGTTTCGATATCCAAATCAGCCATCGATGCACAAAAGCTAACCAGGTACTGGGCAGTTAAACACCACTGTTGCCACATACAGAAATAACGCCAAAAACTAAAGCAAATTTTATAGGATTTTAAAACGATTTTCTGGCCAACACTATGTTACCAGTGTCAAACATGGACAATAACAGCAGCTAATGAACGGAAAATCATAACGACAGAGATGAGGTGTGACAATAAGAGACAAAATTAGAAATGAAGAAATAGAAGAAGACTGGATGTGAAACCAGTCTTGCAATTCATAAAAGAACAACAGATTAAATGGTTTGGACACCTGACAAGAATGCCATATTATTGTCTACTCTAGAGAGCCACACCGAAAAGTATAACGAGTACAGAGCAGGAGGAAGACCACGCAAAAGGTGGAGCGACGGCATCAAGAATAGACTTACAAAACTAGAATATCAGCTTACAAAGTGTCTTAAAACAAGCACACACACGATCACTAGGCCCCCACCTCAACACTTCTATTAAAAAGTCAATGGTGGAAGAGAAGAAGAAGAAGAAGAAGAGGACAAAGCTGTGATACATATTGTATCTTGATTGTGTGATCGCTAAAATATTAACTTGAAATTGTTTCATCTATTTTAAAACTTTGAAAATTATCATTTGGGATATAAAGTTCTAACATTTCAACATTCGGTAACAAACGTGAACTTGTGTAATAGAAGGTTGCACTTCTGGATGGAGACTTCCCCCTCAGCTTTGATCTCGATAAGTGATGAAACATGTTGACTGTTTGACCTCACTCGCTTTAAATATTGCTTCAAATGTAACCATTACTTTTAGTTTCGTAAATTGTTTTTTTTTTCTATGAATGGGTGGTCAGTGCATTTCTCAACCTCAAGACTGGAAAACCAGAAGGCGCAGATCGTGTCTGCTCTCTATCATTTAACCTTTTGGACATTAGTGTTCCTACCAAGAGATACGCTTATTACAGCATATCTGTCCGGATTATAGAGATACACGATCAAGCTTCTAAACACAACAAGATAGTGATATCATATGGAGAGATAATATGCTGACATGCCCACTGAACTACTTCAAGCAAGAGGGAAAGCCAGTGTTCTCAAATACCATACATTGTGAGTGTCGTTCAGTAATAATGCAGACATTCCAAATCATACCCGACTCAAAGAAACAAAACAAGGATTTGTGCACAAATTATCGTACTAACTTGTTTAATTAGTGAAGACATCAACATCAGTATGCGAACTTTATAAACCAGGATAGACCGACATTTAAAATACGAAACACATGATATTTGAAAGAATTCTACTTGTGAACTTAACTTGTGTGACTACGAGTCTGTTTTCAAATAGATAAACGATATACAATGCGCAAGAAGAGCTAAAAATAGACACACATAACAATTAAACACCAACACAAAAAAACACTAAGGTAATCGTCTTATTGCTCTTATGATTGTTGATACAAACACAAACCACACTTATAGTTTAGTAGTATTAATCATATGTAAGAGTCAAGTGTAGTTCTGCAGTAGATCACAAACACGGACCTTCATATATCATGACGTCGTCTACGGCTATTTGTCCGTAAGTTAGTGCAGCCATAAATATTACCTGAATAAAAACAAGTGACAACAGATCAACTATAAAAGGTAACATAGCGTGTCAATAGTAAAGTCAGCAACATGCTATTATTAATTCCATTATGATTTATTTATTGTCATTTTGTCTAGGTAATAACGTACAAACTCTTCGGGAGTAAGAGGTCTCTATGGTAAGGACCACTGCTGCTCGTTGTTGCTTTAAAAGTATTCGGTTTGTTCCCCTCGTGGAGCTATAGGGAAATATTTCCAAAGATTCCTAATCTCAATGTATATGAGATCGAGTTCCTAGTCCTAACGAAGATGAATGACAAAAAGTAGATCCCGGGTTTAACACAATTTAAGACACTGATAACAATAAAATTCCGATACAATTTTTATCTTCTTCAAAACCTTTTCCGAGGACAGGACGGGGCATTCACTGTGCAAAGAACGAGTATATCTGCTAGATCTGCTTGCAGATGTACCAACTATAATATGTGCATCTGGGGAATGCTGACAATTTTTAAAACATTTTATTAACACATTTGATTATGAGAACTACATAAATTTTATTTGTATCTATAGAACTGGCTCTGAATAAATTCAATTTGCAAATTGTTATCTGTCAACTTTCACGGGAGCGGGAATTCTATTGTATCGGGTTTTACTGGCAATTGGAATGAGAGATATTTTAATCTTAAAGCCAATGAAGAGACGTTGACCCACGAGGGGCGAAACTCGGAGACCCTGCATGCCTCTCTGGGGCACTCTCTCCTGAGCCAATGAGCATGCTTTAAATCGAGTTGAGCTGCACGAGGCCCACGTAGGCAAAATTATGGACCCTGTATATAATATATAACGATTATAAGCTCCGGAATCGGACACCCCAAGTAAACGTGAACAGGGCGAAAACTGATGGTGACGATATAGCAGGCACCATCGCAAAGTGAGTACACACGCTAGCGATGCAAGAGTGGGGTCGCCGATGGGCAGGCGAGCATGGCATGCACAGTAGGCGCGGAAGACACGCATGCGGGCGATGCTAGAGTGGGCCCACCGGTGGGCAGACGAGCATGGCACAGCATGCAAGGCAGGCACGGAAGGCGCGGCAAGCACGGCAGGCGAGAGGGTGTGTGGACCACCCAAATGTGCAGAACAACTGGAAAGCCCAGCAGAGGTAAAGCTAGTGCGTGTTTCCGCTCGCAGGGAAATACTGCTGCCTTGTAGTTGATTGGGGACAATCAGAGGCTAGCGGAACAAACCTTACACAAAATTGAACGGTAGACAAACCAAGCAGTCCACAAAAATACGGTACATCTGGGAAGATGAAGTTCATCAGCCCGGGTTGGCAGGTCGTCTACGGGTCGCTACCTGGAAGAAAATAGCAACCTACTGCCTTGTGGGTTTTGGCTGGGGACAGTAAAAGGCTAATGGAGAGCAAACCCAGTAAACGCTGGTTGAAATCAAACACACCGCCGAAGGATAAGCATCTGAGCTTCAATAGATACTGAAGGTTGTACACGTACATTCCGTTCTTGATGTTTGGCTTCTTATATATCACAATAGAATGATAAAAGCGGCCCAAGAACGATAGCGTGAGAGAGAGAACGAGAGAGAGAACGAGAGAGAGAATATCTGGCTCTTGGAAAACTTTTACTTGAAAATATAAATTACAAGTACCTCTGAATTCGAAGTAAAGTTTGCCTGGAGGGCGTACCGCACTGGTGATATAGAAATCAATCTTTCCTGCAAAAGTCAGTGGCCATTTTAATCGTCATGACTACGATATAATTTACAGCACGCGAACGAAATAGAATATATGTACACAATGGTAAATATATGTGTAGATTGTCTTCTCTCCCAACTTTGATCAACTCTGATATAATATCACATTCTAGTAGTTGCCCTTTCTTGGACCTGTTTTATTGACAAATAAACTGTTTGATGAGTTGGGTTAACTATTTCCAATCTGACATTTTAATGTTCACTTTTCTTTTCATTGTTGCTTTTTTTTCATACAGCTTTCTCGTAATTACTCTTTCCATCTGTCAAGACTTATTTCTAGCCTTCTCAAACATTGGTTTTCCATTATGTTATCAACAGTAGGCGAACAGCTTAGGTAACAATGAAGATAATTATTTGTTATTTCTTTGACATTCTTTTAATTTCTCTCTTTTGTCTGATATTCTTTATCAAACCACGAACAAATATTTCATGCACTTCTTTATGTCTACTTTAGTCTCTCTATATTTTACGTTGTTAGATTCGTATTTTAGTTTATATCAGACTCTACACAACAATGTCGCTGTTAGTGTTTATCAGACAATGTCGCTGTTAGTTTATATCAGACTCTACCTGACAATGTCGCATTGTGTGAACAAGTACGGAAAATATATAGTAAGCTGTTAGTGTTTATCAGACTCCACCCGACAATGTCGCTGTTAGTGTTTATCAGACTCCACCCGACAATGTCGCTGTTAGTTTATATCAGATTCTACCGAACAATGTCGCTGTTAGTTTATATCAGACTCTACACAACAATGTCGCTGTTAGTTTATATCAGACTCTACCTGACAATGTCGCTGTTAGTTTATATCAGATTCTACCCGACAATGTCGCTGTTAGTTTATATCAGATTCTACCCGACAATGTGACTGTTAGTTTATATCAGACTCTACCCAACAATGTGACTGTTAGTTTATATCAGACTCTACCCAACAATGTGACTGTTAGTTTATATCAGATTTTACCCAACAATGTGACTGTTAGTTTATATCAGACTCTATCCAACAATGTCGCTGTTAGTTTATATCAGACTCTACCCAACAATGTGACTGTTAGTTTATATCAGACTCTACCCAACAATGTCACATTGTGTGAACAAATAGGAGATATATAGTAAGCTGTTAGTTTATATCAGACTCTACCCAACAATGTCACATTGTGTGAACAAATATGAGATATATAGTAAGCTGTTAGTTTATATCAGACTCTACCCAACAATGTCACATTGTGTGAACAAATAGGAGATATATAGTAAGCTGTTAGTTTATATCAGACTCTACCCAACAATGTCACATTGTGTGAACAAATATGAGATATATAGTAAGCTGTTAGTTTATATCAGATTCTACCCAACAATGTCACATTGTGTGAACAAATAGGAGATATATAGTAAGCTGTTAGTTTATATCAGACTCTACCCAACAATGTCACATTGTGTGAACAAATATGAGATATATAGTAAGCTGTTAGTTTATATCAGATTCTACCCAACAATGTCGCTGTTAGTTTATATCAGACTCTACCCAACAATATCACTATTAGTTTATATCAGATTCTACCCAACAATGTCGCTGTTAGTTTATATCAGACTCTACCCAACAATGTCACATTGTGTGAACAAATAGGAGATATATAGTAAGCTGTTAGTTTATATCAGATTCTACCCAACAATGTCACATTGTGTGAACAAATATGAGATATATAGTAAGCTGTTAGTTTATATCAGAATCTACCCAACAATGTCACATTGTGTGAACAAATATGAGATATATAGTAAGCTGTTAGTTTATATCAGATTCTACCCAACAATGTCACATTGTGTGAACAAATATGAGATATATAGTAAGCTGTTAGTTTATATCAGATTCTACCCAACAATGTCACATTGTGTGAACAAGTACGAGAAATAGTAAGCTGTTATTTTCTCATTTTTTCATTGAGAGAGGCTCGGGGCATTGTTTATTATAAAAAATATTTTGTATGAGATCAAGACACAGAGAAAGCTAATCATTAATATAAGAAAAAGGTAATCATCATTTTACAGGCATGTGATGAGGAGGGAGGTTTAGAACACATTGTGACAACTGGTAAAATCGAGGGTAGACGAGACAGAGGAAGAAAGAGAGAGACAATTTTGGATAGCCTGACTTCATGGCACGGTAGAGCGTCAACATATGAGTTGATAGCAAACACCAACGACAGAGATTTGTGGAGATCCATGATCGCCTACGCTAACCAGCATGTCACCTGATGATGATGACAAGAGTGTACCAATTGGTTCTTTGAAACTTTTTGCTGATATAAAGCGTTAGGAACCTAAAGTTAATGGTTAGAATTGTATAGCTTGATATGTCTTTCTCATTTTATGTTTAACTTCAATTTTAGATTTACAAATATATATACCTGTCAAATTGCTGCCTGCAAAAGGAAAATGTCGTGTATATATGTGTGTATGTGTATTTAAATATGATATGTTATAATAATTTTGTTCTACTGTTATACGCTACATAATGCCCGCAAATATAATTTTTATACCGCTTTATCCTTGGAAACTCTTTCCATTTCTTCCATTTCTTCCTGAGTCAGATTTTTCTCGCCTGTCTAAGAAAATGTTTGTTTGAGGGTATCTTTAGTGGGTCTTTTTAAAGTTATATGTTTCCCATAGTAATGTCTGCTTTGTTATCTTTTGATCATAGGTTCGCAGAGTATTCCCAACATATCTCAATCTTCTTTTCTTATAACAGTTATTATAGTCTGTCCATTAATTCGTGAGCACGTTTGAAATTGATTTTCTCGAAAACTACCTGTTGGATCTCAGTGATTTTTGCAAGCAGCCTTAGAATATCCATGACGCTAGAGAAATATTTTTTCCAAGAAAATTTGATGTAGTTTGAAATATTTCTTATTCAGGTTATATTAAAATCAACCTCACCGGATTGTACACAATAGTAACAGATCTACAGTACACAGACGCGTTGTTCTAAAATACATTATGGTAACATTGAAATATCGTGAGTTTCACGAATTCCCGTGCACCTAACCCAGTCGAGTTTGAAAGCGGAAAGCATATGACGTTATAATTGGGATACCGTTGTATAGTTATAGGCGTATCTCGCTATTTGTATGAAGCTATTGTATCATATTTGTTGGCTTATCAAAACTGACATTGATATCACATTCATAATGAGTCTGAAGTGCACATTTATAACAATGCAGAAGGTTACAGTTTTACTATACCAACACTTCCGTAGGGAATCTAATAGAGGTCATCTATATTGCGATATTCATAACCCTAAGAAACGAACGCAACTGGCGCTTGGTCTGAATAGAGAATCCTTTTCCGATGGATTAAACAGAACACAAAGTGCACTAATGTCAAGCAAGGAAGGAAAAGAACAATTGACGACTTTGACATAGATGTCATAAGACGGGAGCTCTTGAAAATGTTTGCGACAAATCAACTTGTTACCTCAGGAAACTGAAATTAAAACTGCAATCAGATTGCAGCATAGACATTTCTAAAAGTACTCTATGAAAATTGTAAGAGCCGCCGGCTTCACCTTCAGAAAACTATAGGCGGCAGGAATATTATTTGTGAAAAGCCACATTTAATTGCTGCCCGAAGTAAATACCTGAGGCAGATCCGTGAGCGGCGGAGGCAAGGCTATGATATTGTATGTTTGGACGAATCCTGGGTCAATGCTCACCACACCAATGCTAAAGAATGGCAATCAGTAGACGGTGAACAGAAAATAAAAATACCAAGCAGCAAAGGCCAGCGTATTATACTAACACATGCAGGAAGTAGTGAAGAAGGTCTTGTCCATGACGCTGGACTTATTTTCCAATCAAAAGTACCGACGGTAGGGACTACCACACAGAAATGAATGGACATATTTTCAGGCACTGGATGGAGAAAGATCTACCTCCAATTCTTAACAGACCATCATGCTTGGTAATGGATAATGCATCCTATCACAACGCAGTATCAGCGGAAGACAAAGTACCAACTGCATCAAATGCAAAAGATCAAATTAGACTTGCTTACATAAGGAAAATGTCAGCTTGATGATCATATTTGAAACCGAGTTGTTGCACCTGGTGAGGATGACAAATAAGACAAAGGTGTTTCATATTGACAAAATCATTGCGGAATACGGACACACGTCTTTGCGACTACCTCCATATCATGCTCACCTCAATCCGATAGAGCTTGTCTGGGCTAAAGTAAAAGGGCAAGTTGCCGAACAGAACAGGACGTTTAAAATGTGTGATGTTGAAGTTCTGACACGTGAGTCCTTCGCAATGATATACATGCAGTTCTGGAAGAAGTGTGTTGAACATGTGCTCCAAGAGGAAGACGAGTACTGGCACCGAGATGGATTACAATTTGTCCAGTCAGTAACAATTATCAACCTCATGGAATCGTCAGATTCGGGATGATACAAATCATATTTTGATTACAGACTGAGAAATAGCAACGTATACATTTCCATATCCAAATGCGTCTACCATCATACAATTTGTGGTGAAGTTAAGACACCCTGGGGTCTAATGGTGACCGAAGGGGAGGACTAACTGTTGCATATTGTATCCAAGTTCACTATTGCACATAAAGGGCAACACACTTAATTACTTGACCTATCAAGTTAATATGGAGATACACCTATGAATAGAATTGACATGGACAAATTCTAGGGATACTGTAAAATCTAAAATTTGAGCCCCGTATTTGCAATTGTCATAAAAGATCAAAGGAATTCGCCGATGTGCAAAATCCGTAGCATCTATGGACTACTGGTTAGCTTTTTTTTAGCTCATGGATATTCTAAGGCTGCATGCACAAAATCACTGAGATCCAACAGGTAGTTTTCGAGAAAATCAATTTCAAACGTGCTCACGAATTAATGGACAGACTATACTAATGATTGACCATACATTTATCTCATTTCTTCACTTCTACTGAATTATTCCCATTTTATGTTCACTATAGTTTCTCAGACATATAATTTTAAATGTGTTTAATTTACTTTCTATAACTTTAACCCTTTTCCAAGTTGCATATGCTAGGGGTAATACAACATTTGAGTTGCAAATTCGTTATTTAGTTTTAAAACTATATTCGTTGGGGTTCCATATTTTAATTAGACTTCTCAAAGTTAATTTTACCTTGCCAGTTCGTAGTAAATCATATATATATATATATGTGTGAATATATTTGAACCTACTGTAGCACTTATGAACAATATCATACGTTATGTTAATAAAAGATAAATGTACCCTGAAACTAACGTCCTTTGTGATTGTATATGACATCTTATTTAATGGTCTGCCAATAGTTAGCATATCTGTTGAAGGAAGATTGATTAGTAACATCTAACATTTCTTGTCCCAGATAAAAGGTCGTAAAAGGTCCACTTTGAAATAAATTAAAATTGACACAGATGTCACCAACATTGAATGATGGTGACAAGAAACGTGGAACTGCGAGCTGACCATTTCCTAAGGCAACCAAGTAAGGATCTAGAGATACAAGTAAAAAGAAAATCAATAAGTAAAATATATTATACAAATAGATCAGTTCGTTTTATCTAATCACAGTTTAACAGTAGAATAACATTAATGCTTTAGTTGTACATAAATATAAAAATAATCAAGTTTTAGATCAATATGAAATAATCAAGTTTTACATAAACATAAAATAATCAAGTTTTACATAAACATAAAATAATATAGTTCTACATAAACATAAAATAATATCGTATTACATAAAAACCATATAATAGCATTTCAGCTTGTCACAGCAAAAAAAAAAATCATTGTTTTCTAAGGTACATGAGACAGCAGAATATCGCATTAAGTACACCATTTTGTACATACATTTATTTATGTAGTTCCATATGCTTATAGTAAGAGACATATTATAGTTCGTTACCAAATCAATTAACATACTAATGTTTAGTTTGCTCGAAATTCACATTTTGCTTGACCGGCTTATTGCGTTGTATCCACTATATCCGAGTAACATTGCATATGAGGCGAACTGTATATTGATAATCTGCTTATATTTGACCGATCCATTTAATTTGTTGTTTCTTGATGAAGTTCAGTATTGATGTTGTGCCCACTTTTTTCCTGACGTCTTCATTTCTAAACCGTCTCTTCTTGTTACACCCATCATTCTGCGTAGACACTTCATCTCTGTTGTGACAAGTTTTCTTCTATCATTTGATGTCATCGTTCTGGTCATTGCTTTGTTGCATCTATGTTGGATTTCGCTAATTAATCTTTCGTTTGCTAAAACAAAACTGCTCTCTCTATGTATAGTCATTAACTTGTTTTAATGGGCGTGTGTCGATGGAGATATTAGTAGTGTTTTCCTTTCTGGCGAATGTTATTACATCGTTTTGTCCATGTTTATTCTCATATTGTATTCATTACATGTTAACTAAAGCATGTTAATGTGTTGCTCCAGCTGTTCCTCTTTTGTTCATATGATTGCCTGTTTGTCGGTAAAAAAAAATGCGTTTAAGTGTTCCCTCAGTTTGTCTCCTTTACTGTTGTTATCTATATTACAGATTTGATCGGCATATGTGAAGAACAGCAGCAGTGATAGTATGCATCCCTGTCTTACTCCTGACCCTACGTGGACATTTTCTGATAGTCCTGATTTTGATCGAATCTTACACTTAACCGTTTTAATAAACGCTCATGAATAGATTCATTAGGTGGTCATTAACAAAATAGATTAAATATACTTTCCACATCTTGTTTCCGTCTACGCATCGAATATTTGTTTTTTTTCTGGACCACAAACGCAAGGTGATGACGTTTGTCAGATTCGACAGTCCTTTCCATTAACTGCCTGAGGGCGAATATTGCGTCTGTACAGCGTCTATTCCTCCAGAATCCCATGTGTGAGTCGTTACGCTGGGGCTCTCTAATATAGCGCAGCCTTTTTCAAGTACTTAACATCACATTTTTCGGCTCCAGCTTTTCCTCTATATTTCGTGCAATCCATATTGTGTTACCTTTCTTCTTCCAGAACGGAATTAGTGTTGTATTTCTCCAAATTTCATGTGTTTCTTGTGTGATCTAGACTTGGTTAAGTAGTCACTGTGTAGCCAGCTTATTCCTACCTGTTTAGTTGCTTTGAGTAGGTTAGCAGGAATATTGTCTGGGCCAGGTGTTTTGTTAGATGGAGCCATGTTTACAGTATTTCTAATATTTCAAAGTGGTATATTTGGTTCTAACTCTGTAGCTACATGTATTGTGTTTTCTTGAATGTTGGATTGGTCCTGTTGTTGGAGGTGGAGAAAAACGTTCAAGCATAGCCGCCATCTATTCAACTATATCATCACTATCTAAAGTCATTACCTTGTTCTGTTCTGCATCTCGTTATCGCTTTGGTTAATGTTTACTCTCCTTCTATTGCGAGGTTATGTGGTATGTCATAACGACTGATCTCCATCATCATGTATTTATGCTTAGGATCATCGGGGCTAGTAACCACCAAATTTTCTATAACCGTTTAAAATGTCGGTGTCGACTAACTACATAAAACTGGTGTGGCTAATTACGTTTAAAATGTCGGTGTCGACTAACTACATAAAACTGGTGTGACTAATTACGGTTAAAATGTAGGTGTCGACTAACTACATAAAACTGGTGTGGCTACGGTTAAAGAATTGAATTTCTTTGTCAAGTTTCCCCTATGCTGAACGTCGATCTCATCAAAGCACACTTCTATGATCGATCTCTAGCCCGATGTTCCGTCTCCTCCATCTTTCTGTTCAAAACTTCAATTTCGTATCATGTATAGCATATATACAACTGCAACACTTATTCTGATTAACATATTCCAGATTCAGAAACATATTATTGTTTATGGCCCAATGTCCCTTGATGTCCAGATCCCTGGAAATGTCCAGATCCCTGGAAATATGTTCCTTTTGTTTGATCAAAACATTCTAAGAATATTTTATCAGCACTTCGCTTCAAGAACTTCGAATTTCTTTTTCATTTCCAGTGTAATAGTCCTTAGCTGACATTTGTATATTGTCATCCTACAACATGCATGTTCTTAGAAGTTTCCATTTTCCTCCTTACTTGTGTTCATGAAATACTGTCTATAATAATCAATGTGTATGTATCTCTTACATAATATGTGTCCCTCTTACATATTTCTGTATACTCTGTAACTGACACCGAGTTCGGTGTAGTTCTCTTTTCAATGCTGCTTCACTGGGTCAGTGAGTCAATCTTAGTATATCATATACTCTCAGTTTTGAAGTATATGGTATGCAGACTGGGATGTCTGGTCACATGACAAAATTGTCAAGCTTAAATTGTGTATACGTGTGGCTGCTCAGTCGATTGTGCTCTGTACTGAGTTCAGAATTGTATCTTGTTTTAATGTATTGATATTTTGATAGTCGTCCTTCATGAGTGCTGGTGACTTGCTGATTCTGTCATAATTGTCTTATGGTGTTACGTAACTGGTACATCTAGTTAATAGCGACTTTCGTGCAGCACATTGCGTGTCCTGTCCTTTCTTGGTATTCCATAGTGACTCAGCGTACACTGCGATCTTGCGCTGGTTGGACATTTCAGACAACATGGCATGTATCCCTGGCAATTTATGCTGAAGAGTTTATTGTGGTTATTCTTCATTCATGAAACAGAGTGATTATTAAATGCTACTCTTTGCTTAGTTCATTCTTGTCGAATAATACTTTCAGCCCTGCTTGTATATATACTCTAAATGATTTATCTGCAAATACTTTAGATAGATATCATCGTCTGGTATGTCTGAGCTTTGTTTGTAGATTCGTAGTGGCTAGTAGTTATAACTTATTTTGTTCTCATTTGGCTTAAAGCTAGGTGTAGTTGTATGTCATGTTGATAAACATTCAAGTAATATTTGTTCTATCTTCTCATGTGGTTTTCTACTTAGCTATCTGAAAATGGTTAACTTCCTCCTGGCCGTTTACTGCTGCTTTGTTAATCTAGTAATTCCATGTATTATCATTAAATATAATAATAATAATAATAATTCATCATGTACCGTTACACGTTACATAGGGCCTGCAAATAATTTCTACATACAGCTCTATCCTGGGCAATTCGTTCACACTTCTCCATGGACCTGAGACCGATATTTCTTGACTCTCTCAGCAAAGTTCGCTTCAGGGTCTCCTTAGGTCGACCTCTTTCTTGAACCCTTTGCATCCCACCTCAATGCATGTTTTGATATTCGTTGATCATTTTTCCTCAAGGTATGCCCAACATATCTCCATCTTCTCTTTCTTATAACAGTTGTCACTAGTGGTTGACCAGACATTTCTCTGATTTCATCACTTCTCCTGAATTCGTTCCATTTTATAGTCATTATTTTTCGCAGACATCTATTTTCAAATGCGTTTAAGTTGCTATCTATATCTTTAGTCATTTTCCAACTCTCGCTGGCATATGTCAGGATTGATACAACATTTGAATTGAAAATTCGTAATTTAGTTTTAATACTATATAACTTGCAGTTCCATATTTTATTTAGACTTTTAAAGCTGATGTTGCTTTGCCAATTCATCTCATAATTTATTTTTTAATATTTCCTGTGCAATCAAAATTGCTACCCAAATAGGTGAACTGCACTGTGTTTTTTGTTATCATTTTATATTCCAGGGTGATATCTGCATTACTTTCCATAGGTGTCTTCAGTATATTTGTTTTTTCATAGCTTTCTGCACTCCAACTTTTGATGCTATAGATGACAAGTTGTCTGTTTTTCTGTACATATCTTGGTTGTTTCTACTTAACAAGGCAATATCATCTGCCAAATCCAAATCTTCTAGTTGACTATTTTCTACCCACTCGATGCCAGTTTCGCCCCTGCAACATTTTCGCATCACCCAGTAAATGTCACTCCAAACAATAGCGGAGACAGAATACAGCCTTGCTTTCTCCGGTTTAAACCATAAACCAGTCGATGTGTCCTTTAATATCATTAAATATAACTTTCTTGTATCATTATTCAACAAAATTATAGCATTAAATATAACTTAGCAATATGTACGTTGTCTGTTAGCAGTTCTTTATGTATCGTGATGACATCAGTATTATATTCAGTTGATGATGAAGAGTGTTGAGATGAACGTATCTATGTTGATGATGACATACCATTTAGTGTACTCATTAGTTTCAAGCAACTATACCTCTTTGTATCAATTTGGTGGCCACTGGCGCAAGTTTATTTGTGTTGCTTATTATAACAACATCAGAGTACATTGTCACTTTTACTTCACATGGTAGATCAACAAGTCGGTAATGAATGTACATCTAGAAATGTGTGGGCGACAGAGTTCTCCTCTATGAACAATTCAAGATACACTAGATTGTTCTTACTCTTAAGTTAATCCAGATATCTTTGAACTGTTCTCTTATGCAAGTTTGATTGTATCTATACATACATCTTACTATTTATTTCACAATGTAGTAGTTTCTTCAGCATCTCTTACCTTTATTAAACTTTGTCAAAATCTTTCCCATGGTCTTTAGCACCAGTTGTTTCGCATCTTGAAACTTGTCCTCAATATTTTAGGAAAGATAGGTTGCTTAAACTTTAGTAGATTAGTACTGCCTTCATGTTGTCTGATGTAACACATGAAGATTTTCACTTTCAAGACAACACTTTAGCCAGAGATTGATAAACGTTGCCATTGTTTTGTAGAGATATATTGTAAGACTAATTAGTCTACAACTGGAGGCAGCGAATCAGATATACAACATTTGTTGTAAGCCCGCAGCACTTCACTTTCGTTTTCTGTCCTTTATTTGTAAAATGTTAAAGATTTCATTTGAGACTACATTGACTCCCATCGATTTCTTCATCTTTAATTTCGAATTGTCCTGTTCAAATTTTCTAAATGTAATTGGGACGTTCAAAGCTTCAGATATAGGTTAAATCTTATTCATATTTTATGTTGTATCTCAGAACTCCTTTTGTTTATGAGGTTAACTTCAATTTTATTGTGTTTTGCAAAGAAGTTTACAAAGTGATTAACTGTCTGTTTACATGTAAGAATGTCTTCATCTTTAATCACTGCAGACTTTGTGTTTTGCAAAGAAGTTTACAACGTGATTAACTGTCTGTTTACATGTAAGAATGTCTTCATCTTTAATCACTGCAGACTTTGTGTTTTGCAAAGAAGTTTACAACGTGATTAACTGTCTGTTTACATGTAAGAATGTCTTCATCTTTAATCACTGCAGACTTTGTGTTTTGCAAAGAAGTTTACAAAGTGATTAACTGTCTGTTTACATGTAAGAATGTCTTCATCTTTAATCACTGCAGACTTTGTGTTTTGCAAAGAAGTTTACAAAGTGATTAACTGTCTGTTTACATGTAAGAATGTCTTCATCTTTAATCACTGCAGACTTTGTGTTTTGCAAAGAAGTTTACAAAGTGATTAACTGTCTGTTTACATGTAAGAATGTCTTCATCTTTAATCACTGCAGACTTTGTGTTTTGCAAAGAAGTTTACAAAGTGATTAACTGTCTGTTTACATGTAAGAATGTCTTCATCTTTAATCACTGCAGACTTTGTGTTTTGCAAAGAAGTTTACAAAGTGATTAACTGTCTGTTTACATGTAAGAATGTCTTCATCTTTAATCACTGCAGACTTTGTGTTTTGCAAAGAAGTTTACAAAGTGATTAACTGTCTGTTTACATGTAAGAATGTCTTCATCTTTAATCACTGCAGACTTTGTGTTTTGCAAAGAAGTTTACAACGTGATTAACTGTCTGTTTACATGTAAGAATGTCTTCATCTTTAATCACTGCAGACTTTGTGTTTTGCAAAGAAGTTTACAAAGTGATTAACTGTCTGTTTACATGTAAGAATGTCTTCATCTTTAATCACTGCAGACTTTGTGTTTTGCAAAGAAGTTTACAAAGTGATTAACTGTCTGTTTACATGTAAGAATGTCTTCATCTTTAATCACTGCAGACTTTGTGTTTTGCAAAGAAGTTTACAAAGTGATTAACTGTCTGTTTACATGTAAGAATGTCTTCATCTTTAATCACTGCAGACTTTGTGTTTTGCAAAGAAGTTTACAAAGTGATTAACTGTCTGTTTACATGTAAGAATGTCTTCATCTTTAATCACTGCAGACTTTGTGTTTTGCAAAGAAGTTTACAAAGTGATTAACTGTCTGTTTACATGTAAGAATGTCTTCATCTTTAATCACTGCAGACTTTGTGTTTTGCAAAGAAGTTTACAAAGTGATTAACTGTCTGTTTACATGTAAGAATGTCTTCATCTTTAATCACTGCAGACTTTGTGTTTTGCAAAGAAGTTTACAAAGTGATTAACTGTCTGTTTACATGTAAGAATGTCTTCATCTTTAATCACTGCAGACTTTGTGTTTTGCAAAGAAGTTTACAAAGTGATTAACTGTCTGTTTACATGTAAGAATGTCTTCATCTTTAATCACTGCAGACTTTGTGTTTTGCAAAGAAGTTTACAAAGTGATTAACTGTCTGTTTACATGTAAGAATGTCTTCATCTTTAATCACTGCAGACTTTGTGTTTTGCAAAGAAGTTTACAAAGTGATTAACTGTCTGTTTACATGTAAGAATGTCTTCATCTTTAATCACTGCAGACTTTGTGTTTTGCAAAGAAGTTTACAAAGTGATTAACTGTCTGTTTACATGTAAGAATGTCTTCATCTTTAATCACTGCAGACTTTGTGTTTTGCAAAGAAGTTTACAAAGTGATTAACTGTCTGTTTACATGTAAGAATGTCTTCATCTTTAATCACTGCAGACTTTGTGTTTTGCAAAGAAGTTTACAAAGTGATTAACTGTCTGTTTACATGTAAGAATGTCTTCATCTTTAATCACTGCAGACTTTGTGTTTTGCAAAGAAGTTTACAAAGTGATTAACTGTCTGTTTACATGTAAGAATGTCTTCATCTTTAATCACTGCAGACTTTGTGTTTTGCAAAGAAGTTTACAAAGTGATTAACTGTCTGTTTACATGTAAGAATGTCTTCATCTTTAATCACTGCAGACTTTGTGTTTTGCAAAGAAGTTTACAAAGTGATTAACTGTCTGTTTACATGTAAGAATGTCTTCATCTTTAATCACTGCAGACTTTGTGTTTTGCAAAGAAGTTTACAAAGTGATTAACTGTCTGTTTACATGTAAGAATGTCTTCATCTTTAATCACTGCAGACTTTGTGTTTTGCAAAGAAGTTTACAAAGTGATTAACTGTCTGTTTACATGTAAGAATGTCTTCATCTTTAATCACTGCAGACTTTGTGTTTTGCAAAGAAGTTTACAAAGTGATTAACTGTCTGTTTACATGTAAGAATGTCTTCATCTTTAATCACTGCAGACTTTGTGTTTTGCAAAGAAGTTTACAAAGTGATTAACTGTCTGTTTACATGTAAGAATGTCTTCATCTTTAATCACTGCAGACTTTGTGTTTTGCAAAGAAGTTTACAAAGTGATTAACTGTCTGTTTACATGTAAGAATGTCTTCATCTTTAATCACTGCAGACTTTGTGTTTTGCAAAGAAGTTTACAAAGTGATTAACTGTCTGTTTACATGTAAGAATGTCTTCATCTTTAATCACTGCAGACTTTGTGTTTTGCAAAGAAGTTTACAAAGTGATTAACTGTCTGTTTACATGTAAGAATGTCTTCATCTTTAATCACTGCAGACTTTGTGTTTTGCAAAGAAGTTTACAAAGTGATTAACTGTCTGTTTACATGTAAGAATGTCTTCATCTTTAATCACTGCAGACTTTGTGTTTTGCAAAGAAGTTTACAAAGTGATTAACTGTCTGTTTACATGTAAGAATGTCTTCATCTTTAATCACTGCAGACTTTGTGTTTTGCAAAGAAGTTTACAAAGTGATTAACTGTCTGTTTACATGTAAGAATGTCTTCATCTTTAATCACTGCAGACTTTGTGTTTTGCAAAGAAGTTTACAACGTGATTAACTGTCTGTTTACATGTAAGAATGTCTTCATCTTTAATCACTGCAGACTTTGTGTTTTGCAAAGAAGTTTACAAAGTGATTAACTGTCTGTTTACATGTAAGAATGTCTTCATCTTTAATCACTGCAGACTTTGTGTTTTGCAAAGAAGTTTACAAAGTGATTAACTGTCTGTTTACATGTAAGAATGTCTTCATCTTTAATCACTGCAGACTTTGTGTTTTGCAAAGAAGTTTACAAAGTGATTAACTGTCTGTTTACATGTAAGAATGTCTTCATCTTTAATCACTGCAGACTTTGTGTTTTGCAAAGAAGTTTACAAAGTGATTAACTGTCTGTTTACATGTAAGAATGTCTTCATCTTTAATCACTGCAGACTTTGTGTTTTGCAAAGAAGTTTACAAAGTGATTAACTGTCTGTTTACATGTAAGAATGTCTTCATCTTTAATCACTGCAGACTTTGTGTTTTGCAAAGAAGTTTACAAAGTGATTAACTGTCTGTTTACATGTAAGAATGTCTTCATCTTTAATCACTGCAGACTTTGTGTTTTGCAAAGAAGTTTACAACGTGATTAACTGTCTGTTTACATGTAAGAATGTCTTCATCTTTAATCACTGCAGACTTTGTGTTTTGCAAAGAAGTTTACAAAGTGATTAACTGTCTGTTTACATGTAAGAATGTCTTCATCTTTAATCACTGCAGACTTTGTGTTTTGCAAAGAAGTTTACAAAGTGATTAACTGTCTGTTTACATGTAAGAATGTCTTCATCTTTAATCACTGCAGACTTTGTGTTTTGCAAAGAAGTTTACAAAGTGATTAACTGTCTGTTTACATGTAAGAATGTCTTCATCTTTAATCACTGCAGACTTTGTGTTTTGCAAAGAAGTTTACAAAGTGATTAACTGTCTGTTTACATGTAAGAATGTCTTCATCTTTAATCACTGCAGACTTTGTGTTTTGCAAAGAAGTTTACAAAGTGATTAACTGTCTGTTTACATGTAAGAATGTCTTCATCTTTAATCACTGCAGACTTTGTGTTTTGCAAAGAAGTTTACAACGTGATTAACTGTCTGTTTACATGTAAGAATGTCTTCATCTTTAATCACTGCAGACTTTGTGTTTTGCAAAGAAGTTTACAAAGTGATTAACTGTCTGTTTACATGTAAGAATGTCTTCATCTTTAATCACTGCAGACTTTGTGTTTTGCAAAGAAGTTTACAAAGTGATTAACTGTCTGTTTACATGTAAGAATGTCTTCATCTTTAATCACTGCAGACTTTGTGTTTTGCAAAGAAGTTTACAAAGTGATTAACTGTCTGTTTACATGTAAGAATGTCTTCATCTTTAATCACTGCAGACTTTGTGTTTTGCAAAGAAGTTTACAAAGTGATTAACTGTCTGTTTACATGTAAGAATGTCTTCATCTTTAATCACTGCAGACTTTGTGTTTTGCAAAGAAGTTTACAAAGTGATTAACTGTCTGTTTACATGTAAGAATGTCTTCATCTTTAACCACTGCAGACTTTGTGTTTTGCAATGAAGTTTACAACGTGATTAACTGTCTGTTTACATGTAAGAATGTCTTCATCTTTAATCACTGCAGACTTTGTGTTTTGCAAAGAAGTTTACAAAGTGATTAACTGTCTGTTTACATGTAAGAATGTCTTCATCTTTAATCACTGCAGACTTTGTGTTTTGCAAAGAAGTTTACAAAGTGATTAACTGTCTGTTTACATGTAAGAATGTCTTCATCTTTAATCACTGCAGACTTTGTGTTTTGCAAAGAAGTTTACAAAGTGATTAACTGTCTGTTTACATGTAAGAATGTCTTCATCTTTAATCACTGCAGACTTTGTGTTTTGCAAAGAAGTTTACAACGTGATTAACTGTCTGTGTACATGTAAGAATGTCTTCATCTTTAATCACTGCAGACTTTGTGTTTTGCAAAGAAGTTTACAAAGTGATTAACTGTCTGTTTACATGTAAGAATGTCTTCATCTTTAATCACTGCAGACTTTGTGTTTTGCAAAGAAGTTTACAAAGTGATTAACTGTCTGTTTACATGTAAGAATGTCTTCATCTTTAATCACTGCAGACTTTGTGTTTTGCAAAGAAGTTTACAAAGTGATTAACTGTCTGTTTACATGTAAGAATGTCTTCATCTTTAATCACTGCAGACTTTGTGTTTTGCAAAGAAGTTTACAAAGTGATTAACTGTCTGTTTACATGTAAGAATGTCTTCATCTTTAATCACTGCAGACTTTGTGTTTTGCAAAGAAGTTTACAAAGTGATTAACTGTCTGTTTACATGTAAGAATGTCTTCATCTTTAATCACTGCAGACTTTGTGTTTTGCAAAGAAGTTTACAAAGTGATTAACTGTCTGTTTACATGTAAGAATGTCTTCATCTTTAATCACTGCAGACTTTGTGTTTTGCAAAGAAGTTTACAAAGTGATTAACTGTCTGTTTACATGTAAGAATGTCTTCATCTTTAATCACTGCAGACTTTGTGTTTTGCAAAGAAGTTTACAACGTGATTAACTGTCTGTTTACATGTAAGAATGTCTTCATCTTTAATCACTGCAGATTTTGTGTTTTGCAAAGAAGTTTACAAAGTGATTAACTGTCTGTTTACATGTAAGAATGTCTTCATCTTTAATCACTGCAGACTTTGTGTTTTGCAAAGACGTTTACAAAGTGATTAACTGTCTGTTTACATGTAAGAATGTCTTCATCTTTAATCACTGCAGACTTTGTGTTTTGCAAAGAAGTTTACAAAGTGATTAACTGTCTGTTTACATGTAAGAATGTCTTCATCTTTAATCACTGTAGACTTTACGTTTCTCCCCACCATCATCATCGTTAAATTGTTTGACTAGTTTTCACAATTTCCTAATATTTCTTTCATATAGTTTTCCGATTTAAAAAACACCCTTACATTACCTTTCACTTAACATGCAGTTTGGCACTTTGAAGTGTCGTATTAACATGTGACATGCAGTTTGGCACTTTGAAGAATTGTATTAACATGTGACAAGCAGTTTGGTACTTTGAAGAATTGTATTAACATGTGACAAGCAGTTTGGTACTTTGAAGAATTGTATTAACATGTGACAAGCAGTTTGGTACTTTGAAGAGTCGTATTAACATGTGACATGCAGTTTGGTACTTTGAAGAATTGTATTAACATGTGACAAGCAGTTTGGTACTTTGAAGAATTGTATTAACATGTGACAAGCAGTTTGGTACTTTGAAGAGTCGTATTAACATGTGACATGCAGTTTGGTACTTTGAAGAGTCGTATTAACATGTGACAAGCAGTTTGGTACTTTGAAGAGTCGTATTAACATATGACATGCTGTTTGGCACTTTGAAGAGTCGTATTAGCATGTGACAAGCAGTTTGACACTTTGAAGAGTCGTATTAACATGTGACATGCTGTTTGGCACTTTGAAGAGTCGTATTAACATGTGACAAGCAGTTTGGCACTTTGAAGAGTCGTATTAACATGTGACATGCTGTTTGGCACTTTGAAGAGTCGTATTAACATGTTGTTAGTACACCATTCCTTGGATGATCTACGTATGCTTGAGAGAATTTCATACGTTGGCAGGTGCTCTAATTAACTATTTAAATACGTTTTGTGTTGACCTCAAAGACGTTTGTGCATGCACAGGTTGTAGTTAGCGACTTCTAAATTCATTAACTACTATATATCTATTTGATTGATTGATTAATATGACCAGCATCGTTGCACTACGTTAAATAATTATATGTGATTCGATTTATGTCTTACATAGACATATCGCGGCAGCAGTGCACGAGCTCCATAGCACCGACAAAGATCACCGATGTAATTGTGAAAATGGTTAGCATTTCTATAAAATGTCATGTTAATCATTTGTTATGAACATTACAAATAGTAGATGTTGATGTACTTGTCTGCAATTAAATAGATTGATAGTATAATGTTGATATGTATATATATTGTCCAGTCTGACTTCTTGTAATTGCACATTCGATAGAGACTACATTGATGAATTAGTTTTCAATTATCAGAAAGACTAGCAGATAGCCACTCCCTCCAATTTGTTCATCAATTTGATTAATATCCCACTTCATGTATGATAACGGAAATGCTAATCCTGGTGTAGAGGTGGTGTTCCATGATCTTAAGTTGACTGTTCGACTATTCCAGTATTTCTAAACACACAATTACAACTTTCTCTGGCAGGTCTTTGATCTTATACCTAAAGCAACCAGTTAAATCTGTCAAAACAAACTTTCTCTGGCAGGTCTTTGATCTTATACCTAAAGTAACATGTTAAATCTGTCAAAACAAACTTTCTCTGGCAGGTCTTTGATCTTATACCTAAAGCAACCAGTTAAATCTGACAAAACAAACTTTCTCTGGCAGGTCTTTGATCTTATACCTAAAGTAACCTGTTAAATCTGTCAAAACAAACTTTCTCTGGCAGGTCTTTGATCTTATACCTAAAGTAACCTGTTAAATCTGACAAAACAAACATTCTCTGGCAGGTCTTTGATCTTATACCTAAAGTAACCTGTTAAATCTGACAAAACAAACTTTCTCTGGCAGGTCTTTGATCTTATACCTAAAGCAACCAGTTAAATCTGACAAAACAAACTTTCTCTGGCAGGTCTTTGATCTTATACCTAAAGCAACCTGTTGAATCTTACAAAACAAACTTTCTCTGGCAGGTCTTTGATCTTATACCTAACACAACCTGTTAAATCTGTCAAAACAAACTTTCGCTGGCAGGTCTTTGATCTTATACCTAAAGCAACCAGTTAAATCTGACAAAACAAACATTCTCTGGCAGGTCTTTGAACTTATACCTAAAGCAACCAGTTAAATCTGACAAAACAAACTTTCTCTGGCAGGTCTTTGATCTTATACCGAAAGCAACCAGTTAAATCTTACAAAACAAACTTTCTCTGGCAGGTCTTTGATCTTATACCTAAAACAACCAGTTAAATCTGACAAAACAAACTTTCTCTGGCAGGTCTTTGATCTTATACCTAAAGCAACCAGTTAAATCTGACAAAACAAACTTTCTCTGGCAGGTCTTTGATCTTATACCTAAAACAACCAGTTAAATCTGACAAAACAAACTTTCTCTGGCAGGTCTTTGATCTTATACCTAAAGCAACCTGTTGAATCTGACAAAACAAAAATCAACAATAAACAGGAGTATATAAGACAGATGTTACCAGAGCCAAACATGGACATTGAGCAAAGCGCAGTCACAAAAATAACTACATGTGAAATGCGTTGCCTGAGAAAAGTTACCAACAACACAAGAAAAGACAGAATCACCAACATCAGCATAAGAAAGAAAGTTGGCACAAAACCGTGCTTGAATTATATAGATAAACAAAGAATGAAGTGGTTTGGCCACTTAATAAGAATGCATCCAAACTCCACAGTATACAGAGTCTTCTACAACAGAACATCGGGAAAGAAGGCAAGAGGAAGACCACGGAAAAGATGGTTAGATGGCGTAGCAGAATCCTGTGAAAGAGCAAAGATAACAATCACACAAGCCACCAGAACAGCGCAAGACAAAACAGAAAACCACGACACTGGGCAACAACCCGGTAGCAGTGTGACGACAAAAAGAAGAAGAAGATATAAGACAGATATCATTAAAAAGATTTGAGATAAAGGTTTTGGACAGTGTCACGGGTTACATGTCCAACCAGCGCCATTAGTTGACCCTGCCTGAGGTACAGTACCGTTGCCACCTTGTGTAATTATCCATTGCGAACCCTCTGAATACCCTCGCATTAGGTTGCACATGTCGATTGTAAAATCACAATTAACTAAGAAAACTGAAATAAACGGTGAGATTATTGTGTAATAGATGAATTTTACAAATGTTGTAGTGAGATAATAGATGTCGATCAAGCGTAAAGCTTAATTTAGTCTAGACAATAAAGGCATTTAAGAAAATGAAGAACATTATATGCAAAAGTAATTGTCCGAAAAGGTCGGAATGATACTCTACAGTGATACTTAGACCTAGCAGTGATACATAAAGCTAGCAATGATACATACAGCTATCAATGACACATAGCGCTAGAAGTGATCCAAAGTGATAGCAATGATACATAGAGCTAGCAGTGGTACATAGAACTAACAGTGATACATAGAGCTATAGTCCGTTTACAAATGTTTGCCCTCAGTCAAGTTCAATTTTCTCAAAAAGTATATGTTGTATTGATTTGAAATTTTGCATACAGTCTTATATTTACGATGACCAATGGAATATGTCGTTGACAGGTCTAAATGCAGCTCAGATTTTGCAAATCGGCAAATTTCTTTGATGTTTTGCGAAAACTTTAGCAAAGATATGCAAAAGAACTAATTTTACAGTGATACACTTCATATAGGTTAAGGATGTCATCAAAGGCGGATCCATATTCATATAGTGATGGGTGCCATGTACATAATTAACATAGACATATAATTAGCATAGACATATGGAAGAATTATCAAATAGAAAATGACTGGAGTATGACTATAATATATTTCTAACCTTATTCTGTGTCGGACGAGTCCAGTAGATTGATGACTGTTCTAGGTTGAATTAAATGCAAACAATCCTTTCTCCAATATTCATCTTCTTCTTTCAAGACATGGTCCTCACATTTTATCCAGTAAGCTTTATCAACATTTGATAGCGCAGCGTGGGTTATTATCTTGACGTCAGACAATTTGAATGTAGTATTTTCAGCGGCCACTTGTCCTTTAATTTTAGCCCACACAAGTTCTATTGGGTTTAAATGTGAATGGTACAGTGGAAGTCTCAAACACATATGACCATGCTCCTCTATCAACTTGTCAATTTGAAATTTCTTTGACTTTTGTGTCTGTTTTACAAGGGACAACAATTTTGGTTTGAAGTAAGTTTCATTGAACGGAATATTTTCTCTGATGAGCCACATCTTTACTGCGTCTTTTGTGCTCGATGTCGTAGGTATTTTGTCTTCTTGTGATATAACATTGTGATATGATGCATTGTCCATTATGAGACAAGATGGTCTATCTAAAGATGGAAGAACTGTTTTCTCGAGTCAATTTCTAAATATTTGGCCATTCATCTCTGCGTGATAATCCCTATTGTCTGTAGACTTTGAAACGAAAACGAGTTCAGCATTCTGCAATAACCCATTATGTCTACTACCACCGTGAGCTATGACTAAACGTTGTCCTTTACTACTTGGTACATATCGCTTTATCCTTCCATCTACTGACTGCCATTCCTTTGCATTGGCGTGATGTGCTTTGATCCATTTTTCATCCAAATACACAATATCATAACTTTCTCTGCGCATTTCTCTTACTTCACGTAGGTACTTGCTTCTCATGACTACTAAATGCGACTGCTCGCAAATAATATTTCTTCCACTCGTATACTTTCTAAAGGTGAAGCCTAATGTCCTTATAACTTTCCACAACGTACATTTAGATAACTCAATGTCATTGTTCTTCCTTAAACAAATCTGCAGCTTTCTTACAGTCACTGTTTCTTTGCAATCCAACATTTTCACAATTGCTAGTCGTATAACCTCCTTGTCAAAGCTATCTTTGATTTTCTACCGGCTATTTGCTTATTGTTTGGAGGGTTTATTCTTGATTCATGCATCCATCGACGAAATGACCGTTTACACAAACCCAAAGCATGCACTGTTCTCTTTTCGGGGTTTAAAATAGATTGATAAAGTCTTCCACGATCAGCTTCTCGACTAAAATATAAGTACAGCTTCATTGCAATGCTTTGAAGTGTGCAGAATTTCACTTTCAATCACATTCTGTAATATAGCAAGAATCAGCCCACGTTTCTGGTAAATGGTTTCTGGTAAACTCACCCACTGCCTGTATTCGTATAGACTTTACCTCTGAGCATATCCGTTCAAGAATGACACCAGCATCTAACCGGCAAAAATCCGTGCCACGAGAAAATATGGTGTTGACCACAGAAGTTTGGGTGTGAAGCTGTAAAATCTTTAAAAATGTGTCCTTTTACACTGACAAGAGTTTTATATACCCCATATAAACAAACATGGAAATAAGCTGTACAATCTACAGCACAAACATTTTTTTCGTCCGCTTTGGACAGCAGCCATACCTGCAAGCCTATCCGCACGTTTATCCCCCTTACACCTGCATGCCCTGGCACAAAAATAAAACTGATCTTTGTCAGCTTAGACCTCCCAGCGATTCTATCCAATGTCTCCTAGCCCATCCTGTTTCAATCTTCCTCAGCATACTCATTGAGTCATTGAGAAAACATGCATGGATAAAAGTATGTGATTCTAGCCAAATCATCGCTTTGGTAACCGCCATGATTTCCATAGTGAGACTGCTCGTAGTCACGGCAAAACCACCACTGTCTTCCTTCACAACATCACCTCCGACCTGAGCAGTGAAAGCCCATGAGCTCCGCACATGTCGAATCACCGAACCATCCGTATAAATGATTACATCATGCTCAGATGCGTTCTCAGAAATTAATGCCTGAACCTCTGCCTCCACGACAAGTGGGTTGTGTTGCCTGCATTCTTTATCAAGTTCGATGCATACAGAAAAGGATGTAGCGATTCCTGTTGGCACTGGTATCCATTCTTCACCGGGATCAATATCTTCAAGTGTACACACCTGTTCAATACAGTCCTCGGCCTGACCCATCCAAGATTTTCCTCTTTTTAACATTTCCTTTTTGTCTCTTTATTTCCAAGTGCAGAGGATGTTGTGTGTCAGCATTGACTCGAAGGTATGCTCGTGCACGGCTCATCAGTATTCTATACTCCATAGTAGGATAGTCAAGGAGATAGCGCATCGCCTTGCACGACATGTCTCCTCGTTCTGTATTCTTTCCAGTCGTTGTATCTGACTATGACTGAGAGTCAGGATTGCCAGCGCATACTCAAGCACAGAAAGGACCAGACCCTGGTATAAAAGACAAAGATGGCGCTGTTCACAATCCGCCGCAGCCATTACCCTCATCGCCAGCAAACCTTTCCTCGCCTTCATTATCACATGAGCTATGTGTTCCGTAAAAGCTAGACTACGATCAAAACGCAGCCCCAGGTATTTCATAGACTGAGACCGCTCCACCACCTCTGAACACAAAACCACAGATGGTGTTGGAGTGTGGACGATGTGGTTGTTTAAAGAGAACCATGTCACCGCTGCTTTTGTGGGGTTGACCAATGCTCCTGCTTCAACGCACCATCTACCTATGCGGTCGAGTTTTGACTGAAGTTCATCCACAAGCTGTTCTCTATCCTTGCCCTGACGATACACCAACACATCATCTGCATATGACATTGTCCTTCCTCTATCCGTGATCTGCTCTTTTGTGATGCTCACAGTATAGGCATTGAACAACACCGGAGATAATGGTGACCCTGTGGTAAGCCAGGGTGGATTGTTGTTGGTGATGACGCCCAACTGCCACATTTAAACACTATCTTTCGCTGGAAGAGAGCCGCAAAGATCCAATTGAGGAGGAATGGGCTGATATTGAGTTCAGTCAGCTGCACCATTAAAAAATGCAACGGCACTCTATTATAGGCATCTTCAAGGTCAATTGCAGCAGCAAATGTCTCAATGCCCGAGTGAAAACCCTCATAGACATCGTAGGCGAACACCGCTGCGTTACGCCATGGCTCTCTATATGGACGATACCCTCCAAGGGTGGGTGGAAGGAGACGTAATCTCTCTAGTTGGCAGGATATTATCCTGGCAATTATTTTCTCCAGCAACTTGCCTATTGTATTCTGATGGTGATTATCCGATAGCCCTGAATTTGTGTGTGGTCTTTGCCAGGCTTCGGCAGAGGTACCAGGTAGCTGTTTAGAGCAGAGTGACCAGCAAGACATTGTAGGACGAAACACTGCAAGACAATCCATTGCAGCTAAATGTAAGAACCAGGAATTAGATGTAGATGATTTGGTGACGGTGGAGGAAATCAAGGATGCTGTACGGAGAGCAAAAAACAGTGCACCTGGTCCAGATGGCATACGATATGGTGACATTGGCGAGTTGTCTGATGGGGATGGAAGAACTGGCTGGCATCTACAACAAAAGCATTACGACTGCAATAATCAACGAAGAATTGTTGCACTTAGCAGTGATACATATAACTATAAGTGGTACATAGAGCTAGCAGTGGTACCTAGAGCTAGCAGTGATACATAGAGCTAGCAGTGATACATAGAACTAGCAGTGATACATATAACTAGGAGTGATACATAGAGTTAGCAGTGATACATAGAACTAGCAGTGATACATATAACTAGGTGTGATACATAGAGTTAGCAGTGATACAAATAACTATAGTCCGTTCAACTTGTCATGCCCACAGTTAAAAATTTGTATCTTTGTAACCATTTGATGAAATAACTTGAAAATTTGCAGGTGATCTACACTCGTTCCTGACGCTACAAAATATGTGTTTGCCATTCAAACAATCATACCATCTAGAAGCTGCCTTCTTTGTGCTATATATTTAATTAATGCCTTCGTTGGCTTGGTTGAAGAAAACTAATGTTTGCAGCCATTTAATACAATGAAGACAAAAATAGCAAACTTTTAGAACGAAATCCGTTGTTGTTTTTTAAACAATTCTTTCATTTTCCATGCACCAAATACACTCGGGCTTGACCATGGTAATTAAATGACGTCATAAGTGCGACACGGACTTTTAGTTAAAGGCGTATACCGAAATTAGTGTGAGGCTATTGGGTCATTTTGTTGACTTCTCAAAACAGACATTGATATAACATTTCTTTCTTTCTTTCTCGAATCCTGTATGCCTCACAGCGTCAGGTCAGGAAGAGATTTCTAAAACGGCCTAGTATGCGCTTCGTAGATAGTCTCTTTCGTCGCCTCTGTTATCTCTGTGGTCCATCTTTGCGCGCCGGCCTTTTGCTTTGTACCCATTGTATCGGAGCAGCATTGCTTTTGGGGTGCACTGTCTGATGGTAATCTGCTTACGTGACCGAACCATTTAATTTGTTGTTTCTTGATGAAGTCTAGTACTGATGTTGTACCCACTTTTTCCTGATGTCTTCATTTCTCAACCGGTCTCTTCTTGTTACACCCAGCATTCTGCGTAGACACTTCATCTCTGTTGTGACTAGTTTTCTTCTATCGTTTGTTGTCAGCGTCCAGGTTTGGCACTGGTAACATAATGTGGGGAGAAAGATTGTGTTGAACATTGCTCTTTTGTGTTCATGGTGACGTGTTTGCATCTTAAAATTGGCGCCATTTGCCCTATCATTTGATTTGCTTTGTTGCATCTGTGTTGAATTTCATTAGTTATTCTTCCATTTGCTGAAAAATGCTCTCCAGGTATGTGAAATCTTTTACTTGATTTAGTAGGTGATTATCGATGGAGATATTGGTAGTGTTTTCCTCTCTGGCGAATGTCATTACTTCTGTTTTGTCAATGTTAATTATCATGTTGTATTCGTTACATGCTAACTGGAGTCTGTTGATGTGTTGTTGTAGCTGTTCTTCTGTTGTTGATATGATTGCCTGATCGTCTGCAAAAAGAAATTCATTTAAGAGTTCTCGAGGTTGTTTCCTTCGCTGGTGTTAGCTATTTTACAAATGTGGTCAATGTACGTGATGAATAGCAGCGGGATAGTACGCAACCTTCTCTTACTCCTGACCCTACGTGAAACTTTTCTGATAATCCTGTATTTGTTCTAATCGTACAGTGGCTGTCAGTATAAATGTTCTTGCAAAGGTTGATAAGGTGTTCATTAACCCCATAGGTTGTTAGTATTTTCCACAACTTGTGCCTATCTACGCGGTCGAACGCTTTTTCCTGATCTACAAATGCAACGTGTAAATGTTTGTCGGATTCGATAGTCCTTTCTACTAACTGTCTGAGGGCGAATATTGCGTCTGTACAGCTTTTGTTCTTCCTGAATCCCATTTGGGAGTCATTAAGCTGTGGCTCGATGATGTGGCGGAGCCTTTCTCAAGTATTTTGCAGAATATTTTCCCAGTGTGGCTCAGTAGCGCTATGCCTCTATACTTTGTACAGTCCTCTTGCTACCTTTCTTCTTCCAGATGGGAACAATTGAAACAATTGGAACATTCCTCCAATCTTCTGGTGTTTCTTGTGTGATCCAGATGTGGTTGAATAGTCTATGGAGCCAGCTGATTCCTACCTCTTTAGTTGCTTTGATTAGGTCGGCCGGGATATTGTATGGGCCTGGTGTTTTATTAGGTGGGGCCATATTTACAGCATTTCTGATAACATTTCTAATGAGTTTGAAATTACAATGCAAAAAGTGTCATTAATACTATACGCGCATTTCCACATAGAGGCACATCTCACTCTCTCTCTCTCTCTCTCTCTCTCTCTCTCTCTTTTCTGGATCGTTCTTTTCGGCCATTTTTGTCATTCTTTTTTATATATAAACAGCCTTTCCAAGAACGCTTGTTTTACGTCACAATCTTCGGTACCATTTGAAGCTCTAGTGTTTGTACTTCGGCGACGTGTCCGATTTCACCCCGCGTTTACTGGGTTCGCTCTGAGTCAGCCCTTGACTGTCCCCAGCCAACCTGCAAGGCAACAGGCTGTTATTTTCTTTTAAGTTAGCGATCTTTAGACGACCTACCCTCTCGGGCTGTTGAACGTCATCTGCCCAGGTTGCGGTCTTTATGTGGACTACTTGGTTTTCCTTCCGTCCAGTTGTGTGTACGGTTTGCTCCGCTAGCTTTTGATTGTTCCCAATCTAAATACAAGGTAGTAGTAGTTCACAGCGAGCGGAAACGCGCACTGAATTCAAGCCTCTGCTGGGCTTTTCAGTTTTTCTGCACCTTTTGTTGGTCCGCACACCACTACGCCTCCCCCACCATCAGCGCCATGCACGTCTACCCACCGGTGACCCCACCCGTGCATCGTCCGCATACATGATCGCTCTGTCCTGGTGCCTTCCTCAACATTTCCATCAGTTCTCACCGTGCTCACATTTACCAGCCTCTAGGCTGTCCGGACACTGGGCTCAACTCGGGCCCCCATCTCAGGGCTCCGAGTTTTACCCTATGTTGACCCACATACAACTCATCTCATGCTCAAGTTTTGCTCCACGCGGGCCCACGTCTCTTCTCTGGATGCACCCCTCATTCCTTTATGGTTATCCGTTAAACTTTTCCTATCGACCGGGAGAGACGTGCATTAATAGTCACTCTGATATTCCGCTCGTCTGTGTTGCAGGCGGATCTCATCCAAAGTGAACACGTCTGCATCCCTGGCCACGCCAGAGTAGCTCTCCTCGATCCCTACCCACTTAACCAGACAAGAGCCAATGTCTGTTACCAGGGTCACCACGTGGAGGTGAGGTAGGATCTTGATTAGTGCCAGCTCATTAATCCTTGCGCGGCGTTGTGCCGATGCGCCTTTGACCCCAGGCACATATGGGTCATCTGTACCACAGTATACAAGAACCAGAGTAAAGAACTATTTATTGTAGTGATACCCCCTACCACATATGTTAACACACACACATTGTACCGAAGAAGTAGAAATTTGAAGAGAACGTTGTTTCGTTTGCTTGATAAAGGCCTTGTTTGATAGCAAGGCCACAGAAATGTTGTTTCGTTTGCTTGATAAAGGCATTGTTTGATAGCAAGGCCAAAGAAATGTTGTTTCGTTTGCTTGATAAAGGCCTTTTGGTCGAAACCGTGATGTGTATTGTCATTGTTTTTGTATTTTGTAAAACTACAGTACTTTGTTATTACGTGTTACGCCATGTGCGTTGTACTACAGTATAACATCATCGGAGTGCTACAGTATAACATCATCGGAGTGCTACAGTATAAAATCATCGGAGTGCTACAGTATAAAATCATCGGAGTGCTACAATATAACATCATCGGAATACTAAAGTATAACATCATCGGAGTGCTACAGTATAACATCATCGGAGTGCTACAGTATAACATCATTGGAGTGCTACAGTATAACATCATCGGAGTACTACAGTATACCATCATCGGAGTGCTACAGGATAACATCATCGGAGTGCTACAGTATAACATCATATCTAACACCTTATGGATAGAACTAAGGAAAGCTTCAGACACAATTTGCACAGAAATATTTACGAAGAAACTGAGTAGTCGTAGAATAAATTGCAAGATGTACAGCTGGATGCAAGCATAGTTACATAACAGAAGAGCTGCAGCACATGCAGACGGCTTCAAAAGACATTCTACTGCATTGTGTTGCCTAAAATGGAGAAGCTTTGCCCACCGCGCATTCTTGATTTACACCTGAATGCTGAACTATGATATACGGTAACAGTGACAATATAAGCTGATGATGTGTTAATACGATACACACATGTGTAGGCATCAGTGGTCATTACAGGATACAGAGAGCTGTATATGTCTTAATCTCTTGGGAAACTGATGGTGTGCAACATTAACACAGACAAAGTGATCATTATGATTTTTACTTTCTGTATCTCCTATATCCTACTCCTAAACAAACATGGTATCATTACAATAAATGGGAAAACTACTAAGTTAAGAAACACAACCTACCTTTCTTGAATTTTTATTAAAACATAGGCTGACATGAAATCAGCACATCAACCAAACATCAGTAAATAGCAGAAAGAAATTAACCAACCTAACACAACTAAATGGGGCTACATTAGGAGTCATAGGTTAAATACTTAGAAATGTTTACCAACAGAGTATACAACCACATCTAAAATATTGGTCAACTACATTACTCTCAGAATAAAATATCACGTTCCTTGAGATGGATTATGGGCAGAAAAAACAGTTTAACACATCACTTGAGTAATGATATCAACACATTTAGTAGTGATAGAAAAACAGTTTAACACATCACTTGAGTAATGATATCAACACATTTAGTAGTGATAGAAAAACAGTTTAACACATCACTTGAGTAATGATATCAACACATTTAGTAGTGATAGAAAAAACAGTTTAGCACATCACTTGAGTAATGATATCAACACATTTAGTAGTGATAGAAAAACAGTTTAACACATCACTTGAGTAATGATATCAACACATTTAGTAGTGATAGAAAAACAGTTTAACACATCACTTGAGTAATGATATCAACACATTTAGTAGTGATAGAAAAACAGTTTAACACAAAACTTGAGTAATGATATCAACACATTTAGTAGTGATAGAAAAACAGTTTAACACATCACTTGAGTAATGATATCAACACATTTAGTAGTGATAGAAAAACAGTTTAACACATCACTTGAGTAATGATATCAACACATTTAGTAGTGATAGAAAAACAGTTTAACACATCACTTGAGTAATGATATCAACACATTTAGTAGTGATGGAAAAAACAGTTTAACACATCACTTGAGTAATGATATCAACACA
The DNA here is from genome assembly GCA_020796225.1 of Arion vulgaris. Taxonomy (NCBI): domain Eukaryota; kingdom Metazoa; phylum Mollusca; class Gastropoda; order Stylommatophora; family Arionidae; genus Arion; species Arion vulgaris. The sequence goes on from CM036757.1 coordinate 44,071,563, forward strand.
TTTAGTAGTGATAGAAAAACAGTTTAACACATCACTTAAGTAATGATATCAACACATTTAGTAGTGATAGAAAAACAGTTTAACACATCACTTGAGTAATGATATCAACACATTTAGTAGTGATAGAAAAACAGTTTAACACATCACTTGAGTAATGATATCAACACATTTAGTAGTGATGGAAAAATGTTCTTAGGACTAATCAAGATCCTACCGCACCTCCACGTAGTATCCCTGGAAACAGACAGAAGATCATGTCTGGCTAAACGGGTAGGTATCGAGTCTAAAATAAGTTTAGTTTTAAAAAATATGTCAACACGCTACCATGGAAACAATAAAAAAATGGTCTCCAAACACATTTTAAATCCCTAAGGCTTTGAAAGTAATGATTATAAATGAATTCTGTTTTCACTCTAAGGTGAGCAATTGTAATATCTAAGAAATTACACATGATTTTTAGGAAGTATTAAAATTACATTTTGTATGAATTTTGGGTAAACACACACCCCAAAAACAGTTTTTTTTTACCGAATTTTGAGGGAATTTTTACCCAAAATTTTTTTAAAAATTAAATATCTCAGCGGATAGGGATCGAGGGAGAGCTACAGGTAGTGGTAGTAGTGCAAGCACGAAAAAGTAATGCAGGTCCAAAATCCATGAACAAAATGAACTCATCTTCTGGCCGATGTCCACTGAAAGTTGCCCAGATAATTGCTTAAACGTAAGAAACAGTCTGTGAATGAATTCCAACGCACCCGAAGTACATGGCCGCATATAAATTACGAGCTGTGGGGCAAGAATAAATGAGAACGATGGGTAACAAATCAAAGGTCTCGGCAAGTATCTCTGAAAACACGGTAATGTATCGTGTTGACACATGGGAAGATTGCTTTAAACACCGTACAAAAGACCAATGCAGATAAATCTATTGGGTAAAGTTAGCCGAGCACACATCCTAAAGTTGAGCTTTAGCGTCTAACGAAACTGTCTTCCCTGAAACAACCGACACGGTATTGCTGTTCTTACAGCTAACATCCCCGGAAAAACCATGGCAGGTGATGTTTGGCGAGCGCAAAATCTAAGCTAGGCTGATAACTCTTAATGAAACGAACCTATACATTGTTCGTGCGTAGCCCCAGTAGCGTTTGCCGGGACAAGGGAGAAAGCAGAGTAGCAACTGCAAATTGCAAAACAGGCGCCTCAAAAAGACTGAGAATGTTCCTACTTCGGAATAAACTCAAAGTGGTCAGAAAAGCAAGGCCGACATTGTAATGATTTGATATGCTGTCCAATTCCGAACAAAAGCGAAGGCCGACACTTTTCACGGTGTGTTGCACGAGTAAGATGCCGTCCCAGGACAAGCTTATGTTCCCGAAAAAAGACTGAGAAATGTTCTTAATCCGGAACATAGTCTGACATGTTGCACATATCATAAAGCCCAAATATACGGCGAAAGATGATCGTAAAAGAGCATATCCTAGTGCAAGCTACCCTAGTAAATAAAATGCTGATGAAAACGGATTTGCTGCCCTAGTCACCATAGGGGGAAAAAATGTGCACAACGTAAAACTAAACCGTTCTTGCTAAAGGCTATTTATATATCACAAGAATTATCACAATAGCCGAAAAGAACGATCGAAGAAAAAGTAGAATATCTCTAGTGACCAACAGTATAACTCAAACTATCTCAATACAAAATCTTCACAATTGCGATATATATCTTCTTATCTTAACTTTCTACCCCCATAGTTCACTAGTGAAAAATGTTTATTCCGTCATCTGTCTATCCTTAAGTCAGATCCTGAGACCCGTTCTGTCTTCCCCAACTATCCTTTGGTGGCATACAGACGGGACAGAAATATTAAGGATATATTGGTACACAGTCGCCTTAAGTCCAATATCCAGACTCATTTTGGCACTGTCCAGTGTGGCCGTCGGCGTTGCAACACGTGTGCTTATGTGATACGGACGCGTACTGTCTCTTTTTCTTTAGCCACGTTTCTTATTGACGATGGTTTCACATGCGAGTCCCTTAATCTTATCTATGCCATTATCTGTAAGCAGTGTAACAAGGCTTATATCTGCGAGACAGGCAAGAGGCTCAGTGACCGATTCCCCCAACACTTGCGCGACATACGCTAATGTTCTGTGACCCTGTAGCCACCCAGTTCAATGATACTAGCCATTTAGAAACTCACGATGTCAAGGTCACAGCTATCTGATCACGTTCCTCGGATGATCGCAGTTGATTTGCTCTGGAGAACCGGTTGATTTCTTTGTATGGTACCTTGCGACCACGTGGGCTCAACGTATTACATTCCTATGTTTCTTAGTATTTTCTCTTCCCATGCCTTGTAATCTATATGCGCATATGTTGCATGTATTCAAGTTATATATTTACTAGATTTTTATTGTTTCCTTCCTTTCTTTTTCTAGTTTTTATATTGTTTTTTTACTTTTATGTCGTTATTCGTTTTTTCCCCAGATTTTCATTAGAAACGTTTGTATGTAGTCGTCCATATGTAGTTTTTAAATTTGTCACTCATGTTGTTCGTTTGCTTGATAATGGCTGTGTTGGTCGAAACGTTGCTGTATTTTATCCTTGTTTTTGTAATTTGTAGAGTAGTACAGAGGAACTAACTACTTCTAGGAAATGATTAAGGTAGAAAATAAACTATGCTTTAATTTTTTGAACTAGTTTGTTGAAAAATAACAAGTGTCAATCATATATACTGAAGTATGTCGCATTTTCAGTTTTTATACATTAACAAGACAATTGTGATGGATATATACGTTTTATCGTAATTGTGTTTATAATAATTATTGTGATTTTATTCAAAATGTCTGTCGAAATATTGCTAAGATTTGTTTTATATTAGAGAGATGTAATAAACTTGGAATCATCTTTGATTCTTATAGCTGGTAGTTAAAAGCCATTGAATTGTATGGACAAGAATACATGTCAGAGGGTACGATATAGAGATCATAGTTGACAAAGTGATAGATACTGACGACAGTTTGTCAACATAAACACCCTTCGTCCCCCTACCATGTTACATATGTTGGCTTAAGAGTGTTACTAGTAAACTCACATATGTGGGCTTAAGAGTGTTACTAGTAAACTCACATATGTGGGCTTAAGAGTGTTACTAGTAAACTCACATATGTGGGCTTAAGAGTGTTACTAGTAAACTCACATATGTGGGCTTAAGAGTGTTACTAGTAAACTCACATATGTGGGCTTAAGAGTGTTACTAGTAAACTCACATATGTGGGCTTAAGAGTGTTACTAGTAAACTCACATATGTGGGCTTAAGAGTGTTACTAGTAAACTCACATATGTGGGCTTAAGAGTGTTACTAGTAAACTCACATATGTGGACTTAAGAGTGTTACTAGTAAACTCACATATGTGGGCTTAAGAGTGTTACTAGTAAACTCACATTTATCTGCAAACACAAGCTTTGTGATGGTTGATTCTTTAACTTCCGTGTAAGATTTTCATCTCAAGCTATTTCTAATCCTAAATACATGGTATATGATTAGCGACATATAAATAGGAATACAATGACGTCATCGTCATCATCTAGCTCATAGGTTCCCACTGGTGATGGGGATGGTGGTTGGATGGAGGAGGGGGAGTGGCGAGAAGTCAGAATGGGGCTTTTGCTTCCAAGTTATACTTGGGGGACGTTTAGGTCCATCCGATGTCCTCTTCAGTCAGCTTAAATTTCAAGGGTCGGGACAGACGTGCAGAGGCATTCACTCTGGAAATCTGCTCGTCTGTGTTACGAGTAGATCTCGTATAGCGTAACTGCCCTTCCACTACTACTTAAACCAGAATAGCTCTCACTCGATTCCTACCCACTTAACCCTACAGGATCCTCTATCTGTTTGCAGGCCACCACGTGGAGGTGGGGAGGGTCTTGTTAAGTGCCAGCTACTTGACAGTGGCGTAGCGTAGTGCCTTTTTTGCGCCTGCGACCCCTGTTCTCCTGTAATACATTATATTTTGAATACTTATCTGTCACATGTGCATTTGAAAAAATCACTCGATTCGTCAACTCTTTTATTAATATTCCATGCCTCACAGCCATAAGTTAAAGAAATCCATAAATTATCTATTTAATTGTAATTGGTAGACAGTAGAAACATATGAGAAAGTGTCTGTGTAATTGGTAGACAGTAGAAACATATGAGAACGTGTCTGTGTAATTGGTAGACAGTAGAAACATATGAGAAAGTGTCTGTGTAATTGGTAGACAGTAGAAACATATGAGAAAGTGTCTGTGTAATTGGTAGACATTAGAAACGTATGAGAAAGTGTCTGTGTAATTGGTAGACAGTAGAAACATATGAGAAAGTGTCTGTGTAATTGGTAGACAGTAGAAACGTATGAGAGCATGTATGTGCGATTGGTAGACAGTAGAAACATATGTGAGCGTGTCTGTATGATTGGTAGACAGTAGAACTTAAGTTATTAACATTATCTGACGTGTGTACCTTCAGTGCAGTCGTACCATCTCTGGATCTTAAGTACGTCCAGGTCAGACAATCTCATCCTTTGACCCAGTTTAAGTCCTGTAACATTGCCTAAATAGGAGTAATTACTGAACTCCTACTTTTCTTCCATACTCGTAAGCTCCATAGTGCAGGATGGATCCAAGGTCGTAGGAAGTGTTCATGATAGGAGTAGGCATCTTTTGGTAGTTGAATTCGTAATCTAGTCGTTGCATCAAAAAGAAAGACAATCAATTTTATTCATCTTTACAACTCAACATAATATACGACTGTTCAACTCCTAGTTTAAGGCACCATGCTACAGACGATTGGGTCATTTATCTGCCAGATATCGATTTTTGAAATTCATCATATTATGTTAGTATTGCATCTCTACTATCAAATTACGCAAAGTGTTTTATTTGTGATCACGAAATATGATTCAAAATTACTTTTCAACGACACTACCCTTCTAAAAATTCTTGATTGAAAATGTCTACAATTGTCTTTGTTTGGTCCCTAGATACAGTATATGGAGTTCAATAAACCAAATCATGTTATATATCGTTGAAAGCTTGATCTGAGTACTAACAAATATTTTAGATTTAATTAGGCTAGGCAATGACTGTATGCTGTAACGGTCGATTTCTCTGACAATTTAGACTGAATTCACATTACATTTTTAAAATGCAGTTTTATCCCATTTGCAAATTTCGTTAATGTGGGTAATGTACGTTTTCCACCATGAAAGAAATCTTCAAGTTAGCAATATGAGATTTGGCCTTGATATATATCTATTTATATTGAAGGGACTAGACAACAGAAAATCCACCTTTCTCAAGCAAATAAATGTATATGAATTTTTAATGAGCCAGTGGGTCCTATTTTTGGCAGTGAATTGGGTAGGTCTTATTCGTTGCACCCCAGAGATCAGTTACATGTTACAGAACAATTTAAAGTCTCAGCTGGCTAGAATATTGGTATATTTAGGCTGTGCAGTCGAAAAAATGGCAATTGTTATTTATTTCACTCTGCTTGGAGACCGAAGACATTGTTTACAATCCAAGATGACTGCTGTTTCCATGGCAACCTGATAATTTATTAATGCGAAAGATATACACATTTTCATTTTAGACCAATTTAGTTGTAACTGCTATGTATCACCTAATTTTACTGAGAGATAAAAATTTGAGAAATCCTGTAGCCTGATCCCTTAATGTCATACAATCTGACTTACATGTAAAAATACTTGCTGTCACACCCACTAACAGTTCAATCTCATTATACATAACTATAGTGCGTTTCAACAACGTCGGTCAACGATTGACCTCAAATATCTCCATATTCCTTGGTGTTGTATTTTCGATGTCACAAAGGTTGTATAAAATTCACTGCTACAGGTAGTGTACTTTTCTTGCAACGGCGAAATCCTTTGATCCTTTCTAACTTAGTAATTATTTGGTGCTGAAAGAAAATAATTTACCGCACAGGAATTCACTTCTTTTTGGCATAGGCGTATTTACAATTCAAATTTTGGATGGCCAAATAACGGGTATTATACATGGTGTTCAACTTAAAAGTAGCCTGTGAATGGAGCTAATCTGACATAATGTATGGAAATGAGGTTCAGTTATGACGTAGTATAGGTCAAGGTTGTGTGACGGTATGTAATTGTAGTGCGGAAGGACGATGAACAAATGCGACGTAGGACGAGCTAGTCAGAACCGGTTTAAATAGTAAATAAACGCAACTCAATGTGTAAGAGGCAACTTTCGAAGTGTCAATGGGGCTGCAATTATCTTGAACACCCTGTATAAAACATACTAGCAGATATACCGTTCTTCGCACCGGAAAACTGATCGAATAATGACCAATGTATTAATTAAATAAAATTGGCCTTAACGTGAATTGAACACCAGTTGCCGCGTGGGAGTCACGCTCTAATCCATTATGCCATCTGCAAGACGCTGCTGTGGCTCAACCACTTCTAATGTATCATTGAACATTGGACTGTTTTACTATAGTACCGACTGAGTCTAATCTAGCAATTTTAACACAAATGATATCTACTTGATAAGTTTATTATCATCGTCAAGTAGCTTGTCCTGAGCAGAACTTTGCCACCCCAACAGTCCTCCGGAACTTCTCTTTCTCATAGGTCAGATGTCCTGCCTCTGTAGTCGTCATGTTCAGACCATCAGTTATATCCTGAATCCATCTTCTCCGTGGTCTTCCTCTTCCTCTCTTTGCCGGTATGCCTCCTTCCATGATGGTCTTGTCAAGCCATTTATTTCTTTTTATATGTCCAAAATATCTCCCATTTCTCTTTCGTATGTGTAGCATCAGCCAGTTTTATTTGATTTTGAGTTCTTTCTGGATAGATCTATTTGTTCTCTTCTCTGTCCATGATATACGGAGGACTCTTCTATAACACTTATATTTGAAAGCACATATATGTTTGTCCACTGCTTTATTAAATGTCAATGCTTCACACCCATACGTTGCCACTAGGAATATGCATGCTCTTAGTATTCTGATCTTTGCTTTCTTATCAGTTCCGTTCCATACTGTTTTTTGTTGTTAAATTTTGTGTAAAACCATGTTTGTTCTTCTTTTAATTTCCTTCATCCCATTTCCATCTGTTGTTAGCAGTGAACAAAGATATTCAAAACTGTTCACATTTTCTACTTTTTCTCCATTGATAAAAATATCATTTGTCATGTTCGTTTTATCTCTTGTTATTATTTTTGTTTTTGCCACATTTTGATATAGATTTTGTTTTTCGCTTTTATCTTTCACTTCTCCTAATAATACATCAATCCCTTTTTGGGATGTTGATGATAGTAACACTGTTTCGTCAGAATATCGTAGTTCAGGTATTTCTCTTTCTCCGATTGTAAAAGGATCGTATTGTTCTGTTCCGCTATCTTCCGTAACATTCCTCATGATGATTTCGGCATATATGTTAAACAGATAAGGAGACAAAATGCAGCCTTGTCTGACTCCCTGCTTTATGATAAGTTTATAGATCATTTTAATTGTTGAACTCGATTGTGTGATACAATAGCAGACCTCAATATGTTTGGGAATATTGATTTACATTTTGCCGAGATCAAATACAATAAGTACGTTTTCCTGTGCCATGTGGAGCGCGCTAAACCAATGCGTCTTTGTAGACAATATTGCACGTTTTGCCTAACTACTCGTATAACAGCTATTATATAAAACAAAGAAGGTGTTTACTTACTTATTTTGAGTCCGATGAGTATAACATATTGAAAACTATTCTCGGCTGCACGAACGACAGTCCATCTGTTTCGCAATAGTCCTCCGTTAAGGTATGCTCTTTACATTTACATCAATAATATCTGTGTATCTTCGACAGGGAGATATGTTAATTCTTTCGTATTGTATAGTTTGAAATTTTTATTTTCAGCTGCTGCCTGTACTTTAACTTTGGCCCTAACGAGTTCAATTGGGTTTAATTGTGAATGATAAGGTGGTAGTCTCAGACACACATGACTATGCTGTTGAATCAACGTGTCTTTTTGGAATATCCTGGTGCTTTTGTTATGTTTTTTAACAATGGCTAGTAATTCAGGCTTCATAAACTCATCTTTAAATAAAATGTTCTCCTTTCTGAACCAAATTTGTGTAGCATATTTTATGCTCCAAGATGTCGAGAGTTTGTCTTCTTCTACAACATTCTTGTGGTATGATGCATTATCCATTATCACACAGGATGGTATGTCTAAGGACGAAGAAAATTATGTTAAATTCAATTTCTAAATATATTACCGTTCACCTCGCTAAGATAGTTCCCTGTTTTCCGTATAATTGGAATTAAAATAAGTCATCATTTTTAAATAGCCCATTATGTCTGCTGTCTGCAGTGCCGTTATCAGAAGTTGTCGTTCTCCACTGGGTACACATCTTTTAATCGTTCCATCTGATAATTGCCACTACTTTTCACGAGTGTGCTGAGCATTGATCAAAGTGTCATCTGCATACACAATATCATAATCTTAATTACGTATTTGCCGTAGTTCACGAAAATATTTGCTTCTCATACATACTAAATACGGCTTCTCGCAGAAGACATTTCTTCCACTAGCGTACTTCCTAAACATAAAGTCAATGCTTCTCACAGTTCTCCATAACGTTGATTTCGATACATCAATGGCGTTATCTATTCTTAGTAAAATATTCAGCTTTCTTAGTGTCACAGTTTCTTTGGAATCGAACATTCTGCAAGTCTCTCTTCTTCTCATATTCCTTTTAAAACTATCTACTACTTTCTTTCTTCCATGAGTCCTGGTATTGATTGAAGCGAAACTGCCATAATCACACATTTTCCCACTCTTAGATTCTCTGCCAACCAAAATATGTATACATTTTTATTGCCACTTTGTAAGGTATTCGATTTTCATACTCATTGTATTACAAATCTAGACTATCGCAAATATTTAACACACCAAAGTCCTGAAATACACAATCAGTAAACGGTAACTGAACCCACTGGAATGATCAATGTACATGTTTAAAAAAGTGCGATAGATCGATGTAAAATGGCAAATCCAAGTGAAATTCCTTCTATAGTCTGTCCATTAATTCGTGAGCACGTTTGAAATTGATTTTCTCGAAAACTACCTGTTGGATCTCAGTGATTTTTGCATGCAGCCTTAGAATATCCATAACGCTAAAATAAAGCTAACCAGTAGTCCATAGATGCTACGGATTTTGCACATCGGCGAATTCCTTTGATCTTTTATGACAATTGCAAATACAGGGCTCAAATTTTAGATTTTACAGTATCCCTAGAATTTGTCCATGTCAATTCTATTCATAGGTGTATCTCCATATTAACTTGATAGGTCAAGTAATTAAGTGTGTTGCCCTTTATGTGCAATCGTGAACTTGGATACAATATGCAACAGTTAGTCCTCCCTTCGGTCACCATTAGACCCCAGGGTGTCTTAACTTCACCACAAATTGTATGATGGTAGACGCATTTGGATATGGAAATGTATACGTTGCTATTTCTCAGTCTGTAATCAAAATATGATTTGTATCATCCCGAATCTGACGATTCCATGAGGTTGATAATTGTTACTGGCTGGACAAATTGTAATCCATCTCGGTGCCAGTACTGTCTTCCTCTTGGAGCACATGTTCAACACACTTCTTCCAGAACTGCATGTATATCATTGAGAAGGACTCACGTGTCAGAACTTCAACATCACACATTTTAAACGTCCTGTTCTGTTCTGCAACTTGCCCTTTTACTTTATCCCAGACAAGCTCTATCGGATTGAGGTGAGCATGATATGGAGGTAGTCGCAAAGACGTGTGGCCGTATTCCGCAATGATTTTGTCAATATGAAACACCTTTGTCTTATTTGTCATCCTCACCAGGTGCAACAACTCGGTTTCAAATATGTATCATCGAAGCTGACATTGTCCTTAGTAAGCCAAGTCCTAATTTGATCTTTTGTATTTTATGCAGTTGGTACTTTGTCTTCCGCTGATACTGCGTTGTGATAGGATGCATTATCCATTACCAAGCATGATGGTCTGTTTAGAATTGGAAGTAGATCTTTCTCCATCCAGTGCCTGAAAATATGTCCATTCATTTCTGTGTGGTAGTCCCTACCGTCGGTACTTTTGATTGGAAAATAAGTCCAGCGTCATGGACAAGACCTTCTTCACTACTTCCTGCATGTGTTAGTATAATACGCTGGCCTTTGCTGCTTGGTATTTTTATTTTCTGTTCACCGTCTACTGATTGTCATTCTTTAGCATTGGTGTGGTGAGCTAAGACCCAGGATTCGTCCAAATATACAATATCATAGCCTTGCCTCCGCCGCTTACGGATCTGCCTCAGGTATTCACTTCGGGTAGCAATTAAATGTGGCTTTTCACAAATAATATTCCTGCCGCCTATAGTTTTTCTGAAGGTGAAGCCGGCGGCTCTTACAATTTTTCATAGAGTACTTTTAGAAATGTCTATGCTGCAATCTGATTGCAGTTTTAATTTCAGTTTCCTGAGAGTAACAAGTTGATTTGTCGCAAACATTTTCAAGAGCTCCGTCTTATGACATCTATGTCAAAGTCGTCAATTGTTCTTTCCTTCCTTGCTTGACATTAGTGCACTTTGTGTCCTGTTTAATCCATCGGGAAAGGATTCTCTATTCAGACCAAGCGCCAGTTGCGTTCGTTTCTCAGGGTTATGAATATCGCAATATAGATGACCTCTCTTAGATTCCCTACGGAAGTGTTGGTATAGTAAAACTGTAACCTTCTGCATTGTTATAAATGTGCACTTCAGACTCATTATGAATGTGATATCAATGTTAGTTTTGATAAGCCAACAAATATGATACAATAGCTTCATACAAATAGCGAGATACGCCTATAACTATACAACGGTATCCCAATTATAACGTCATATGCTTTCCGCTTTCAAACTCGACTGGGTTAGGTGCACGGGAATTCGTGAAATTGTTGTTTACTCACGATATTTCTATGTTACCACAATGTATTTTTAGAACAACGCGTCTGTGTACCGTAGATCTGTTACTATTGTGTACAATCCGGTGAGGTTGATTTTAATATAACCTGAAGAAGAAATATTTCAAACTACATCAAATTTTCTTGGAAAAAATATTTCTCTAGCGTCATGGATATTCTAAGGCTGCTTGCAAACAATCACTGAGATCCAACAGGTAGTTTTCGAGAAAATCAATTTCAAACGTGCTCACGAATCAATGGACAGACTATAGTAGTGCAATCGAAATATTCCCAAAATATGGAGTAAAACTTCTCGTTACAAGATTTAACTAGGAAAAGGTCACTTTTGTGCACTTTAAAAAAGACCATTTTTAACCATACTTTTGTTATTGAGTACAAAAGTACCTACATCGGAAGATAATGATCATTGGTCATATTTAAAGTTACAACAATTACGGTCACGCGATTACAGAGACTTTCAATATTAAACTGCTGAAAACATCGTGAAACGCAGTATATTAAGTCAGGTCACCGCCAACTCTACTCGGGCCATAGTACTGGCTGCCATATAGCTTCGCGACTTCACATATATTGGCTATGGTATAGGCTGCTTACGATTAGCGATACTGAAATAAACAATGGTAGGGATGCTAGAAATAAGATCGTATGAGCGTATTTTACAGTGTTTATATTTTACTCCTTTTACATAAAATAGACTGTTATCGAAAGAATATAAAAAGATTGCAACTTGTAGTTGAATTTTTAAATTAAAGGTAAAAAATAAGCGAAGAGATTTGAAAAAAATTAAAACACACCTACCTTTTGTAAAGGAATGAACACATTTCACCAAAAGAAACGTAATTGATATATTATATGAGTGTAGTTCTCTACCTGTGGTAAATGAACCGTGCACTTCTATATTTCTTTATATAAAGCATTATTAACCATCGATAATCACATACTAAATCAAGTAAAAGATTTCACATATCTTGGGGAGCATTTTTTCAGCAAATGGAAGAATAACTAATGAAATTCAACACAGATGCAACAAAGCAAATCAAATGATAGGGCAAATGGCGCCAATTTTAAGATGCAAACATGTCACCATGAACACAAAAAGAGCAATGTTCAACACAATCTTTCTCCCCACATTATGTTACCAGTGCCAAACCTGAACGCTGACAACAAACGATAGAAGAAAACTAGTCACAACAGAGATGAAGTGTCTACGCAGAATGCTGGGTGTAACAAGAAGAGACCGGTTGAGAAATGAAGACATCAGGAAAAAGTGGGTACAACATCAGGACTAGACTTCATCAAAAAACAACAAATTAAATGGTTCGGTCACGTAAGCAGATTACCATCAGACAGTGCACCCCAAAGAGCAATGCTGCTCCGATACAATGGGTACAAAGCAAAAGGCCAACCACGCAAAAAATGGACCTCAGAGATAACAGAGGCGACGAAAGAGACTATCTACGAAGCGCATACTAGGGCCCGTTTTAGAAATCTCTTCCTGACCTGACGCTGTGAGGCATACAGGATTCGAGAAAGAAAGAAAGAAAGCATTATTTACACACTAACTCAGTGTACATTCTCACAAAGCATAATATAGATTTCTAAGTTGTTACCTCACAATTATATGTTATATACACATTACGGTATTATTTTGTACACTGTAAACAATTTTCATTCATCTGCATTACTTGTTTAACTATTTACATTTTCCAAATTTTCGTTTACTTGACATGCTAGCCTGTTCGAATGTTGCTGTCATTTTTTGATTTTCTGTAGTTGTTTAAGAAAATATTTGTCAGTCTTGGAATTGCCTTCGCCAAAACATCTGTTATTGAACAACCACAAGCTACACAAACAGTTTTGTCTGCCTTGAAGTAACGAATACAATTAGCTGTCACAGTGTCCATCACAATTTCCTTGTGGTTGGGGAATTTAAAAACTGTTGTTCATAATCTGAAGAGATTAGTGATTGCACAACAAAGCAGTCCATAAGACTTTAAACTGTTAAAGGATGTTTTGGGATAGTTTAAGCCACGTCGGTCGAGTAGCTGCGTGTTCTTCCTCCATGAAACAATGGAGAGGTCCGGTTTAATGTCTACAGTTAAATATTTGTCCTGCTGCAGAATTGGTTATTGGTTATTGGTTACTAAACTGACGTCATTGCACTCCGGGCAGACCCATAGGTGCTCAGTCTCTCCCAACAGATATCGAAGAGTATGCATACTGATGGTTCCTGTGGCTGGCTGATTAAACACACCACAACTGCCCCAGTAAATGAAGTCCCAGAAATCCAATGGAGGGCAGCAGTAACGGCCTCAACCTCCATCCTCATACTAGAAGTAGTTGTCCTGTATGCCCCACTTCGCTCTGCAACAACTCTACCATGCGCATTAGCCAAGAAACCCCAGCCGGATTTCTCACCACGTTGAACCGACCCATCGGTATATACAACAACATCATCATCCCTTGCATTATCTTCTATCAGCTGCTTAACTGGGAGATCAGCATTAATGTTGCTCCAATCTCTACATTGTCTTCCAAGAGTAATGATAACGTTGAGATAGTTCATCATGCCACCATCTGTTGGGATCCATTCTTCTCCTTTTGGTAGGGTCGCAACCGTAGTCACCTGATCAATTGTTCTCTCAGCCTGGGCCATCCACGACATGCAACGCTTGATTATCGTGTCCTTAACATCATTAGTGTTCTTGTGTAGTGGATGTCTCTTATCCGAAGTAACCCGCATATATGCCTTGGTTTGGGCGATTGCATGACGGGAGCGTAGTGATAGAAGGCCAAGCATATATCTCATCTTCACAATAGGGGTATCTCTAGTACAGCTCAAAACTATACGCATACCTTCATTCTGAACACGTTCGAGTCGTTTACATTGTGATCTTGATATCGTTAGAATTCCGAGTCCGTAATCTACCACTGATATTACCAGTCGATCGAACACAAGGGCAAGTAGTCTCTGCTCAAGGTGTGCGGCCACCATAACTTTGAGAGCCGCAAGACCACGCTTGCACCGTTGTATCGTCTGTTCAATATGGTGTTTGAAAGATAGACTACGATCACAGGTTATTCCAAGATAAAGCAGCCTGTCTCTGCGCTGATGGTATGTTCATCAAAGATTACACGGGATAGGTCAGCCTTGACGATGTGATTATTCAACGAGCACCACAACATACAAGCTTTTTCAGGATTGACCTGAGAGCGAGACTTCTTACACCAACTCGAGATGTCGTCAACCATCTCTCGTCTATCTGACCCAGTCCTATATATTAAGATATCATCTGCAAATGTCAATGTCCGACCCAATCCCGTTGGCTGAATTTTAGCTACATTTGCTGTGTAAATATTAAACAACACGGGTGATAAAGGAGAACCCTGGGGTAATCCCGGGCATATAAGTGCAGGATCCGATGTCCATGTTCCTAAACGTAGTGCAACGGTTCTCTCCATTAAAGAAGCAGCTATCCAGTTCACCAGCCAAGGATTAACTACATATTTAATCAAAGAGCGCACCATTATTGAAAAATTCACCTTGTTATAAGCATCCTCCAAGTCGATGGCCACAGCAACAGTCTCTGATTGGATTGGAAGCCTTCATAAACATCATATGCAAACGTGCCAGCATTGTCCCATGTCCTTTTCATTGGCCGGTAGCTACCCAAAGTGTCAAGATTATGTGGCCATTCTCCAAGTGACGCATTACCTTTCTGGCCACTATCTTCTCTAGTAATTTGCCATATACATTTTGCAAGGTGAGTATGCGGTAGCTGATGAGCAGTTTAGGATCCTTCCCATGTTTGTGGAGCGGTCGTAAATAACTATGAAGCCAATCTTCGAGTACCACATCATTCTGTACACGTTTGTTAAAATCCATCACAAATCAGAAACTTGCAGCTGGTAGAGAACCTCAGTTTTGGTTTTTACACGCCGAAGGCAAAAAACTAATTATGTAAACCAGCACATTCATTGTTTCATTTGGAAGAATAATTTGAGTTGTTTCCACATTAATCATGAACCATGAATGGCTGAACATATTTGATGTACACGAGGTTGCTTCCTCCATGTCAATATCAGCCATATCGAATACTGTTGACAGGTCAGAAATAGGAACATCACCATAGTTTGATGAACACCTGCTTAATATAGATCAGTTATCAGTTATATGAGAGCTATCATCACAACACTCCGGACATGTCCATAGGTGATCCGATCTCCACTTTAGCAAATCCAGCAGCGTCCAGCTACCAAACACGCCAGTTCGATGTTGATTAATCAATCTCTTTGCATATTTAGTATGTTGTTCTTTTCGAACTGCACCAATATTGACACCCATCTCTCTCAATCTGGTCAGCTAGTGGGATTCACAGCCTTGAAGCTCCTCTGTTCAGAAATACTCTCTCAATGTGTGAAGAATGTCATTTCGATCCATGGCAGTTCCCTCTGATATTGTAGCAAGCCAGCCAATCTATCAGCTCGTTCATTACCCCTAACTCCTGCTTGCCCAGGGACAAAATGAAGGTGATTTCTCTGATATGCATGTTCAACTATAGAATACATGTAGAATAAATAAATAAATATATAATACATGTTCAACTTCTTCTCTGTTTCCAGTATATGTTGTACTGAAATAAGATAGTTAGCTCATGACAGTTGCTTGTATTCACCAAATCTTGCTTCCATGTTATATGTCTGCAATTTTCCTAGTAGAATATATTGGATGTCCAAAGTGCTGAGAGCATATTCAGACACATGGATCACTGCATTCACAGTACGAGTCAGCAATTGTAAGTTTACCACTTGGACCATCACGATGTTATCATGCATACAACCACTTAACAAAATTCATTATCTGCATCATATTAACCTGATCTTTATAAGTGAAAGGCTGAGAGAAAGAGTTGCGTGTTCACAAGCCGCCAAACTTACTATTCACATTAACAATGTTCCACCACTGAAGGATTATACTGATGAAACTGGCACTGTCATTCTCACCGGCTAGTCTCAGCGCTGCTACATTATAATCGTTAAACACACCCAAAGTCAGTGGCCCTTTTTGCCTATCAAGATTGGATGGGAATATTGCTTTGTACGTTTGACTTGGTGCCAGTTTAACAATTTTGTGTATATCCTGAAAATGCACATTTTTTCAGACTAGACAGTGTAGCATTCAAAACTGGATTATCAAAGTTTACAGGCATGGAGGACAGACAAATGATTGTTCTGCATTCATTATATTCAGCCAGTTGTGTCAAATACATTTCAACATGCTGAGGATTGTCAAAGATGTATTTGTTTTGTGCACACAGTTCCATATAAACTTTTCTGTTAACTGCACTATTATCAGCAATGACAGCTAGTACAGTGGATCCAGATGACTGCACACACTGTATAGTCTGAAGCAAATGGGTCCGCAGATCACCTGCTGTCATCTTTATGGCGATTACACCTACTACCTTAATCTCAGTGTAGCTGCCAAATATAGATGATATTATGAATACTTGTACAGCTGCATCACCTTCTTTTGTATCAGAGGTCTCCGTATTAATTTTCCTCCTGTGTAGTTCAGATCAAATTTAACATATATCTCATCAATTTGAACATCAACTATTCTTTCTCTTGTAGATAAAATGTTACTTTTTACCTGTAAGTATTTGCTTATATCAAAGCCAGATAATCTTGACATGGTGGGAATCAAGTTTTTAAGTGTAGATGGACGCGGAAGGTATACACATTTAGATTTTTATAAAAACCTATAGCAGACAAGAGACTTGATGTAAGCCATCAATGACAAACATTGAGTTCTGCTACTATAACGCTTTCTTCTGAGTTTTCATTAACAACGACTGTTCATCCAGAAACTGCAGATTTTCTACTTTAACAATACAAGATGTGTTTTATTTAGACATTAAATTCGAAGGCTTTACCAAATGCTCCTGAGCTTTTGTGAGGTCGTCATCAACAGTCACATTCTTTTCTATATCTGTGACTAAACAATGACTAAACAAATTTTTTAGCAAGGACCATCTCTCTATTTTTCCCATTATTGAAAAGTCAATTGAAAGATTTTGTATTAATTGAATAATCCTTAATGTAAACAATGAAAGACATGTCTTGAACAATTTTGATACTGAGTTATATGACAGGTGCTCTGTAGGGCTTTACATTTAATGTGTAGAAGATATTCATTGTTCAAGTATGTGTGATACCACAGTCCATGAAGTAGTTGCTGTAATTTAGTTTCATAACTGTTCTGTAAGGCTTTACAATCGCTTACCAAATCTGACATCAGCCATTCTAAAACAGCGCTATCGTGTCCTTTTAACTTCAACAGCTCGTTGATTTGGATCCTTTCGCTTCATTAAAGACTGAGATTTTATTGACAAATATGAAACCACGCCTGGAAAAATATTAGACTGGGCGACTTTGAAAAAATGTGTTCTGTTCCATTAATTAGAATCTCTAAATTTCTCTGAAGTAATTACTATTTCCTTTTGAAAATGTCTCAAACACACAACACTGTGTTTGGTTGGAACCAAACTTACGAGGAATGCTTCCACTTCATTTTTCTCCAAACTCAGAACTGACTGTTTGAGATGGAAACTTAAACACTGTAATTTATAATTCACCTTCGTAATTTGCCTTTCATCCAAGCACACAACACTTTACTACAGGCATAACGAATAATCCTTCACATAGGAATGAACATAAATCAAACAGAATAGCGCAATTGAGGCAGGAATACAACACATTGTTTAAATTGAATTTCGTTGTAGATTCTCGGCCTAGAATTGAAACGTCACTACCGGCCGGTGTCAGTCGACCATGAATAGCGATAGTCATGTTCCGGTCCTAAGGCAGGAAACTCCGAATATAATATTCTACTGCCAAACTCTGAACTTAATATTTTACTGTCAAACTGAGAATTGAACATTCTGCTGTCTCATTTACAACTTAACATTGTACAGACAATGATTAATATCAATGGAAGAACAATAAGAAAATGTAAGATATGCGAATGATACTGTGATGTTAATGGACAAATAGAATAAATTGATGTAAAAATTAGGACAAACAAGCAACACAAGTTAAATATACGTCCTAGATATTTATACTGAGATAGCAAAAACAATGTTAGAATAAAAACAAGAAAAATAAATGCGCTGAGCATAATGATAAGTACAGAAGGACTGAACAAATATAATGCAATGTATATATTGGACATATAATAACAGGAAATGACATATGTGATGGGAAGTTCAGAAAGGATTAGAAAAGACAAAGAACATTAATAATATGAAAAACTTTCGAATGTCAAAAAAAATTCATAAAAAGATTAGTATATTGTCAAATAAATTCGACACCTATTCATCATTAATGCATGAACTGGAAACGTCAACAATAAACAATTAATAAGAGAGAGAAATTGAACCTTTAGAGATATGGATATACACAAAATTAAGACCAGTGACATGGGAAAACAAGAAAAAGCAAAGAAATAAACAAGTACTATTCCAACAAGAAATTTAAACTGCTCAGAGCGACAGATAATAGATAATTGAAATATCGTGGTCACATTAAGAAACATAATAAAAACATATGTTGAAAACCCTCTTGAAAGGTAGAATGGAAGGTCATCGATCACGGGGAAGACGAAGATACACTTGGTAAGGAAACATCAGATAGTGGACAGGCAGAGTGTACAATCAGGGTAAGTATCATAATATGTTGGAGGTGTTGGACATGTTACATAACCTACTACATAGTCAGTACAGCCTATCGTTGATATGAAACTGCACCTAATTCATTGAGTGATAATTGGATAAAACTTGCATCTTAATATTCTGTTGTCCTACTTACAACTTAATGGCAGTTAGACATGGATGCGTATTGTACCAAGACGTGTTCTGACTGTATAGTAAAAAAACATATTGAGGTCTATAGAGTATTTTGCTGAAACAGCTCTAGCAGGACATAACATAAATAACTTGAGATACTCGGTTGATACTGTCTTAATAGCAAGAAATGAAAGAGAGCTCCAGAAACTAGATGATAAGGTTGTAACAGAAAGTAACAACAAAGTAATGAGTTTGAATATTAAGAAGACAGAAGTTATGGTCATATCAAAAGAGCAGTCTTAAACAAAATGCACCATCACAGTAAATGGGACTGAGCTAAGACAATTACAGCAATTAAAATACATCTTAGTCCCTAAAACACCAGATGGCAGATGCAGATCAGACATAAAGAGCAAGAATAGGACAGGCTAAACAACGTTTCAGAAAATGAGAAGCATTATATGCAACAAGTCATTGTCAACTGATATCAGAATAAGAGTTATTCACTGCTACATAGAACGAATACTGACATTCGGATGCGAGTCATGAACAATAAAGAAACAGATCTAACAATCTCTGAGTGCCACCGAGATGTGGTTTTACAGAAAAGTGATGAGAATCACATGGACTGCTAACATGAATAATGTGAAGGTGTTGAATGAGGCAGAGATACAGAGAAAGCTTTGTTTCGGGTATGTGATGAGAAAGGAAGATTTAAAACATATTGTAACAACTGATAAAATCGAGGGAAGACGAGACAGAGGAAGACGAAGAGAGAAAATTGTGGATAACCTGATTTACTGGCACTGATGAGCGTCAGGTTGCATCTGGGTGATGTAGATATTTTTCAATCTGGTATTTTCGTTGTGGGGTTTCCCTCTGCTACGAGAAAGGAATACGGACCAGTGGATTTAGCTTAAGGTAATATGATTAATTTAAAATTTGGACTATTTCAATAAGTTTGATTTGGTGAGATGATTCATTATTATTGTATTATGTTGCATTTGGTTTATGAATAATGATTATGTAAATTTAAATAGATGTTTGAAATTTCTGTTTTTGAATTCGTGACTTGGCGTTAGTTCTTTTGTGTTGTTGTAATTAGAGTTAATGATTCAGGGGAGGGAGATACTATTAGGTGTGTTCGTTTTTGAAGCAGGTATTGGGAGTGTTGTTCGTTTATGTTGTACCAGTTTGAACGAGGCTAGGGTATCACTGTATAAAGATGGTGCTGTTATAAGAAAAATCCTTTCAGAAATACTGGTACAACATATCTTGGAAGATTTAAAACATATTGTAAAAACTGATAAAATCGAGGGCAGACGAGACAGAGGAAGACAAGAGAAAATTGTGGATTACCTGATTTACTGGCACTGATGAGAGTCAGGATCTGTGATGATAACTAACACTGGAGACATAGATTTGTGGAGAACTATGATCGCCTACGCCAGTCGACACGGTTCCTGATGCTGATGATGATGACAACTTAACATCAAACATATAATCTTCTGTTCCACTGGCACAACTATATATTTGTTATAGGCTGTGTCTTACAACTTGAGACGTACAAACTTGTGCTGCAGCTGTTTTCTTAAACGTTGAGACTTACAAATTTGTGTATACCGCAGCTGTGTCTTACATCGTTGAGACGTACAAATTTTTTATACGCAGCTGTGTCTTCAACGTTGAGACGTACACACTTGTGTATACTGCAGCTGTGTTTAAACGTTGAGACGTACAAACTTGGTATACTGAAGCGTGTCTTACAACGTTGAGACGACAAACTTGTGTATACTGAACTGTTTTTTACAACGTTGAGACGTTCAAAAGTTGTTATACTGCAGCGTGTCTTACAACGTTGAGACGTACAAACGTGTATACTGCAGCTGTCTTACAAACGTTGAGACGTAAAAACCTTGTATACTGCAGCTGTTTTCTACAACGTTGAGACGTACAAACTTGTGTATACTGCAGCTGTTCCACAACGTGAGACGTACAAACTTGTGTATACTGCAGATGGTCTTAAAAACGTTGAGACGTACAAACCTGGAATACTGCAACTGTGTCTTACAACGTTGAGACGTAAAAACCCTGGTGTATACTGCAGCTGTGTCTTCAACGTTGAGACGTTCAAAGTTGTGATACTTCAGCTGGTCTTAAAACGCTGAGACTTACAAATTTGTGTATACTGCAACGGTCTTACAACGTTGAGACGTACAAACTTCTGCATATGCAGCTGTGCCCACAACGTTGAGACGTCCCAAACTTGTGTAACTCGCAGATGTGTCTTACAACGTTGAGACGTACAAACCTTTGTGAATACTGAGCTGGTCTTACAACGTTGAGACGTACAAACTTGTTATACTGCAACCGTGCTTCAACGTTGAGACGTAAAAACTTGTGTGTACTGAATATGTTTTATAACGTTGAGACGTACAAATTTTGTGAATACTGCAGCTTGTCTACAACGTTGAGACGACAAACTTGTGTATACTGCACTGTGTCTTAAAACGTTGAGACGTTCAAAAGTGTGATATTTCAGCGTGTTCACAACGTTGAGCCCTTACAAATTTTTTATACTGCAACTGTGTCTTACAACGTGAGACGAAAAACCCTTGTGTATACTGCAACGTGTCTAACAACGTTGAGACGTACAAACTTTGCATACTGCAGCGTGTCCTAGAACGCCAGACGTACAAACTTGTGTATACTGCAGGTGTCTACAACGTGAGATTTAAAACTTGTGTATACTACAGTTGTTTCTTACAACGTTGAGACGTACAAACTTTTTTTATTACAAACAAACGTGTGTCTTATAAACTTGACACATACAAACTTGAAACTTTCAACTTGAGACTTACAATTTGAGACTTACAACTGGAGAATTAAAATTGAGACTTACAAACTTGCGCTTACAACTTGAGACTTCAAACTGAGATTTCAAACTTGTCTACACACTTGAGACTTACAAATTTGTGTCTTACAAACTGAGACTTACAACTGAGATTTACAAACTTGTTCTACACACTTGAGATTTCCCAAATTTGTGTCTACAAACTTAGACTTACATACTTATATCTTACAGACTTATATCGTACATACGTGTATCTTACATACTTGTATCTACATACTTGTTTTCTTCAGACTTGCATATTACAGTCTTTTGTCTTACAGACTTGTATCTTAAAGACTTGTATCTTACAGACTTGTATCTTACAGAATTGTATCCTTCAAAATTGATTTTTGCAAACGTTTGTCTTATAGACTAGTATCTTAAAATATCATACTCTGTTTTTCTAGTTCATGACAATATAAAACTACATTGTTTCATGCACAAAATAAATGAGACATTCAACCGTAACATGGACAATTCTACTGTTCTCATCACAACTTAATAGTCTACAGTCTTTTTCAGTTTCAAATTAATATATATTTCTGCTCGCCATCCTTTATATTTCAGTACTCATTACTTTTTAATAATTCAATGACCTCTAACACAACAACGCTATACTATTCTTAATACACCAACGTTATAATGTTCTTATAATTCACCAAGGGTAAAATATTCTTCTAATTCACCAACGTTATAATATTCTTCTAATCGACCAACGTTAAAACATGCTTCTAATTCACCAACGTTAAACATTTTTCTAATTCACCAACGTTAAAACACTTCTAATTCACCAACGTTATAATACTCTTCTAATCCAAGAACGTTAAAATACTCTTCTAATTCACCAATGTTACAATGTTCTTCTGTCCCACTTCAACATATATAATGTACTCATAGTTTAAGTTTGTATTGTATTTCTGTACTATGAAGTAGAGTAGAGATAAGTGTTTATCAAGAACCACAGAGAGAGAGAAAACCCAGACCCACTGACTATGAATAATAAATAGTATAAGTAGTTGATATCAAGAACCACAGAGAGAAAAAAAACCAGACCCACTGACTATGAATAATAAATAGACAGTAAACAAGTATTTGAGGCTTCCAGAAACAAATGCCCAAACACATGATTGGAACCACAAACCTGTACTTCGGCCCACATTTCCTAGCATTACAGATATGCTTTTAAAGATAAAATCCAGCTAGCTTATATTTTGGAGTAGAGTTTTGACATATGTGACACATGTATAGTCAACATCAAACTGTTTAATATATTCAGATTGTTTATCTGGGATCGGGAGAGAGAAACAGAGAGAGAGAGAGAGAGAGAGAGAAAATTTTCATCTTAAGCATTACTACTATCAATGTTAGTCCAGTTATCTTGATGAAATTTTTTCACTATCAAATCGGTTCTGCTCTGAAAGAAGCCCAAAACGTCCGCTCATGTTTAATTATCATTTTGGATTCACAGCCTGGACTGATGGATACAGGATTCGCGCCAATGACGACCATTCCAATATAGGCCCCGCAGCTGTTTGCAGATAGTAAATTAAAAAAAGACGTACAAGTAAGCGATAAACATAACCAAACAATTACAAGTTAAAAGTTAATTGCATATCCTTTACAGGACTTTGCGAATCAACCCTGCTTTTAAACGCTGCTTGTGATTTTTCTAGGCATTATTACGTTCAATAGTTTGCCATTGCTTTCTGAACGGTGGTGCCTTCATCCTTTGTAAAAATCCACGCGAAACAATTTGCAACCAAACTGTCAGCAGCGTGATTCGAACTCAGAACGTCGGGGTTGATAGATCGAGTCACTATCCCCTAAGCCACAGACGGCACGCAACAAATACAAACGGGATGCAAATTTGTGGGAGCCATTTATCGATCGTTCTATCTGCAACGTACCATTTTTAAATGGGTTTTTACGAAACTGAATACACTCAAAAGATTTAACAACTCACGAACATGGGAAAATAAAATAGACCAACGTATCAATCGAAAAACTTTCATCATGTGTATTCAATGCACGATTACCTGCAGTCATTTATCAGACGAATATTATTAAAACATGTTTAGGCATTTAACGTATTGCTAACAGCAAACCATAGTTAAGTCATTATTTATATAACAAATTCGAACAGTAAGCAGACGTACCCACTTATTGGCTCTATTTTTGAATAATTAGTCTCAAATGTCCTGTCAACAAATTTCACACAAGTAACATTTCCTGACATGACTTCGCGTTGTAACTCTAACATGGTATCCCGTATTAGCTGCTTGACCTCATTACCTGCAACACAGAGAAGATGACGTCATACTAATTGTTATTGTTTGTAGCAACAACATCATATATATCGATATCAACACATGAATGATAAATCATTATACAAATTTAAACAATCATTGTCATCATCATTGATCACATCAAAGACAATCATCAAACTTTTATAATTCTATCGGTTCTTGATATTCAGGCAGTTGTTGAAGTCATCTCATATGTGTTGTGATTTTACTCTCATTTATTTGCAGTCAGTGCACACTTCTAATACTGATAAAATAAAGTTAAATCAATAGTTATGCTCGCTTTAGTATTCATTGATCAAAGGTACATTATACATTGATACATGGATCAAAGGTATTATTAAATAACAACGATTCAGTTTCAACTGGAAATATAGCCATTGCACATTTGACATTTCCATACCAGCTCCAATCTCATTCGCAATATCTCCAACATTGACCAGCTAACTAAACGTACCAGTTAGATTTTACTAGATAAACGCATCAGCAGTGTAACATCAAATTAACACATTAGCAATATCAAATCATCCCCATTAAAGTAACAAAATATCATTGATACGACATCAGATGATCGTCTTGACAACACTAAATCATCATTACCATAGAATCAAGTCAACTTTACTTCAACACCCGATATAAAATGAAGAACGTTTAATGCGATCACACTGTGCATCGTTGGAGAACATCATTCACAAAGAAAATGAAGTTGAGTTGGGCATTTATTTCTTATGCCAATAGTGTATTGGCTAGTACAGATCTCCGATGGACAGACGATGAGAAAATAAAAACTAGACGTTTTAATGAAACATGGAGAATAATATTTGTGAAAAGAGAGTTTAATGAACGTGGCCTGGCGTTGGAAACAGTTCATAGAAAATCTGAAAGAGTCGCATGTGAAGAAGTGGATAAGACTCGGCGCTAGTGACCACGTTCCGGGGCAATTCTGGGATCCTATGCCAGCTTTAACCAAAATTCTCAGTGTGCTCATGCAGAGGGTTTTCGATCTCAGGTAAGAATTTTGGGAAATCAGACCCCAACTACACCCCGTTATCTCGCATTCCAGTATTGGTGTATATAGACGAATTCTTTTAAAATCAACACAAGATGCTAACTCGAAGTTATATTATACAACAAGTTAAGTTTAACAATAAGGAATATAAATATTATGAGTATAAATAACCAAGACTCACAGAATTGATTAAAATTGCAAAAAAAGTTTGCAGTGTTCTATCAAACATCAATATTTTCTGACCCCCTTTTCTGATCTAGGTCAGGGAACCCCTAGTCAGTTGTCTGGCCTAATTATCTAGAGTTGACTGTGACTCATGATACGTGGTTGGACTAGAGGGAACCCTGATCATATGATTGGAATCTAGGTTACAAGTATTTATAAACAAGTTTTGCCTAAATGTCTAGAGACATTGGTGATTGGGAAATCAAGACTTCACGCAAAATATTTGTTAGAGCTGCTCTATTTCTTGCCACAACTACGCTTGGATTCGTAGCAGACAAAGAAAATAAAATATAGAAAGACAACATAACAGCAAAAATGAAAATCTTTAGTGAAAGTTTTTTGTATCAAACGAGATACGACGAGGAAATAAATAGATAGAAGTAATACATACGGAATAACAAAATTACCATAACTATACCAGCATTATTAACAAAACCAACTCGTCATTACTACAACATCAACTAATCATTACACATTATTACGGCATACTAAACACATTGTTCTGACTAGTTTCCCTAATTGCAATAATTCTCTCTTTCTCTCTCTTTCTATATCTCTTTCTCTCTCTTGCCTTATTTGTTCGTGTTAACTGTAAGAAACGTTACCTACCTACTATCTTCTTAATCATATATGTAAAACGTATGTCAAACTCGAAGGCATGGTTACGTTTTAGTGTGAAAAATCTTAAGGGACGTATACTGACTGTATCCTGAGGAAAGCACATACGGAACTGTGCCGTTCAGCCATTTAGTGTTACTGTCAGGAGCATATTGAATACGCTGTAAGAAACAGTCATGAACTTTCATTGTCGATATGTGTTTTTCACTTCCTTCCTACTTCTATCTCATTAACTCATTACTTAATAGCATTAACTATTGGGTTAATGCCCTTACAACGGTGTCCCTACCGTGTAGTTGGTGGGAGGAAATGAGTATCCCAGTAATACAGAGAGCTATGTCGGAGGTAGTATTGCTGACGGTAGGTTTAATCATGTCAAACAGATCAAAAAAAGGGATTAGACTAAGAGTTAGATACTCTACCCTTCAGGCTAAACGGTTTTGGGTTAAGTTGGCGTCCCACCATAAACAAAATCAAGTTACCGAAGCGACAACACATTTTGTTTTCAATCAGAGACTAAGAGAGCAGTCATGGATTGAGGTGGAATGCCATGTATGACAAGATGGCGCCAAACCCGCAAGGAAGCCCGGTCTCTGACAGGATCCTTGGCAGCCCCCAAAACACTTTCAAGGATATGAACATGGAATGTTAGGACTATAGTGGAGACAGATAAAACATCACAGGTATCCACGGAAATGAGAAAAAATCATATTAGTATCTTGGAATCAGTGAAATGAGATGGAAAAAAACTCTGGACAAGTAGAACTAGCCTCTAGAGAAACAATATGCTATTTAGAAAGGAATGATAGTAGTATAGTTATGTTGTTTTCGACGCGTATTTGTGGCACCATGCTGCCATAATCGATATTTCATGAAGATATATAGTAATTAAATGGGTGAAATTGATCATTAAATTTTTTAAGATAGTAAGGGAGATAAAAAAATTCGTGTGTGGTAGAATTATCCTCCCTTAAAAATTATAGTACATATAATAATACAGACAATAACAAGTATTGACATAATAACAAATAACAAAACGCTAGACATATATATAAATTTTAATGGAACCTGAACGTCGATAGGGACGGCCATAAACTGTGGAAACTTGCAAAAGCGCTGAGTGATGAAAACACCAGCAGACCACCAATAGTCCTCGAACAAGAAAAGAAGATGGCTTCGGGTAGGGAAGCAGAAAACATTCTGATACAACAATATGCCGAAGTCAGCAGAGTAAGCATATCAAAGGAAAAAGTCGATGCCGCCAAGAGAAAAGCACGGGCTCTCAAGGCAGCCAAGAAAAGCAGATAGTCACCTAACGGACACATTCACCAGTACTGAGCTGGAAGAGGCTTTAAGGGACCTAAAACTCAGAAAGTCGCCCGGAAAAGATAGGATCACCAATGAGATGCTTAAAAACTTGGGTAACAGAGCAAAGGCCTCTCTACTGTCCGTTCTCAACATGTCGTGGAGAACAGGCATAGTACCACAAGAATGGAAAGAAGCAATCATGGTACTCATCCTAAAAGCAGGCAAAAATAAACTCGACCCAGCGAGTTACAGACCAATAAGCCTCCTATGTTGCACGGGCAAGCTTATGGAACGCATGGTGAACAAACGGTTATCTTGGCACTTGGAAAGCAAAGGGCTGCTTATGGCACACCAAGGAGGCTTCCGGAGATACAGATCCACAGAGGATCAAGTAACGTACATTGTCCAACAAATCGAGGATGGTTTCCAAGAAAAGAAACAGAGACTGGCGGTCTTGGTAGATATTGAAAAGGCATTTGACACAGTCTGGAAAGAAGGTTTAAGGCTGAAACTCCTCACCCTCGGCGTAAAGGGAAGAATGTACAATTGGCTTGATAGATACCTAGAGAACAGAACAGCAAGAGTTCAGGTTCAGGGATACAAAAGCATGAAGGCCACACTGGATCAAGGAGTCCCCAAAGGAGGAGTGCTCTCACCGACTCTCTTTCTAGTCTTCGTCAATGACATCGCAACATGCCTCCGAGAACGAGCTCACGCTGCCATGTATGCAGATGACTTGGCAATATGGGCGCGAGAAGAGTTAATGCCCACAGCAGAAAATCGACTGCAAGCTACGTTAAAGAACCTTCAAGTGCGGTCAGCAAAGTGGAATATGAAAATAAATCCTTCAAAGACCACTTACACTGTGTTCTCCAAGAACAACAAGGATTACAAGATAACGCTTAAAGTCAATGGGCATAACCTTCTGGAGAGCAAAACCCCAACGTACCTAGGAGTCACACTCACAAAAGCTGATTTGGTGCACTCAGATCGAAAATGCTACGGCAAAAGCGAGGCATAGGCTAACAATGATACGTAAACTCGCAGGTTCCACATGGGGAGCAAACACCAGAATTCTCAAGACACTTTACTCTGGTAGAGTGCGACTGATCCTAGAGTACGGTATGGCAGCGTGGAGCAATGCATCTAACAAGCAATTTGCAAAAGTGAGCAATAGTCAGAACCGGGCCTTATGCATCATCACTGGAGCCATGAAGTCCACGCCCATCAAGGCGATGGAGACAATTACCGGCATCCAACCAATGACTGACCGAAGGGACAAAAAAGTACTAGTACTTGCGGAAAAACTCAAACGGCTCGAATCTCATCCAATGCATGAAAGAATGTACGAATTCGGAAAGTGGAGAATACAGAGATCTAACTTCGTTAGAATCTCTAAGGCACTGACCAGAGACCATCCAGTCTTTTCCAAATGCACAGCAAAACCAATCCCGGCAATCGACAAGTGCCCGCCATGGAAAACTATAATGCCAGAACTAAGGGAATCAATCCCAGGCATACTGAACAAAAGGGCCCAACAAAACCTCGAGAAAAAAATTTTGCAACAGAAGAGTACATAGAATCAGAGTACCCTGAAAATGATTGGACGCACGTCTACACGGACGGATCGGCAAATAACGCAATAAGCATGGCGGTGGGGAATAGTGCTTAAAATTTCAAAAAATAACGGTCAAGAAAGCGATTGCCACGGGCAAATACTCGAATAACTATCGAGCAGAGGCAGAGGCAATCAAAGAGGCGGCCGAAATGATCTTGGAGAGAAGAATCACTACACGCAACAAGGTCGTGATATTCACCGATGCTCTATCGGTCATCACGGCACTCAAATGCGTTGGCAAACTGAGATGAATGAGCTCAAAACTTCCCTCGCTGAACTAACGAGTTCACTCAAACGCACCGTCATCCAGTGGATACCGTCACACTGCAACATTAGGGGAAACGAATCGGCCGACAAGCTAGCCAAAGAGGGCGGGCGACTGCATCAGACTGATCTCGAGATCAGTTATGAGGAAGTCAAAACAACCATCGGTTCGCACTATAGAAGCAAATGGGCAAAAGACCACTCTCAGTACACAGACAGTGACGGATACTATGGTCTCTCTCGCAGTGAACAAGTCGCCATATTTCGCCTCCGTACCGGCCACAACAAGCTCAGAGCCCACATGTTCCATAAATTTAAAATTGACACAACTAGCCTGTGCCCCTGCAAAGTGGCAGACATGACGGCAGAACATGTCTTGCAAGACTGTCAACGGTTAGCAGGTATAAGGAATGAGTCATGGCCACACAACAGAGCTTCAGGAAAAGCTGTACGGAGGAACGGAGTCCCTAAAAACAACAGTAAAATTCATGATAAAAGTTGGTCCATCAGTCTAGGCCGGGAACGCAAAGAAGAAGATACAACTTAGGTAGATTTTGTGGGACAAATAGTAATAGAAGTGAAGGATATACTCATAGTCGTTCCTAGTAGTAGGGTGGAGCAAAGAAGGATTTACTAAGGGGAGATGACTATTGGTATATATATATATATATATATATATATATATATATATATATATATATATATATATATATATATATATATATATAATAAAGTGTATTGAGCAGTGTTTTTAGTTGTTTTTCTTTTTCTCTATTTCTTTTATCTTTCCTTTCTTTTTCTCTCTCTCACTTTCAACAACATTAGGTAGGTAGACACAAATAGGAATATAATAGTAGGAAAGTAGAGGTAAGTACAACATAGTTACACATTAGACACTATGTAGAGCTAGATATATAGATACCTTAATATACAGTCCCTATTAACATACAATACATATATACATTTATATACATATACAATAGACGAAATATAAACAATAGGTAGATACATTTGTATATACAGACATATACATATAGGGGTATAGTAGTGGTTAGTAGACAAGTATACATATAAACATGGTTACCGAACGAAGACACTATGTAGAGCCATATAAATAAACGTAATACAATAAAAGTCGTTCATTTTATTTTTGTAAACATAAGGTACAATTTATTATACATGTCAACATATTATAGTCAGAGTATAGTTATTATACAATGTTTATTATATATAAGGTTATAATCAAGAAAATAATACTTTTATATAGCAATTGTATATATATATATATATATATATATATATATATATATATATATATATATATATATATATATACATACAATTTTATGTATAAAGACCCATAGTAGATTTAATAAATACAGGTTCAATGGGATAGAAAGGGGGTATCACAGGTTTATTTAGGATATCACAGAGACGGGCACTAGATGTCTAGTGAGGAAGTTGTCACATTGTCAGAGTAGACCTTTCTCTTAATATAAAAATAAAAAAGGGAGTCTCGATGTTGCGTATAGGTGTAGACTGCACAGTTTTGTGTTTTAAATCCAACATTTGTTCCACCAGACGAACACTGGGTTTTTATTACGTCTAGAAAACTATCCTTGTCTAAGGTATTGTGCTGTTTTGAGAGGTCTTTGGTGCTAGTTTTATTATAACCTCCGAAACAATGATAAGTTTTGCTACATAAACTAACCATACCATCCCCTTCGTACTCTAATTTAAAAAGCCCAGGGGTTCTCTTCTCGTATAATTTAGCTCCCTACATTTCTGACATTAAGGGGCACTGGGTCGTTTCTATGTACCAAACAAGTTTCGGCTGGAAACCACTGCGAGAAAAGGCAGAAACAGTATCTCGTTTTTTATCACCACTAGGACGAAACCATAGGGTGTTTTGTGTTACATTAAAACTTGTTATAATTTACAAAGCAATTATTACACACCTTACTTTGGTTCAAACGTGTACAAACTTTATTAAAATTGTTCCGATACCAGCTGTATAAAAGGTCCATCGATTGTGTTAACCGTATCACCACCCGGCCCGTGCCATATACGGGTGACAAATTTCGATTGGTGATTATTTAGACAATCATTTCGAATTTCTCACAGAAGGCATTTTTACCCGGCGAAAAGTATCATCCGGGCCACAAATATAAGACACCTGTGTGCATTCGGATCTATAACTGTATTTTACGTGTGAAATTAATCTATATGAACAGGATTTGTTGACAAACAAATCAATAAACAACGACTTCCAACAATTTTCGGTCGATTGTAATTGGTCGTTGAAAGACGAATAACACCTGAAATTATAAAAATTGACAATTTTTGAAATTAAAGAACAGTGTAGTGCAGGTCAAGAGGTCAAACTAGGTTTTTTTAAAACCCCAGTCATTGTCTTACAGTGACTCATTATCTTATAATTACAATGAGATGTTTTACCACCCAAAAAGTAAGATGTGATTTCGTGAAGATGTGTCACACAATGTGATTGGTTGCCGAATAACGCTTCGGATCATCGAGCAATTTGATTGATTGATGAATAAAGCTTTATCTGTCAATCACTGTATTTTGGTTGATGACTAATGCTTCGGTTCATATTCGAACTGGTAATCAATGAATGTGATTGGTCAATATTGCTGAACCCACGTTGGGTCTTTGTCTATGATTGAATTTTGTCTACCAATAGAGAGCTCCAAATCCGAATATATACCCGAGACTAGGCTACGCATCGTCATGCCACAGCTGACTGACTCCAGGCCATTCTTCAGGACCTACAAGCTGCTACAATTGTCATTTTACCTACAAGATTCATTGTACTACAAGAACAAACGGTTCTACCACAAATGTAAGTATTATATTATGTAAGAATGACACTACGTATACAGACACTATGTATCTTTGCTAGCGATATTATCGTTTTATGTACACTAGCAATAGCACAATAAAGTCGCTTTTTATTGTATTCGGTCTGTTGAAACCCTTGTATACGCTTTCAAAGAATGCGACGGTGGACAGGCATCTACTTGTGTTGCCATTAACACGCCTTAAGGACTACCAGAGTTAGTTTGGTCAGAGCCCGCAAATCAATCACAAGCTGTCAGCGTATGTAGTATTTTAGCCCATGTGTTATGCATCGATACCCTATTATACACGTCAGTTGCATTCATTCGCATAAGCATCGATCGACTGTATCCTTTGGCTTAAAATAAACAGTTATATTACAGTAGTTCATTCCGTAAGTTTTGCACTGAGCAGAGATCAGCTTGTCGTTTTTTACTGGAACGCTATACATTAAAAGGTATGTATATTGTATATTTACAGCTGTGTGCTGTCAACATTGCTGTACGGATCGGAATGCTGGAGAATGACAGAACAGGATATGTCCAGACTCTCCACCTTTCATACAACTTGTCTGCGAAAAATCTTACGCGTGTACTGGCCGACTACTATCTCGAACCAAGAATTGCTTACACAATGCCAACAAGAGAATCTGGGCACTATCATCCGAAGACGACGCTGGAGATGGATTGGACATGTGATACGCATGGAGACTGGCTCCGACAGGAAAACTGCACTGAGATGGACTCCAGAGGGTAGGCGAAAGCGTGGAAGACCCAAGACGACCTGGAAGAGAACGATAGAGCAAGAACTGAAAGAAATGACTCATTGCTGGAACATAATACAGAGGAAGGCCATGAACAGGGAAGAATGGTGCGCGTTTGTTGCTGCCCTAAACGCCAAGGGCGTAACAGGCTAAGAGAGAGAGAGAGAAGAGATATTGTATATTTGTACTAACAATATTCTGTTGTTTAATTTGCGATATTAAAGTGATATATCAGTTATCAGTTATATGAGGACTATCATCATAGCACTACGGACATGTCCATAGGTGCTCCGATCTCCGCCTCAGCAAATCCAGCAGCGTTCAGCGACCCAACGCGCCAGTTCGATGTTGATTAATCAATCGTTTTGCATATTTAGTATGTCGTTCTTTTCGGGCTGCACCAATATTGACACCCATCTCTTTCAATCTGGTCAGCGAGTGGGATTCACAGCCCTGAAACTCCTCTGTTCGGAAAGACTCTCTCAATGCGTGAAGAATGTCACTTCGATCCATTGCAGCTCCCTCTGATATTGTAGCTAAGCCAGCCAATCTATCAGCTCGTTCATTACCCTAACTCCTGCATGCCCAGGGACAAAAATAAATGTGATTTCTCTGATCATTGTCTGTACCAGTACCTCCACCCAGTTGCGTTTCGCCATACCTGATTCGACTTTACGAATCATGCTCATGGGGTCACTGAGTATGAAAACACGAGAGTAATTGTGAGATGCCAACCAGTTCACCGCCTCCGTAACCACCTGAACCTCTATTGTCAAGCTACTTGTGGTTGAAGCGAAGGCCCCACTTGCCTCTCCTATTATTTTTCCTCATGAGCGTGCTGAAAAAGCCCATGCACAGCGTTGTTGGCGAATGACTGAACCATCGGTGTAAATAACCACATCTTTATCATTGATGATGTCATTCAAGAGAGCCTCCACCTTCACGTTTAGCAGTGATAGATTATTTTGTTCGCAGTTTTCTTAATAGATGTAATAACTGTGAAAGCAGTCAGAAATTGAGGCGGCACAGCAATCCATTTCTCTCCTGTTACAATTCCGGAAGGATCACATATTTTCCTAAACGTATCTTCCGCCTGACTCAGCCATGATCTGCCTCACTTGAGTCTACACCCTTTCTCCTTAATGAGTTCTTCATGGAGAGAATGTACATTGTTTGCATTGATTCTTAGGTATGATCGAACCCTCCAAGTTTCAATTCTGTTAGCAATTGTTGGGAGATCAAGAAGTAATCGCATTGACGCTCCTGGTGTATCTTTGGTGCATCCCAGAATGATGCGCATAGCCTCATTCTGAATTCTTTCCAGTCTCACTGTTTGCGTAGGACTAATTGTTAGCAGAGCGCATGCATATTCTATACATGACAGAACAATACCTTGGTACAAGAGCACAAGAAGGCGTTGCTCAATGTTAGCAGCCGCCATGATTCTCAGTGCGGATAGTGCGTTCCGAGCCTTGGCAATAACTTGGTAGATATGGTCCCTAAAGCATAGACTGCGATCAAATTTACACCCAAATAACTCATAGATGCTGTTCGGATGAGTGTATGTCCATCTAACGTAACGTGTGGTGTGTCAGACTTCACAATGTGATTATTTAGGGAGAACCATGATAGCACAGCTTTGGTATGGTTTATCGATGCACCAGAAACATCACACCAGGCCATTATGCGGTATATATATATATATATTGTTACATTCATTGAAGAATAATAAAAGAGACTTGTCTAATGTTGTTTTATTAGTATAAGTCTTCTAATTTACATATATGTTATATTACACGTATAATATGTCTCGCACGCCTAGACTATGCGCCATATCAGTTGTACAAGACTACCATGTAGTGGTTATCTCTCTCTCTCGGATGATATATATCACGGACTTTCACATGTTAATAGTATAGTATGAATACAGATCAAATTGTAGGTTTTATTACATTTTATTTAAATTTCATTAAATTTATTATATATTTATAAATACGTTCAGGTAAAGTGTCTTGGTAATATCCACACAGAGTCTTCCATCAACCATTCTCTAAGATCCATTCAGATAACAAAAGTTAGATAACCGGCGATCGCCTCTGCATAAGCTTCTTCAAGTATTCTGATCTCTGTATCTACGTTAGAAGCACATGACATGATATATTTCCCAATTCGTCTGACTAGAACAATAATAATTAAAATTCTACCGCAGTTCAAGTCTTCTCTTGGTAGCAATAATTGGTTGGCCATAGTAACAAAAGTCTGATAACCAAGTTCAGGTTGTATGGTTGTAACTAAGACATCGAAGAAACGACTGTGTCTCTTTGCTAGATCCCGCACTAATCGAGCGAGTGTTTTAGCATATATATGTGATGTTTCTCAAGAAGTAAGTTTAAAATACGTCAATATCCTCGTCTCATTTTTAACACTTATCAAATCCATTTTGTCTTCCAAAGATATCCGCTGAACAAACGACACGGCAACAAAGAAATGGATGTCCCGAGTATCAACGTGTTTATACACATGTTGGAACTTTAAATCGGCATATGGCTAGTGCACATGGTCAAATACACTACACATGCGCTGTCTGCGGTCGTGTCTACTAGCGCGCAGACAGTCTACAGCGCCATATGATTAAAGAACACGCACAATCACGGGTATCACGCTTATCATGTGGTCACCCTACGACTTCATCAACTACCCTACCTCCAATATTCACACCACGCTCACAGGGATTACGATCGTCGGCCTATGCAACCACATCACGGAAACGAACTATAGACTCAATATTAGATACACAACAAGCACCCAGTGTCACGCCCGTACGAAAAAGACGTATAGACCCAGCAGGAACCAGGTCGACGTTACAAGGATTATCATCAATTCACATGGAAAAAGACTCTCTATTCACACTACCAGTCGATATTCGTCAAGTTTATACGGACAACTGGCCACCATTAGAACACATTCTTCGGACAATAGACATTTACCAATATTTACTTTGCATAATAATCCGAGAAAAATTCATCCTCTGGACTGGCCCTCTGGATTGAACAGTGTTTTTAACGATAAAAAAAGTAGGTTTAAAATTAGCTACAGTCACCGGGGGACTGCCTAGAGTAGTTGATAGTAGCTCGGCCTGCTATCTGTGAGACGCCTCATAGCTCGGGTTCGAATCTACTGTACGGCATTTGTTCGAGTCCCCTGGTCTTACTCAGGACGATAACGTGAGTACCTCTGAAGTCGGAGAAAATCTGCCTGTATGGCGAGGGAATACTAATTACGAGTACATTGAGCACACGGCTGCCAGTGTAAAGTAATTTACAATGTCACGCTGCTGCCATTATAAGAAATGAAAAACGCATTTTCACTCAAAAATCAGTTTCAGAGATGGAACTTCGTCTGAGTTGAAAGCGGACGAAAGTTAAAAAAAAAAGCTACAGTCACCACACAGTGCTGCGAAACCACGAGACTAACGAGTTTCGGTTCTTTCACGCCAGTGCTCATAATGCGTGTGTCTTGGAGTACCCGAAATTGATTAACTACAGAGCTCCTTTGAAGCCTTTTTGGCCACCTTACGTGACAGTGACATCCTCAATTAAGCGCTACATAATCGTCCTAATACCCGTTGGGGTGTCGAGTCTATTCCATCTATAGTTTTTATATCTACAAAGTGAAGGATTATCCTATAGGGTGTCGGCTCACAGATATCCCCGACCATATCACAACCAACATATACATTAATATACTGAAGTTTATTCGAATTCCATAGCGTATTTCGACAATCTATGTTTTTTTTAGATGCTTAGCAGTTTTTAAAGGCTCGGCCATTAGGGATATTAGAAAACTTTCTAGGAGCTTGCTGAAACAGTGGATTGCACCTAACGAAACATCCGCCCAGATCGCATTTCCCGGTATTACTTTACTCCAGATTCCCGACTTGGAATAGTGTTTCGGGGTTAACATTGATATATTTGAATTTCACGAGCGACAGGCCCTGGTTCCAAAACTTAGAGCTAGTGGGAGATATAACGACACTTTGAGACTGCTATATTATAAAGATCATTTTATGTACATAACTGATATTGACGGAGTTGCAAAGGCGTTCGCCTGTCCCAAATGCGGTAAGTTGTGGAAGGTTTTCTGGAAGCTTACAAGACACGAACAGAGCTGTAAGGGGGTAAAAGGTAGACGTGTATCCCGGCGGAATTTATAATCCCCCCTCTTCTAATTGGGAGCAAATTGCCCTTGAAGGCATCTCCGTAGATAGCGAGTTTATCTACCCATATCGTGCAACATTTGACTATGAATGTTATTTCTCAAAACAGCACAATACCTTAGACAAGGATAGTTTTCTAGACGTAATAAAAACCCAGCGTTCGTCTGGTGGAACAAATGTTGGATTTAAAACACAAAACTGTGCAGTCTACACCTATACGCAACACCGAGACTCCCTTTCTTATTTTTATATTAAGAGAAAGGTCCACTCTGACAATGTGACAACTTCCCCACTAGAAATATAAGGTCACTCAAACTTCCCCACTATAAATATAAGGCCACTCACCTAACAAATTGTCTGTGTTGGTATTGTAAACGAATAAATAAACAATATATGACGCATGCCTTATGTTTTTATATATATCTAGGTGTTTCTATGTGTATCTATGTGTAATTATCTAATGTGTATATGTATATGTATGTACCTACACACTTAACAAGAAGACGCTACTCCTAAATCATTAAACACCGGTTGATAATATGACCCTTTAATATTTTCTTATATGGGAGTGTAGCTCCAGAAAATCCATCTCCTATATTGTTATATAATCTATATTGATGGAGCAAATACTGCCTCTTATGTGCGTACTATACTACTGACATACGTTCGTACTGGAGGCTCTATGGGCTTGAAGGCGAGGATAGGCTGGATGCCATTCTAGACATTGTATCAGAATCTATTTGGAGTGAACTAAGGATACAAATGCTCACCGTGCATGATCCTGATCAGCTGTTACTTCGTTTAGTTCGAGAATATGGGGACAATAAGTCGACCCATGAACCTTTGTCCGCCTTCTATAGGGCGTCACAGGGGGTTGGAGACTCCTGCCGCGGTTTCTCCCATAGATTAGCGGATATATATGCTAAAATTACGGCGGCACAGACTAGAGAGGGACTAACTGTCATGGAACCCCAAATTTTACTTTATTACTTCCTTAACCGACCGACTTTGCGCGAAAATGTTATTAGAGAGTGTAGTCAGTTTCTCATCAACAACTTTTTTGCAGAGCCGTGATGCAGCTTTGCGCTGGGAGCAGGATCCCATCCCTACAGCGGAGCCTGACGTGAGTTCTCAAATGCGGCTTATGCAACGTCGCATAAATGACTTAGAATCTGGGGTGGTGGGTCGTCGGGTTTAAATGCCCAGGCGCTTTTGCAACCAGTCTGACCACAATGTTCCCCATCCATCTCAACATGATAGTGATTCGAATAATAGACAGAGACGTTTTACGAGATGCGATAGGTTGGGACTTTCCACGAGCGATTCTAGAGGTCCTCCTTTAAACGGACGCCACTCGGGGAGAGGGGCACAACCCTGGTGTCCGCGGCAAAGCCAAGGTCAGACGTTTATAGGTAATAGATTCATCAAGGATGTGGTTATCGCTGGTAGGGTTGTTTGGTGTCTAATGACACGGCTCTCAGGTCTCAGCGTTAACCGAGCGATGTTTTCGGCAGTATTTTTCAAAGGTATTACTGACAGAGAGTAACTGGGTCCAGTTAACTGCCGCGAATGTTCTCCAGATCCCTTATATCGGTCACATAATTACTAATATATAGCTCTATAGTACGTACCTCCCAAACTGCGGATTTTATTTTTTTAAAGATACGTTATCCCAGAAGATCGACGATTACAAGGCCATCATAGGCACTAATATCCTAGAACGATTAGAAATATTTCAACCTCTACTAAACTCCCTGCCGAAAGATTCTAGGCGACCTCAGCGAAAATGTTCTATGGCATTTATATGATCCGCCAAAGGAAAAAAATCACATATACATGCAAGGTCGTTGGGAGTGATTTGTGTTAAAGTTAAAGATATGAGACTGCTAAATCAACATGTGTTATTCAAATCCTATAGATCATTGAATCATAAATGAATCATTTGTTGTAATACGGTGACAAATGTGAAACAAGGCGTATGTGATATCCAGGTAATCAATTTGACCAATGAAAATATGCTTTTGTCCAATGGTACAGTAGTGGGAGAGATTCACGAGTTGGATAATACAGGATCTCTAAACATTGATGTGATTTCGGCCACTTCTGTCGAGTGTTCTATGTTGCCGACAGTCAGTGTTGGGTCAATTGGCCCCACATTTCCCTTAGAGAGATTTAACTTGCAGGGTATGCAAGGGTCCTCAAGTCACAAAGAGTACCTGAGGTCCGTTCTGTGTGAATATAGTGACGTATTTTCTCATCATGATTCAGATGTAGGGTATGCTGATAAGGTTCAGCATGTAATTACTTTACAAGACAACACTAAACCTATTAAGCTGCCGTACAGGCGGATCCCTCCCGCATTTTATAATCAAGTCCAGGAACATATTGCTGATTTATTACGTAAGCAGATAATACGAAGGCGTCAGTCCGTGGACATCTCCGGTGGTGTTGGTTAAGAAAAAAAATGGATCCTTACGTCTCTGCGTCGTTTACCGTAAAATGAATAAAAAGACTATAAAGGATGCATACCCACTACCTCGCATTGACGATTACTTGGATTCTTTGAACGGTGCTCAATTATTCTCCACTCTTGATTTGACGAGTGGTTACTATCAGGTAGCTATGGATGATAGGGATATCGAAAAGACTGCTTTTCGCACACCTTTTGGCCTCTACGAATATACACGTATGCCTATGGGTTTGTCAAACGCAGCGGGAACATTTCAAAGATTGATGCAGAATACTATGAACGATTTTATGTTTAGATTTCTGCTTGTTTATCTAGATGATATGTTAATTTTTTCCGATAGTTTTGATGACCATTTGTCTAGGTTAAAGAGAGTTTTTGAGAGATTAAGAATAATAGGCCTAAACATTAACCCTTCGAAGTGTGTATTCTGTCAAAAGAAAGTCGACTTTCTCGGTCATACAGTCTCGGACATGGGTATTGAGACTCAACAATCCAAGATCGAGACGATAAAACAGATATTAGTGCCGAAGAATATCAAACATTCATACGAGCATTCCTGGGTCTAGCGGGATATTATAGGAAGTTCATCCCTAGATTTTCGTATATAGCTAGACCGATAATTGCTATTATTAATAACGGTTATCGAGTGCACATGACAAAGAACAATGGCCGACGACGACGGGATACTCCATCTCATTTTGAGTGGAACAGTGATTGCGAAAGATCCTTTCAGGAGCTAAAAGCCCGTTTGACTTCAGCTACAATTCTAGAATTTCCGGACTTTAAGCCACCATTCATCCTCGATATCGATGCCTCGTATGCAGGACTGGGAGCAGTTTTGAGTCAAAATCAAGATGGAATCAATCGTGTAATAGCATACGCGAGCAGAACACTCCTTAAAGAGGAAAAGCACATAAAGAGTAGTCATAAGCTAGAGTTATTAGGGCTAAAATGGGCATTGACAGAGAAGTTTAGATCATACTTATTGGGAAGTAAGGTCACTATCTTTACAGACAACAAAGGTTTGACATTTTCAAAGAACTCGAACCTGGGAGCGATAGAGCAAAGATGGATCGCTTAGACAGCAGCCTTTAACTATGAGATTAAACATAGAAAAGGAACGCTGAATAAAAATGCTGATTTCTTATCTCGTTACCCTCCTTACGCCAAACTCCGATACTGATTCGGAGGATGGAGATGTAGAAATCAATCTTACCAACTTGACTTGGGTTCTCCAATTTCTTGATAGTTCAGTGAAAGTTACAGAGGTCCGACACAACGGTACCTCGACATATGGAATAAAAGAATTAATACATTTGCAAAGAGCCGACTCAGCACTATCGGTAGTAGCACAGACCCTAAGTGAGGCTAGAGATACCTCTCGGGTAGTTACCACCTCCTGGCCCCAGCAGGCCAACCGCTTATGGAAATTGAAGGCGAAACTGAAAGTAAAAATGGGAGTCCTCTGTATCAGTACAGCTGGTGAGTCATTATACCCAGAAATAAAGATTGTTTTACCGGGTTCCTTACAAAGAGAGGTCATGACAGCCATGCATAGAGTAGGTGATCAGGGTCGTGATAAAACACTGGTATTATTGAAAACCAGATTCTTTTGGACTACGATGTCAGAGGATGTTTTTAAATTATTGGCCTCTTGTAAAATTTGTAACATGACTAAACCTTTACAAAAAATCACGACCACTTATGGTCATATGGTAGCCAGCCGTCCGCTGGAGGTAGTGGCCATGGATTTTATAGAACTCCATAGAGATTCGCGGGGATGCAAACATGTTCTAGTAATTACAGATGTATTCACGGAGTATGTGATGGCAATACCAACAGTAGATCAGACAGCTCAAACAGTGGCAGAAACACTACACTCGCGAAGGATACCTGATTTTGGGATCCCTATGAAACTGCACTCCGATCGGGGAAAAGGATTTGAATCGACAGTAGTATATAAACTTTGTCAAAAATATGGAATAAAGAAATCAAGAACCACTGCTTATAACCCAAGAGGGAACGGGATATGTGAAAGATTTAATAGGACACTGATAGCTATGCTCCGATCCATTAAAGAAACAGAGAAAACGGAGTGGTCACTTCATATTTTTGTGGTTGTACTAGCGTACAATATAACTCCCCACACGTCCACAGGGTGGTCGCCGTATTATTTGCTGTATGGTCGGCATCCGAAATTACCCTTAAATTTCGTAATAGAGGATTTGTTTGCCACTAACCCTAACGATATCGATAATACAGAAACGCATAGAAATAGATTAGCGGAAGCTCATACGGAGGCCCACGATAAACTACGAAGTCAGCATAAGAGGCATGATGCGAAACAGGGAAAAATCGATATTATACCCATTGATAGTTTAGTGCGCAGGAGGATAGGACATAATATAGAGGTCTGCAAGTTAGAAGACCTATATTCCAGTCAATTATATAGAGTGGTTAAGACACCAGATGATCATTCAGAGTACTACCTGATTGTCCCCTGCAATGGTACAGGTGAGTCCCAGATAACTGTTTCGGGTCGTAACCTTAAACGATGTGAGCTCTCTGACCAACAAACATAATCCCAGGCTGGGCTAAAAAGCCCTTGTAAGAGTTGATTTCCGGTACGATTATTGGAAAGATTAGTTATTTCTGGGTGAATAGTTAATATACATAATAATTCAGTCGAGGTTTTACGATTTTAACACAAATATGTTAAATATTTGGGATTGTTTAATTCTTTTGGTAATGGTAGGGTGGTTATTGATTTCTTCATAGAGGTTATACAGGGTGTTCAACTTAAAAGCAGCCCAAGTCATAATATAAATTTGCCAGGTGCGCATTGCATCTCGTCTATTTACTATTTAAACCGGTTCTGAAGCTTGTCCTGCGTCACATTTGTTCATCGCCCCTTCCCACACTACAATTACACACCATCACACAACCTTGACCTATACTACGTCACAACTGAACCTTCTCATTTCCATACATATATGCCAGATTAGCTCCATTCACAGGCTGCTTTTAAGTTGAACACCCTGTATAATGTGGAACAAAATACGGAAGATATTTGGAAGAGTTGATTTCTTTTGT
Organism: Arion vulgaris; assembly: GCA_020796225.1. Taxonomy (NCBI): domain Eukaryota; kingdom Metazoa; phylum Mollusca; class Gastropoda; order Stylommatophora; family Arionidae; genus Arion; species Arion vulgaris. Next base: position 44,114,079 of record CM036757.1, read on the forward strand.
CACCTCTTTGAGGTTATATTATGTTAATCCAAATGTTTCAGATATTTGGACTTTTAAATTGATTACTTTGCGGGTTTTGTGTGGACTGGCGTCTCATGTACGTGAGAATAAACAATGATGAATGAAATATGTAATTCATTGAGGATATTATAAACTTCAATAACTTGAAGTTAGGAGATGTTGGAGCGATGTTGAAT